>CM029665.1:50930812-52133840 GCA_017311315.1 Dendrocalamus latiflorus
TGTAGAGTAGGGGCCATCTCCCCAAATGGGAAGTGAAAAGTGTGTGTCTCCGGCCGCCACCGGTCCACCAAAGCTGTCAACAGGGAGCGATCAAACGGGAAGTGGCACAACCGCGTCGCGCCGTCGTCCCCGCCCGCAGGCAAGACCAGTCTATCCTTGTTTGTGGCCTGCACCATCCGGTGAGAGAGTAGCCTGGCATTGCTCAGCCTACAAAGCCAAAAAAGGTCAGTACGCAACCTATGTATGGCAAGAATACAACAGTGTTGGAGTGCAAACCTGGCTGTCCAGCGTGGGTCTAGCCTCCAGGCCACTCGAGGTGTGCGTGTGTAGACCACCCCCAAGTCATTCGCCTCGTCCGCGCTCCCTAGAGGTGGGACACAATGCAGCTGGTCGACGTGCTTGCCCAACAGGCCATAAGGCCACTCTGATATGCGAAGTTCACAAGCCATACCTGCAAAATGAATTTAAGTTAGCATTTCTACGGAACAAAAAATATCGAATGTAAACCAACAGTAAATAGAACTTGTAAATAAACAAACAAAACAATACTAGGCTACCAACACATACTTACAACAGTACTAAAAAGGGGAAATACCACAACAGTTGTACAAATGGTACATGCAATGTACGATACAATTAGTACGACAATACGTACATCAAAAGTGCCAACTAACAGAGTACAGATTACAATGCACAATGATTTATAGTCTTCAAGCCATATTGCATACTCTAACAACTAGTTGCAGAAACCATGTCGATCTGCCTACTCGTCAGCAGAAGCCTTGCATCGTATAGCTATGTACCCCTCCTGACCACATCGCTCGTAGCATGCACTAGGCACTCCAGCTTGCATTTCGTCCATATAAGTTGTAATATGATGGCTCTGTCGCTGACCCTTTCCACCCTTCAGCATGTCAACATCCAGAATCCAGGTCCTCCCTGCAATATCCAAGGTGGTGAAGTTCCCCACAACCCTGAACCCCCTAAGCTCACTACACCATGTATGCATCACCCTCTCTTTGAAGTAGCACTCGGACATAAAGTTCGAAGGATCAATGTCTACAGTCCGGCATACGGTAAGGACATGAGAGTATGGCTTATATAACAGCTTCGGCTTGTTGCACGAGCAACTAGGTCCATTTACATGATCTCCAAGGCATACCTTGTGGGTAACAAGGGCACGAGCTGTCCCAAATCCAGCTTTGTCCCGGAGGAGTACGTCAAAATGATGCTCCTTATTGCCCATGACGTGCACCATGTGCAATTGGCCCTTCTCTGTCTTCACCTCCATGTATGCTATAATTTTCAACGAGTACGATGTTTGTGGGTTGGCTGCATGAAGTGCGGCATTTGCATGCCTCTCCCTGAAATAGCTAATTGTGCTATGCAGAACACTTTTCACGATGGTGATGAGGAGCTGAGAACGATGGCCCTAGAGAACCCAGTTGTACACCTCGGCAAGGTTAGTCGTCATTATACCGTACCCGCGCCATTTGTGTCGTGCAGTAGGGACCACTTCTCCAATGGCTCTCACTTGATCCACTGCCTACATTACTAATGTATGCCTACACATATTTTCAATGTTGCAACTAGCCAAATCGCATCACACATTATGGAAGTAGTGATGTACTGCAATTTACATTTCAACGACCGTTCGCCTATCATAACCAACTATACTATTCTCATAGCATTAACTCCCTATCGGTAGACCTGCGCACCGACGCCACTCTTGCCTCACTACTCGAACTCTCTCCTACTGTAAATAATTCTTAATGGGTTTCTATAATTTACATAACATATTGATTTAAATACTAATATACTAGTTATAACAATATACATGATTTTTTTAATGTACTAATGACATTACGTTTATTCGTAATTAATCATAAATATTATGTATTATTGTTTTGTACAAACTAAACTATTTAATTCGTACAAAAGTATTGACTGAATTTTGAATAAATATAAATTTCTATGGATACTTAATTATTACATAAAATTGACTAAATTTTCTACAACTACAATTTTGTACGGATGCTAATTTGCTATGGATGCTAATTTTTTATAACTATGTTCACTAAATTTTCTACAACTACAGGTTTCTACGGCTACTAATTTTCTATAACTACATTGACTAAATTTTTTATACCAAAATTGCACTATTCCTCTACAGCTACAATTTTCTACGGATACTAATTATACACTAAATAAACTATTTACTTCATAAAAAATATTGACTACAATATACAAAAATTTTAACCTAATGGAAATCGCGGAACCTTTCCTTCCTCTCCCTCTCCTCCTCCCTCTCCCTCTCCTCTCCTCTCTTTCTTCCCTCTCCTCTCCTCTTCTTTCTTTCCCTTCTGCCTTCTCTTCACCGCACGGTGTGAGCGGAAGAAATGTTGGGGGCTCGGCCGTACGGCCAATTTATATGCGCATCCAGTCGCCGAAAGATTGGGTGACTGGATTTGCAGTAGCCTAACCACTAGGCAATTGGAGCAGTCGCATGATGGTTTGGTGATTGCAATTATGTCTTCTAACGGCTCACGGATTACTTGCGCGTCGCGCGGCTGTTGGGCGATAGGTCTAGTCACTCAACGCATGGGCAACTGAAGGCCATTTCTATAAAAGAATATTTGTGTGGATATATTTCTATTATTTCGAATAAAATATAGATTATTTACAAAAAAATTCGAAAAGTTGAGATCATCAGATGCATAATGGAGAAGCACCGAAATCTTAGGTTGGACTGGGAGGATCGATGCATGGAGCCCGTAGCCATAGGGGTTGGTGCGCAAACACAAGAGGAGGCTTGTAATGCAACTCCGACCGACTCCACTCCACTCGCACTTGCCGCCGGCCCCACCCTCCCGAGCGCGTGCGACCGGACCACAACTTGGTGGGTACGGGTCGCTATCCCGCACGGCCGCACCCAGCTCCTCCGGCCCTCTGCTGCCGTTCGATCCCATCCAACGGCGTTTCACACGCCGCCCGGGTAACCGCCCAGAACCCGCGCCGACCTGCGTCGGGCGGCGAAGCGGGTCGGATCTCCTGTGTCGTCGTTCCCGTCTTGCCTAACCGGCCTCCTTCCCCACCTCGCCTCGCAGTGCAGAATACGTACGTACCAACAATGCAGTGCCCTTTGTGCTTGCTATATAAGCATCGTCCTCAACCCCACTCGCTTAAATATGACAGAGTTTGGACAAGGCAACTTCACAGGGTATAGTCAGGTGTTCGCTCGCACATCTGCTAGTAATCTTGGGGTAATCTCTTGTGACCATTGTTATGCTTTTAGAAAAGATCTGTGCGTGCACTGGCTTTCTTTTCTTCAATTCCAGTTTCACTTTTTGTTAGAAGTGTCATTCCGTAATTCGGATGCATGCTAATAATCAAATCTGTACATTCAAAGCAGCCTTTGTAAACTCTAGAGTCTGGGCTATTTTACTCGTGATACCATTTGTGTTCTGAGATATGCACATCACCATTTTATGCAGGTCGAAGAAGATGGCGGAAGTTGACACCTTCCTCTTCACCTCCGAGTCCGTCAATGAGGGACACCCTGACAAGCTTTGCGACCAGATATCTGACGCAGTGCTTGATGCATGCCTTGCTGAAGACCCTGATAGCAAGGTTGCTTGTGAGACATGCACCAAGACCAACATGGTCATGGTCTTTGGTGAGATCACTACCAAGGCCAGTGTTGACTATGAGAAGATTGTCAGGGATACTTCCCGTGGCATTGGTTTTGTGTCCAATGATGTAGGGCTTGACGCTGACCACTGCAAGGTGCTTGTCAACATTGAGCAGCAGTCCCCTGATATAGCGCAGGGTGTCCATGGCCATTTCACCAAGCGCCCTGAGGAGATTGGCGCCGGTGACCAGGGGCACATGTTTGGATATGCAACTGATGAGACCCCTGAATTGATGCCCCTCAGTCATGTTCTTGCTACCAAGCTTGGTGCGCGTCTCACTGAGATTCGCAAGAATGGGACCTGCCCTTGGCTGAGGCCTGATGGGAAGACCCAGGTGACTGTAGAGTACCACAATGACAATGGCGCCATGGTCCCTGTTCGTGTACACACCGTTCTCATCTCTACCCAACACGATGAGACTGTGACCAATGACGAAATTGCTGCTGACCTGAAGGAGCATGTCATTAAGCCTGTCATCCCAGAGCGGTACCTTGACGAGAAGACCATTTTCCATCTCAATCCGTCTGGTCGCTTCGTCATTGGTGGACCTCATGGGGATGCAGGTCTCACCGGCCGGAAGATCATCATTGACACTTACGGTGGCTGGGGAGCCCATGGTGGTGGCGCTTTCTCTGGCAAGGACCCAACCAAGGTTGACCGCAGTGGAGCATATATTGCAAGGCAGGCAGCCAAGAGCATTGTTGCTAATGGCCTTGCCCGTCGCTGCATTGTCCAAGTGTCGTATGCCATTGGTGTGCCAGAACCGCTCTCGGTGTTTGTCGACACTTACGGCACAGGCAAGATCCCTGACAAGGAGATACTCAAGATTGTCAAGGAGAACTTCGACTTCAGGCCAGGGATGATCATCATCGGCCTTGATCTGAAGAGGGGCGGGCATGGTCGCTACCTCAAGACGGCGGCGTACGGACACTTTGGGAGAGACGACCCGGACTTCACCTGGGAGGTGGTGAAGCCCCTCAATTGGGAGAAGCCTTCTGCCTGAGGAAAAAAATTGCAGCCAGCTCTATTTTGGAACATTTTACTAATCACACTGTGATGTTGTCTCTGATCTTAATCTGCCCATCACAGAAAGTAATCTCTCTATTCACTGCTCAAGTAGAAAGTGTGTGTAAGGTTTATGCCTAGTGTTTATGTGTGAAAGGAGGTGTGTGTATTGTGGGTGTGCTGCTTGTGTTTGCTCTGCTCATGTAATGGTGAGGAAAAGATAGAAACTACCTATGAAATGAAATTGTTATCGTCTTATGTGCACAATAATTCTGTTCAGTGTGATGTTTTGATCTGAACGCTTAGCACTCTTGCGTATGGCCTTTGCCAAGACACAGCTGGTGAATTGCTGAGGAAAACAGGTGACATTTTCTGATGCAACATCCTGGCCTGTGGGCACATCGCTGTTCCATTCGCGTTAGGTGGTATTGGTAAGCGACTAAGACTAGTGTGTCTCTTAATCAGATTACTGGTAGTTAGTTTGGAGCCACTGTGTTATCTAAGAAATCGTTGGCATTTGTCATCTGGTGATTTTATTAACAAGATCCTTTCTCGTACAAATTTTTAGATAAAGGATATAAAATCCGGCCTCTATATCCACGAAGGATATATACAGCCAACTTTCTCGTACAAATGAAATCAAGGTAATGGGGGCGGCGAGAATTTGGTTGCCTACCATGACACTCAACCTAGATCTTACCGATTTTGTTGTAAGCCAAGCTAGACAACTGCAGCTATCATGAGACAGCCACCTCGCTTGAACTTCAGTCTGATCTAAACCATTGCAGCATGGCTCTACATGTATACTAATGTGCTCTATGATAGATCAGGGTGCATACGCAACATAATCTCTAGTTTGGCAGTTCAGCATTCCACAGCTTGTACAATAAGCAGAAATTTTTAATTTGGTCTAAAAAACTGTAGAGTACAAGAATGTACACCTCACTCTCGGCACAAGCATCTTCATGTATACACTGGCACAATTGAATTGTATTTTTAGGTGTTTGTGCAGTCTATTGTGAGCATGGCATGTAATCCTGAGTTCCCGCTCAATTCCTTTTTAGCGTTGAGCTCGGCTTGGAAAGCTATCTTCCCGAGCGCGTCATTGTATCACGGCGAGATTAGCCCGGCCGTTTCTTTCCTTTCATTTGCTTTCCTTTTATAGCATAGACTGTGTATAAGTAGAGGTTGAATGAAATCAGAAAAGCTGTCGCGGTTGGTACAGCACCAAATTCCAGAGTTCGTGTGAGTATATTTGAGAGCAGGTGATCAGGGAGCTCTCGCCGGAGTTCCTGATCGTCACCGGAGAAGAATTCCGGCTGACATTTGGTATCAGAGCTGTACGAGCCAGGGATGGACCGCCACTCTGCTCCGCCGGGCGATGGCCATGAAGGGCGACGAGGTCGCCGCATTTCGCCTTCGCCAGTGCCGCGCAGAGGGCGCCGCGAGAACATCATCCATCGCGCCGGTGCGGAGACATCCGCTGCCGGGACTCAGTTCCCCATGCTCACGCGCACCAACTACCAGGAGTGGGCGATGTTGATGCAGGTGAACTTGGAGGCGGCAGGGTGGTGGTACACCGTCGAGCCGGAGGAAGGCGAGGAGGTCGTGTACCGTCACGACCGGCTGGCGCTCGCCGCGATTCTACGTTCCGTGCCGCCCGACATGCTGGCCGGTCTCCGTGAAAGGAGGACGGCGGCCACAGCATGGGCGGTGATCAAGCGGATCCGCGTCGGGGTCCAGCGGGTGCGCGAGGCCAACGCGCAACAGCTCCGCCGCGAGTTCAGCGCCCTGGTGTGGAAGGAGGCGGAGAACGCGGAAGATTTCGCGAACCGCATCACCGGGCTCGCCGCTGATCTGCGACTCCTCGGCGACAACGTCACCGACGCCGAGATAGTACGGAAGATGCTGCAGGTCGTGCCGGAGCACCTCGCGCAGGTGGCAATCTCCATCGAGACTCTGCTCGACATCAATAACATCTCCGTTGAGGAGGTGACCGGCAGGCTGCGCGCCGTCGAGCAGCGACGAAAACCAGCGCTCGTCCTCGACAACCATGGCCGGCTGCTTCTCTGCGAAGAGGAGTGGCTCGCCAGGCTCAAGCTCCGCGAGTCCGAGGGTAAGGGCGGCGGGAGCAACTCCAGCGGCGCCAGCAGCAAGAAGCGCGGCGGACGCGGTCGTGGGCGCGGCAAAGGCGAGACCTCCGGTTTCGCGTCACGCGAAGGGAACAAGGCTGAGTCCGGGGGAGGACAGGCCCCCAACCGTGATCAATGCAAGCGGTGCGGCAAATACGGCCACTGGGCCAAAGATTGCCGCAGCAAGCCCAAGGGCGAGGCCCACATCGCACAGGCGGAGGAAGACTCGGAGCCCACTCTTCTAATGGCCCGTGCCTCTGTCTTCCTCACCTCGACGCCTCCGTCAACCAACGCCACCTCGAGCACAACCTCGATCCAGCCTCGTCCTCTTCATGTCGTTGAGGCGAAGGTCTTCGCGCAGCTCGATGCCGAGACGGAGCGCGACGACGGCCTTTGGTACCTCGACAGCGGGGCGACCAACCATATGTCGGGCTGCCGGGACGCCTTCATCGACATCGATACGGCAATCCGCGGTATCGTCAAGTTCGACGACGGCTCAGAGGTCGCAATCGAAGGATCAGGCACCGTGCTGTTCGAGGGGAAGACTGGCGAGCACCTCCCACTCACGGGGGTGTATTTCATCCCGAGGCTGACCACCAACATTGTTAGCCTCGGCCAGCTCGACGAGGGCGGCTGCGACGTCCACACCAAGCATGGCGTCCTCCGGATCCGCGACGACAAGGGGCGCCTGATCGCGCGAGTCCAGCGCTCGGCGAACCGCCTGTACCTGCTGCGGGTGAAGATTGGGCGGCCGCTCTGCTTGGCCGCACGCGCCAGCGACAGCGCGTGGCTATGGCACGAGCGCTACGGCCACCTCCACTTCAACGCCCTGCACAAGCTCGAGCAGCGAGGCATGGTGCACGGGCTGCCCCACGTCGAGCACGTCCACCAGCTCTGCGCCGATTGCGTCACCACCAAGCTGAAGAGGAGTCCATTCCCGTCGCAGGCGAAGCGGCGGGCGGAGGGGCTGCTGGATCTGGTCCACGGCGACCTGTGCGGCCCCATTACGCCGGCAACACCCGGCGGCAAGCAGTATTTTCTTCTGCTGGTTGATGACCGGAGCAGGTATATGTGGGTGGCGTTGCTCGCCGCCAAGAGCGATACGCTCGCCGCCGTGAAGAAGTTCCAGGCGAAGGTGGAGGTGGAGACAGGCCGGCGCCTGCGCGTTCTGCGCACTGACAACGGGGGTGAATTCACCTCCGTTGAGTTCGAGGAGTACTGCACCGAGCACGGCGTCGAGCGGCAGCACACGGCGCCGTACACACCGCAGCAGAACGGCGTCGTCGAGCGGCGGAACCAGACCGTCGTCACCATGGCACGCAGTCTACTGAAGAGCCGGAACATGCCAGCAATGTTCTGGGGCGAGGCGGTCGCCACCGCCGTCTTCCTGCTAAACCGGGCACCCACCAAGGCCGTCGACGGCATAACACCGTATGAGGCCTGGCACGGGCGCAGGCCTGACGTCCACTTCCTGCGCACGTTCGGGTGCGTGGCATACGTCAAGGTAACGAAGCCGCACCTGAAGAAGCTGAACGACCGTGGCATGCCGGCAGTCTTCATCGGCTATGAGCCAGGCGCCAAGGCGTGGCGCTTCTACGACCCGGCGACGCGTCGCGCTGTTGTGTCCAGGGACGCGGTCTTCGACGAACTGAAGTCCTGGAGCTGGGAGGATGAGGACCTGGTGGCCGCTACGGACCTCGTGGTAGAGTACCACGAGATGGAGCTGGGCGCCGGGCAGTTCGACGCCAACACCGTGGCGGATTCACCAGAGCCCCCGGCGACGCCAGCCTCTGCAGCGAGCCCCGGCGCTCCCGTGGCGGGTTCACCAGTGATTTCGCCCGCGGCACCGACTCCTCCTCCCGTGACTCCAGTACCGGCATCGACACCACTGCCTCAGCCGGAGTTCGTCTCACCACCTCCGAACGCGGAGGAATACTGGGACGCCGACAACGACGACGTCGAACCGAGGTACCGCACCATCGACAACGTCCTCGGACCAGCGTCACCACCGGGCCTCGCCACGCGTCAGGTAGCTGCTGAGCTCCATCTGCAGATCAAGGAGGAGCCAGCCACCTTCGCCAAGGCCGAGAAGCACCAGTCCTGGCGCCATGCCATGATCGAGGAGATGGACTCCATTGAGAGCAATCGGACCTGGCGTCTAGTGCCCCTTCCGCCCGGCCACCGGCCGATTGGGTTGAAATGGGTATAAAGGTGAAGAAGAACGCCGCCGGTGAGGTAATCAAGCACAAGGCGCGGCTTGTCGCGAAGGGGTACGTCCAGCAGCCGGGCGTCGATTTCGACGAAGTCTTCGCGCCCGTGGCGCGCATCGAGTCGGTGCGGCTGCTACTGGCACTTGCCGCCCAGGAGGGGTGGCCGGTGCACCACATGGACGTGAAGTCCGCGTTCCTCAACGGCGATCTGATCGAGGAGGTCTACGTTCGCCAGCCTCCTGGTTTCATCGCCGTCGGCCACGAGGACAAGGTGCTGCGTCTGGACAAAGCACTCTACGGACTTCGTCAAGCACCGCGTGCATGGAACGCCAAGCTCGATGAGACGCTGGTGGCGCTCGGCTTCAACCACAGCGCGGCGGAACACGCCGTCTATGCTCGCGGCGAAGGCTCTTCTCGGTTGCTGGTGGGGGTCTACGTCGACGACCTTATCATCACCGGGAATGATGCCACCGAGATCGCCAAATTCAAGCAGCAGATGAGCTCCAGGTTTAAGATGAGTGATCTCGGTTTACTCTGCTTTTACCTGGGCATTGAGGTGCGACAGGGCAGCGATGGGATCGCGCTGTCTCAGGTGGTGTATGCGCGCAGAATTCTGGAGCGCGCGGGCATGGCAAGCTGCAACCCGTGCTACACTCCGATGGAGCCCCGCCTGAAATTGTCAAAGACGAGCACAGCGACACCGGTGAACGCCACTGAGTATAGGGGTCTTGTCGGCTGCCTCCGGTACCTGGTACACACCCGGCCTGATGTCGCTTTCGCCGTCGGCTACGTCAGCCGTTTCATGGAGAACCCCACCACCGAGCACCTCAACGCGGTGAAGCGCATCCTACGCTACATCGCGGGCACGATCGACTACGGCTACTATTACAAGCGCGACGGCAAGGAGCTGAAGTTGCTCGGGTACAGCGATGCCGACATGGGCGGTGACATTGATACAAGGAAGAGCACCACTGGCGTGCTGTTCTTCCTCGACTCCTGCCCCGTGACTTGGCAGTCTCAGAAACAGAAGGTCGTCGCCTTGTTGTCCTGCGAGGCGGAGTACATTGCAGGGACAACGGCGGCCTGTCAAGGAGTGTGGCTGGCGCAGTTGCTTGCAGAGCTGAAGAGCGAGCAGCGGACAACCTTCTTGTTGAAGATGGATAGCCAATCGGCTATAGCACTCAGTAAGAATCCCGTTTTCCATGACCGAAGCAAGCATATTGATGTTAGGTTCCATTTCATTCGGGAATGCATTGGAGATGGGAAGATGGACATTGAGCACGTCCGCACTGAGGAGCAGATCGCCGACATTCTGACGAAGCCGCTCTCGCGGGATCGATTCTGTGAGCTGCGTGTGAAGCTGGGCATCGTCAAGATCGGCAAGGAACTTCAGGCTTAGGGGGTGAAATGTGAGCATGGCATGTAATCCTGAGTTCCCGCTCAATTCCTTTTTAGCGTTGAGCTCGGCTTGGAAAGCTATCTTCCCGAGCGCGTCATTGTATCACGGCGAGATTAGCCCGGCCGTTTCTTTCCTTTCATTTGCTTTCCTTTTATAGCATAGACTGTGTATAAGTAGAGGTTGAATGAAATCAGAAAAGCTGTCGCGGTTGGTACAGCACCAAATTCCAGAGTTCGTGTGAGTATATTTGAGAGCAGGTGATCAGGGAGCTCTCGCCGGAGTTCCTGATCGTCGCCGGAGAAGAATTCCGGCTGACATCTATCACTTGGGGCCTGAACGCAGGGAATTCCGAAGGAAAGGACCCCTCATACCGCCAATGTGCGGTGGACTCTGCATGATCAATCCTACACATACACAGACAGCAGCAATGGCTAGCAAGGAGAGCACCGCAGGCCTGTTCGACAAAAATCTGTTTGAATGGGGACGGTAAGCAAGGTGCTGGACACACTGTCTGCAGCTGAGTGGTCGCTTGTCGCTCTGTTGGCTCTTTTGCACATCAAACGTGGTTTGATCAGTGGTCTTCAATCGGCTTGCGTGCTCTACAGTGATATCAGTCCTGGGATCGCAACAGACACATGAGCATTGGGTAACCTGCTGTCAATTTTGTTCTGAACCATCTGAATGTAGGACATGTGGTCTCTCTTCCGAGCGTAATCCTCTGGAGTAAAGCCAGTAGCATCACGAGCATTCTTCCACGCTTTGATTCCCAGCTGTGACATTTTGGCAGAGTTAAAAAACAAAAGGCAGAAAAATTGCAAGCAAAAGCCATTAGTAGCTATGGTTTTCTTGTTTATGACAAACTCCCAAAGTATATGAAAAGGTTGAAGGTAAACCATCTTAGATCCAACACTTCATGTAGAACTCAAATGTTATGAATCTTAGTTAAAAAGGGGGTAAACACCGCCGAGAGGATGGCCGGACAGCGGTAGCGTAAAGAGAGAGAGAAATTATAGATGAGAATGACTTTGTTATTTCTTTGCTTGCTTCTAATAGCATGCGGCAGCCACCTTATATAAATGGGCTCCCCCTAATAGATAGAATATAATTTTAATCATATCGCTAGCAAACAGAAACTAATATCATATTCTTAACAAATAGAAACTAATCTCTAACTCAAATAGAAACTAACCTCTACTTCCTAATAATGGCCGGTTGGGTTGGGCCCATGACATTACACCCCTCTCGGATATGCAACTCGCCCTCGAGCTGCTAGGCGATGCGCCGAACTATTAGACCATGTGGATAGTTGTGATTAAAGTAATGATGAATAATTGACATTTGGTTTGTTTTGGAATTTGCATTTGCGAAAGTTTTGATCGATCGCAGTCAAAGGTTTTGGTCTACTCCGAGTGGTTTCAGTTGGTTCCTAATAGTTTTAGTTGCTCCAAGTGGTTCTGGTCTGCTACAAGTAGTTTCGGTCACGTGCGAGTGGTTTTCATCTGCTCTGAGTGGTTTTGTTCTGTTTCCAGTAGTTTCGAACCAGTCCAATTGGGTTCGAGTTGCATCGTACGGTTTCGAGTAGCAACAGATCATTGGACGATGTCCGACTAGCTTTGGCGCATTGGACGACTTTCGAGTGCCATCGGAACATCGGACGACACTCCATTGACCTCGAAGGATCGCACGGTTGGCTTCGACCTCGAAAAATGATGGCCCAACTGATGTTTTCGACCACTCAGAGTCGTTTACGACCACATCCAACTTCAATGATGATGGACTTCGACCACTGCAGCTTTTGACCATGGCAGTACGAGCACCACAGCATGACTACGAAAGGACAACCATGTCTCTTTTCGACCACACCTGGCTTCGACCACGGTAACGCAACTATGGCATTCCGACCACGACTGACTTCGACCACGTCCGGCTTCAACCACGTTCGATTACGACCACGTACGGCGTCAACCATGTTCGACTTCGACCATAACAGAACGACCACTGAAGATAATCGTAGCGACAATACTTTTTCATGGTTGTAGACTTTACTGGTCGTACTCGACAGTTGTAGACTTTGTACTCGATAGTCATAGACTTTGTGATCGATAGTCGTAGATTTTGTGGTTGATGGTCGCAAACTTCATAGACTGCTGTCATACTCGTAGACTTCATGGTTTGCGGTTGTTGTCTTTGTTTTTCTGGTCGGTTGTTGTAGACCACGCGATCGGTAGTCGAAGCATTTGTGATCGGTTGTCGTAAGCTTCACGGTTGGTACTCGTAGACTTCTTTATCGGTACGAGTGCTTCACTTCTTGTGATCTTCGAGTACTCCAAGTTAGACCAGTAGGATGGCTGGCTGGTGCTTGGTGGTCAGGTGGTCATGGTACTCAATAGTCGGAAGGACTCGGTACTCGATGGTCAGTGATGGGTTGTCGTAGGTGTTGCGATTTGTTGTCGGAGACTTGTTGTATGTGATCGGTACTCGATGTCTTTGATCGGTAGCGATGCTAGTTATTCCTGAGTGTTTTGAGTAGAGCTATGGTATTTCCTGAGTACTTGTGGTTTTCGAGTACTGCATGAGCTAGCGGTCGTAATAAGTGATCTGAGGCATATTTCTGGATAGCGATGGAGTTGTGGTAGTGGACGAACTGGTTGATATTGATTGTTGTTTAAGAGTGTGGTTTTCATGTGTGTGTTGATGTCGGTTAAGTTGTGGAGAAATTATACCAGTGGAAAACATTTCTTTGGTATTTAATGTGCAGGTGGGCATGGAGGCAATTATGGTCGGTGACAAGGAGGATGGACTAGGACTAGATACAAAAGGTGTGTTTTGGAGGCTTCGATACATTGTGATGGTGTGTGATGAAGTTACAGAAGCTGCTGTTCTGAAGCCTTCGTCACATGATAAGATTGGAGGCTAACGGATAGAGTCCGCAGTTTGGAAGAGGAAGAGTTTGAATAAAACCCGTGTTTGGAAAGGTTTTGGGTCCCTTGTTTTTTTGGTAAAGATAAGGTTTTGAGTCCGTATTTGAGGTAGACATGGTTTGTAGCGTTAACCTATAAAAGCAGGAGAGGTTATGGGTTAAAGGAGAGAGGTTTTTTGGGTGAGGGCTTTCGAAGAGAAAGCCTGTGTCGATTTGTGAAAGCTTTCGTCGAGAAGGCTTTTAGGAGTGCTTGTGAGGGTACTTTGTAAATCTACAAAAATCCAGCAATAAAAATCATCTTGAGTCAATCTGGTTCATGATTCGTTAAAGATGCTGGTGTTTGCAATTGGGCTGAAGTGTACGACCACGTATAAGGGTGATCGAAGCAGTCGAATGGCGTGGTGGTTTGAGCGATCGAAAATTCTCATTGACTGTCAGCAGACTCCACAAAGCGGCGGAAATCATTCACCCCCTCTGATTTTGAAATACGATCCTACACAAACATATTTTGCTGCACCATCTAATTGACTTGGTCGACACGCCTACAGGTGGACCCTATCCCAGATCACACAAGGAAAGAAGGGCATGCAGTTGTGGTCTTGGAAGCACTTGTTTTGGAGTTCAGAGAAGGTGATGTTGGGGGTGGAGGTGAGGCTGGTGAGATCGTGGTCAATGTACTCAAAGACGAGAACGGAGGAGGCTATGCCGCGAGCAGCGGGCTCGATGGAGAGGAAGGTGGAGAGGAGCCAGAAGGCGGTGTCGGCCCTGGACCTAAAGGTGTCCCTGAGGCGGCTCTCGTAGGGGTGTTGTGGGCAGAAGACGGCAAAGAACGGATGTGCTAGAGGTTCAAGTCATGGTTGAGGCTTTTGTAGGTGAGGTGGTGCGTGTTATGGTTGCACTTCCACCATGCGATGCTGAGGCCGGTGAGAAAGTTCCCGAAGAGCACCTGCATGAGGTGGTCGAGTGCGGCGTGGCCGGTGATGCGGTGGCCGGAATCGTGTCCCACCCACCCCGACTGGATCCAGATGAAGCTAATGAGGCTGCCGACGAGGAGATGGGCCCAGGCGCTGGTGCAGGCGAGGACGCAGTATAGCGTGGTGTAGAACAGGAGAAACATTCCGACGAGCAGCACCTAGGGGTGGGGGCGACACGCTCGAAGAGACCCGCGAAGGACAGGTGTGCGAGGAGGCGGCGGTAGTCGGCGGAGGTAGGGGAGATGACGTAGTCGGAGAGGCAGCCGACAAAGAAGCGCTAGAGGAGCGGGTGTGCGGACGACGGGTGGTTGCGGCGAAGGCGTCGGTGGCGTCCTGGCCCGTGAGGGTGAGGAGCGGGAGGTCTCCGCCGAGGTGGCGCGGCAGCCACACCGTGATGTATACACATCGCCAGAGACAATGATATCCCTTTTATAGAGATAACTTGACTTGACCCCTAAGAAACAATCTCTAATTTAAAGAAACAAACTAACCGAAGATAAGCTTCCAAACTAACCAAATCAATATAATCTTTAATAAAGGAAACTAATAGTGGTTGCTACAGTAGCCACGTGAACAGTGCGCATCGCGGTTGTATAGTAACCGCGTGAACAGTGCATGTCGCAATTGCTACAGTAACCATATGAATAGTGCGTGCATACTACAGAACCGCGCACCTCTAGGTGAAACAACTCATCCTCGACCTGTAACATAGGGCGACAAACTCCTCTGATATGGGTGGCTGAATCTGTTGGTGCATGATCTCCAGCTTCGTCGTCGTCATCAAAGATGAGAGATGGTTGTGCATCGATCTCCACGCCGGCATCGCGTGAAGACGCACTGTGCCCATATCGAATGAAGGAGCAGCAGTAGGGGCATCGTTGCCATGGCACAGCCACCATTACTCCTGCCCCTTGTGCCGCCGTGGATCGTGCAGCAACAGCTACTTGTGCTTTTTCCTTTGCTGCCAACATCTTCATTAACATACTCTATATTCTTGAGTCCAGCGATGATTTCTTCATAGCCAGCAAAGATCTTGCCACCTGTTAATTCGGCAGTAGAAGACATGGTGTTGGCTCTGATACCAAATTATTATGAATCTTAGTTCATAAGGGGTAAACACCGCCGAGAGAATGGCCGAGCGGCAGTGGCATAGAGGGAGAGACTATATATAAGAATGACTTTGTTATTTCTTTGCTTGCTTCTAATAGCATGCGGTAGCCCCTTATATATTTGGGTTCCCCCTAATAGATATATTCTAATCTTAATCATATATCTAGTAAATAGAAACTAATATCATATGCCTAACAAATAAAAACTAATCTCTAACTCAAATAAAAACTAATCTCTACTTCCTAATAATGGCTGGTTTGATTGGACCCATGACATCAGATGTGATACAATCATGGATCTAAAAGGCGGGCTAGGCGGCCCGGTGCCTCGCCTAGGGTGTTGCGCAGGGGAGCAATTGGTGAGGTGGCCGCCTAGGCAGCGAGGTGACGTGAGGCGGCTAGAGCACTGAAGAACCACTCCACAGGACCACAAGAGCAAGAAACGGGAACGGGCTAGGGTTCTCTATGCACCGCCTTCGTGCCGTCGCCGCATCGCCTCCGCGCCATCGTTGTGGCCTCTCTAAATCCACGCCATCACCGCCTCCGCGGATGCGCCATGGCCGTGCGCTCATCCGGCACGGAGAGGATCAGAGGAGCTAGCAGGGAGGAGCTACCAAGCTAGTACAAGAACAAGAGCTAAGAGAAGAGCTAGTACCTCTGTTGCAGGGAGGAGCTAGCGGGGAGGAGCATCGGCCGGCGGGGAGGAGCTAGTGGGGAGAAGTGCCGACTTGCGGGGAGCCGGGGAGTAGCACCACCGTGCCAGCTTGTAGGGAGCTGTGCCGGCCTGCGGGGGAGGAGCGCCGCTACACCGGCCTGCGGGGAGAGGAGCGCTAGCCTGCGGGGAGCTGCGCCGGCCTGCGGGGGGAGGAGCGCCGCTGCGCCGGCCAGCAGGGAGAGGAGCGCTGGCTTGCGGGGAGCTGCGCAGGCCTGTGGAGAGTTGCACCGACCTGCGGGGAGGAGCACCGGCCTACGGGGAGCTGCGTGGACCTGTGGAGAGCTGCACCGACCTGCGGGGAGGAGCGTCGGCCTGCGGAGGGAGGAGCGCCACTGCGCCGGCCTGTGGGGGGAGCTGCGGGGGGACAAGGGGAGCTGCGCCGACCTACGGGGGGACGAGCGCCAGCCTGCGGGGGGACGAGCACTAACAATTGGTGGGGACTGGCCACTGCGGGGGGAGGCGAGGATCAGTGGGACTGGCCGATTGCGGGGACGTCGTCAAGGAGTGGAGTGTGTAGCGGCTTGTAGAGAAGGAATCAAGGAGTGTAGTGTGCCACTGCACTGGCTTCATCGCTTCAATTGTCACACCGACTGCCGACACGTCGTCACCCCTACACAGGAGCACAGGACTGGTAATTACTAATTACTAATGAGCTACAGAGGCACAGAGCTAGTAGTTTCTTGTGTAATCTACTAATTTGTGTATGAATAAATATGTATATCTAAACTAGGATGTCATCCGCCGCATCAGCTCCTGAGATAGGCACCGAAGATAGCCTCAAGAGAATGTCAGGTAACGTAGGGTGGGAATATGGGGTGTTAGTGAACCCAAACAATTTGGACAATGTGAAATGTATCTTGTGCGGAAAGGTTGTTTCTGGGGGCATCTATAGGATCAAGCAACATATTTCATATATTTAAGGAAATGTTGCAAGATGTCCCAAATCTACAAAAGAAGACCAAGAAAAGTGTCATAATTCTATTGAGGAGGCGAAAAACAAGAAGTGCAAGAAAGCGCAAGAAGATGATGTTAGAGAAAATGTGAGCATAATAGGTGGTCATGAAAATGAAGAACTTGAAGAGATCAGAGGATCGACAAGAAAGTTAGGGCCTATAGATAGATTTGTGAATCCGATTGATCCTCAAAAGAGCGCTTTGAGCACGCAAGAGTTGAAGAAGCAACAAAAAATTACGGAGGTAATTTGGAAAGAGAGACATCACAAAGTGAAGTAATATGTGGCAAGATGGCTTTATGTTTCCGGTAAAGATCGCAATTATCATCCATTTTATTCTTGTTATCTTGTATGCCATTAATTCATTCTTTGTTAACCTTACCTTGTGGCTTGTACATTTGCTCTTTACTCTTTAGGTGTTCCTTTCAATGCCATCAACAACGATGAATTTAAACAAATGTTGGAGGCCGTATGTTGCTTTGGCCCGGGCTTTGGAGGTCCCTCTCAATACGATGTTCGGGAGCCATTGTTGAAAGAGGAAGTGTTAAGAACTAATGAGTTATTGAAAGCACATGAAGAAGAAAGAGCCATGACTGGGTGCTCCCTCATGACCGACGCATGGACGGATCAAAAGAGAAGCATCATAAACTTATGTGTTCATTGCAATTTAGGGACAAGTTTCATAGGATCAAAGGAGACGTCGGAAGATGCACACACAAGCGTCGGAAGATGCGCAAACAAGTGAGTATATCTTTGAGTATGTAGATGGATGCATCGACACTATTGGTCCACAAAATGTGGTTTAAATAGTAACAGACAATGCTTCAACTAACATGGGAGCAAAGGAATTAATGAAGGCTACAAGGCCAAATATCTTTTGGAGCTCATGTGCAACTCACACCATCAACCTTATGCTACAAGGAATTGACAATATGCCAAAGTACAAGAAGACGCTTGAACAAGCAAAAGCATTGACGGTTTTTATCTACTCACACCACAAGACTTTGGCATTGATGAGAAAACACACAAAGAGAAGAGATATAATAAGGCCAGGGGTGACTAGATTTGCTTCGGCCTTTCTTATATTGCAAAGTTTAATTGAAAAGAAGGCTGAACTAAGGGTGATGGCACTAAGTAAGGAATAGGAAGAATCTACCTACACTAAAAAAAGGCAAAGGCGTCACGGCAACCGCAACACTCATTAGTAGAACATTTTAGAATGGTGTGAACAATGCTTTAAAGGTATAATAGTGTTGTCTATTATGTTATGTATTTGATTTTTTTTTAATTTGCTAACATGTTATGTTACATTGCTTGAAGGTTTTTGAGCCGTTAGTGAAGGTTCTTCTCATTGATAGGGATGGTCCATCTATGATCTTTCTTTATGGAGAAATTTTAGAGGCAAAGAAGCAAATCAAAGAGGCCTTGAATAATTTGGAGAGCAATTAAAACTTAATCATTAATGCTATTGATGGAAAGATGAAGGGAAGGCTTGATTCTCCATTGCATTTGACGACATATCTATTAAACCCATATTGTAACTAGCGTGATCGGTCTATTTTTTTTGGAACAAGATATTATGAATGGGTTTATTGAATGTGTTGAAATATTTTATCATGGTGATGATAAAGCAATGGATAAAATACTCAATGTTGACTTTGATATATTCAAGGATAAAAAAAGACATTTGGGAAAGCCCCCGCCCGACTTGGATGTCAAAAAAGAGATCTTATTCCCGGTAAAGTAAACTTGTTCTTAATTAAACACATTTAATAAATTGACATTTCATCAGTTATTAATAACTCATCTTTCGTTCTTACTATTATGTAGCTAATTGGTGGTCGAAATATGGATGTCATGTTCTCCACTTGCAATGATTTGCCATAATAATCCTCTCTTTGACCTCAAGTTCATTGGGACGTGAAAGAAATTGGAGCACTTTTGACAGAGTATCTTTCTACTCTTGCTATTCAAAAAAAATTACATGTTTCAATTCAAGTAGTCAAGAAAATCTACCACTGAACTTCATTATGTAACTTGTAGGTACATACAAAGAAAAGAAATAAACTAGATGCTCACCGTCTCAATAATCTAGTTTATGTTCAATTCAATGCGAGATTATTGAACAAAAAAGAAAAAAGTAACATGAAGAACATTGATGTCCTTCTAGCTTCACATGCTAGTAATGCTCAAGGGTGGATGATTGAAGGCGGGGATGATGATGTTGATCCCGAAACAGGACTTTCATGGAATCTAATTGATGAGGTGATGGGAGCCAATGAAACCATACAACCTCGTAGAAGCACTAGAGTGAGAGAGCTTCACGAAGATGATTTCGATTCCGAATCCGAAGAAGAAGAGGTTAATGAGGATCTTGAAAATGTTGAATTTGAATCTGATCAAGATGAAGTGGTACCAACCAAAGATTATGGACAAGAGGACGAAGATTGACTCATTTCATCATCACATATTCATATTATCATGCTTGCTATCTTAACTATGTTGCTTGTTTGTAACTTGTGAGAAAAACTATATTTATGTGTGTTTAGTTGCGTGTATTTGAGATTTGAGAACAATGCTTATATGTGTTTTGTTATGAACTTCATAATTCATTACGTGTATCTTATTATATTGTTATCATTTCTTTTATTTTTTTGAATTTACAAGTTTGAGGCACAAATGCACAATAGTTATTTAATACCAAAAAAAAAAACTCACACTTGCTTAATGTGCAGGTTTCACAACTACACATCAAGCATCTACATCAAAAAATTTACATCAATGAATAGAGAGCTATCATTGTTGCTTAAGATAACAATTTTCTTTATTTAAACATCAAATACATATATATGATTGCTTATCTTTGCCTCCTGTCCTCATTTTTTATTTAATCGCCTAGCGCCTACTGCCTTCTTGAACATTGGATACAATATACCTCTACAAGATCTACTCAACACTAACAAAACGGTTATCTAACCTTAAGGATTTGATTACCACACAAACTAAGTTTTGACAAAATTCCTTTCCGTTCTTTTATTGAGATGTAGAAAACAAATTTCTGCAGGACCTGCAGACCGTGGCTTCACATGAACATGTTTCACATGTAAAATTAGGTTCTTGCACAAAATGTTGGTTGCTATTTTATTTTCCTAGAGAGGTACACAAGGAATCATAAATTTTAAGCTGCTCTGAGTGTAATTGTGCAGTTTTGATAGAGGAAAGGAGTTAAAGCAGGTAAGAAAAGGAAATATATTTATCAATTCAGTAAATGCATTCACAAATAAGAGTTTCAAAGAAGTACCTGTTGAGGATCATCAGTTAAAGCATCTAAAACACCAGCAGCATCACCGATTGTGGCTGCAATATGAAGAGGTGTAATATTTGACGGACCAGTTATGTCAGGTGTAAACAAGAACCGAACCGGAGCCACGGCTCCACTTTCCACCGGTGCAAAATTTGTTGTGTATCTCAAAAGAAAGTCAACCAAAGGCTTCGACCGCTTGTTAACAGCAGTGAATATTAAATCTTCTCCCAGGGCAAATTCAACTGGTGAGGGAACATCTAGATCAATATTACCCTGGAACAAGGTGTCCAGAAGCTTCTTTACAACAGCACACCATTCCTGATCAATCGCAAAGGATAGCAGCCATCTAAATCTTGCAACAGGAAAACCCTCAGTACAACATTGTGATGTTTCAGATGTAGCTTGTGTGTGGCTCCTTTGAAGAAGCCAACCGATTTCTTGTAAAAAATTTAAGGCTTGGTTGCGAGAAGCCATCAGATCCCCTCTTCCTTCCAAGGTGTCACCAAATGCAATTAAATTCAATTCATGCTCCAACATTCGAATCTCAGAACATACAGTTTCCTCAGCGACAACAAAGGGAAAGGAAAGGCTGCTTTGATCACAATCTTCAACCTGGAAAATGAATTGAGAAATTCAGTAATGTAAAAAGGAAAATGAGAACATACATAAAGAAACACTTATAGCATCCACCTGTACTAGGAAAGAAGCAAGAAAAGGTCAGACATTGAGGGCCTTGCTGCATCGTAGTGTCATCAAGTAGCATCTGTGTTGCTTCTTGGATTAAATATTTCCCACCAAATATACAAAGTAATCTGAAATGAATACCAACATTATATCAGTTAAACAAGATTTGGGGTCTGTGCAGACTGTTAAATGTCACAAAATACCTACTTCGTGGTTGGCTGAACTATGTTAAAACCTTTCACTGAGAAGTTTGCTGTTGAAGAACAAGCAACTGCAATATGGGTTACACTTAACATCTTACGCTTGTCACCTATTACAGGTTGTCAGGGAGATACTAACATAAGCCTACCTGCCAAAACATGGGAAACAACAAAAGATAAGAAGCTGGTGCTTGGGTATATGAAAATAAAATCTATAAGGAACAGGGATGAAAGAGAGCAAAATAAGTATCCCAAATAAGGCAAACAAACCATTGCAACTCAATGTCAGGTGGTCCTGCACCCTAGCATACACCCATCCTGTTCTCCATAAGCTATCAATGGATACGCTAATAAGCTTTTCAATCCAACGAGCTGGATCGGCATCAAGCTTTAGACAAATTCAGACAAACAAAAATAACAGTAAGTAAGCATTATGCTTCTTTATCCAAGGTTCATAGTTTAGATTTTGCATTGGTATGCTGTTTATTCACCATCAAGAAATATACACATCTAAAGCACTGCTTGTATAAAGACCTTATCCCACATCCAATTAGGGAGACGAAGGTAAATAGTTAGAATGACACAACCAGGCCTAATATAGCTTTCCATATCACTTGGGCAATGTGACAACCAGTTTAGGATCTGTAAATCAGAACAATCTGATCAAAGACTTGCAGCATGAGAAAATATCTTCTCAAGGAAAAAGTTGTTGAGAGAAACATTATTCCAGTTTGCAATATTGTAAATGACCTGTGCACGTAGATCAACAGGAAAATCCTTCGGCACTTTCCCAAAGAGCTTAAAGACAATTTTATCTGTTCGGCTCTGGAAATGTTATAGGCATCAGGGATACTGCAGCTTAAGTCATAATTAAACAACAGGAAGACAGCTAAAAGAATAAACATAAATAATGTACCTCGTCTTCTTGAACGTAAGCATCATTCAAATCAAAATTCTGCACACAGCTTTTCAAAAATTTAAAATTTTGTCGTATTAACCAAAATCGCAAGCGAGTATCTCTCTCTGTAATCTCTGTCGTAAACAGTTAAAATTCAAACATTTCAGCCAAAAGCCATAAGCTGCAGCTGCACCAAACAGGCCCATAATATGGTACCAAACTGCATTAGGTTCATACGGACAGAAATCATGTAGCAAACCACCCGCTGTGCTCCTATACCACAGCAGGTGGCCTGTCACACTCCTCTATAGTCATGTTAAGAGAGCGCAACAGGCCACCTGTTGTGGTATGGGAGTGCACCAGGTAGTCTGGTGTATGTTTCGCAGGCATAACATATCTTATGCAGTGTCAAATCGTATTATGTGACATGTGTTGACTGATGCTTCTTTTGTGATTTAGAAGGAGCTATTTAATAAATTTGAGTGAGAGAAGGCTATGTTTAGGGATAGAAACGAATCGAATATGAATCAAATAGTCTCAAATATGAATATAAATCTATATTTTTAAAATCAATACAGACACAAATACGACTTCATATTTTTAAAACAAATACAAATACGAATTCGAACATTCTCGAATACGAATATGAATCAAATATCGTAACGAATACGAATTCGAATCGAATATGTACTTAATTCGGTCGAATGTGAATATCTTAAAACTTTTGTAACAAATCTTCGTAGAACAAATTTATATAACATGATTATACGTCTACACGAGCTAGCAGTGTAGCGCATAGGGTTGAAAATTATACAAAGTAATTTTCACTTCTTACTCGTGAATCTTAGTTCATCAGAAAATTGCTTCCTATGATCATCCCCAGAGAGAGGTCGTCAGGGATGAGAATGAATCAAATACGGATATGAATAGTCTCAAATACAAATACGAACATTCTCAAATACGAATATGAACATTTTCAAATACAAATACAGATACGATTATTCTCCAATACGAATGTAAATATTCTTAAATATATATTTTATTTATTATATTTATTTTTTCTTAAATATAAATATTAGATAAAATAAATTATCAAATATCCTTTTTGCATCCCTAGCTATGTTTGCTAAAACGAGTCCGGGCTAATAACGCATTGGACGCAGGAATCCTCTTCCCCGTGCCCGCAATGCCTGGCCATCCGCCAGCGGCTTTAGCCTCACCGCGAGTGAGCAGAGACAGCTCGAAAAACAGAAGACTTTAGCTTCCCTTCTCTCCTAGTCTCGCTTCTCCTCCCATCCACCCCTCGCCCTGCGCGGCCGTCGCTAACCTACGCCGCCGCCGTCTTCCTCCATCTCTGGGAGGCCAAAAGGTGAGATTTTGACGCTGGATTCGCCTTCCACTCCTTCCACTGTCCAAAAAATACAGTCTTTGATTTGATGTTTGGGGGATTTTGGTGATACCTTGTGTTGTTTTATTTTTCTTTTGGGAGGTTTCTTGCTTGGTTATTTTCTGTGATTTGGTTGCTGTTTTGCTCTATTTTGACCTGAAGGAATTGGAGGCCTTGGTTTAGAGTGATTTAATTTGCTCGTGATCTGGAGCTAGTAACTTTTTCTTGATGTGCAAAGAAACATGGTTTTTTTTTCTTAATTCTTAGATACCTTTTCTGATATTCCTTTTGGCGCTCAAGCTAATCTTTAATTTGCCACGAAGGATGTTAAGCAAAGCGAATATTGTCTTTTCTTGCCTATGTAATTCATTCTTTTTTCCTTGCCTGTAGCAGGCAACCTAGCGTTTTAGTTAGTCAGTTCGTAGTTTTTGTTTTCTTCTGTTCTGTCTGTTCTGATTTTGGTACCGGTGGGCAAACAACGGTGCTGCACTGCTGTATGCCTTGTCCTGAGGTGGGTAATTTTGGTTGTAAGTTTTGGAAAAACTGGCGCTTTTAGGTGTTTCATGATTTCACAGACACACAGTTCCAGTGTTATAACTGTAGATTAGGCAACAGGTGGGATGTGGTTAGTGTTTTGGATTTATCTGTTTTTGTCCAGTGTGCATCCTGAAGTGATTAATTGTAAGATTTGCATGTCTGAACTTGTGTGGCCGTGCCAGCAAGGAAGGGAAGCAATTCGAATTGCAGTGCGTGCTAAATGGGAGTAGTCTGTGACATCATTGCCAAGAAGCTCCTGTTTCTACTGATGAGGCAATGGACCAACCAATTGAGAATGGTGAAGAAATTTGACAGCTTTTCCAGAATGCATAATTAGGGTAAATGAGTGATGTGGGGTTGAACTTGTAGAGATCCTAATGTCATCAATAATGTGTATGCCGCCACGAGTTGTACCGTTGTTGAATGCCTCTAGTAGCTTTGCATTGTCGTTTAGCAATAGGTAAAATGCAATCCTAAGCCCAGGAAAATGATAAACCATAGTGGAATGGCTCCAGGATTTAGGATTTATTATATTAACTATGGTCATTGACTCATTGTGACAGAAATATAACAATGCTACCATTGTATTAGTAATTGTGTGTAATCTAGTCAAAGAGTTTTAGAGACTTTTTCCTTAAGATGCATAGGTGTTTTTTTTTAAGAAAAGGAAAGGTAGCATGTGCATCTCGGTATATACTGGTGTGGTGATAGGGTGGTGGAGTGCTGGCATTTTGGGGAATGGCATTGATGGGGAAGTGGATCCATCAGCAATTTTTGGCCATCAGCAATTCGAATTGCAGTGCATACTAATAACTGCATTTATCACAAAATGGTAAAAAAAAGTGAAATCCAACTATCACAATGGACCCTCTGATCATACATATACTACAAAATGTGCTACTTGTCTAGAGGAAACAGGGCGGGAGCAGGTGAGTGGATTTCAAATCCAGATCTCTTATTGTATATATAGAACCAATATATATAGGTATGAATTTGAAACCACATGTAGTTAAATAGTTGCTTGGGAGAAAAGAAATAACCAAAAGAAAGAGCAAAAGCAGTTGAAAAGGATAAAAAAAAAATCATGGCTGTTCCAACCATGAACTACCACCATCACCAATCTTTGCCAATTTCATCTTCTTTATCTGTTCCACTCTCTCCATGATTAATTCTTCTTCATAAGTAGCCTGAAATCTTTGTATTTGTCCTTATTTTAACACACAAATGGGGGGGGGGGGGGGGAGTGGTTTTTGGTACTAATTTTCATTTCTTTCTACAAACATATTCAATTAATTGATATTGGCTAGGTCCTGGGCTCTGACATGCCTGCTTGACATCAGAATTATTGGTTTGGTCTTTTCACTTTTTTGGAAAGTGCTCCATGATATTTCAAATGAAAATAAGTGTAAATCTTAGTAAAAATATGGTTTTACTGATTCTTGATCCTGCACCAGTGTCAGTTGTTTTGATCTAGTTATAGTTTAATCAAACATTGTTCTCATTTTATTTGTAAATTCTTTTGTTAATATTTCTTATTCAATGTGCAAAACACTACTTATTTGGTATTTTCAATGTTTTATTGTTGTTTTGATGTTCACATGTTCAAAGGCACGACCATGTTTACGATGCTTGCTGTGTATGTCAGGTAGGAAGGTAGCTAATGTTTTAATGCCTGCCTATGGGAAATAATCATTTGCAATTTGAACAAATCTGAATGGCATCTTACACGTGAATCACTGAATATGAATCACCAATTACAAAACTTCCAAGTTCCAATTATACTTATGCCAATGCTTTGCCACAGAATTTACTTCTATTTGTTTGTTTAAAATTTTGGTACTTTATTTTCGGCCATTTTCATTCAGCTATTTCTAATAAAAAGATGCTTCATCCCTCAGGTCTTGTCTAAGTTGAACATGTCGTGCTTCGCATGCTGTGGTGGCGAAGATACTCAAGGAGCACCTGATAACAGAGGTTCATACACTAGCGGCTACCCAGCAAGTAATGTTCCACTGAGTAATATGCATTGTAACTTAGCATTTAGTTTTTCTCCATAGCTGCATATGTAGCCCCATTTCTCGTAATTCCAACTACTACCTTTAATACTTGATAGTAAAATTTCCCTGGATTATTATCAATCTGCAGGGAATGAAGCTTATCGTGCTAGTGATCCAACTCCTAGAGGTTCTCAACCTGTGAAAGTGCAACCAATTGCAGTCCCCACGATTCCTGTAGAAGAAATTAGGGAGGTGACCACAGGTTTTGGTGATGAAGCTTTGATTGGTGAGGGTTCTTTTGGCAGAGTGTATTTTGGCGTTCTAAAAAATGGTAGAAGTGCAGCGATAAAAAAGTTAGATTCGAGTAAGCAACCGGAGCAAGAATTTTTGTCACAGGTATGCGCTCTGTCTGTGATTGTGCATATATGCGCTCTTTGTCTATGATTGTGCATCTTCGCTAGTCGTTCTGCTTCTTACAAAATGTGTCTGCAGGTATCCATGGTGTCAAGACTTAAGCATGACAATGTTGTAGAGTTGCTTGGTTATTGTGTTGATGGTAACACACGTATCCTTGCTTATGAGTTTGCTACAATGGGTTCTCTTCATGATATGCTTCATGGTAGAACTTTTCATCCTTGTAAAATTTTGTGCAATGCTCTCCTTACTGATAAGTTTATGGGAGTTCTAATGTTCTTGTTCTATGATATTAATATGCTTGTGCTTCTTTCCTTATGCTTAATGAGTATGGAATTTAACTCTACAGGAAGGAAAGGTGTGAAAGGAGCTCAGCCTGGTCCGGTCTTGTCGTGGGCGCAACGGGTGAAGATTGCTGTTGGAGCTGCAAAAGGCCTAGAGTATCTTCATGAGAAAGCCCAACCTCATATAATACACCGGGACATCAAGTCTAGCAATGTTCTTCTATTTGATGATGATGTAGCTAAACTAGCTGATTTTGATTTGTCAAATCAAGCTCCTGATATGGCAGCTCGGCTTCACTCGACTAGGGTTCTTGGAACATTTGGATATCATGCACCAGAGTACGTGCACTTCTCTTGTCAGAGTTATGCACAGTTGCAACCATTTTTGCTTAATTTTTAAAACTTCGATACAGGTATGCGATGACTGGACAACTTAGCTCTAAGAGCGATGTGTACAGTTTTGGAGTTGTTCTACTGGAGCTCCTGACTGGAAGAAAGCCTGTGGATCATACATTACCAAGAGGGCAGCAGAGCCTTGTGACATGGGTAAACATCTACATTGGCTACTGTAGTTTTGATTTGTTTTTTCCCTGTACAATTATCTAGTGTGAACTTTTGATCAAGTTTTTTAAAAAATCTCAAAATATCGGTGCATATAGAAGAAACCTGCAAAATCATTACTATTATAAAAGAATGAGTCGGTGGTTGTACGTCTGCTCTCCTCCAACCGCCTTATTCCTTCTATTTCTTACCATTATTCACTTTTCAACCGAGTAGAGCAACCCTCTTTCATACATAATTCTCTATACATATATTAAATTCCGTTGCAACGCACAGGCACATAACTAGTTTCATGAGAAATCTTGGTTGCATTCGGGTTAAACAAAAAACAAGAAGCAGCTCAAAGGAATAATGTCGAAATAGTTATCTCTATTGAAAGAAACTTAAATTTGTCTTTTCGTAGCCTCCAAATGCAATTGGGTTTGATCATGAAATTTTGTAGAAATCATAGTATAACATTCCCTGTACCTCCAATCAATATATGGTGAATTTTTGGAACCTTTCACAAAGTCCACACGAGTTTACACTGAATCTTGAGTTTATACCTGATATTTACCTTAAGAAGTTATTTTGTGTTTATGACATATTTTGCCTTTTTTCTGTTTGATTAATCAATGTACTGGCTGTTTTGATGCTCACAGGCAACCCCCCGACTTAGTGAAGACAAGGTTAGGCAATGTGTTGATTCAAGACTTGGAGGGGAATATCCTCCTAAAGCTGTCGCAAAGGTATGAATGGTTATTCTAGTATCTAATTTTCTCGGGGGTTTAAAAGGCTCGTAGCGATGAAATCTTTTCTCAAATGTTATAACAAGGAGAGAACCTTCTATGCTCCTTAAGTAAAGGTCATAAGAAAGGACAGTATTTTGCTGTTAGCATTGCTTAGATATGATACCAATAACTGGTGTTATGTTGATTGATTTTATTCATTTATTGTCCTCACTTGATATTGAGCTTATTAATTGCTTATTTGGTTTCGAAAACCTTATTCATCCTCTTGTTCCTTGTGTTGTTTGAACAGTTTGCAGCTGTTGCTGCATTGTGCGTGCAATATGAAGCAGATTTCAGACCAAACATGAGCATCGTCGTGAAGGCACTCCAACCGCTGCTGAATGCACGAGCATCCAACGCTGGTGAGCACACTGGATCATAATCTTTAACGGACCTTTTGTGTGAAATATATACATCATCGAGGTTGTTTTGCGGAGTGGTGGCTGGGAAGCTGTATGTATGTAGATCTGTGTTTATCCTTCCCTACTTGTAATCAAGCTTCTGGCATTCGTATTTCATGTGATTCTTTTAATGCGATGCAGGATGACTGCTCTTGTCTGTACCTGACACGAACATCTAATTTGAGATACAAGGTCTAGTGTACATTTGTGATGAATAATTGATACTTTGGTTGAGTTGAATTTAGATTTTTGCAAAAGATTAAAAAAAATCTAGTTTTTAGTTTGTGCTGGTTCAGTCTGTCACGGGGTTGGCGGTTTGACCGTCGTAGGGCGAGCGGTCAAACCGGCTATGGATTTTTAGGAAATTGAATATCAAACACTTGTGTAGATTTATTTGGAGATGAGTTTGCGCTTGGTGTCACTAGAATTGAAGACTAGAACTAAAACTAGATAGAGTTTAACTGAAATTTGAAATGGTGTTTCCCAGTACAGTTAAATGGTTAGATTGACCAGTGGCCGGTGGTTTGACCGACACGGTGTCACGGTCCATGTTGGTTAGAGTGGCCTCTAATAACGGCGGTTAGACCGGTTGTTAGCGAATTGGTTTGGTTAAGTTAGGATCAGTAGTTGAGTGTGTGCATGGTATGGATGTTATGGGTTGATTGTGTTGTGTTGCATGATGTATAGTTTTGACTAACGTTAGTGAAGCCTATTGAACTTAAGCTTGAGATGGTTGTTTGATCTTTAGATATCCAGGTGGCTTAGAGAACGTTAGTGGTCGACAGTAATGAACCGAAACTAGACATGAGAGCTGAGGTCCGAGCGGTCGTGTAAGTCCGGGTGAGGCTACGTGGTTTAAGCGGGAAGCACAGATAAAACAATGACCGTGAAGAGATGAGTTGGTGCATGTGGTCTGTCAAGTGACGAGGCTGGTGAATATAGAGATGATTCGGGAGAGTTCGAATATGTGAAAACGTGACAACTAGTCATTGGGCACTTCGAGCTACGTGTTAAAACATATGGAGATACTTTGAGGTGAAAGTAAACGCGGGGTCAAAGGAATGTGCCTGGAAGCCTCACCGAAGGTATTTTGGTAGTTAGCCAAATATCGGGTTGGTGCATTAAACAGCGGAAAGGAGAAGCACAAATAAGTGGTTTAGGTGAAGAAGAGTTAGAATTGATAAGTGGATCAATCGCTAAAGAGTTAGTAAGTCTTGTAAATACTTCGAGAAGTGTGTGTACAAGTGGATTAATCGTTAAAGAGTTAGTGGGTCAAGTCTTATAAATACTTTAAAACATACTGAGTATGTAAAACTTTTGTTAGTGAGGTTGGCGAGTTACCCCAGTAGGTTTAATAGGTTAGACCCATTAAGGTTATTATTGGTTATTAAAGGGAATGAGAGGTGGTAGAGAGTAAGGATTCTAGGTTTTTCTTCTACTACTATACCTTATCTCATTTCATCTTTGTGATAGAATTTGAGAGAGGAAATAGTTGTAATTTGCAAAGTTATTAAGGCGGTAAGGCGAGGTAAGGCGACCCACCCCCCTCACACCTTTTAAGCGGTAAGGCGTGAGGCGAGGCGACGCCTTATAAACATCATAAGGCGAAGAAAACGGAGTTCTGAGGACTAGATCAGAAGAAATTTAAAGAGATGAAGGACCTAAAAGGACCTAATTGTAATTTTGTAAACCCCTAAGGACTCAAATGTAAATAACCTAACCCTAATACCCTTTACCCGTCCCCAGCCGCCGCCTCCCCTCATTCGTTCCCCTCACCCCAGCCGCCGCCTCCTCTCTCCTCCCTCATTCCAGGCCGCCGCCTCCCTCGCTCCCGGCCGCCGCCTCCTCTCTCCTCCCTCGCTCCAGGCCACCGCCTCCCTCCCTCCTCCCTCGCTCCTTCTTGTAATGATGCAGGCGGCCAGATCCGGTAAAGTGGATGGTGAACGGCGGCGTCGGCGGCTCGACGGCGCCCTGGAGGCGGAGGCAGCTCGACGGCGCTCTGGAGGCCAAGGCGGCGCGAGGACATGAGGTAACCCTAGCCCACCTCTTCCGTCGCCTTCTTCCAGCCTTCTTCCTGCCTTCACTTAGACCTAAGGCGGACGAACGGCAAGGCGGGGGCGACGCCTTGACCCCCCGAGCCGCCTTACCGCTTAGGCGACGCCTTAATAAGCATGGTAATTTGGTTGCACCTTGTGATTATTTATGAGTATGTAAACCTTATCCTCCACTAAAATAGATCAAAGATTTGTTTTAAATTATGTTCTTGTTTGCATTCTTACTTGATTTTGATTGTTCTTAAAGTAGATTTGTCATTTTGGATTTGTGGGAGTTTTAATCTAATATCTTGCTTAAGTTACTTTACTAGGACATATAAGAATAGATCTAGAAAACATCATGCCTTCGATCCTTATGAGCAAGAAGTAATCTGGGTTTTAGGATTTTTTATGTTTTTGTGAATTAGATTTGATTTTCTTCAATTTGGTAAACTCGAGCCGAAGAATCTTATGATTCTTGATTAATTTAGGTTCTTATTGTTTTGAACAAGTCTCATAAAAATAATTGGAAGCGTTTGGGTGAGAACTAAACAAGCTCTAGATATTTGAGCTTTTGATAGGGGACCAGTCAAACCAGTAGCAAGCCAGCAGTCTGACCGGCCCTATGTATTAGACTGCTGATTTTGTTGATTCTTATCTCTAGCTTTGTTTTGTCTAGCCTAGTTGGTATGATCTGAACTTGGTGTTCATCGTAGTTGCTTGAGTGAGGATTTTGAATACCTTAAAAAAAGTTTCAAAAATCATTCATTCCCTTCGATTACTGACAAGATCCTACACAATTAAAGAATTATGTAGGGTTAAGGGGAAAATAAGGGGGAAAGTATGATGTTTGACTTAATTCCGTTTACCTCAGATGTTGATCGGGGGATGTTTTTCTTCCCATGGACATGATTGGGCGTAGTAATGCAATTTCTGAATGTACTGTCCGGTCAGTCTAGTTGTACGCGGTTCCATTTCATCTGATGGGTTTTCCATTTTATTTATGTTTGACCTTGAGCTAAATTTGTTTTACATCTGAAATTTTTGGTACAAAATTCCTCAATGTCAGTGAAGGGTTGCAAGTTTGGACCTTGTTTGCCGAATTTTAACTCAGTTGCTAGCAAACACGAACAAAAATGTTGTTGGCTATGTTACCAATCTGATTTGGACATGTAACCGGTCAGGAAAGGATCTTAGATTCTTAGTATTTCGTTTTTTCATGCGGAACATTCTCCTGACAGTACAGGTATCGGTCAGGATCGAGGCGCCAGAATAACTTAAACAACATGCACAGAACGGCAGTAGCCGCTTCAGTAGATAACAATTGTAACGACTCGATTGTGCCTTGCATGGTGTATTGATTTACTATCGACTCCAACACAAGTCTAGAACACAACATTGAATTTCGGCGGATTTGGTCTGGAATCATGTAGCGAAAATTGGTATAATGTGATGCTACATGTCCATGACAGATTTACCTTTCATACCATGCGGCACGAGGTAGCTGTTAACCCTAACACTACTGCTACAGTTTTGCTATACGCAAAATGGGGACACAAGGATGTCAGTTCATCGCTTTGCAAGCATAACCAGGGCCAACATTGACAATGGAGGCAATGAGCTTGAAGCCTGAGTTCTCCCAGAAGAAAATATTGAGCCCTGTTAGAATTAATCTTGTTTTTAGTAGAAAATATTGAGTTTTGGTAAGATTCGTAGAGTTTCTCGTATACGAGTACGAATCAATTCCGTAGTAGAAATCGAGTCAGGTTGGAGTTCGTTTATAAGTCTTGTAATTAGCCTTCATAAGGCGGAGTTAGTTATGTAATCGTAACAAGAAAGAGAAGCGAACAAGAGCGATCGGTTGTGATCGAGAAGTTAAGAGAGAGAAAAGAAGAGAAAAGCGATTTGCTTTGGCTTCCGTGAAAAGTATTGTATTCGCATATTGTATTCGTATTGTCGCTACCATACTTGAAGACATACTCAAAGACAAGAAAAGTAGAGGAGCTGCGCATCGGAAGTACTCATACTCGAAGTATCGAGTACCGAGTACTTGCTAAGCGTTCGAAATCTACGAGTGAGTACGACCTAGAAGACGTGGTCATTACGAGGATGTGCTGGCGTAACAAGGCTATGAGTACGAGCAGATTGGGAAGACGTATTTGTAAGCCGGAGTGGTTGTTACTCGGTTACAAGTGCGTGCACAGCAGTTTGACGTAGTCGTAACAAGTACTAAGCAGTCGTAAGCGAGTTATGACTACTGAGATTGAAGTTTCAAGTGGTCGAAACCCAACATTCTGCTTGTCGCTGCTGCCGCTGGGCTGGTTCATGGCCACCTGATTAGTTCTTTCAGAGCTTTGTCTCTTTTCTCTCCCGTCTGCAGAGGGAAGAAACAGTTAAGTTTCAGAGTCTCCCAGAAGTTGAGCTTAAAGCCTAACTGCAGACAAGTGTCAACTTCAAAACAAATTATATTACATTATTAATTATTTCAACAATTCATACTTCATTCCCTCCCCTTATCACAATCATTTACGTTTGTTTCTCCAGTATTCTGAAGATGTTCTCAACCCCCAAACTCACCTATAATATGGAATTAACTCTCTTGCATTAGTAACCTCTCTAAATTTAAAAAGAATACAGCAACATATACATTAAGATTTTTTGTGTGTGGCAGCAAAACTGCACAAGCATTAGCTATCAGTTTGACCTTGACTCAGACGTTTGCATGTTGCTTCCAGTACATGTCGGTGAGTTTCTTTCATATGTTCTGGATTTCTTAATTTTATCATGGTATATTGGATGCGATAAAGAATGCTTCGTGCATACTGATTCATTAGTTTATATCAGCTTTAACTTGAACTCAAAATTTTGCATGTATTTGTATTCGTCACCAGCAATCCAGCAATAGTAGGTAACGTGTTGGGCCTTTTTGTAATTTCCCTCATTTTTAGGGAAAGAAAAGAAAATGGCCATGGGGCCCACTTGTAAGAGAAGGAGGGAGATGAGATTAGGAGGAGGCGATCCGTTCGGCCTCTTTTCCTCAGATCTGGCTGGCGTCTTCTTCTTATCCCCTCCTCCTTTTGTAGGCAGATGCTTCGGCGTCTTCCATGCTACAACGTTGTCGAAATCCGGATCACTGAGTGTGGCCTCCTTGACTTTATATCTGAGATGGGAGACAGGGGAAAAGGCAGGAGTTCACCACTGAGATCTATAGTCCCATCGGCTATTCAGTTCTTGGGATCTTAGTGGGAGTGCTCGGTGGTGGCTGGGCTTGCGCGGTTGCCGAGCAGTGACGCCCTTGCTCCTTGCTTGCTATCCCCTTTCTCTGTATCGTGCGCTTTGCACGGTGAGCCTCTGGTCCTTTGGCTTGGCTTCGGCTGTGAGTAGTGCAACATGATTTCATCTTCTTGTTAGCTTTGTGTGGCACCAACTTGTTCCTCGGCTTCATGAATCGGTGAGTGTTGATTTGTGGAGTAGGGCTCTATATCTCCGATTGCCTCTCCGGTGATTCTCTAGTATTCGCCGGTGATTGGTTTTCTGGGACATCGTCTCCGACGAGCCTAGCCCTTTTGCTGTCACGGTGGCTTGGAGTGCCGCCGCACAGTGAGCATCACTTCATCTTTCTTTGTATCTATTGTGTATTTGTTAGCCGTGCTAATTTATATCTGTTCATATCTGAAAATTGTGGGAGTACTAGCACTGGGAGGTCACATAAATGGTAGATTGTGGGTTTTGGTGAATGCTCAATGAGAAAAACTTTATAAAATTGATATCACAGTGACATGTTAGACTCATTCTGCTGGTGTGACCGATCATATACTACTTGATAATCTCTGTTGAGTGTAGTTTGTATCACTGTCAATTGCTTATGCCATCTTTCATGCTCAGTATTACTTACTGTTGTTAGATATTGCAGAATATATATATGTACATGATGCTTTTGTAATTGCTGAACATGTATGTTATTATTGCAATAGCATTGGTCTGACTCCAGTGATTGATTTTAGTCAGAATTTGTTAATTTTGTACGCTTTTGACATTGATACTACACTGAGGTAATATTCGCTTAAGTCAGACTAGCAGATTTTGAGAAAATTGTCACTGTGATTGTGAAAAATTGACAAAGAGTTGTAGAAGGCCAAATTTCTAATAATTTGTGCAACTCCTCAAACTGAGAGCAATATATCAAATGTTAAATTTGTGCATTATGCAGAATTTATATGCTCACATGCTTGTTCTATTGAATATATTGCAATATGTTAATGTTCTGAGTTGTATATCTGCTTTGAGAGATAATACATGTACTTTTATGTCAGTTTCATGTTGTTATATATGTATGCTTTCTTATGCTTAATTATAATTGGAATTAAAATGGAAATGTTGCTAAAACTACCTAATTTCCAACATTCCAAAAAACCAATCTGTGTTGAAATGGCTTCATCCTTTGATTTCGTTAAACCAGAAGTCTTTGACGGCACGAACTTTAAGCGTTGGAAAACTAAGACAAAGTTGTGGTTGGTTGACCTCAAATTGTTTTGGGTCATCTCGAATCATCTAGTGCTTCCTTTGGAAGGCGAGGCTAAAACTCGTTGGGAGGATGCGAACCACTCAGCTTTGCTAGATTGTTGATTGTCTTGTCGAACCTGAAATGAAGAAAAAGATGTGGGATGAGGTAAATGAAAAGTATTCAGAAAGGAATAATGGGAATGAATCTTTCATCACTGCCAATTACTTGAATTATAAGATGGTAGAGGGACGGTTAGTAATGGAGCAGCTCCATGAGCTTCACCTCCATATACGTGATCTAAATCAATACGACTGTCTCCTGCTAGAGAGTTTTCAAGTAAATGTAATATTGTCTAGGTTACCGCCTTCGTGGCGAGATTTTGTGACCGCTCGGAGACATGTTAAGGAGCACATGACAATTAATGAATTGTCATGCATGATTAATGTGGAGGAGCGTGCCAGGGCCAGCAGTGATGAGAAGTCACATGCCCAAGCCCACCAGGTGGAGGTCAAGAACTTTAAGAGCAATGGAAAGAAGATCAAGAACCATCCCAGAACAATGCAAAGACTCAACCAATGAAGAAGAAGGTGGTCTTTACCTGTTACGTGTGCGGTAAGGAAGGCCATAAGGCCAGTAAGTTTCATGACCGTAAAGGCAAGGGACCATCTCCAGACTAGCACAAGAATAAGGCAGAAACCAATGTGGCTATAGCCAGTCCTGTCTCAGACGGGTATGTACCTCAGGCCTTTATAGCAAATTCATCAATAGATTGGTGGATTGATACAGGTGCAACTAGATATATCTGTGTTGATCATTCATGTTTCTCTTCATTTCAGGGTGATGCTGGTGGCTCCGTCCTAATGGGCAACGGTACCGCTGCTACAGTACGTGGGATTGGCAAGGTCTGCTTGAAGCTCACTTCCGGCAAGACACTCATCCTTCGAGACATACTGTTTGTGCCTGTGATGCCCCGTAATCTTATCTGTGGGTCTATGCTTTGTAGGCAAGGAATAAAGCTTGTTTTTTTAGTCTAATGAAGTCGTTTTGACCAAATTTAGTACTTTTGTGGGAAAAGGCTATGAAAGCGGAGGCATGTTCCACTTATCCATCCTTGATTTCAATAATCCAAACATTTTCAATGTTATTTATTGTAATAAATTTCATCATATTTGGCACTCCCATTTATGTCATATTAATTTTGAAGCTATAGAGCGGTTAAGCAAAATGAGTTTAATTCCAAGTTATAAGCATGAGAAGGACTCAAGGTGTAAAGTGTGTGTGCAAGCAAAGCAGCCTCAAAAACCTTTTCATAGCATTGAGAGGCGAGACACTTCTCAACTTGAGTTAATCCATTATTATCTTTGTAAGATGAATGTCATTTTAACTAAAGGTGGCAAGCGTTATTTATTTACTCTCATTGATGATGTGACTAACTATTGTTATATTTACTTACTTAAGTCAAAAGATGAAGCACTAGAACATTTTAAAATATATAAGGCTGAGGTGGAAAATCAACTAGAAAAGAAAATCAAACGGATAAGATCGGACACTTCTCAACTTGAGTTAATCCATTATTATCTTTGTAAGACGAATGTCATTTTAACTAAAGGTGGCAAGCGTTATTTATTTACTCTCATTGATGATGTGACTAACTATTGTTATATTTACTTACTTAAGTCGAAAGATGAAGCACTAGAACATTTTAAAATATATAAGGCTGAGGTGGAAAATCAACTAGAAAAGAAAATCAAACGGATAAGATCGGACCGAGGAGGTGAATATGTATCTAAGGAATTCTCCCAGATCTATGAAGAAGGTGGAATAATTCATGAAGTTACTCTACCGTATTCTCCTCAATCAAATGGAGTAGCCGACTGAAAGAACCGGACTCTTTGTGATTTGGTGAATGCCATGTTACAGAGTTTGGGTATGTCGGACTAATGGCGGGGTGAGGCAGTTCTCACAGCTAACTATGTTCTAAATAGAGTGCCTCCCCACAATAGTGAGGAAACACCTTATGAAGGATGGAAGGGGAGAAAACCTAACATGTCCTTTCTTCACACTTGGGACTGTCTGGCAAAACTGTGTGTGCCTTTGCCAAAGAAAAGGAAACTTGGTCCCAAGACTGTTGATTGTGACTTTCTAGGATATGCCCATCACAACACTGCATACAAATTTCTAGTGATCAAATCCAAGGTTAGCAATATCGCTAATAATGTCCTTATGGAATCTCGTGATGCGACGTTCTTTGAGAATGTATTTCCTATGAGAGCAAACGAAGTCATTGATAATGTTAGTTCTAATGAACACTCTATCCCTCCTAGTGTGGATGACACAGCTCCTGAATTGGAGTTGAGGAGGAGTAAGAGACAGGACACAAAAGTCCTTAGGTGATGACTTTGTCACCTACCTCATGGATAATGAACCACGTATCCTTTCAAAGGCATACGCATCCCCAGATGTGGAGTATCGGAAGGATGCAGTCCGTAGCAAGATGGATTCATCACAGCTAATGGAACTTGGGAGATTACTAATCTTCCAAATGGATATAAGCCAGTGGGTTGCAAATGGATCTTCAAAAGAAAGCAAAGACCCGATAGTACTATTGAAAAGTACAAAGCTCGTTTAGTGGATAAGGGTTTTATGCAAAAGGAGGGTGAAGATTATTTTGATACATACTCACCTGTGGTTTGACTACCCATAATCCGTGTGCTTTTAGCACTAGCTATTGCATGTAAACTCCAAGTTCATCAAATGGATGTTAAGACCGGTTTCCTAAATGGAGAGTTGGAAGAGGAGATTTATATACAACATCCTGATGGCTTTGTGGCTAAAGGGCAAGAGATTAAAGTGTGCCACTTGGTTAAATCCTTGTATGGTCTAAAATAAGCTCCCAAGCAATGGCATGAGAAATTTGATAATACATTGACTTCGGACGGTTTTTGTATAAACGAAGCTGATAAGTGCGTATATTATCAATCCAATGGGAGTGAAGGTGTCATTCTATGTCTTCACGTGGATGACATACTACTGTTCGGGACCAACATGAATGTTATAAATAAAACCAAGTCATTCCTCTCCCAGAACTTTGACATGAAAGACCTTGGAGAAGCTAATGTTATTCTTAACATCAAGCTATTAATGGGTGAGAATGGGATTACCTTAATACAATCCCATTATTTGGATAAGATCCTGAATCATTTTGTATTCATGGATGCTAAGCTTGTAGCCACACCCTATGATCCCAATGCAAAACTACATAAAACACTGGAGATGGAAAAGACTAGCTTAAATATTCACAGATAATTGGGTCCTTAATGTATTCAACTAGTGCAACGAGGCCTGACATCTCATATGTTGTAAGCAGATTGAGCTGATACACGGCCAATCTAGGATATGTGTCAGACCCAGATTTTTCAATCTGAATCTTACTGTGTTTCACTGCACTAATCCCTGGATCAGTAGTTAGTGCACACAGGTACATTGCTGAATCATTTCATACATCGCATAATCATCCATTATATTACATGAATTGAAATACACCACGTCGGGTGATAGTTTACAAAAGGGGCCGACTAGGCCAAATGTCGTTATTACAAATACGCACAGCGGAAATACAGCAAAAGCAAACCCAAATCCACAGGCAAGCGACTGGAAGGTACTGTGTGCATTATATGTCACCAGCTAACTAGTAACATACGTGCACACAACGCCATATGTCTACTTGTCCATGACTAAACAGCGAAGCCTACGCCTTAGTTTCCTTCGTCATTCTTCTCCTCCGTAGCGGGAGCTTCCTCGTAGGCGTAGTGGTCTTGCGCTCCTGTTTCTGGATTTTTGCCGCAAGCGAGCGTGAGCACTCCGACCCCGTGCTCAGCGAATCAACACACAGAATGCAGTATATAACATGTGTGGCTATTCAAAGGATGGTTTTGGTTTATTTTATTTTTGCGAAGAGTGCTTTTGAATACAATTATATAAAAATCCTTAAGACCTAGCATTTTGAACACACGTATATGTTGAATGCAGTAATAATAGTGATTCAGATGCCATCCACCATTACATGGCATCTGCACCATATAGCCATTCTTCAGCGTTATAGCCGCTTACATTACCACTGGGACGACACCCAGGACAATTCCAAACTAGGGCCTTACACTGCCCTTTCACTTTTCCAACCCATCATAAAGCATTTTGAAATAGAACTATATCTGGTTAAGTTTCCATGTCCGCCCTTGACCGTGGGCACGGCTATTCGAATAGTTTTGACTCTGCAGAGTTTGTACACTTTCACCACAAGAGACAATCAACTCGTTGCCCCACACGATGCCTTAGACGTATGGTTGAGCAGACTATCACAGTGACTTTTCAAAGTATCTAGACCCTTTTGTCATCTCACCCCATGGGAGACTGCCCACTTGCGGTGGGTCCCATATGTTGCACGGGATGTTTCCCACAGCTACTAGCGTACGGGCTCCACTCCCCTCTGCGCTAGCACGACTGGGAAACTTCACCCTCCACTCAGTGTCCCTTTAGGCCTTCCCTTGCCCCTGCATAATTACTTCTCCCCCCTATTAGTGAGATGAGTCCAGAGTTTTCGATAAATCTACTTAGCCAAGTTGTACTTTACAGACTTGTGGTTGTACTGTTTTACACGGGTGACATGACAAGATTCGGTCCTTAGGGTTATCTGGGCGGTCTATCAATAACTCACTTTGTGCTTCCACTGCACCACATTTTCACATTCCATAACTCACTTTGTGCTTCCACTGCACCACATATTCACACACTCGAACTAGTCCGCCCAGATATTTAAGCATGTTGAGATTTTTGGAGGGTATAAAATAGTCATGTCAAATATACCAGTCATTCCCACCATGACTGCCCAAACCATTTTCTCATTATTAAAAGCGATCATGATGTATGGAGCATTTCAGCGCCCCCTGAGTATTAATGCAACACTAAGCATAGCATATCACTAGGGACTTATTTTCGAAATATTTGTATTATACTTTTGCTAGGGCGACAAGGTTTTCACATTCAATCATTCCAAAGGAGGGGTAATACTATTCAAGGTAAACATTGGCATATAACTAGAATATCAAGTTTAGCATGTATTTGCATAAAAATAACAGCATGCATTTTGTTAATTTAACACAAAGTAATTTGCATAAATGTGGGTTCAACATGATCAAAGTATTGACTTGCCTTGGTCACAGTGGTCGGGATCCGGATTCTCTGGTGCTTCTAGTGTTGCTGCCTCGATCTCTTCTTCTTGTGCCTCGTAAGCTATTTTAGCGTGCGCCAAAATTTGTATAAAAAGAAAAGCAGCAAATCAAACTAAATAACACCAGAAATTCAAATGAACTCTAAAAATTATGATTTCGGTTCCATTGGACAGATCTTGAATTTAGATGAATTTAGAAATTTGTCTCGTTCAATTTGGAGTTAAAATGAAAAAGTTATGATCATTCAAAGTTCTCAGTTCAGTTAATTCCAAATATTATCAAATTTCTGACAGTGGGTCCCACATGTCAGTTTCTTTTTATTTTATTTCTTTTTCTTTATTCGTTTATTACTGCGTCTATGGCCAGTGGGGTCCATCTGTCAGTGACGTTATACACTGACTGGTGGGGTCAGGCTGTCAGTGGGTCTGCGGTTCCGCAGCGGCTGACGAGCGGGGCCCACCTGTCAGCGCAGCAATTAAAAGAAATCGCTCGACCGCGCGCGCGGAGCCGGAGGCTCGAACACGCGACACGGGAGCGGGGGAAAGAAGAGAGTTGCGCTGGTAACCAAGTGGGAGGGGGAGGCTTTGCCTACCCTATATGGGGAATGAATCCCTTTGAGGTAGCTCTCGGAGGCGGCCGGGCAGAAGAGTCGGGGCGACGGTGGCCGGCGGCGTGCGGTGGTCGGGGGGCTCGGGTTGTCCGTGGAATACAATCCCCGAGTGACGGGGAAGCTTCTGGCGGGGTCGGTGGAGACGGAGGGGCGCGGTGGCGGGCCGGCGGCGTGGGACGGCGGCGGTCCAGGGAGGCGGTCGACGCCGGCGTTGCTTGTGCAAGGGAATGCCTGGTGGGGAAGGGGGTCGGCTTTGCCTGGCTTCCACGAAGCTTTGGGAGTAATGAATCGGCCTGGGGTGGTCGGAATCAATGGCGGCTCGGTCGCCGGCCGTGAGGAAGACAGGAGCGCCGGCGAGGAATGGGGGCACTACTGCTCGATTGCTCGTGGGGGGAGGGAAGATTGGGGCATTGCGACCCGATTGCAACTCCCAGGGGGGGCTTTTATAGCCGGAGAAGCGGCGCACGGTGAGGGCGGTATTCGGCCGCCGCTGTTCACGCCGGTGAGGGGAGATGAATCAAATCTCCCCGAGATTTTGTGGAAGAGAGAGGTAGCGGGGAGGTGAGTCCCCCCTCCTGTGGCTAGATCTTTTAAACTTCCCGCGAGGTGAGAGAAGGAGCGGAGGATTGGCTGCGGCAGAGCGCAAGCGCGAGGGAGAGAGCGGCAACGGCGCGTGGAGAAGAGAGGGAGGAGGGAGAAGAGCCTGACAGCTCGGTCCCACCGGGCAGCGAGAGAGAGGCGCGGGTGGAGTGAGGGCCCGCGACGCAGTGAGGCGCGGGTCGCGTGCGGGAAATGGGCTGCGGTTGCTGGCGCGCTGGCCCACGCGGGCACGGTCGGGGGCGCGGCGCGAGAAGCTGGGCCGGGGTGATGGCCGGCCCGGCTGGGCTATTTCCATTTCATTTTTCTTTTCCTTTTGTTTTATTTTGTTTTTGCATTTAAATTATGCATGTATATATACATTTTCACATATATCTTGGGTATATACCTATATATATTTTCATCTCCTCTGATTTTTGTGCATAATGTATATATTTACTTATTTATGTTATTCATGTGTATATATGTATATATGTCCTTATATACATATGGTTCTTTGCATATATACATGAATATTAACTTCCTTTAATTTTGTTTGCCCTAATTTTTAGGGATGACATCTTATGCTTACTTACAATTCTCTTTTAGCACTGTATGGATCATCTTTCCAGATTCTTCATTTGATGTTCCTGTTGTATCATTTTATGTGTGATTTCTTTCTTCTTTTTATTTTCAACATTCCTTTATAAATTCAAAAAGCCAATAAACTCCAATTCAAATAAAAAGTAAATAAAATAATCCAAGAACTCCATAATTTATTATTTATTTTTCCCAGGATGTTACAATATGATCATTGGACATCACTAGAAAGGGTACTTAGGTATCTAAAAGGAACCAAAAATTTGGGGATACATTATACTAGCCATCCAGCAGTCCTTGAAGGATTCAGTGATTCTAACTAGATCAGTGACGCGGATGATATGAAGGCTACGAGTGGTTATGTATTCACTCTAGTAGGTGGGGCTATTGCGTGGAAGTCTTCTAAACAAACTATCCTTACTCGGTCCACCATGGAGGCTGAGCTAGTAGCACTGGACTTAGCAGTAGTAGAGGTGGAATGGCTTAAAGAGCTTTTGTCTGACCTACCAATATTTGAGAAGCCAATACGGGCTATCTTAAGCCACTGTGATAACCAAACCATTCTGGTTAAGGTGAAGAGTAGGAAAGACAAGAAGTCCTCTAAATAATTAAGAGGCAACTTAAGTCAGTTCGGCATGCCAGAGAGACTGGTATAATAACTGCGGAATACATCCAATCTGAAAGGAATCTAGTGAATCCTTTTACTAAACGAATGGTGCGTAAGGTCATTCTTGCAACATCAAAGGGAATGGGGCTCATACCCTTTTCATGGTCTTGAATGGTGGTAATCTATCCTAGAAGAGTGGAGATCCCATGAACTAGGCTCTAGGAAAACAAATTGTAAAAGACTGAGTACACCTTGGAGTCCCATTAGCTACAGTACTCTAAACTGTATGACAGGTTGAGCATTAGCTCTTAATGAATTCGATGTCTTATATGGCAACAGGAACTATCATACAGAGTTCCCTGAAGAATTCACTTATGTGAGTATGATCGTGACGTCGCAATCAAAAGAAAGTCTGGGTATGCTCTCTTAAATACTCATAAAAAGATATAAGAACATGACCGTAACGTTCTAACCTAAGAGGTGTGGTCCAAGCTGCCCTGTACAGAGTGCAGCATGAGTAAAACTCTCACACCAAGACACTGGATTAAGGTTTAGTCCTCTATTGTCTGTGCAGAGTCATAACATGTGTTGCTAGGCATTGGGTTCAAACCCGCAAGGTACCTATGTCAAACTACTGTATATCAAACATTGCTTCTTTAGGAAGGTAAAATATGTCACAAATGAGGTAAATTGGTGGGGATTGTTGGGAATTTTTTGTAATTTCCCCCTTTTTAGGGAAAGAAAAGAAGGGCTATGGGGCCCACTTTTAAGAGGAGGGAGATGAGATTAGGAGGAGGTGATTCGTTCGGCCTCTTTTCCTCAGATCTGGCTGGCATCTTCTTCTTATCCCCTCCTCCTTCTGCGAGCGGATGCTTTGGTGTCTTCCACGCTCCGACGTCGTCGAATACAGATCAGTGAGTGTGGCCTCCTTGACTTTATATCTGAGATGGGAGACAGGGGAAAGGGCAGGAGTTCACCACTGAGATCTAGAGTCCCATCGGCTATTCAGTTCCTGGGATCTTAGTGGGAGAGCTTGGTGGTGGCTGGGCTTGTGCGGTCGCCGAGCAGTGATGCCCTTGCTCCTTGCTTGCTGTCCCTTCTCTCTGTATCATGTGCTTTGCACGGTGAGCCTCTCGTCCTTTGGCTCGGCTTCAGCTGTGAGCAGCACGACATGATTTCATCTTCTTGTTGGCTTTGTACATCATCGACTTGTTCCTCGGCTTCATGAATCGGTGAGTGTTGATTTGTGGAGTAGGGCTCTGTATCTCTGATTGCCTCTCCAATGATTTTTTTTATATTCGCCAGTGATTGGCTTTCTAGGACATTGTCTCTGACGAGCCTAGCCCTTTTGCTATCACGGTGGCTTGGAGTGCCGCCGCTCAGTGAGCTTCACTTTTCTTTGTATCTATTGTGTATTTGTCACCCGTGTTAATTTATATCTGTTCATATCTGAAAATGGTGGGAGTACTAGCACTGGGAGGTCACATAAATGGTAGATTGTGGGTTTTGGTGAATGCTCGATGAGAAAAACTTTGTCAAATTGATATCACAGTGACATGTTAGACTCATTCTGCTGGTGTGACTGATCATATACTACTTGATTATCTCTGTTGAGTGTAGTTTGTAGCACTATCAATTGCTTATGCCATCTTTCATGCTCAGTATTACTTACTGTTGTTAGATCTTGTAGAATATACATGATGCTTTTGTAATTGCCGAGCCTGTATGTTATTACTACAGTAGCATTGGTCTTACTCCAGTGATTGATTTCAGTCAAAATTTGTTAATTTTGTATGCTTTTGACACTGATACTACACTGAGGTAATATTTTCATAAGTCAGACTAGGAGATTTTGAGAAAATTGTCACTGTGATTGTGAAAAATTGACAAAGAGTTGTGGAAGACCAAATTTCTAATAATTTGTGCAACTCCTCAAACTGAGAGCAATATATCAAATGTTAAATTTGTGCATTATGCAGAATTTATATGCTCACATGATTGTTCTATTGAATATATTGCAATTTGTTAATGTTCTGAGTTGTATATCAGCTTTGAGAGATAATACATGTACTTTCATGTCATTTTCATGTTGCTATATATATGCTTTCTTGTGCTTAATTATAATTGGAATTAAAATGGAAATATTGCTAAAACCGCCTAATTTCCAACATATGGTTCGTACATACGGCTTTGAACTTTAATTTTTGCTGTCAGCAACGTTGCTGGTACTCAAAGATAATTCCACCTTGAAATACCTTCAATATAGAAGAGAGTAGTGTTATGAATATTGTATGTATATTCATGAGGCCCAAAGGGCAATATATATAGGGAGTACAATTGGATATACAGAGGAATATGCCATATAAAGATAAGGAAACCAAGGCATATAAGGAAATGAATAACAATCCTATTCTATCCCTAACACCCCTCTGAAACTCATGGTGGATCACACATACTGAGTTTGGAGAGAAAATACAAATGCTGTGCTCTAGTTTGGGACTTCACAAAGAAGTTAGCAAGCTATAACTCTGATGGCGCAAACTGTAGAGCAAGTACTCCCTCTTGCACCTATGAGCGAGTGTATGAAGCATCCACTCCAATGTGTTTGGCGAGCTCATGCTTCACTGGATCATGAGCAATACGATAGCACCTGTACTGTCAGACATAAGTGTCATAGGTCCCCTCATAGGTACACCAAAGTCTGCACGTAGCCACGTCAATAATGTAATCTCTGTTGTCACTGCTGCCATAGCTCTCAACTCAACCTCTGCACTCGAACGGGAAACTATAGTCTGCTTCTTTGTCTTCCAGGCAATCAAGGAGTAGCCAAGCAAAACACAGTAAGTAGAAAGAGAATGACGATAAGAAGGATCACTAGCCCAGGTCGCATCAGAGTACGCCTGAAGCTGTAGTGAGGTGGAGCTAGGGAAAAACAAGCAACGAGAGATTATCCCATGCAAATAACGAAGAACACGAAGGAGGTGACTGTAGTGAAGATGAGTAGGACTACCCATGAACTGACTCAAGATATGAACAGCATTAGCAATATCAGGGTGAGTGCTCACAAGATATACCAGACTCCAGACAAGATGTCGATAACAGGTAGGATCCTCAAGAAGATCACCATCAGTAGCATGAAGCTGAATGGAGAGCTCCATAGGAGTCTCAGTAGTGCAGGTGTCAGTCAAACCAGACCGATTAAGAAGATTCTAGACATACTTCTGCTAGGAGAGGTAGTAACCCTCAAGCGTGGAAGAAACCTCAATCCCAAGGAAGTACGTAAGCAAACCAAGATCAGTCATCAGAAACTGCTCACTGAGATGCTTCTCCATGTATGTGATGAATGAGGAATCGTCACCAGTAATGAGCATATCATCCACATATAGAAGAAGTAGTGTCCTACCTCTAGGTGAGACATGGATAAAAAGAGCAGGATCGTGGGCACTGACAGTGAAACCGGCAGCGGTAATCATTGAGGTGAAATGTGCAAACTAGGCATGAGGAGCCTGTTTAAGGCTATAAGAGCACGACGAAGACGACAAACATGGCCATCTGGAACAAAATACCCAGGTGGTGGTTGTATGTAAACCTCCTCATGCAAAACACCATTAAGAAAAGCATTCTTAACATCCAACTGAGAGATAGACCACCAGCGAACAGAAGCAACCGCAACAAGAGTGCGAATAGTGGTCATATGGGCAACAGGAGCAAACGTCTCATTGTAATCACGACCATACTCTTGCTGGAATCCACAAGCTACAAGACGAGCTTTGTATTGCTCAATAGTACCATCAGACCTGGTCTTAATCTTATACACCCACTTACACATAATAGAACGAGCATGCACAAGTGTCGGTACAATATCCCAAGTCTCTGTTCGTTTAAGAGCATCAAGCTCCTCTGCCATAGTGAGCTGCAACTTAGAATGAGAAGCAGCCTCATGATAAGAGCTGTGCTTAATGACAGAGAGAGCATGAGCGATCGAAGTAAAACCAAGATGATCAGGAGGTTGAAGGGATGTCCAATCATGAAGGGCGTAATGAGGAGCATCATCAGAGGAATCAGACATCGGTGTCGGCAAAATACCAGAAGATGAGTCTGGTGAAGGACGAGGACATCTGGAGTAGTGCACCCCAGAGAAACGAGATGGTGGTTCTACAGGAGCAAGAGGCGGTACTACAGAAGGCAACATAGGAGGTGAAGGTATAGAAGGAATCATTGGAGACAGGCTAGAGGAAGGTTGTGAAAAAGGAGAAATGGATGAAGAGTCAGGGAGAGACAACCAGGAGATTGTCTTGATGGTGGAAGCAGGACGAGGAGCTGAATCTTAATAGAAGAAAGGTCGAGATTCATCAAAGACAACGTCTCGTGAGATCCTAATCCGTCGAGCAGAAGGATCATAGTAGCGATAACCCTTATGCTCAGAACTATACCCAAGGAACACACACTCAACTGTCTAGGCTAACAGTTTGGTGCGCTCACGAGGCTACAGCAGGACAAAACAGCTGCAGCCAAAAACATGAAGGTGACTGTACTGGGGGCTCTAGAGTGGAGATGCTCTATAGGACTGACATCCTTAAGAGCAGTGGAAGGCTGCATATTGATGAGATATGCAGCCGTAGAAACAGCCTCCGCCCAGAACTGTGGTGGAACATGAGAAGAAAGAAGAAGAGTGTGAGCAGTCTCAAGTACATGACGGTACTTGCGTTCAGCAACTCCATTCTAAGCATGGGCACTAGGATAAGATGACTGGTAAAGAGTACCCTGCTCAGAAAGAAATTGTCTGAAAGCACCAGAATATTACTCTCCAGCAGAATCACAGTGAAAAGTACGGATAGAGGACTCAAACTAAGTACGAACCATCATGGCAAAGCTACGATAGATTGCAAGAAACTAACCACGATTAGACATAGGGAAAAGCCAAGTGAAACAAAAATAATCATCAATGAAAATTACATAGAACTTATGCCCGCCTTTTGAGATAATAGGTGCAGGTCTCCATACATCTAAAGACATGGACTCACTAGAATGATAAGATAGTTGTAGCTGCTTGCCCAGCTTACAACCTGACAAAACATTAATGTGTCAACAGTAACACATCCAAGAACACCCTGACGAACTAATGTAGAAAGATGAGACCCACACAGATGTCCTAAACGATGATGCCACTGCGCAAAAGCTCCAGAGGTGGTGGCAGTAGTGGCGGTAGAGTTAGACATAGCAGGAGCAACTGAAGTGGATGGAAGATGGAGGCGGTCGAGAATGTAGAGACCCTGACAATCCCTACAGCGTCGGCCAGTCCCAAGTACCATCCCTATCTGTCGATCCTGGATGAAACAGGTGTGAGAGTCAAAAACAACCCTACAACCAAGATCAGTGAGCTGTCCCATCGAAAGAAACTGTATGGTAAGCTAGGGAACATGAGAAATAGCTGGAACAGAAAAGTCAGTGGATAGAAGAATGCCCTGATAGCTGACAGACAAGAAAGTACCATCAGGTATCTGAACAGAGATAGAAAAATTAGGAGTTCCTACTGAAGTGAGAGATGTGGAGTCCGGTGTCATGTGAAAGGAGGCACTAGAATCTAGAACCCAAGAGGTACCTGGAGGAGACGTTTGAGCTAGACTAGTAGAACCTACTTGTGAGAGAGCTGCTGAAGTAGAGCCTGGCAGAGCTGCTGAACAGAGTCACCTTTCTGAGCAGAAACTGGTGAGTTGGTTTGTCCCTTTGGTCGCCCACCCCCACATGTCTTGCTCCGTTTTTCCACACCACACAACTTTGGTAGTCGTGCCTGAAGTTTTTGCAGTAGTTGCACTGAACTCCAGTTGCTGCGAGAACAAGAGCGGAGATAGACACCTGGGGAGAGGTCGTAGTCGAAGCAAGTATCAGTGTCGTAGTCAAAGAAAAGGCAACAAGCACAGTCGGAATAAACTGTGCTGCTAACCCGAGACGAAGCTCTTTATCCTGAAGCATCGACAGGGCCTCTATAATAGTCGGCCATAGAGAGCGGCTCAACAACTGAGCTCTAATAGGCTCAAACTCTGGGTGAAGGTGACAGAAGAAGTCATAAAGGCGAAGGCGATCATAATCCGCCTTCTGCACTTTGTGTCACTCCTAACAAAGTGGAGATGCCAGCTCATCTATCTGGCACCAAAGACTTGCCAGGGCCCGAAAGAAGTCATCAACAGAAGAATCTCCCTGGCGAAGTGTGTCCAACTCACACTGAAGTGAAAAGAACTAAACATCACTGCTCTGCTGGTATCACTCACGCAAGTACTCCCAGATCTATCGAGTAGACCGTAGACCAACAATGTCTGGTTGGATGGAGTCATCAACGCTGACTACCAGGATGGCTTGAACATAGGCCTCGTCAGCACACCAATGCTCGAAAGCATCAATGGCATACTAAAAATCCTCATCAACAGCATCAGCAATAGCCTTTGCTTCCTTCTTGGCAGCCTCATCTGCTGTAGGAGGTGCAGAGATAGACTACCTAGAAGGAGGCTAAACCGGCAGTGGCAGTGAAGGGCGTGCACCGGTGACATGTCCCCAAAGGTAGATACCATCCAGTGTGATCTCCATAAGAGAAGACCATAACCTGTAGTTCGTTCCATTCCATCGGTAGGTGGCGATGGATGGCGCGGTGACCAAGGCAACGAAGTCTAACATGCAGTGCTGGACAATGCGGCGGTTAGATATATATATATATATATATATATATATATATTCCTTTTCTACAAAACTACAAAAAGAACCAACCGTCACTTCGGTTGAAGCAGACGGTTGACTTGCCCACTTGTCGCGTGGACGGCAGAGCGGCGGACGGTGGAGCAGTGACCGGCGGAGTGGTGGCCGATAGAACATTGACCGGCGGCTCAGGGGTTGTTGACAATGCGGTGGCTGGCAGCAATCAAACGGATTGGATGAAGACAACGGCGGCGGTGATGGTGACAATGGATCAGCCAAATCTGGCGAGCGAGGTCAGATCGAGTGAGATATCGCGGCTCGGGCGACAGAGGCCCAGGCGGCGGCGGTGGCAACGGCGGCTCGGACGGAGGTGGCCTGGGCGGCGGCGGTGGCTCAGGCGGAGCTCGGGCGGAGGTGGCCCGAGCGGCGGCGGAGGCTTGGCAGAGGTGGCCCAGGCGGCGGCGGCTCGGGCGGAGACGGCCCGGGCGGCAGCGGTCAACGGCCTGAGCAACGACTGCTCGAGCGGAGACGGCCCGGGTGGCGGCGGCGGCTTGGGCGGCAACGGAGGCAGCGAAAGAATAAGGTCAAAGCCCTAGCTCTGGTACCATGTTATGAATATTATGTGTATATTCATGAGGGATGAGGCTCAAAGGATAATATATAGGGAGTACAAGGAGATATACAGAGAAATATGCCATATACTGATAAGGAAACCACGGCATATAAGGAAATGAATAACAATCATATTCTATCTTTAACAAGTAAATGGTTTACGGGATAAAAAGAACGAGCATGTTTTTTTAAGGAAAATCATGTGCATGGGGGAGGGAGGGAGACTGGCAGGAGCCAAGGCTCCCCTTCCCCTTATGATGCAAACTTTGCCATTATATCCTTTTGTGATACATGTAATTTTATCTATATTCCTGCTACTTGGCCCTCCTCATAGAATGTAATTTCACTACATAACTTGTTCGGCTCCCCTCATTTCTAATTCCTGGCTCCGCCTCTTTGCATGTTGATTATTGGTTTCCTGGAAAATATTCTCTGAATATTAATAAGCGTCAAGAATATTGCCCTCTGAAGTTTTTGCATCTGAGATCGTGATTCTTGGACGCAGAATTCAAGTTTCAGTAGCTTCTTCAGCTCCTGATCAATCCTCCGATGCTTCTCCAACTATATGTGAACAACAGAGTTGAAATGAATATATAGACATTTGGCCCTGAAGGAAAGCCTCCAATCAAAGAAGTTAGCAGTAGCATGTACCTCTGATTCTAGTTCCTTGGTTTTGTTTTTCCAGGGAGCAGACAATACCCTTACATCATCTCTTAACCTGGCAATATCATCATCCTTAGCATCCAAATGTTTGTTGATATTCTCAATATTCTCCGAAGAGACATCAGACAAAAAGCTCATCATTATCCTCATCAGACCCAGCTCTGGCGTTTGCATCCATGATACCAGTCTCAATTCTCAAAACAACATATTTGAGTTGCCTCTGTGAGAGTTCCCTCAGAAGATCTAGATGCTCCCCTACCTTGTTCACTCGAAATGAACAAAAAGAAACGACAAATATTAATTCGTCGCCAATCACAAGCAAAACGGTGCAAGACATAGCTTCACAACAAGAACAAAAGATTAGAGGAAAAGCCTTGCAGAAATGTTGACAGCAAGTGGAGTATAAGGGGAGGTAGTCACCAACTCACCTGTTCAGTGCTACACAGCGATTGAGACGACCGCGTTATTACTATGGAGTAATAATGCTAGTCAACGGATTATTATTCGTTTTAGCCGATAAAACATCGCTTTAACGAATAATAAGTACGTCCATCATAGTGTTGCAGCAGAACAATCATTAGAGATGGAAGATTACATACATTCACATCGCCACACAAGGTTAAAGTTTCATACAACTTATCTTGTTAAGATATTACAATACTAGGAAAGAGAGTCTAATTCCGAACTCTAATTATACAAGAGAGAATACAAATACAATACACTAATAACACCAGTACCCTAGGTCTCTAGTCATCCAGCCCACATATACGGTGTGACCCTCGTACGGCTCGGTCTCAGTACAACCTCTCACTGGGAGTAGGTCTCCTCTGTATAGGCCTCATCCCCGCCAGATCCCCATTGACTATCCTCTAACAAAGAAAATAATAGCAAGGATGACGGAGTACTCAGTAAGCTTATATAACAAATATGCATTGTATGTTCCTATTCCACCTCTATTGCCATCTCTCATTTTTATGCTCAATCTCATTCTTAGATTCATAGAAAATAATGGTTTTAGTTGTGAAAGATTTCGGATTCATTATTTTGGAAAACCATTGAACATTCGTATGAACAATTAAAACCCCCAAAAGTTTTTGTAATTCTCCTTTTCCGGAGACAGGCATGAATTTATGATTTGTATAGTATTGTGCAAGCTTGTGCATGCCACTTTACCCATCATCACTCTAATCCTAGTGGCTCATGGGTCCTCGCATTTCCTATGATGCAGCCATGCAGGGCCTAGATCAGAGTATAGAACTTTTATATCTATCTCAGCATATTATATCTCCACCTGGCTACTCTTGGAGCGGTGTGCCATCCTCACCCAAACCCACCAAAAGCGACATAGCCGTTGGCTGGGGCAGTTTCTGACCCTTACCCAACACCCAACTGCGTAATATATCGCCTTCGCATACCCTGCTTCTGGTATCTGATCAATCTTGGGTTCTTGTGATCCGGATCCCCCACTTCTGGCCTACTTACCAGTTCTGGGTTCTTGCGGCTGTGGATCCCCCACTCTGGTGTTGGTCCAGCTCTTGTGGGTTCCTCCCCTAATTAATACTTACCTATGTGAAGACTATAATAACCTTGATAGAATTATTAATTTTGTCCATCCTCAGATGAAATGTTGGTTGATATGATTAGTACGGTCTGTTCATATGAATGAAGTTTGTAACTTCTTATATTATATTCTTATGCAGAGGTCCCACCTGCCTCTCTGTTACCTGCCAAGGCGACCTCTGCCCACCTTATTTAATCTAAGTGGTCAACTGCTCTGTCAATTGTCGGCTATCTCTTTTATCTTCTTTCTTATAGCCTTTCCTCGATTTAAATATTTTTCACTTGTTTGATGCAAGGTGATACTGATTAATATAGAAATACTTGTTTTACGGAATATACTCTGGAAATTTGCTCAGTGGAATGCTTGCTTGAGTCTAATAGAAAGCTCTGAGCCTCCACGCTACCCTGATACAATTCCCTCTGGAGACCCGGTACCTTGGCTACAAGTTATATGAGTATTAGGGTTTAATCTATGGCGTTGAAGAGATAATATGGCATACATAAATGAGTGAATTATACTAAAGCGTTCTAGCATGATTTCTAGATTTTCACTTTGCTTATGAATGGACTCCTAGGGTTTCTTATTTATTTTAATTGTTACCTAACAATTGGCATTATTCGACTGATGTTATTTAAGTGCATAGGAATTCAAGAGTATTAAATCGGCACGGAGGATTTATGCTAAGTCTTGGATAATTTTGAAATGAATTTCTATTATTTTACGCAGCTATGATTTAATTACATAGTTCTTGGAACCCCTAATTAATTTATTTAATTGTGAAGAACAATTACGTGGCGAGATTTCTACATTTCACCGAGTGTTCCTAATTTGAGCAAAAATTAGTTTGCACATTTCCATTTTGGCCTATTTTTCTTCTTCTATTTCCTTTCCCTCATTTCTTTTTCTTCTTTGTCTCTTTTTCTTTCCAACCCGGCCGGCTCCTCGCATTTCTCCCCATCTCTTCTCTCTCTCCTGGCTCCTCCTCTCCTCACGCCCAATATGGATCCCCCTTGGCGCCGCGCCTCCGGCCCCTTAGCACCGTGCTGCCTCGGCCCCTCTCTGACCATAGCACCTTCGCCTCCAGCTTCTAGCCCTGTGCCTCCTCCCCTCACTCACCTTTGAGCCACTGCTCCACTACCCTCATGCCATCTCATGGTCTCGCTATCGCTGGCACCTCCCCTTGGCCACCCTCTCAGCTAGCGCCACTGGTTGCCCTCTACACCGACTCCTCCGGCACCTTGCCGACTCCAGCTCCTCGTCACCCGAGCTTAACATGCCATCATTGGTAACCCTAGGTCAGTTCTATGTCAAGGCTATTACCCCGCTGGCTTCGATCCGTCTCCTCATCCTCCCCTTTTACTCCTATGCTCTTCTCCTACCCCTCTCCCTCTCTTGATTTACTTGAGTTCCTGCTAAATTTTGATTTGCCCTTTTGATTCTTGGATTCAACTGAGTATGGTCGTTTGGTGGCTACGACGGGGCTCGAAGTCATGCCATGTGCTGGGGAGCATGGTACGGCTGTCGGGTGCACGGAATTCACCCTACACCCCGGTTGCTCACCTCCTCAATACTTTTGCTTCCTCCCCTCTATTTCTCTATTGTCAGCTAGTAATTTTTGTGATGGTTCCATGGTGCCCTAGTGATGCTATGTGATAAACGATTGGTTGCATATTGTCTATGGCATGCATGGTTTAATCTTACGAAAGTGATGCTATTGCTACAAATGGGTGGTTGGCTACCTTTGCCAGTTGATTGTCGTGTTGCTTTGGGAAGGCTGGTGACTTGTGCTTGGCAGTCGCTTTCTTGGTTACTTGCGTGTCGATTGGTGGTGACCGCCTCCTAAGGTTGACGGTCTTGTGGCCTATGGTCTGTCTTCTTGCCGGCTTCTTGCTTCTGGTTGGCTTACCCTAACTATCTTGCGGTGGCTGACGCTCTGTGGCTGTGGAGTTTTGAGGGTTTGGGATAGAAATAGAAGAAAGGAATGGCTTGCTGGTACCGTGGGCTTTCTTCTCCCTTCTCTTCTACTTGGCTGGCTGGTGTGCTCTTTTGCTTGTGGCCATGCTGTCCAGTGTTGCCGTGCTGTGCCTTCTAGAGGTTGTTGTGCTGGCTTTACTGTGGCGGTGGCGCCTAGAAGGGCCTTGCTGGCTTTCCTGTTGCCGTGTGGACTTCATAAGGGCATTTTGGTGATTAGGTTACTGTTGCTGGTTGATGTGGTCTTTTGAATATATTTCAGGTTTGTTTACACTGAGTGATAACCCTATGGTTGTGAGAGGTACCGACTGGCTCCTAGATGGTTAGGTATCTCCATGAATGGACTGCCCTGCCCGAACTTAACCTCTAGGATTCTGACAGCAATGTCTCTCCCCTTTCCTTGTTTCGCTTATTTTTATTTGTTCTTTTATTCGGTCTTTTTGGTATCTTAATTACTGAGTTGCTCACAAAAGAACTAGCGGTGTGGTGTTGGTTCGTCGACGAATTCTATTGTATGAAATGTTATATGTGTAACTTCACCCCTTTTATTTAGTGTTGATGTACAGATGAGAATGTATATTAATCCAAATGTAATTTTTATTCTCTGTTGATCCGGATGCAAATGGATATGTGTGAGATGAATTCACATTTGTAATTGACTTTATATTGTACTTGTAAATTATTGATAATAAATAATTACATTTTGATTTGCAATATGACTTGTTATTTTGTTTAATTGCAACTATTGATTTGAATTGCCGCGATAACCATCTCTTAGAGAATTGGATCCTTAACGCTAATTTGGCCGCTTAATCGCTATTGTTAACGCTAATTACATCAATTAGATTAGCTAGAAAATGCTAGGCGTTACAGTGATCCACGCAGCTGCTCATCCTTGTCCTCAAGGATTTCTGCAGCTTGCTCACCTCCTCCGTGCTTCTTGCCTTCGACTCGGCAACCTTTCGATATTTCCCAAATAGTGCAAATTCCACACATACAACTAGTGAAACATATATATACCTTCCTAGCTTCTGATTCCTGATCAAACAACTGCTCCTGCGAAGCAAGCTTGTTCCTTGCATCCTTGAGCTCGGCAGCCAACGAAGCCACGTTCCTCTTCAAGCTCAGCTTCTTCTCTACAAGATCCCTCAACAGCGGGTCCGACCCCAGCGAAGAAGACAGCGACGCCACTGCCCCCTCTGAAACGGGCATCGCTAAGGACCAAGGAATGGCTGCTCTTTGCAAGTCCAACAGGCAAGAAAAGCCAATGTAAAGGGCCGCTTCTTGAAACCACAAGTAGATTCTGTTCAAGAGAGGATTCACAGCGTTACGCAGGCAAGACAGGAAGCGAACTGAGCTCTTCTCTGACCACATGAAAGTATCGAACACTTCCTGTAGCCTACTAGCATGCAAGAACCCTCTGCCAAAGTTATACTGCAGGATCGTATGGCATAATCAAAAAGGGGTGAATGATTGTCTCCGCTTTTACCACCTGAAAACAGAACTCAAAGAAACAAAAGGGTAGCAATTTGAACTACCGAACAGAGACAATGATCGCAGCTGCTGCTCTTACGTGAACAATGCACGTAGCTGCTGCTCATACGTGGTCGTAAGCCTCTGTTGCCCGACTGCTTGTTACGACTGCTCTATCACCAAACTGCTCATTACGACCAGTCGTTACGACCGCTCGTCCCGAACACTCCGACCACTCGTTCGACCTCTCATCCCGAACACTTGCTCAGTTGCTCTGATCGCTCGCTTACAACCACTTGCTTACGACGACTCGCTTACGACTGCTCGGATCGATCGCCCGCTTGTTCCGATCACTCGGTACAACAACGGATTGACCGCCTGCTCGTTCCGATCGCTTGGTACAAAATTGGATCAACAGCTTGCTCGTTCTGATCACTCGGTACGATACCGACGCACAAAGTCGTAGCCTCCTTCCGCCTGAAATCTCGAGCCGTTTGACCACTTCCCGAACAAGTACATGCCGAAGACAGAACAGAGCATGGAAAACAGAGAGAGAGAGAGAGAGAGAAGCGATGCTCTAGAAGTTGCCAAAGATGAAAGAATCTAATCTATTATTTCATCATCAAGTTCTTGGCTACAAAGCACCTCACGGCACCCTAAAAACCGTCTCTACGAAAGCCCTAAAACCCTGTGCACTAGCCTACAGCCTCCCCTGCTTTTATAGACTAGCGCACAAAGCGTGTCCAACACGAATACCTCAAAACCGTGTCCCTAATCACCTGGACACGAGATCTTATCTCTTCCTCAAATCAAAGGACCTAAAACTCTTCCTAACACGGGTTTTAACCACCTCGTACAAGTCATGGACTCCATCGACAACTCCATACATGTAACATCCTGATTTTTAGAGCCTTTTTGAAGCTTTTAAAATAATATTCACCATTTGGATTTTTCTGGAATTAATAAAAGCTTAAATTATCTTTTTATTAATTAAAAGTATTTAATATGATTAAATTAAATAATAACATTTACTAAAAATATTTTATTTGGGTTCCTTGTGTCTAAAGGAATTTTCTTGGATTTTTTCGGGTTTATTTCCTATTTTCTAGAACCCTTTCTCTCTCCAGCCAGCCGCTCGGTCCAGCCGGCCTGCCCGCCCTAGCCACGTGTCACCCATCCGCGCCACACCCGCTCGCTGGATGGTGGCCACATGTCACTTATTTGTGCATTCGCCTCGCCTGCGTTTAATCCTGGCCGCTGAGAGGTGGGGCCTACCTGTCAGTCGTCTCCCTCTCAGACTCTCCGTCTCCGAGTCCGTTCCGCCGCCGTCATCTTCGCTTCGAGCACTGCCGCTGTGTCCATCTGGGATACCTCGGTGTCCGCACTATAAAGGCAGCGGACTCCCTCGGTTCTTGCATCCCATAGCACGTCGCCTCGTCTTCTTCGCCGTGCGCTGTTGCCTTCATCGTTGAGCGATCCGTCGTCGTCTCTGGTGTCGTCTGCCCTCGCCGCCGCCGTCCCCTTCATCGCTGGTGTCATCTTCGTCTCCGCCACCATTTGGCACCGTCGATGAGTCGACATCCACCATCCAGTCCCATCGTCGTATTTCGTCCTCGCCTCGCCACCCTGCCCCACCGCCAACCAGCCATCGCCCACCCGTCGCCCTCGGTTCGTGCGCTGTCACACAGTCGAGGCGATGCCTCGCACTACGCACCCGCCAGCGCAGCCCGCACTTGCGCCCACGTGTCAGTTTGCCTCCTCGATGCACTCGGTCCACTGTAGACCAACTCGCTGACAAGCCAGGCCCGCGTGTTAGTAGCACTGTTCTGTAGACCCATGAGCCAGCCAAGCCGACTCAGCAGCCATGTCAGCCCTAGGCCGACGTGTCTACCACGTGTCTTGCCACGTGGGTGCCACAACAGAAGCCTAGCCTACCCATGTGCCATGTCAGCATGCCATGTCATTAGCCACGCCTCATGCCATGTCAGCATGCCACACAAGCCCTAGTGCCCTCGTGTCCTACCACCTCACCTGCTACGTCAGCCCGGTCTGCCACGTCATCCAAGCCCAGTCGATCATGCACTGTTACATGCACCGGGTTCACCGTAGACCGCCTATTCCGTGAGCAGAGTCTACAGCACAGTAACTTTTCTGAATTTTCAGCTTTTTTCTTTAGATTAGATTTTCCGAGAGCTCGTTCTCCTTTGTCCGAACTCCAATTGACCCGATTCTTTTTCCTAAATTCATCTACAATTGAGCTCTATCTTTTGGTTTTGGTTTTGAAGTTTTTGAAGTTCATTTTAATTTTATTTGAATTTTTTTTATGTTTTGTTTCATTTTCTCTCTCGTTAGATCACGCGTTCGAAGGAGCTGAAGTAAGATTTGAAGATCAAGAATTCATAACTGAGTAAGGCCAAGACAAGTCGTGTCCTTTGATCATGTTGAACCTAGTTTTCAAATCTATTATATATTATTTTTGTTTTAAGTTATCATGCATCGCTATTTTATTACAAACCCTTGTATTTGGTAGTTATTGTCCAAATTGAATAATTCCCTCCATGATAAATTGAATGCCATGATTCCATTGTCACCATGGGATGGGTAATTATCTAATAACATAATATTAGTTGTCACATGGGTTGTATGCTTAAATTGCTTAGCCATACTCATAGTAACATTGGTTTATCATCACATGTGATTAGTTAATTAATTTTGACTTAATGATATATTGGAACGTAATGGTTAGCCACAGTGATAAAATTTGTGCCATGACATTGAGGTGTCATTGGTGTTGGTTATACAAAAAAAAATTACCTGGGCGAATGATCGTGCAGTAAAGGGGGTGTAGTTGGCACATTGGGATGTGGATGTTTCGCCTAATAAATCTAAGGACTTAACTTTGTGCGCTATTAATCTGAGCCTTACCGTACAACCTCATGTCCAGTATGAGATGGACCTGGCTGATTAATTTGGGATGTTTCAATTTCGATTTCGTCGTTGGCATGAGTGTGGTGTGGTTGTAGCCATGGACTTACATTGGCGCAAGAGGGGGCTAATTAGCTTAACCTTAGCGAGGCGGAACTGGGTTGAAATTGAATATTGTAAAGGTCTTGTCATGATTTCTCCGCCGCACACCAAAGAAAGTGTGTAATCGCGTGGCAATATGGGATTATCATGTCTTGTAAGTAAAGTTTTACAACCTTTGCAGAGTGTAAAACTATTCAGATAACCGTGTCCCCAGTTATGGACAATACTCGATGATTTCACACGAGGGGTAGAGTTTTCATAAAAATCTGGATGAGTTAAGTTTAGAAGTGAATGGTTGGTTTACTGGTGGTTCATTACGTGAATGGTAGTTCATGGGTGATTCATTGGAGTGAATGGTCAGTTCGCTTGTGGTTTGTCTCAAATCCTTTTATTATTTATTTATTATCATTTTCAAATTTTGCTTTTTAATCTGTCCATTGTATTTACTTTAAATTGTTGCTTTCTGCAAAACTAAATTTTCAGCCATCCTTTGGTAAGCCTTGCATACTATATTGTATCTTTGTTACAAACGACTTGCTGAGTACTCTATGTACTCACGGCTTCATCCATATTTGCTCAATTCAGGAAGAAAGACCAAATCAATAGAAGGTACTAGAAGGAGGATACTTCGACAATTTTACAGATTAGGACTTCTCTCTCCAATCGATTGCCTACGTGCATGTCGAATGGCTACTACACTTATTTCTATTTTTCCGTTGTTAGTTTCTTCAGCCATTCAGGCTATTATTTGTAAGCTTGGCCATAAGGTCATACTCTGATAATTATTAATAATATTCAAGTCTTTCTTAGTAAATCGTGATATGGTTGATAATTCATCTTTGTTTATACTGTGTGCACTAACGTGATCCTGGACTAGTGTGGGTTACACAAGATAGTCCGGATTTGCATATTCGGGTTTCGACAATACGTCACACACGACGAAGCCTCTAGGATATCCCCTCCTGTATCTCCATCGTGCACCATTACCGCGTGCTCTTGCATGAGACCGATCACTTCGCGTGACCACCTGACCGCTTGGACCTCAGAGTACCCCCATCTAGTCCTGGTTCTCCTCGTCACCGACCGTGATCATCTCCACGCCTCCACGTAGCATGCACCTTTGACCTCCATGTGCTCCAGCATGAGCTTGACCACCTCGCGTGACATCCCGACTGTCTGGATCTCAGATTTCCCCCTTCTAGTCCCAGTCCTCCTCGTCACCGAACATGGCCGCCTCCATGCCCACCTGCACATGTAAAGACCAAAGAAAACATCTCCCTATACAACACATTAGCAAAACACACCCTTGTCTACCCCCAGACAAGAACCACACATTCTACAACCATCCCCAAATCGTTTACGACCACACAGAGTCTATCGCTAACTGAGACATACCCTCAGACCACTCAATACGACCGCTACCTCAGAGTACTCGTAATCCACACGTACTCGGAAACCATACCGACTACCGAGTATTAATAAAAAATCCTAGCCACAAAACGTACTCGAAGCCTACGAGTACAGACAACATTCCGACACACGACTGCTTACCATGATCATGAAACCACTTCTACCGAGTACTAAGTACTTCGACTATGAGTACCTCAAGCAACGACCATCCATCATCGACCACCTCTCTCCAACCAGTCAACCATTGGTCCAACACAAGTACTTGACGTACTCGAAAATCACAAGAGTGAAGCACTCGTACCGACCATAAAAGTCTACGAGTACTGACCGTGAAGCCTACGGCACGGATCGCTAAGCCTCCGACTACCGCAGACAGAACTGCAGACTGTAAAGTCTACGAGTATCGACAAGACTACCAAATCTACGACCATGAAAACAGTATGCAAAACCTACGACTATGAAAGCAGTCCACAAAATCTACGACCATGAAAACAGTCTGCAAAACCTACGGCCATCGAGTACTGTAGCTATGATCATGAAGGCAGACTGCAAAACCTACGACCATCGAGTATTGTAGCTACCACCATGAAGGCAGTCTGCAAAACCTACGACTATCGACCGCAAAGCCCTCGACTAATGACCAGTAAAACCTTCGACTATCGAGTACGACCAGTAAAATCTACGACTATCGACTACTGTAGCTACGATTACCTGCCGTGGTCATAAAACCAAAGTCGTACTGCCATGGTCGAAAGGTCGAAGTCGTACTGCCGTGGTTGAAGCCAAACGTGGTCGTGAGCTGTCGTGGTCGTAAGGTCGAAGTCGTACTGCCGTGGTCGAAGCCAGATGTGGTCGTAGCTGCCGTGGTCGTAAGGTCGATGTGGTTGAAAACTGCTGTGGTCGAAGCCAACTGTAGTCGTAGTCGTGTTCATTCCGTGGTCGAAGACTGATATCTGTGGTCTGAAGTCCGTGTTCATAGTCTGAAGTCTGATGTCTAAAGGCCATGCCGTGGTCATAGTCTAAACTGTGGTTGGAAATCACTTGTAGCTGCATACAACCATTTAAAAGCAAAGTCTTCCACTGCAAACGACCAGTCTTTCACAAACGTAAAATCCAAAGTAAACTAAATATCAATTATTTATCATATCTTTATTTACGACTATTTACATGGTCTAACATACACTAGTCCGCTCGGCCACAGGTTAGTACTGTTCAATCCGGTTGTTCCTGCTGCACAAAACAGCAGTGCGGTTTATTGTCTGTGCTTGCTGCGTGCGGCGTGTTGGAGCGATGCGCTAAAGCTTCTGAACCGAGATCTTTCGCTTGTGAGGAAAAATAGTTGTGGAGCAAACAAAATCACCTGCATTGAGTTTTGCAAAATCGCTGGTGAAGGGAAAAAAGTTGCCATTAATAAACAAAATCCTGTGTAAATTAAATAAGGACATCTATGTAACTCCCAGAATTGCAGTAAAACAATTGATCTTTTCCTGAAACCCCCCCCCCCCCCCCCCCCTTCCAACCCAAAAAACTTGTTCTTTTCCATAGCAGGTCATCAAAATCGGGTCGGACAATATGAGAATCTGTAGGAATCTAATTGTTTCTCCCAGAACTATCTGCATTGAAGCACCTAACGCAGGAAAACCGATAAGCACCAACAGTTAGGGGTGAAAACGGATCGAATACGATCGAATAGTCTCAAATACGAATACGAATCGATATTTTTAAAATAAATACGAATACAAATTCGAATATTCTAAAATACGGATATGAATATTCTCGAATACGAATACGGATATTTTCGAATATGGATTTTCTCGGATACGAATATCGGATAAAACGGATTCCTAGCGATTTTGCCGATTTTTCACCGGTTACCAATTTTAAACCGCCTAAATTCAAATTTTAAATCACAAAATTCGTACGGATTTTTCATGGGTTCTAGAAAACGGATCGAATACGAATCGAACAGTCTCGAATACGAATACGGATACGAATATTCTCGAATACGAATGTGAATATGAATATTCTCAAATATGGATACGAATATTCTCGAATACGAATATGAACATTTTTTAATACGAATTTTGCTTACCATATTCGTATTTTCTCAGATACGAATATCGGATAGAACGAATTATCCGTTACCGTTTTCCACCCCAACCAACAGTTAAGGAAATGAAAGACAAAAGGACAAATTAAGCAGCAGAAAGCAAGCATACCCAAAAAAATTAGCGTGCAATTAACTTCCAAAAGAGCTTAGCTTACATTTGGATGCAAATCAAACCTCCAAGATCTCAACATAGCTTCCTACTCTAGGTGTTAGCTGGAAGTATGAGGCTCTGTTGTAAACAGTTTTTGACTTCCATAAGTTAGAAGCCGTTTTGAATGTATTTGTTTTTTAACATAGTTTTTTCTTTTTCTATTACTTTGTTTGTAAAGATATAATATATTTTTTCTTTTTATATATATTTTCTTTATTTTTAATTAAATATTTTAGATAAAAACTAAAGGCTGCTACAATACTATTTAAGCCTAAATCGCAGTTAGGGGTGGAAAACGGTAACGGATAATTCGTTTTATCCGATATTCGTATCCGAGAAAACGCGAATATGGTAAGCAAAATCCGTATTCGAAAATATTCGTATTCGAGAATATTCATATTCGTATTTGAGAATATTTGTATTCGCATTCGTATTCGAGAATATTCGTATTTGAGACTATTTGATTCGTATTCGATCCGTTTCTAGAACCCATTAAAAATCCATACGAATTTTGTGATTCAAAATTTGAATTTAGACGATTTAAAACCGGTAACCGGTGAAAAAGGGCAAAACCGCTAGGAATCCGTTTTATCCGATATTCGTATCCGAGAAAATCCGTATTCGAAAATATCTGTATTCGTATTCAAGAATATTCATATTCGTATTTAAGAATATTCGAATTTGTATTCGTATTCATTTTAAAAATATATATTCATATTCGTATTTAAGACTATTCAATCCTATTCGATCCGTTTTCACTCCTAATCGCAGCCCAATTGAGCGGTGCTGAACTTGAGGCGGTGGTCGGTGGGCCCACATGGGAGTCGCCGCCGCGGGGAGGCGCCTGGCAAAAATCCGAACTTTGTATCGCGTACGTGGCTACGCCGTCTACTTCTGTGCCACGATCGTGTCGGCGGGCCCAGTAGGTAAGGTCATTTTTGTAATTATGCTCCACATTTTACACTTCTTTTTGTAAGGGGCATTTTAGGCATCATTTAAAACATAGGTATCATGGTTGTTTTTTTTTAACAAGGTCCAACTACACTCTCTCTGTCACAATGTAAGTTCAGAACCATTGCACATGAAAATAAATAGATTGCCAAATCCATTTTTTCTAAGAAAAACGCATGTGCAGAACAGGCCTCATTCCATATACCGGTCAGAATTCTGATCCATGCCGGTCCATTCCGTTAATCTCCTACTACCTACTACAAGGTCTCATCGTTGTTTTTTTAACCATGTAAGTTCAGAAACTATGCACATGAAAAAAAAAATAGATTATCGAATCGGTCCCTCAACCTTCTTAGGGGTAATTAATTCTATTCATCGGTTCTCTATTTTCTCACCCAAATTTCCCAATTACTTGTATCATTTGTCGCCGATTTGTGCGATTTCGGTCTCCATGCTACTCTCCGGCGATTGGGACGTCACATCTCAGTGCACGACGGCCGGAATGACCATTCCGCTCATCTCCTTTGCACGCGCGATTTACTACTGCACAATGCCCAGGTAAATCGAGTCCTCTGCCTCTCTCTCTCTCTCTCTCTATCAATTCTTTGTCCCCATGACACAAGTTTACACCAGAAAAGCTATAGCTGTTTGATACTGTTAGAATTGATAATCTTATATTCAGTTTAGAAGTCGTAGTCGTAACAGAGTCGGAAGTCGTAGTCATTTACGAATGGTCGGAGTCGTATACGAGTTTGGTCGTGATCGTGTACGAGTCCGAGTCGTAGTTGTGTTCGAGTCCATCTCAGAGTCATAGCTGCCTCCGAGACGAAGTCGTATTGCAGAGTGTAAATACGAGTCCATGTCGTAGTCGTGTTCAGTCCGTCTCAGAGTCGTAGCTGCCTCCAAGACAAAGTCGTAGAGCGAGGTATAAAAGACAGAGCCATGTAATGAGGGAGAGGAAGAGAGAAGCCAATACGATCGGTGTGATCGAGAGGCAAGAGAAAGAGAGAGAATGATCAGGGTGATCGTAGCGATCGGTGTGATTGAGAGAAAGAAATAAAGAAGACAAGAGTGGTTTGGCTCTGAAAGTCTATCGAATTCATCGTGTGTTCACAGACATGGTTGTAAACGACTTCGACCACGGCTAGCGGAGGATCGTAGATGTGGTCGTAAACGGATTTACGACCACAATAACGAGCGGATGTGTCCACAGATGCTGAAGACGTGGTCGTAAGTTACAACCACAGTCACACAACAGGAAGACGTGGTCGTAAAGGAGTTACGACCACATTCATGAAGCAGCTAATGTGGTCGTAAGGGTTACGACAACAACAGTCGACAAAGCCACAGACATGGTCAACAGTATCACAGCGTGGTCGGAATCGGGTTACGACTACGGTGATCGACCGTGATCGAAGGAGGTGCAGCGCAGAGGCGGTGAACGTGATCATAACTTCTGCTGAAGTTACGACTACGTGGTCAAAGCAGCGAGGCATGATCGGAGAGGTCACAACGTGGTGGCGTAACGACTGTCAGCGTAGTCAGAGAACCAGCAGAGTGGTCGTAACGATTTAAAAGGTGGTTGTAACCTCTTTAATGTGGTCGTACGGCTGCAGTGAGTGGTTGTAGTGACTTGAAGGTGGTCGTAGAGTCGAGATCCTAAGAGTGGTCGGTAAGGACTGCAACAGATACTCCTCCTAGTTTGCTTCCCGTGCTCCTTGATTGATAGAGAAAAATGAAATCCATATCGATTTGTCTGGCTTGTGAGCCATCAGTCCATGAATAATCATGCGTTACTTCGTTTTTTAAACGTCGATCATATCATAGTAACGTGCTTTCAATTTAGCCAAAAAATTTCATAAACAAATTTGTATAATAAGTTTGAAGTCCTAAAAATTTCATAACAAAATACTGCAATGCTGGCATCAGTACCGAAATATTCCATTTCAGAAAGGGAATGGCCGAGGTACGGAATTAACAAGTACGCATAGGATCTGAAAAAAATTCAGTACAGAATGGCAACATTGCGATGCAATTTGTGGTCTTGAATTCCCTATGGACCTTTTTATTTTCAAGCTGAATGTACATAAATTGCGACCCTTATATTGTTTGCTCGTGTCTTGCCTTGTATCGTGCATGTGTTACAAGCCCACAACGGCATGGCTCGGCATATTGGCGACTCAGTGGTATTGTGATAATGCAGAACACCGAATGCAACACGAGCTATTTAGATAGATGAATTTTAATTCTCTAGTCTACACATTAAATTTTCAAAAATTTGGCCTCTAATATTGTGGGCCTGTGCAATCTATCGCTTCCTACCCCTTTCAACACGGTAAATTAGAACAGTTCAATAAGATCCAACCACCTTTAACACAATCCTAACCGATATGTCCAGCGAGCCCACACTAGTGCCACCAAACCATATAATTGCCATATATAACACCATGCCCCTAAATTCAACATATCCTCCCTCAATGTAGCCAATAAATAATAATATCGCTGCCACCTAACCTTAACTGTCACCTGTATTTCCGCCTGTGATAGATTAGATCAGCACATCCTACCAATTTCAACATGATATATCAGAATTGACGTAGCGGATATATCCAACAATTTTTTTTAAAAAGGAAACAATTCTTGAGCCATCCATCCTTAGCGTAACCCTAACCCTAGAGGTTCCAAAAACCCATCTCCGCCGCCGCCGCCGCCAAATCCTTATAATCCCCTATCGCCACCTCCCCAACCCCATCCAACGCACCATCTCCCATTGTTGGCCATCACCGCCAACAAGCCTTGCTGCCTCCCATATCTTCACCTTCCAACATTGACCACAAAAGGAAGGTTATGTCACATAGACACCTTGTCGCCCTCACCATCATCGCCTTACCCTCATCCAAGTCAATGTCTTCCCAACCCTAGCCACCGCCCGTCCCCTAATTCCACGGTGACAACACTAGCGTCGCCTACAATCCCACCATTAAACACCCTTCCGCTCAAGATCTAAGATCAAGATGGTGATATACTCCTAAAAGATTAGTGTACCAACCTCCTCCCTTGTCGTCGCCGGTGCTAGATCATCGTCATCACCAAACTGCCCATGGGTTGGTATCTTGTTTTGCAGCAATTTGCAATAGGAATAAGAAAAATAAATTATAATAGGCACTCTACCTTTGCAGATTTTGCTGATCTCTGAACCGTTGGGGGACAACTCGGTCTCTCCCCGGTAAACCCTAATAGCCGACCAATGCCCGTCGTTCCGTATTCTCTATCGCCGGCGCCACCAATGAACTCCCTGCTCTGGCGCTGGCCGCCCGCCGAGCCCAGAAGCTGTGCCAGCGAGGACTGCCCCTCTGGCCTCAACACCTGGCCCCTCCACCATGTCCGCCACCGCGGCGTCCTCAGCCGCCTCTGCTCCTCCTGCCTCCTCCTCTGCTACCGCAACCTCTACTGCTGCTGCTGCTTCCTCCTCCTCGGCCCTGACCCGCCAGCCCACTTCGACGACGGCGACCCCCTCCTCGCCCCGCCCGGGCCGACCGCCACCTGCCAGGTCTGCCAAGAAGCCGTCGCCCACCTCTCCTGCCTCCACTCGTCCTACGGCGTCTTCGTCTGCCCCGCCTGCAGCGCGGCCAGGGCGGGCAGGCCCTTCTCCTACGCGCCGTCGTGCAGCACGCCGCTCGACGTGCGCGGGGCGCGGGTCGTGCTTCTGGCCACGCGGATGTCGCTAGCCTTGCTGCGCCGGGAGGCCGCCGAGGCGAGGGCGGTGGGGCAGCGGATGTCCGAGGAGTCGGCGGCCGGGCTGAAGCAAGCGCACCGCGCGCTGGGCATGGCCTTGGGCGTCGACCCGGAGCTCCCGTCCTGGAATGAGGGCGCCCTGCCCCTTCAGCCGACCGAGAACCCGGCGCCGGAAGGCAATGAGGCGAACATGGGCATGGCTCTGGACCTTAACGAACCGCCGCCTGTTGGCCCAGAAGCTAACGTGCCAGGATTACTAACACCGCCGCCGCCGCTCCCGGCCGCGCTTAAGATTGGCACGGGGGGCGTCAGGGAGATGGCAATGGCCGCTGCCGAGGCTGCCAAGGCCAGCCGGACGCCGCGGCGGACGCTGCAGCTGTTCTGGAATGACAAGAACCCAGAGGGGGAGGAGGAGAAAGAAATGTAAGGATGCTCATGACACAGGAGCTAGCTTGACGTCATCGAACTGAAAGGGTGGTGTTGTGAGGTGCTAACTTGCTTATTACACATTTACACCTGGTCATATTTCTTTACCTTATTGGTCAGTGATTTTGAAGATGGGGCATGTCATATGTGAATTGTTAGTTCATATGATATATTAGATGGTGCCTATGTATTAAGCTCATGTTTGCTAGTTTGGTTTGCACTTTGTGCATGACATGTATGATGCTATTAGCAGTGAACAATGTATTGGATATGGTACTTAGAAAACTCTGAATCCTATAAAAGAGTTTCTGAAACTATCTCAGTATCCATCCGTCAGTTTGTTCACGTTCTGGAAGTGCGCTTTTTTGCTCGGCGTTGTGTTGCATGTTACTTGCATCTGTGTATACGTTTTGTCAGTCTGAAGTTCTCTGTTCTTCCACTGATGTGGAGGTATTCAGTTGTTTCCTTGAGCCACTTGATGGCTTGTTCCGTATTTAATTTCGGTGAGATATACATTTGCTTTCTTATCAGTTAAGCATCCTGCTCCCTAACTTGTCATCAACTAGTTTCCTACGTCAGCATCCATTGCTGATGATTTCGTGACGCGAAAGAGAAGCGGGTGAAAATACAGGCAAGAACAAACCATTCTTTATATTCAAGTCGGTGGCTAATTTGCACCGCTCGCTTTGTACAGTATATGCTAGGCTACAGTTGTATCAGGAACGGAGCTTGCTTCTCATCCCTTGTACGCAAAACGACGCGGGGCGGCATTCATCAGAAACCAGACAGAGACGATTCGCTTTCGACGCTCGTCAGATCATCGTCCAGCGATTCCGTCCTCAGAATCTGCTCAGTCTTGCACACCCCCAGCTCATCTGATAGCTTCTCGCACAGCTGCAATACATTTTCATCGTATCATACGACTGTTCTGTTCTTCAATTCTATCTGAAGTTACATTGTTGGTAACAAGTAAGGGTGTTAATTGGTACCTGTCTGTACACTATAGGATCTCCATGGGATTTCTTCAGTTCAACGACATAAAGAGACGGCCCGAGCTCAAACACCTGCAGATCAAAAGTAGTAGAGTATCAGCTGATATGCTATCCTTCCCTTATTGTCGAAATATGAAGCTATCCTCTGGCATTTTACCTCGGTACAGACCAAGAATGATGACGAATTCCTAGGGTTCCTTGAATTTTTGCAATTTTTCAAGACCTTGAGCTGCAAAACAACTTGCTTATCACCTTTAGTTTATCGGAGTTGTTCTATAATTTTTGCCAATTTGATGATGTGATCAGAAAAGGTCTTGCATACCTTGCTATGTCCCGTCTGGACTTGGAATCCCATCTCTGTCACGACATTCTCAATCTTGTTGAATAAATCCTTGGGTGGATGCGTAGACGTGAATCTTATCTTTCTTTGAGCCACATCCTGCAATGCATCCATCCACCAGAAACGTGAGATGAATTATTCATTTGTTGCTGTCAATATTCAATGTGCAGATAGCTTGGGGTAGGCTCAATGGGACAATGTTCAGTGGATGATCATAATTCATACTAGAGGAAGGAAAAAAGGTAGAAAGAAGAAGAATTTAGTATTAATTGAGTGTTGTATTGACTATGATTTTGCTATTGCACAGTCGACCGAAATTTTTTTATTTCTCAGTCACCTAAAGTTTGCAGTACACTAATCCCCCCCCCCCTCCCCAAAAAAAAGGCTGTTGGAGGATGCCCATCCAATGGATAAAAAAGTGACTAAAGATGAAGGGAAAAGCAGTCACTTGTGCAATAGTCACTCCCGATTGATTATTGCAGGTGCAGGTGATGAGAGCTAGAATGTGCTATTTTTATGACGTTATTAATTACACCACGAAACTTTTTCCGATAACATCAGGAAGTGCACGAAATAAGCAGCTGAAAAGACAGTACAGACCTCTTCCTCAAAGAAACCTGAAAGATCAAGGGCAGAAGCCATTCCGATCAGCTGAAAAGCGTTCATATGAGTAGGCTTTTCCTGTCCTGCTTCATCAATTTGCTTCAGGAAAAGAAAGCACCAATCAGCTTTTACAAATACTAATTAGCAAGTACATATTCTATTCTATGATATCTCCAAACTGTTTATACCTCTTTGATTGGGAGAACTGAATCAAGATGGACATCTTCATCGTCATCGTATGGAACTACAGGAATGTAGTTCTTCTGAAACCACTCATGCTCTTTTATCCCTGCTATGTTGATCCTCTTCATCGGATTCGGTTCAAGAATCTTCCGAAGAAGGTCCTGTGCACCAGGTGAAAGCCACTTCGGGATCTGAGTATCTCCCCTGAAAATCTAAACCAACAAAACAATTTGGAACCATAAGGATGGTCTGAACTTTGAAACAAGTTATAGAGAAAAGTTTTAAAGCTGCTTTATCTGAAAATCAACCTTCTGATAAAGGACAACAAGATTCCGGTCATCGAAAGGAAGATATCCAATGAGCATTACATAAAGAATTACTCCACAAGACCATATATCTGACAAGGAGCCATCATAACCTCTATTCTGCAAAACCTGCACGGATTTGGCACCAAATTAGCACCTACAGGACAATTGAATGAAGTTACTAATTTCACACTTTCTGTTATCACTTTTGTTTACCTCGGGAGCAATGTAATTGGGGCTGCCACATGTTGTATGCAGCAATCCATCATTCTGAAAGTTAAATTGCACATCATTCAGTAAATCGTACATACATGGGATTGATTTTATATAGAAAAAAATTCAACCAAATCCTAATCAGCATACACCAAGATGTTGAGGTAAAGCACTAAGGCCGAAGTCCGAGATCTTGATGTTGCCTTTTTGATTAACAAGAACATTTTCTGGCTGTAACAGTAGAATAAAGAAGAAAAATGCTGTCACAGAAGAATCAAACCATGCTTGAGTTCGTTGCTGACATGTATGATAAAAGGAAAACCATTGTGAAATAGAATTCATGTAATTCTGGTATCCGTAAGGTAACATAGATGAAAAAGTAAATTATTTAGGTACCTTAAGGTCCCTGTGATAGACACCTTTATCATGGCAATAGCTCACGCCATCAATTAGCTGCTGAAAAAGCCTCCTTCCTTCATGTTCAGAGAGTTTTCCCTTTATGGCCTATAGTTGCAAAGGAAAAAAGAAACATCAGAATTAAACAAGATCTGGCACCAATTTTACAACGCGAAAAACAATATTTGCAACAAGATTTTCGTGGCTTACAATCTTGTCGAAAAGCTCGCCCCCGTTGACGTACTCGAGCACCATGTAAATCTTTGTTTTGCTAGCAGCAACCTGCAAGAGAAAAAAAACAAACCCAATATGACTCGCTGATTTTTCTTTTCAGTTCCGCACTGACCACTAAATCATTGGCCTAAGAATCCAAGTGGATTAGCATATTTTCAGTAATTACGCCTGACGGTGACCAAGAATAGGATAGGACAGTAGCTCTACAGAGTAACATTCGACTAATGAGTAATGACAACAACACATCTTTTTTCCCCTGAAAGAACACAAACAACAGATTGTTGTGCAGATAAATTCAGCATAAACGATCGCACTTCGGTTTCCCTTGGCATGTTCTCATTTGCCAATTTAGTCCTTACATGACTCCCCACTCACCAGAAAGCATTACCATAATTGTTAGCCTGGCTGAAAATTCAAGACTACTTCTGTACTATGTGTACTAGATAAATGTCAGTGCGAGCTTTGTGGTTCTGGTAACGCACACAATTATGTGAGCAAACCAAAAGCATTGTTAGGTGGGAGTTGTCGATGCTTTGCTCCTCCGAATTCAATCCCCCACGCTGTTCATCTCTCCATCACCTCATCTTGGCAATAGATAGAATGCGCCGCTCCGCGGCTCCAGGCGAGCAAGCAGAGTTGGTGGGCGCAGGGATGGGTCATGGGCCCCACTCCCGGTACACTTGTGCGGGCCCGAGTTGACAAGTCTGCTGCCCACACATAGCTAGGCGTACCCGGTGGGTTCACCAGACATTTTTTTCCTGTCTCGCTAGGGGTACCAGGTCGGAAACAGCCCATAGGGCCGACACGCCGGGCCCAGCTCCAGCACGGCCGAGGGGCCAGGCGTGGGGTCCCACCTGGGAGCCACCCACATGCCTCGCCGGGTAGCCCAAGAGGCGGGCAAGGAATGTGCGTTGGACTAGGTAGGGCCGGGTGCTCATACTCCTGTGGGGGGCTGGGATCCAATCGGAGCCGTCGGCTCGCGGATCCGGTGACGTGGACGTATCGGACACAATTTTGGGAGATTTTCGAAAAAAAAAGACATGAAATTTAGAGGGACTATAGAATTCTTTGTAGAATCTCTGTTAATTTTTTTTCCCAAATAGGCCGCAGCCATGCACGATCTCGTGAGAGGTCGCGGCGAGCTGAATTGGTCTGGGCGCACGGATCTTGAGAAGAGCTGGATGGTCTGTGATGTGCCTAGGTGTATAGACCCCGTCTAAGGTTTGACGCTGGTGAAACGTCTCCTTGCAAGCCCGTTGAATTCCTCGATGAAACAAAAATCAAGAAAAGGGCAAGAGAGCACCGCGGGCAAAGCACGCACCTCATGCAGGCGGACGACGTTGGGGTGCTTGAGCAGCTTCAGTGTCCCAATCTCCCTCCTTATCTGACCATGCACAACATCACACACGGAAACGAATTAATCCAACCAAAACGGCAACCAACCGGCAAAAATTGGTTAAAAGGTGCCAAGAAACGGAGAAGGGGAAGAAGGCTTCGATGGATGGATGGGCACCTGGTCGTCGAAGCGGAGGGAGAGGATCTTGTTGCGGTCGAGGATCTTGATGGCGAAGTGGGCGCCGGTGGCGAGGTGGCGCGCGTACTTGACCTTGCCGAAGTTGCCCTCCCCGAGCGTGCGCCCGATCTCATACCTCCCCAGCAGCGACGCCCGCGTGCACTCCTCCTCGCTGCTCACCATTCACAAACTCACTCCCGAAGAAACCAATTCAATCCACCTGCCGGACCGGCTAATTACTCCTCAGTCCACAGCACGTATGTATCGGCAAAACTCTCTCTCTCTCTCTCTCTCTCTCTCTCTCTCTCTCGCTAGAGCTGTGCTCTGGCAAAGGAATGGATGAGGCGAGGAGGTGGAGAGAAGGGGGAGGGGTGGGTTCTTAATAGGTCGCTCCTCTTCTGCTCCCTCGTCTCCTCCTCTTGTTCCCTTGTGGGCCCTCTGTTCCTGTGTTTCTACTTGCCAAGCGGGCAACTAGCAAACGCACACGCAAAAAACTCGTTGAGGATAAAATAATAGGAAAATCCCACACGGGCTTCTAAATGCTATGTCCACCCCTGGTTTGCACCACCAGGAACCAGGAATGCTACGAGTTCTATCTTTTCACAAGGTAGGTGTTTTTTTCTAAAACTTTTGAATTATAAATAGATAATACTATATTTTTTAAAAGGAGTACAGTTGGTAACCATAGTCATCTGTAAGGCTTAACAGATCAATGGTGCAAATCTAAAAGATCCACAATAACTCACTAACATGTACTTGGCAGAGCTCATGTGGTGTTCTAAATGATTTCTAGCTATGGGCTTATGCCTTAAAAAGCCTTTTAACGGCTAAAAATGTACTTTAGTAACTATTAATTTTTTTTCTGAGAAATTAAATTTAAAAAATAAAAAATCTATATCATTACAAACAATACAAAGAAATAAAGGGGGGAAAAGCCAAAAAAGACGAAATTAAGATATCGACGCTTTCCAAAAGCTAGAGCATAAGTCATTTAAAACAAAGCCTCAACCAGTTATGAATGGAGAGATTTTAACTTGCATCACCCACGTTTCATACCATATATCCCGTATTATATACCATAAGACTTACAGTAAAACAAGCAAAATTAAATTGAGGAGCCAACAATGGAACCCACATCCTCTCTTTGTGTGTTCACGTGAACATATGAATACCGCCAAGTACCGATAACCATCGAACGTGTACGTTATACGGGTCAAGTTAACATATGAATACCGCCAAGTACCGATAACTATCAAACGTGTACGTTATACGGGTCAAATACTAACTTGCGTGGATACGAGGAAGCCTCATGGATCGTATGCCTGCGTGTTGTGGCCGCCATGTGGGTGGCTCTTACGATATTCTTCGCTTGGGTTGGCTTGTGAAACGGAGGGATGGCGGATGACGTCACCGCCCGACAGGGAAACCGTCCAGTCCCATACGGATGCCGACGTGGGGTGGGGCCCAGCAAAATTCCGTCGGGCGCAAAGCAACGGAACGGGGTTTCAACTTCCACGTCATCCCCGTTACCGCAAAAATTACCGAAAGCGCCCCGCCTGGCTGTCGCTTGCGCACGTGCAGAATCTTCGCAGGGTAATTAGGAATCTGCGCAGGGTAATTAGGTAAATCGCGGGCTACGGATGGGTTATCACCGGGAGAAAACACAAAGTCTCCGGATAAGATCGCGTGCACCGCGTAATGCTCATGAGCGGATTAACAAAGGATTGGAAAAGTGTTTTTGTTGCAAGTGATAGCACACTGGCTGGTTGGCTTGTCGGCCTGTCGTCGATTTACGTGCAGTTTTTTTTGTTGCTCTTGTTTGCTTGATTATTGGCGGGGTCAATGGCCATTGCTTCTGGAAAGGGGACTGAGATCTCTCTACTCCATGTAAGCTCCGAGGAGAACAACATCAACTACTGCTACTCATCCTAATCTTATTTAATTTGACTATTAGTTGATGAGACCCACCCACAGTGGCGAATCCAGGATAAGAATAGAGGGGGAGCTCTACTGTTGAGACTATAGCACAACATAAATATATCAAAACTATATCAACTAGTCTTTTATCATTAGAATATCAAATTCATACATAAATAGGAAGAAAACAAATTGAAAATGTACGATACAATAAATTTAGTACCTTGCTAATGGATAATGTGCCCCCAAATGTTCATAAATATATGAGTACCGATCTGTAGGTAAAAAATATCAAATGTAGTGATTAAACAACTAGTTAATAACTGATTAAACAACTTAGCTAATCAATAGAATAATAATAAAATAGGATTGACATTCACATATGCACTCACATTAGTATCACTGATTCACCGTCGCCGATGCCCGGATGGTCCCACGGAGACGGAGTCACGCGTCAGTGCGTCACGGACGGAGTCGCTGGCTCCTGCGCAGCGCAAATCACCCAGGCCATAAACTCGCCTCGCCTCAATTCTCAGTGCTCACCACGTCCACTGGTCCACAGACCACAGTCGCCACTCGCCTTGTCCTCTCCGTCCTCACCAGTCACCACAACCGCACAGCACCTCGTCCTCTCCGACTCTCCGTCTCTCGAGTCGCCGACCGACCGCCTCCCGGCCCTCCCCCTCCCCGACTCCCTCTCCGCCGCGCCAGCCGCCTCCGGCCTCCCCCTCCGCCGCGCCGGCCACCTCTGGCCTCCCCCTCCCCGGCTCCCCCTCCGCCGCGCTGGCCACCTCCGGCCTCCCCCTCCACCGTGCCGGCCGCCTCCCCGGCTCCCCCTCCGCCGCGCCAGCCGCCGGGCTGCGGACGACGACGGTGAGTCTCTACTCTCTCTCTCTCTGAGACTCCAACTCGGCGGCGGCTCGGCCTCTCCGTGACCTGATGACCTGATCTACTGTTGAGGGCTTAAGGCGTGCTATTCATCTTCCGGCCAGAGGTACGGTCTCCACCGGCTCCCTTGTCTCATGCACTTTCCATTTTCCTGCTCACCAGCACCTCTCCGGCCCCACCTCGCCGGCGCCGCCGCAACCCCGTCGCGCTGGCCGGATCCTCTGTTTCACCCCAGGCCCGCCTCACCTTGTCTGCATTAGCTGGCTCCTCCTATTCGCAAGCGAGCGCCTGCTCAGTTGGACAACCAACCCAACCCGTCTCAAAACCGCAGGTCGTTGGTTCGAATCCACTCTCTACACTTTTTGTTCTCTTTTGATTTTACTGTCATTAGCCCATTGCAATTAAGAAGAAAGTAAGGAAAATTAGTAAACAATCTAGGGGAGTTAATAAGATTTAATTAGGATATAAAAGAGATCATGTAAAATTAAAATTTGAATTAGTTATCATAATGAACAATTAATGCGCCTTTAGTAGTTTATTTCAATCTAATTAGTAATTAAAGGCATTAATAGAGAAAAGTGGCTTTGGTTAAATGCCCCAAACTTGATAAGGCTTACCCTTAATTATAAATTAAAAATGCATGCCCTAATCTTTAACATGCCGCCAGTAAATAAATCCCAGAGGTAGGTTTCATTGAAATAGCAATACCGAAATAAGACCCTATATGATAAATTTGCCTAGGTTTAGATTAAAAATAAAGCCACGCCTAATAACACCTAAAGTGTAGACAAAATAATAATTGCGCAAATAATTAAATATTAATATTAAATTTGATGAATGATAATATTGAGCATGGAATAACAAACTAGGGCCCATACAAATGAACCCGAATGCAAACTAAGCCTAGTGATAACTGAGGGAACATAAAATATCGTACTATAAAATGCTATGAACTTAGACTCTAAAGAATAATTCAATAAACCAAAAATGGTATATATTGCGTATATACTCTGAATATTAACGCTCAACAAAATAATATCCAGCTAAACTCGTCTATCAATTCATAGGTCTAACCTAACTCGTGGAACTTTCTTGATAAATACAAAGAAATAATAAAAGAGGTTAACAATAAAAAGATCAAGTCATCATATTCTCCCACCGACCTTGCCTCAAATAACCCGAATCACCCATTAACTCATAATAAAACTAAATTGAGTTTATTTGGATTTATTTGGATCTTTTGAGTTATTTGCTTTTATTTGAATTCGGTCGTTTGCCCCGTAATTAGAAATTGGAGTCCTGAAGATACTAAGGATCAAGTGAGACCAAGATCGATGAAGACTAGGAGTTAAAGATCATCGCATGAGACAACCTTGTGTGAGCTCAATACAGCGGTAAACCATGCCAGGCGAGTCAATACTTTGATCATGTTGAACCTACATTTTCTGCAAATTATTTTGTTTTAAATTATCAAATTGCATGCTGTTATTTTATATGCAAATACATGTTTAGTTTGAGATTCTAGTTATATGCCCATTGTTACCTTTGTTAATATTACACCTCCTTTGGAATACTTGATTACGTGAACCTTGTCACCCTAGTAAAATTATAGTAGTAACTTTTGGAAATAAGTCCCTAATTATACGCCATGCGTAGTACTGCATAGATACTTGGGGGCGCTGAAATGCCCCAAACATCATTGTCATTTTAAATCATGAGAAACTGGTTTGGGCAGTCATGGTGGGAATGACTGGTATATTTTGACATGATTATTTTATGCTCCCAAAAATCCTAACTTGCTTAAATATCTGAGCGGGTGGTTTGGGGGCTGGTATGTGGTGCGGTGGGAGCACAAATTATGGAGTGTGGTAGAACCGCTCAGATACCACTAAGGACTTAATCTTGTCATGAAATCCTGTGTAAAACCGTACAACCACAAGTCTGTAAAATACAACTTGGCCAAGTAAAATTATCGAAACCCCTGGACTCATCTCACCGGTAGTGGATAGGAGTGGATATGCAAGGGCAAGGGGAGGCCTAAAGGGACACCGAGTGGAGGGTGACGTTTCCCAGTCGTGCTAGCGCAGAGGGGAGTGGAGCCCGTACGCTAGTAGCCGTGGGGAACATCCCGTGCAATGTATGGGACCCACCGCAAGTGGGAATGGCCCATAGGGTAGATGACAAAAGGGACTAGATACTTTGAAAAGTCACTGTGATGGTCTGCTCAACCACATGACTAAGGAATCGTGTGAGGCAACGAGTTGATTGTCTCTTGTGGTGAAAGTGTACAAACTCTGCAGAGTCAAAACTATTCGAATAGCCGTGCGCATGGTCAAGGGCGGACATGGGAACTTAACTAGATATAGTTCTATTTAAAAATGTTTGGAAAATGAGAATGGAAAAGTGGAGGGCAGTGGAAAGCCCTGATTTGAGTTGTCCTGGGTGTCGCCCGAGTGGTAAGTTAAGCAGCTATAACGCTGAAAGATGTTATACGGTGTGATGCTGTATGTATGGAGAAATTGTGGTGATATTAGGCATATGGTGTGATGCCATATGTATGGAAAATCATGTTAAGATTCTTTGAACATTATGTTTTGTTCCAAAGCTGCTAGGTGTTAGGAAATTTTATGTATTGTATTTCAATTAGTGGCATTTCTATTCTTACAAAATAAAATATGGGAAGGATAAATGGAGTCGTAAGAAAAGAAGATGGCTATTTATGGTAATTGCATAAAGAAGTTGGTGGATTCATGTTGATCCTAATAGGGATAATGTTAGTGTGGATTCTGGGAAACATAAATTGGTGGAGCCTAAATGAATATATAGACCAGTAGATGATTTGAAAGATTTTTGGAGAATTAGGGAGTGCAAAGGTAATTGCTGGATTAATTCTTGGAAGTTGTCGGCGATAATGGGATTAATAGACTTTGATCAAATATTGGAGGAATGAATCGGACTTTTGGGAATTTGGAGGTATGAAAATAACTATGGGAGATTAATCTTGATCAATAACATTCTTGGTGGATATATATTAGTAATTCATAGACCTGAACAATGATATTCTTGGTGAATATTTATTAGAGAATCCTAGACCTGATCAATGATATTTTTGGTAGATGTATACTAGCGATTCGTAGACTTGATCAATGATATTCTTTGTGGAGGTACAATAGTGGAGTAGTTAGAGATGGATAATGGATAATAAGGTGATAATTGGAAGAGCAAATTATGGTTGTGGATCAATAACAAAAAGGATTGGATTGTTAGGGATTAGAACACAAAAGATGTTGGTGGATCAATTAAATGATGTCGCTCACTGTTTCGAGGGTTAAATAGTAAACAATATAGAAAGAAAGAGATCGGTGGATTAGTTAAATGATGTTACCCGCTGTTTAGAGTTTTAGACAGCAGTCAATAATTAAAGTGTATTTTGGTGGATTAAGTCAATTACGGCAATTGTTGTGTGGAGTTTAGGTAGCAACAATAATACTATAATTAAATCATGATAATGCTACTAAAGGCGATTTTTGGCAAATAAAATAACCCAAGCCTCTCCTTTGTTAAGCCATGCATACTATTTATTTGCATTCTGTGTATTGGCTCGCGGAGCACGGGGTTGGAGTGCTCACACTCGCTTTTGCGACAAAATTTAGAATCAGAAATCAAATCACCTCGCCTCAGCAACAAGATTGGACAAGTTGGCCGAGAAGATGAAGATGTCTAGGGCTAGGTCACGAACCTCCAGTTGGCTGCCTGTGGGCATGTCCTGAAGGTCCCACCTGTGTGCTTCGTTCTTCCGCTGCTGCAATTTATTGATTTCGGCCTAAACGGCCTATGTGTAAGTTTACTATTATATTTACGCTTCCGCATGATATGTACTTTGATATTCCGAACTGTAATCTGTGAGCACTATCTACTGATCCAGGGAATAGTGCGGTGGAATCACAGAAGATTCCGGATTGTAAAATCTGGGTCTGACAATAGTCTCAGACATACTTAGCGCAACCCTAAAACACATGCCTAGGCTCAACCGCTCCTTAGACTTGAAGAACTTGCATACATTCCCGCACCAATAGAGGGGTGGTGTCTCCCCCTTAGGTGGATCTTATGGTGAATGCTTAATGGGAGTGTTGAAGTAGGGGTTGGAGCTAGGGGGCATTGTTGTAAGGTGGTGGCCTCCTGGCATGCTCACTTTGTTCATCCTGGGCTGTAGCTGCCCTTGCGAGCTGTGTGATTTCCTCCCATTGCTTCTCCATATGAGCAAGCTAGTGTTGTAGTCTTGATGCAGAATAACCCACCACAGAAGGGGTAATACTTAAACGTCAAGCCAACGCGGTGTACGCGGCTTAAGGCCAATTTGGTTGATGCAAATTCATGTCCACGAGGAAGCGGCCCTAAGCACGAATCTTGTTGTAGCATTGCATCGCGTCACTACGCAAAGCTGCCTCATTGGGTTATGTTGCAGCGCAAAGCTGGCTCGTTGGGTCACGAAGCTGCCTTGTTGGTCACGTCACCATGCAAAGCTGCTCGTTGGGTCACGTCGTCATGCAAATCTGCCTTGTTGGGTCCATACGAATTAATGTGATCGAAAGTCATCCAAGCAGTAATAACAACTTATAATCTTGTTTAAAGATGAAGGCATAGATATACGTTGGACAGGCATACATCATGCAGAGGAGTATAGGAAAAAATGCAACTGTACTGAAGACAAGATACACAAACTCATGGCGCATCCATCCGCCACTTGCCCTGACGACATAGGTGATCCTAAAAAAAGATGAGACCATAAGGGGAGCGGCGTATGTCTTGGAACTCATAGTATGAGCCCTTGGTGGAAGGCGGGGCTGTGGAGAACTCATTGTAGGTATCCGGACAAGGCTCGAGCATATTGTCCACCTAGGTGGTCACAGAGGGGTGCACATCCTGCAGAAAGGGTACAGTTGGGTTAGGGTAGGAAGGGTACAGCTGGGTTAGGAGTCCCAAGTATGGATGACGAACCATGGTGTGCTGTCCAAATTTCTTTCTACGGACTTGTGAATTCAGTGCAATGCGTTAGTTCAACGGTGCGTGCAACGGACAAATTGTTTGAGTACGTTACAGTGTACCAGTGTACGTGGCTGTGCGGACAACAATCCTCCTATGCAATCGGTGCCGTATTGCTGCACAGCATATTCTTTGTACATCTGGATGAACCACTGGTCGCACTGACGCAGGCCCGACTGAACATGCTATGCAAACAACAGTAACGTGTCATCTCGACGCTGCGACGAGTCAGGGTCATTGCCCAGAGTTGCACCTCGTCGACCCAGTGAGGAAGTCCAATCCTGCGTCACTCTCAAGCGCTGCAAGAAAAGTTGGTAGCAAACAACGACGTACCCATGGGCCTGCGCTACAAGAGGTCATCTCGGTGGTGGTGACACCTGCTGGTAAAGCCCAAATTACCTCATGACCCACTGTGGGGAGTAAGGCTCGACCATATGGGAGAACACCAGGTGGTTAGTCATCAACCAGTACGTGTGGTCCTGACTACACTTAGAGGGCAAACTATAGATGGCCGTGTCCATAAGGAAGTGGCTAGTCCATGGGCACCAGATGACCTTGCCCTTGTGCAAGTCTCGAACAGGTTGTGGAACTTAGGGTACACATGCCTTGGTCTCTCCCTAGCCCACCCTAGCTGAGCACGTGTCCAACGAGTACCTGTTGTGGGCCCCTCAATGGGGTCAGCACCATAACGTTGACCTAAAACTCGAGGATGAACTAAAAAGGGTGCACGGTGCTCCAGAAGTATGACCTGCCTACCAGGAAGTGCTCCCATGACTACAGTTGCAACAAGGTGTAGCATACACCGAGGACTAGCTCCTCGCCCGTAGTGCACTATGAGACATCACACAAGTCTCAATACATTGTGCAAAGCACTGCGGAGCCCCAACTGTGTTATGGCACCTCGTTGGGCCAGGCATCCGCCAACGCCTCAGCAAGATAGATGTAGGTGTCATTGGAAACAAGACCACCCAACCAGGAGCAACAGGTACGCAAGATAGTGTGTCCGTTGTACCTCCTTAGTCGCCTACACGGGGGCAGATCATGTACTATCGTTGCCACAAATGTGGCACACCTGATATATTTTCGGGGATTGGGTGTTCAAACCTATCAGCCATATGTACCTTCTAGTATGCTCGCTTGGGAAGTAGCACTACTGATGAACCCAGCAGCGGTAGACCTGTAAGCATAGTGACGTCCTACAGAGTAATGATCATCTTCCCCCACCGGAAGTGGAAGGTGTGAATCTCCTGTCTCCAACGGCCTACGAGCGTGGACAATCGTGCCGCGTCGAACTGCAATGTGTGCAATAGGCCCAATATGCGGGCAATGGGCAGGCGCTTAGTGTCCCATAGTAGTAGGACATACCATTGATCTAGAGGCCAGTTCTCTCTGGGGCACCTGAGGACAAAGCTCGGAGGACCAACGCCGGATGCCCATGCTAGGCATCAATGTCACCCATCCCAGCATGGGTCGAGTAGCTCGTAGGTGGCATCATCTTGAGGCTATGCCATCTCCTGGGGAGCATAGAACAACAAGTTAGTATGCATTGAACAAAGGATGTACAGGAAGCAAAATGAAAGCAAAGCGTACGACAGGGCATATCAGCATGCCTACCGTTGCCTAATTTAGTATAACAGAAACCAATGAAAGGCATGAACAACACCATGCGATAAAAGAATACAAAGTTCCAAACCTATGAATAATTATGCTATGCATTGCAATACAAACATAGATAAATTGAAATCATTACAACAAACGTATCATAGTCCGACACATTCCAACACATACAACATGAGAGCAAATAACACGAGTGCACCTTAGCGCTTTACAACAACAACCAAATAATATCATGACATAGGCAATAAAACTTGGTCGCTACAGTACGTTGCTCGAACTAGGCCTGTTTGGGCAGTTGCAGATGGAGTGCCCGACCATCTTGCAGAGTTTGTATCTCGGGTGCCGAAACCATTTCCCACGCTGGCTATCATCCCTATCATTACGGATGCAGCGAGATTGTCATCTTCCATGGTCAGCTTACTTGAGTATGTCGTTCAACACCGACTTCCCCTACCCCACCCAGAGGTCTATGAAATGCATGTCCAACCCATACGAATTGAACTCAGCACTCTAAGTACAGTGCAGGTGGTGAATATCATAGTACTCCGATATGTATTGCGTCGAGGCCTAGCGCTATGCTGCACTCGCTACGTACAGATGGGAGCATGGCTTGTGAAGAAGTTGCGGCTTGTTGGAGGTGTAGGAAGCATCATCATCGATCATGCAGACTTATTTGTGATCCTCTTTAGCCTGACCCATAACATACTTCTTCCTAAGATGGATCTCGAACTTCTTCCTGATACCATCCATGGTACAAGCAACGTGCGAATGAGCCTTATTGATCTTCTTGTTCATGCACACCTGCATTACTTTTGAGAATTGTGTGCCTTCCTCCAGATGCTTCTTTGCCATCATGGCTCTCTTCATGAAGTATCTGATAGTATGGTTCCTGCTCTCCTCCATGATTGCAGTGATCAGTAGGGATCAGACACCCTTGAAGACACGGTTGTACACCTCAAACATATTGGTCATCATGATTTTGTACCTTGCACCATCGATGTCATGGAGCAGAGACCATTTCTCCAAGTCGGGTGTGTACGAGTTAATCGACCGCGTGAACTCCCCAACTCGTGTGGATCCTCCCACCATTGCCCCTTGTTTGGCACTGTTCCAATGCCTCACATACTTGCTAGTCTTGTTATCGAGCTATCTCCACATTGCCTCAAACTTTCGCCTTTGGTTCTACATGCATAGCTTCTTAAACATCTTCATTAGATTCTTGCTTTGAAACCTTGTATGGAAGCTGGCCATGAGATACCTGATGCACCAACGGTTCCTCACGTTGTTCTACTGAAACAGCGGCTGTGCCCCATTCTGCAACATGCTCAACAGAGACAGCAACCCAGCATTGCGGTCAAGATAACTCACACATCTGGGCAGTCCTGAACCACCGCTTGCTTCACATTTATCAAGAATCACAACCAGCTATCCATGTTTTCATTCTCAACAATTGCATATGCCTCCAGGAGTAAATAATCATTCATATCGACTGTAACCGTGGTAAGGATGATACCCTTGTACTTGCCACATAGGAAGGTGCCATCCACTGTCAGCACGGAATGGTAGTACTTGAACTCTTTGACCGTTTGACGGAAGGCCCAGAAGACTCTGTCAAGAACAAAACAATTTGGCCCCTTCGTGGGATGCACCCACTCTAGCTTGTTAATGTATGAGTTCGGATTTGATCATGCAATTTGATGGAGTATTCTTGGGACTAGGTTGTAAGCCTCTTCATATGTGCCATACAAATGCTTTATGACCTTCCGTTTCGCCGGTCACACCTTGTTGTACCTAACCGAGAACCGCCTCCCATATTGACAACATCTGCTAACAGAAGCTTTGGTGAAATAGAAACATCTGCAACGATGAGGTGGCTTATCATCCTAACAACATATGAGGATGTCACATTGCGATGCTTATAAAGTGGTTCAGCAAACTCACATGTATAATCCTTCAGCACCGTTATCCGGAAGTCCATGGCTGTGCCCTTTGACCACTGTGCATAGACCTTTCTAGGGGCAAGATTTATCCACACATTTGATGATATAGGTGTTAGGGTTCGACCTGCGCACCTGATACATCCAGCTGATGTTAACGGTGTATCTGGCAATGGCCTACTGGGCAACACTCTTCTTAGGGAAGTGCTACCCTAAGAGTAGAGTGTCTTCATTGAACCCCCACTGTGCCCCCTCTAGCTATGGCAAAACTAGAGTTGTCACTGCGATGTCATCCAATTTAGATGAGACATAAGTAATGTCAGTGGTCACAACACCACCGACCACAGCTATTGTAGCAGCTTCTCCATCTTCCTCGTCTCTAGAACTAGCTGTTTCTACATCCTCCTCGCTTTCCACTTCTTCCACCTAGTTAGCAAGGTACTCGTAGAAATCAATACAAGCTGCCCACCAGCTCTGTATGCCTTTGTTCGGCTGGAAATTCTCAGCACAACTCCTCAAATCTCTGTCACTAACTTCCTCACCCGCATTTGCACTGACACCAACGTCTACATCACCACCGGAGACCAACCCAGGCACTTCATCACCAGTAGCTCCATTGGAACCACCCATGCTAGATGATTTCATCCTCTCCACAAACTAAACGTACACCATCGTCCTCGCATATATTGCAGCAGTAGGGTTGCACACAACCTCTATGTAATTGCCCCATGACGTGTCACTTGTTATCTTCAGAAGTTACCAAAATGTCTCCACTGCTCTACCCACCACTGAGGCATGCAACGTCTCAATGCGTAGCTTCTTCCTTGTAGTAGCCCGATTGAATGCGGAACGCATGCACCTCCTTTGCTTCGAGAGCCTTTGGTCCATTAGACCCGATGCCCAAATCATGGTCTAATCACAATTTGACAAGTCTACCCCATGCAGTTCATCGCATACAACACCATTCCTATATAACACGAACAAATCTTGAATATCTGATAATACGTACTAGTCATAGGTGTGTACGAAATACACTTAGTACATGATATGCAATGATTGTACCATCTAACATGTGCTATCATAAATCAAGCAGATTTATCTTGTTGCTACTACATCATCATTATTTCGTACCAGCACAAATTCAATATTTCGTTGCACGCAAGCACTACATTTTGAGCACATAAATTATTTTACCATAAACTAATTTAGCGGCACATAAATTATTTTGTTTGCATGCAAATTAATTTAGCAGTACATTATGTTTCTTCTGTGACCATCCCAGGCTCTTAAGCCCTTCTTTTGTTTTCCAAATGTCAACTGCATCCAAGTCAAACATCTACCTATCATTTGTTGCCAACTAATATAAAGTTATTCGAACATCAATTATATACATTCGGTTGAAATATTGTGCATTCTCATTCACCATGCAAATCTACTTGTGTTTTCCATTCACTTCTATTTTTGTGGCATTTTGACAAGATTCTTACATACTGGTATTTTAAAGTACATATAAGTAAGCAATGGCATGCATGTAATTACCGTGACTAATAAATAATTAACCACACTAACAGAACTAAGGGCCTGTTTGGGACTGCTCTGCTCCGGTTTTTCCAACTCTGCTCCACCAACTCCAGTCTGGAGCGGCTCCACTCTAGAGTTGCTGGAGCAGGTGGCCTGTTTGGCATGCAACATGACTCCAGCTCCAGGAATGGAAGGTTTTCCTAAGAAAGGTCTAATATGCCCATGGATGATGTTTGGTGTATGTTTTGATGTTTTAAAAGCATATGTGAGTGTTTGTTTGGTTTTACTAATTGAAATATGATGTAAAAATAAATAAATACAAATAATTTAGTAAAAATATTAACAACGCATGAATAGACCCAAAAGGCTAAAATCCACCCCCACCAATAGATAAAACTTGCTCTTCTGACGTTTGCAAAGTATGCTAAAAATAATTATCAACAATGGACTGAATTAGAAGAGTACTAGCAATCCAGTGAACAGTTACTTTTGTCAATTCATTGATGTCACGATGGAATCTACAGACCAGGAAGTACCGTTGCTCATCATCATCATCGTGTATAAAATAACAAGATCAATCTTGCTCAAAAGATCTGTTGCTGACCAGAAGCAGCACGGCGCGGACGTCGAACTCCGGCGCCTTCCACAGGCTGTGGCAGCGCGCGGGTTGGGTTGCGGCATCAGCGCCGCAAGAGCCGCTGGCGGCAGTGGCCTCGACCGGACCAGGCCGACCCTCGGCGCGGGCAGCGAACCTCACCGGCGCCTTCGGAACGTGCTGGCGGCGGCGTTTTTTTCGGACGGGAGAAACAGGCGGACGAGGAAGACGCGCCGTGCGGAAGAAAGAAAGAAAAAAGAACGAAGAGGTATGTTTGTGTAATCAATGGCATAGGTGGGTAATTTTCCCTCAACTCCATGAGGAGGTATGAATCTCTAATTTCTGGAGTACCCCTTGAGGAGCTCCACAAAAAATGTGGAGTTGGCCCTCAACTCCACCTTTTTCTTGGAGCAGAGTTCTTGGAGCTGGATCTGTTTGGCTAGACAAACTGGGAGCAGAGCTGAAAAACCTGGAGTAGAGCAGTCCCAAACAGGCCCTAAGTCTTTTAGGTGAACTAAGGACACAAACCGATTATACAAGGCTAACTAATACCTATCCTACGTATATTGCGTAGTAATTATTTTAGAACATGCTGATTCTAACTATTTTGCTTGCATGCAAATTCATTGAGCTATATGTAGACAATGTCATGCACGTAATTACCAGGACTAATAAGTAATTAATGACACTAACAACACTATGTCCTGTAAGTGAACTAAGGGCACAGACCAAGTATACAAGGCTAACTACTACTTTTCTGCACTAAAAATCTACCATTTAGTTAATTACATGCTAATCACACTGCTCAAACTGTAGTCGCATGTGGATGAAAACTACCTTTTCTTGATGCCACATGCCGATCTACAACTTCTATAATGGCACGAACTTCAAATTCCAAACCAAGACTACATGAACATGATGGCCTCCCTTCTCTTCCTCTCTCAGTCTCTCAGAGTCGCTCTTGTGGGATGAAAGAAATGGATTCTGGAATGGTAGCACAGCATCGGCTGGGACGAATTTATTGCACACAATGTGCATCGCGCATGGGGGACCAACGATGTGCAGGTACATGTGAGGTGCATGGCAACGCGTGGCCTCCAGCTCAGTTGCAGCGGTCCAGTGGCACAGGTGCGCGGGGCCAATGAGGCGCACAGCGACGCGTGGCTCCGTGGTCAGCTAAAGTGGGCGCGTTGGCCGAGGCGGGCCCACACGCATGTGGGGCGGTCTTCCGCGGTCGCCTGGCATAGGAAATGTTATAACCAAAAACAAAGTAACCAATGTACATGCACCTTTTATTGTAAAGACATCTATTCATGTAAAGGCACCTTCTATGCCACCCTCTCATCATCTATAAATTACCATGTACATGATTCAGAATAAAGTAATCAACAGTTCTTTTGCAATCACTTGTCCTCTCTTGCAATACGTTATCAGCACATGCATATACACACACAAGTGCAAACAGAGAAGATAAAACAAGGTAATGACACTACTCTGATGTTCATGCTTTAGTGGCGAGCGGCCTGGCGCGGCGCTGCTCGGCGGCTCCACGGCACGGCGTGGGGCGCGGCGAGGACCGCCGGGGCGCGGCGAGGACGGCCAACCCGGCGCGGCCGGCGGCGCCCGTGGTTGGCGGCATCCGAGCCGGCGCGACCCGGCGCAGGTAGCACCCGGGACGGCGCGGCCATGGCGGCGGTCCCCACGGCGCGGCGGCGCTTGAAGCAGCAAAGCCGAGGCGCTCGCAGCCGGCGGTGCCCGAGGCGCGCGATGCCCGAGGAGGCCCGGCGGTGGCGCGGACGGTGCGGCCGGCGCAGCGCGGCTGGCGCGGTGGCACCCGAGCCGAAGACACCCGCGGATGGTCGGCGCGGTGGAGCCAAGGGGCCAGCGCCCGGCGATGGTGTGGCGGCGTTCGAGCCCGATGAGCCGGCGGCTTGCGCCCGGTGGCACCGGCGGCGGCTGCTTGCCCGGAGGTGGCGGCGCCCGAAGCGGTGTCGCGGGAGGGGCGGCGACGCCTAGGGCCGGCGGCTGGCAGCGACGGCGGCCGGCGGCGGTGGCGCCTCGGGCCGGCGACGGCAGCCCCCATGGAGGCGCCCCATGCGGCGGCTGGGCTAGGGTTTGGGGGGAAACCCTAATTCCCCCCTCCCTCCTTTTATATTGGCTGCCCCCAAATGGGCTTTGGCCCATTAAAATCCCACCTCCCCACATCGGCCAAATGGCCGAATGGGCTTAGCCCAAGTTTTCGGCATTTTGCAAAATCCCCCCTCTATTTCATGAAAATGCAGCATTTTAATGTTAAATAAATTTCTATTGTAAATATTTGCAATATAGTCCTTATACTTGTTTATAATTGTACCCGTTAATCTGTACATTTATAAATTAGCATTTCAGTCCCTACAGGATCTAAAAATTATGTAATTGTTCAAATAAATGTGCATGCACATTTCTATAACTTTTACATATTTAGGATTATTTTATTGCAATTTATTTACAATATGAATTGCGACCATATTTAAATTTCATATCTTTAGCAAATTTAAATTTCAAATTCCCATTTAAAGAGTACCATTGTACTTAATAAATTGGAATTTTTACAAAATATTATACCTAAAATAAATACCATAATTACAATTTATGGCACTTTGCTACATTTATTTGTATGCTATGCCATACAATAAATTGGTGTTCACCACCAATATTGTGATATATATGGTATTATAAATATAACCTCAAGTTATATTTAATTTAGGTCTACATTCTTTTGGATTACAATACTCATATTGTTTTCCACATATTTTGCATTTTATTACAACATTACCATACACATTAATTTACCTCATGTAAATTAATCATATATGGTGTACTTTCCATGTAGGTTTTAAATGGCTACCAAAGATTTTGAGCCCCTCGCTCTCGATGGTTCCAATTACCCTACATGGGCTATGGACTTAAAAATCAACCTCACCACACGTGGGTTGCAAAGGGTGATATTTGATCCTCCAAATGATCAAATTCAGCCAGAGATTGTGATATATTCCGTTTTAAGCATAATACGGAATCACATACACTCGGATTTGAAGGCTGAATATCTCTATGAGGAGAATCCACTTACATTATGGTTAGCCCTCAAAAATAGATATGAACAGCAGAAAACTGTTATCTTACCTGAGGCTAATCATGAATGGGCACATCTTAGACTCCAAGATTTCAAATCTGTTGGAGAATATAACCATGCCATTCATACTATTTGCTCCAAATTGCGATTTTGTGACAAGGAACCAACGGATGCGGACAAAATAGAGAAGACTCTCTCAACTATGCTCCCATTTGACAGGGTCCTACAACAGCAATGGCGTGCTGCAAATTACCAAACTTATTTTGATCTTATGCATACTATGCTTCAGGCAAAAAAGCATGCTGAACTTCTTTTAAAGAATAATCAGCAACGTCCCATTGGGGCTGCTCCACTTCCTGAAGTTCATGTTAATCAAAATAACAACAAGTTCAGTGGTTCAAAAGGCCACTCAAAGAACTTTAAAGGTAAACACAAACGCAACAAGAAGCAAAAACCAAGTGGATTCAAGAAAGGTAGAGGCAATTCTGGTAAGAGAGTTGACAAAACTGAAATTTGTCAAAAATATGGTTGCTACAACCATCCTACCAAGAAATGCCGCACCCCGAAGCATCTTGTGAACCTCTACCTCCAGTCTTTGGCTCACGGCAAGAATGCTCAAGAGAAGAGATTTGAAGCGCACTTCAATCTCACATCCAACAATGATGAAGCTGGATACTCTCAAAAGTTCCTTCAAGAACTCAAAGACACATGTGCTTCTCCAAAAAAGGATGATCTCATGTGCACCGAGGACACACTTGAAAAATTTCATTCTCAAGACATGTTTGGAGATCTCCAATAGACTCCTAGTACCATAGCTTCTAGTACCATAGTATTGTAATATAAATAATGTTGTCATCTATATTGTAAGCTTGTATGCTACAATCATATATCGAATATATTCGGTATTGTCAATTAAGTTTGTATGTATTCTATATATACTATAAGAATTTCGTTAAATTCTTCTTTTATGTATATAGATTTTTTGGAGTCAATCCAATGGAGGAGGAATTATGCCTTGTGGACAGTGGTACCACAAACTCTATACTTAGGGACACAAAATATTTCCTGACTCTTACTAGGAGGAAAGGAAATATTTTAACCATCGCTGGACGCGATGCAACGATACTAGGCTCTGGTCGCGCCTCTATCACTCTCCCTATGGGTACACAATTGGAAATTGAGGATACACTCTTGTATCCCGATTCAACACGTACCGTACTCAGTTATAGAGATATCCGTAAGAATGGTTTCCATGTTGAAACCCAAAATGACAACAAAGAGGAATATCTCCTCTTAACCAAAAACAACGGATATGGCAAACAAGTACTAGAAAAAATTCCATCTTTTGACTCCGGATTGTACTATACATACATCAAACCCGTTCAACATATTGCGTACAAAGTAATTTTCCAAAATACTAACACATTCCAAACATGGCATGATCGCCTTGGCCATCCAGGCATTGGAATGATGAGGAAAATTTTTTAGCAATTCAATTGGTCATACATACCTCAAAACAAAATTTCCGGAATCCTCAGATTTTGTGTGCACTTCCCGTGCCACCGGAAAATTGATTTTAAGACCCTCTTAACTTAAAATCAGAGCTGAACCACTTAAATTTCTTGAACGCATTCAAGGAGATATATGTGGTCCTATACAACCATTGTGTGGACCGTTCAGATATTTCATGGTTCTCATTGACGCATCTACTAGATGGTCACATGTGTGTCTTTTATCCACACGAAACCATGCATTTGCTAAGTTAATTGGTCAAATTATCCAATTACGAGCACATTATCCTGAATATCGAATTCAATCAATTCGAATGGACAATGCTGCTGAATTTACATCCCATGCCTTCAATGATTATTGTATGGCTCTTGGGATACAAGTTCAACACTCTGTTCCATATGTCCATACACAAAATGGTTTAGCAGAATCTCTTATCAAGAGAATCAAGCTCATTACAAGACCATTACTACAGAATTGCAACTTATCAACATCATGTTGGGGTCATGCAGTTTTACACGCTGCTGACGTAATCCAATTGCGTCCAACTGCATATCATAGCACTTCCCCGCTACAATTAGTACGTGGAAATCCACCAGATATTTCCCATCTGCGAAAGTTCGGTTGCGCTACATACGTACCGATCTCACCACCGCAGTGTACCTCAATGGGACCGCATAGGAAACTTGGGATCTATGTTGGGTATAAATCTCCGTCAATCATAAAATACCTCGAGCCCCTAGCAGGGGACCTGTTTACGGCCCGGTACGCTGATTGCATATTCAATGAGGAACATTTCCCGGCATTAGGGGGAGACAACAAGTACCAAACTGAATGCCAGAAAATTAATTGTAATGTACAAGGCATTCCTGCCTCAGACCCACGTACCAGAGAAACTGAACTTCAAGTTCAGAAAATCATTCATTTGCAAAACATTGCAAATAATCTGCCAGATGCATTTACTGATTATAAGGGTGTCACAAAATTCTATAATCCTGCTAGAAATGTACCTGAAAGAGTGGAGGTACCGCAAAATACCACTCAACTCCCAGTTCAAAATAAGAGGGGGAGAAGTACGGTACAAATGGCGGATACAGCTTCTAACAAGCGACAAAGGAAACAAAAGAATGGAAATGCAGATCAACCTCAAGTTGATAGACACCAAAGGATCCTTGAACCCAGATCAACAGTGCACTCAAATACTAATTCTGGGACATCGGAATACCCCGACTCAAATGTTTTGGGAAATAACATTGAGTCATCAAGGGTCCAAGAAATTTCCATTAACTATACTGATTCTGGAGAATCATACGATCGTAAGACTACAATTGTCGACATTTATTTCTCCACAACAATTGCAAACAACCTTCAAAATGATCCAAATCCCAAGACCATGGCAGAGTGCAAACAGCGCTCGGACTGGAATCAATGGAAGGATGCAATTCAAGCGGAGTTAGGCTCGCTTAAGAAAAGAAATGTATTCACCAATGTGATACATACACCTCCCAAAGTATTCCCTGTCGGTTTCAAATGGGTTTTCGTCCGCAAACGGAATGAAAACAATGAGGTGGGGAGATACAAAGCAAGGCTTGTAGCACAAGGGTTCACGCAGAGACCCGGCATTGATTTCAATGAAACTTATTCTCCAGTAATGAGTGGAATAACATTCCGATACTTAATCTCATTGGCAGTTAAAAACCATCTATCTTTTCAGTTGATGGATGTAGTGACTGCATATCTTTATGGGTCAATTGATTCGGAAATATACATGAAAGTTCCCGATGGAATTTCAATTCCGAATCTGAACGCAAATCGCAATATGTATTGTGTAAAATTGAACAAGTCTTTATACGGCTTGAAACAGTCGGGTAGAATGTGGTACAATCGACTAAGTGAGTTCCTAACCAAAAAGGGATACTCCAACAATGATGATTGCCCATGCGTGTTCATCAAAAGATCCTCAACAGGATTTTGTATTATATCTGTGTATGTTGATGATCTTAATATCATTGGTAACACACAAGATATAGGGCTGTGTTTGGTTGCTGGGATGGAGTGGGATGGGATGGGATGGGGATGGGATGAGATGATTCCACAAAAAAAGTGGAACCACATGGTCCAGCATCTAAGAAGAATATTCTCTAAATTTGCACAGGTTCATCCCACTTTGGACCATTCCATCCCACCCCATCCCTCAAACCAAACACATGGATAGGCTTGGTCAAAGGGACCATCCCATTCCATCCCACCCCATCCTAGCAACCAAACACACTCTAGATGAACCACGTAATCATCTTATGACGGAATTTGAAATGAAGGATTTGGGTAAAATCAAATTTTGCTTAGGTATACAACTTGAGCACCTTCATTCAGGCATCCTAGTGCATCAATCAGCCTATGTCCACAAAATATTGGAGAAATTCAATATGGACAAAGCATATCCATCGAAAACCCCCATGGTTGTTCGATCTCTAGACATGGATAAAGATCCATTTAGACCCCGAGATGACAATGAAGAGCTATTGGGACCCGAGGTTCCATATCTCAGTGCCATCGGAGCGCTTATGTACCTTGCAAACTGCACCCGGCCGGATATTGCATTTGCGGTAAATCTACTTGCTAGATATAGCACTGCTCCAACCAAAAGACATTGGGTGGGAGTGAAGAATATTTTTAGATATATTCAAGGCACTAAAGATCTCGGTCTATTCTTTCGGAAGAATAAAAATATGGATTTAATAGGATATACAGATGCTGGCTATTTATCAGATCCCCATAATGCCAGATCTCAAACAGGCTTTGTATTTTTATACGGTGGAACATCCATCTCTTGGAAGTCTTCGAAACAGACTGTAGGGACCCGGATTTTTCAATCCGGATTCCTCTGTGATTCCACCGCACTATTCCCTGGATCAGTAGATAGTGCTCACAGATTACAGTTCTGAATATCAAGTACATATCATGCGGAAGCGTAAATATAATAGTAGACTTACTCATGGGCCGATTAGGCCGAAATCAATAAATTGCAGCAGCGGAAGAACGAAGCACACAGGTGGGACCTTCAGGACATGCCCACAGGCAGCCAACTGGAGGTTCGCGACCTAGCCCTTGACATCTTCATCTTCTCGGCCAGCTTGTCCAATCTTGTTGCTGAGTCGAAGTGATTTGATTCCTGATTCTGAATTCTGTCGCAAAAGCGAGCGTGAGCACTCCGACCCCGTGCTCCGCGAGCCAATACACAGAATGCAAATAAATAGTATGCATGGCTTAACAAAGGAGAGGCTCGGGTTGTTTTATTTTGCGAAAAGTGCTTTTGAATACAATTACTTAAAATTTCCTGAGACCTAGCAGTTTGAACCAAATCATAATGTACAAGGAAATGCATTATTAATATCGATTCAGATTCCATCCACCGTTACATGGCATCTGCACCATATAGCAATTTCTTCAGCGTTATAGCCGCTTAACTTACCACTGGGACGACACCCAGGACAATTCCAAACCAGGGCAGTCCTTCGCCCTTCAAGTTTTCATTCTCAGTTTCCAATGTTTTTAAAACAGAACTATATCCAGTTAAGTTCCCATGTCTGCCCTTGACCGTGGGCACGTCTATTCGAATAGTTTTTGACTCTGCAGAGTTTGTACACTTTCACCACAAGAGATGAATTATCTTTGTTGCCAACATGCTTCCTTAGGCATGAGACCCAGATAATTTATCACAAAGCCTTTACCTTACTCCGATCTAGCTAGACACCACCCACGCTGAGGTTTCACCGCTGAAGGGTTACACCACCACAGTCAGAAGCCCCCTCTTGCGCCGTGCGAGTACAGTACACCCTGTGCCTCACTGTGAGTAAACCAATACACCCTGGCACCCACTTTCCTCGGTGATATCTGACCTAAACCCTTGCAAGTTATTCAGGTAGGTCGTACCCATTATAGACTTGTGGTTGTACTGTTTTACATCAGGAGGTCATCACAAGATTCAGTCCTTAGTATTATCTGAGCGGTTCTACCACACTCCATAATTTGTGCTCCAACCGCACCACATACCAGCCCCCAAGCCATCCGCTCAGATATTTAAGCAAGTTAGGATTTTTGGGAGCATAAAATAATCATGTAAAAACATACCAGTCATTCCCACCATGACTGCCCAAACCAGTTTCTCATGATTCAAAATGACAATAATGTTTGGGGCATTTCAGTGCCCCTGAATATTTATGCAGTACTAAGCATGGCATACACTTAAGGACTTATTTTCGAAAGGTTACCATTATAATTTTGCTAGGGCGACAAGGTTCACACATTCAACTATTCCAAAGGAGGTATAATATTATTCAAGGTAAACATTGGGTATATAGCTAGAATATCAAGTTAAACATGTATTTGCATATAAATAGCAGCATGCAATTTGATAATTTAAGACAAAGTAATTTGCAGAAAATGTAGGTTCAACATGATCAAAGTATTGACTCGCCTGGCGCGGTTTACCGCAGTCTTGAGCTCACTCAAAGCTATATCATTTGATGGTCTTGAGCTTCCAGTCTTTATCTTCAACTTGATCTCGATCTCACTTGATCCATTCATTCTTCGGGACTCCAGTTTCTAACTACGCGATAAACGACTGAATCCAAATAAAAGCAAGTAACTCAAAAGATCCAAATAAATCCGAATAAACTCAATTTAGTTTTATTATGAGTTAATGGGTGATTTGGGTTATTTGAGGCAAGGCCGGTGATATAATACGATGACTTGATCTTTTTATTAATAATCTCTTTTTATTATTTTGTTATTTATCAAGGAAGTTCCATGAGTCGGGTTAGACCTATAGACTGGTGTAGAAGTTTAGTGCACAAATTGTATCTTTAGAGTATGTATTCCTTGCAAGTTAGGTAAAGGCAAACTGAACTGATGGATGAGATCTGTACTTATTCTATAAATCTTTTAGTCAAAAGTATTATAACACTTAGATATCTTTATTAAGAATAATCTCTTATATATGTCTTTACTTATTAATTGGATTAAGATAAATAGCAGAGGCTCCTTATTTATTCATATACGGTAATTAATTAAAATTTAAATCTTTAATAATCCTATTATCATATTTTATGTATCTTCATTCATCGCTAGCTTAAGTTTAATTCGAATTAGGATCCTTTGGTACGGGTCCCAGCTTGATTTATATACAATTGTACTAAATTTTATTATGTACCAAAGCTAGTGTTAGGATTTAGTTAATGGCACTATTATTAGCTTGCTCATACTTTAGCTACTATTAGGCTTAGCTCCACTTCTAATTCTAGTTTAAACTTAGCTACCGGAGCAAGGCTTAGTATGTATCATTTTATGTGAAATGTTAATCTAAATACCAATTGTCATTATTAACTAAATCTAGCTTCTGATATTTATTTATCGGCGTTGTACTAAGGGTGGGGTCTGCTTTATGAATCCTGACTTTCCAATTTAAATATGTATTTCATTTAATTTGGTGTTAGCATGAATCAATAATTATTTAAAGCTTAACCATAAGTCAGTTGCATACAAGGTAGCCTCTATTTCAATTTGAATATCATGGCCTAAAGGTTTGTTTATTAATGTTCACATTATTTAACAGTAAAAATGGATTATCCTAGTTACTAGGGATAAAGACAATATTTTAGGGTTTAATTTTGCAATGGTTAATTTCTACATCATTTACTAATATGCAATGGTTCATAGCTTATGGTTTACTAACTCTTTATTTATTAGAACATCATGAGAGCTTGAACCTACATGTTATCCTAATTAATTTCTCACTATTCCTTAAGTTAGGGATTAAGTTCTATACAAAAGATTAGAAGAATATTAGCAACTAATATGTAACATTCAATCTAAGGTTACATATTTATTAGGCCCATTTACACTCTCAATAAATTTTGTTAGCTTTCCTGGATCATTTCCTATTTTTACTAAATTTGGATATTTAACCGAAGCCACTTTTTCTTTATTAATGTCTTTAGTTAATACCTAGATGTTAAATAATCATTCAAACCATATTCGCTATTCATATATGGCAACTAACCCAAATTCAATATTGAACAATCTTGTTTTATCTCCTGGCTAAAATTTTATTAGTTTTCCTAGATTATCTCTTATTTTTCCTGAATTTTTCTTAATTAAAATGGAGTAGGAAAAATCAGTTAATAAAAGAAATAAAAGGATGCGGCCTTACGGGATCGAACTCAGGACCTCAGTACTGTGGCGTTGGAGTGCTTGGTCTAGCCAAATGGACACGGGGTGCTACCTGACAAAGTACCAGTGCTTAATTAGAACAACGGAGAGGTAGACAGAGCAAAACAGAGGAGCCGGCTCGAGCAGCCATGGCCGACGGTGGTGCCGGCGAGGAGCGGCCGGGGAGGCGGGCGTAGCCGGCAAAATGGGTTCGTTCGGGGATGGGGAAGCCAGTGGAGGAGGCGGCGCGACCCAAGAAGGCGGCGAGGTGGGTGGGCGGCAGCTCGGAGCGGCCGGCGGCGAGGTGGCTACGGAGCGCCGGCGACTGGGAAGAAGGGGAGGACATTGGGCGGGCGCGGAAGCACACTGGAGTTAAGGGGATGCTCACCATAGGTCTGGTTGAGCCGGGGAAGCACCAAGGCGAGCCGGCACCGGGAGCCTACTGCGGCGCGGGGGTGTCATCGTCGCCGGCGAGCTGGGGTGGACGGCAGCTCCGACCGGTGGTTGGGGAGGCTCGTGGGCGCCGAGAAGATGCTCCCCAAGCGAGGAATCGACGGGAGGTTGACAGAGGAGGCGGCGACGGTGGGAATGGCGGCGGCGAGGGGTGAAGGGGACGGCGACGCCAGCGTGGAGGCGAACGGGATCCGGCGAGCGCGCGAGCAGCAGGGGATGCCGGGAGAGCTTACCCCACTGTTGGTCGGGCCGGGGAGGGCGCACGGTGGGCTGGCGGCGCAGACCGGCGGCGGCGCGGACGGGGCTCACGTCGCCGGTGGCTTGGAGTGGGGGAGAGGCTCAGGAGACCGCCGGGAAGACTCAGGTGGTCGGCGAGGGTGCTCCCCCCGGAAGGAATTGCAGGGGGATCCACCGAGGAGGAAGCGGTGGGGAAAATGGCGGCGGCAGCCGACGGCGAGAAAAATAGGAAATGTGCGAGCTACGATGCACCGGGGTTCGATTAACTCGGTGAGGAGGTGCGCGGGGAGCAGGGACACGCCGTGACGCGAGCGGCGCGGCGGGGCGTTGTCGGAAGACCGGGAACGGCATGAAGGCACCGGTGGTGGTTGTGGGCTACGCACGGTGCGGAGGCGGGGAAGAAGCAGGGAAAGAGAGGGTGTGGCGCGGGAGGGTCTTAAGGTCACGGGGAGGCATCGAAACCAGTGGGCGGCGCAGGGCAAACCGTGGGCGGCGAGATCGCATGGAGGCCACGGGGCGGTCTGGAGCTGAGCGCAGCAGAGATAGAGTGGCACGCGCGCTCGGGGAAAGAAGAGAAGAAAGCGAGGGAGTGGAGGCGCGAGCTGACTGCGACGGGTCCGGGTGGAGGGGACATGACGGAGGAGGCGCGGTGATGATGGGTGAGCAGGCGCACATCGAGCGATGCTGGTGCATGGCTGCCACGCGGAGAGGAGAGGCAGAGCGCAGCAGAGGGGAGAGAACGGCACGGGCGCGCACGGGCGAAGGGAAGGAGAAGGGGGAGGGGGCGGTCCCGCGCGGCAGCGAAAGGAGACAGGGGAAAGAGAGGAAGGCGGGCGCAGGAGCCGGGGTCCACACGCCAGTGAGGTGAAGCGCAGGTGGAAGCGGGGCCCGCGGGGGAGCTGGTCCGTGCGGGAAGGAAGCAAGGGTTGGGCCGTTTCGGCCGGTCTGACCCCAATTCCTTTTCTTTTTATTATTTCATTGCTATTCATTCTTTTATACATGTATACAAGTATGTATATATCTTTATACCATTATTTCCAAAGTAAGACTTTGTATTTTAATTCAGGTTCCTCCCTCCTTGTACTGGATCATCTTTTCAGATTCGTATGTAAAATTTTAGTTTTCTATTATTTGCATATTCCCCTCTTTGGCATTACTAATGTTTGTCTTTGTCTTTTACGAATTTATTCAAACTTTGGAATCTCAACCAAATTCAGGAAAACACCATAAAATCCAAATTTCAAAAGAATATATTACAAAAATAATTCAAAACTTCACACTTTTCAAATTTAAATTTTCAGGATGTTACACAGACTCTAGTGGCTACATCCACTAATCATTCTGAAATAATTTTATTATATGAAGCATCACGTGAGTGTGTATGACTTCGCAGAATGATTAACCACATACAACAATCATGTGGTATAGGTGCTATTGCATCACCTACCATTATCTACGAAGATAATGCTGCTTGCGTTGTTCAAATGCAAACGGGTTACATAAAGAGAAATATCACAAAACATATTGCACCTAAATTATTTTACCCACATGAATTGCAAGAGAGTGGGGAAATAAATATTCTGCAAACTAAGTCTTGTGATAATCTTGCAACTTATTCACCAAGTCATTACCAACCACCACATTCCAAAAATGTGTTCATGGAATTGGTATGCGAAGACTACGTGATTTGCATATGTCAGGGGGAGAAATCTCCTAAGACTTAACCCGTTCAATACAATATTGTACTCCTTTTCCCTTTATGAGTTTTCCCTCTAAAGTTTCTCATCAAGGTTTTTAATGAGACAATATGACAACGTAATCACAAATATATTATGTCTCTATTTTTCCCGCAGGGGTTTTTAAGGAGATATAATAAAATATATGTCATATCAAATTTTCTCCTTAAATTTTTCCACTGGGTTTTAAAGGAGTTTTTCATGGCATATCTACTCTATCGGTTCTCCTCATATTTTTCCCTACAGGGTTTTAGAGGAGTTTTCCAAGATGATGAATCGAGGTGATCATATGAAGACACATTGGTCAAGGGGGAGTGTTATAACCAAAAACAAAATAACCAATGTACATGCACCTTTTATTGTAAAGACATCTATTCATGTAAAGGCACCTTCTATGCCACCCTCTCATCATCTATAAATTACCATGTACATGATTCAGAATAAAGTAATCAACAGTTCTTTTGCAATCACTTGTCCTCTCTTGCAATAGGAAAATTCACAAAAAAATTGGCAACAAGGTTAGATTTGAAAAAAAGGGAAAGGGGGCAAAAAAATCGTCATCCTGTCCAATGCTGACACTACATACGTAGCTATGTGGTTACACATCTTTCGAAGCAAAATGGGTAGCTAAGAATTTCCCATATCCTTTCACATATAGTCCTTTTGTATTTGCTAAAATGCACTCAATGCACTTCCATATGACCTCGCAAAGAAAAAACCATACTTTCACATGAGTTTCCAATTTTAGACGAGCATTTTTGTTACGGGGTCTAGAAAATGTTAGGCGCGCACCTGTACGATCAACTAGTTGTTAGGATATAGGTACGCTATACTAACACAGATTAAAATTTTGTACTACAAAAATCAGAAAAGTATGCGAGTAAGAGATTATAGAACATTACCACTAGACGTATAGTGTAGCAGAAGTGGAGTTGAAGCAACTGGTTTAACGAAGTGCACGTCAATGTAGTGGAAGTAGTCGATTGTCTTCTGCCCAATCGTCTCCTCCTCGTAATCATCCTGATCAGCACCGTAGTCGCACCAGCACCTCTACCGAGGTCCATACATCCAGGGATGGAACATCGTGCGTCGGTGTGCTAGCACCAACGCACACGACAGGGAGTTATGAGATGTGGCGACTAGAGTTTTGATGGGTGTGTCTCAGGATCCCTCCCTAAGCACCCACACCTCTTTTTATATAGCCTCCAATCGGATCCTTATCCGATATGATTAGATATCGTATCTAACTCAGAAAGCTTAAAGCTTGATCTTTATTCAATACGAGTAGAGATTATATCCCACTCAGAGAACCTCCAACCATATCCAATATAAGTAAAGATCGTATCCCACTTGAAATCTATCATCTGAACTCTTATCATTCCGACCCGTTAAGAGTGTCACCCTGTAGATTCATATATATATATATATTTGGCCAAGGTTTGAAAACTCCTTTCTGGTTCATAAGTCGGTAGCGGTCTCTACCAGGATATACAACTCCCAAATATATATAAAGATCGTATAGGACAAATCTATATAGTGCTTATGTACCGACCCCTTTGCCTCATGATATCAGATAGAACTCAATACGAGAAGCATGCCATTCTATATTAGCTCAATCATTCACTTGAACTTATAGTGAATTACTCAGTTATGATTGACTTCTCAACCACATTCGGTATGGCTATGCACTTTTTTAATCCAACCATATCGAGGGGTCCAAAGATACCTCATCCATTATATTAGAGAGGCAAATTTTATCTTGATCGCTCACATTACTCCATGTAGAAAACCATGACAATCTTAGGTCTAAAGATCCTATTTACATTATGTATGAGACTAACTAATGATACTTAAGAATATAACAGTTCCTACAGTATCTCATGGTAGGTCAATCCAACACTATGTTCTCTAACATAAGTTCATATTATTGATTTAATATCCCCATATCCATGATTTATAAAACATGATCATCAATCAATACATGTGTTGATCAATAAATCATAATTATCCCACATTATGACATAAGATCAGGGATGATTTAAAATAACATCAAAACATGAATAAAGAGTTTCATGAACAAGTCACATACTTATTGATTAATATAAAAGACATTTATTTAAAGGACAAAGTAATATATTATTCAAAAAATCATAAATATAAAAGTGATATAATTATTTCTATGATTATCTATAAGACATATCACTGACACAAGGCAAAGGCGAGTTGCTTGAACCTAAATGGCGTTGGCCTATCTAGCCTAGACAATGCCGAGATAAGGACGGTAAATGGTTGGCGATTACTCATGACATATTGCACCGGCTCCGTTTCACATATTGCGACATCTAAGAGGGATGGGCACGATCACCTCATGCTTTTATATGCATGATATTGATAGGCACATCTAGGGCTATAAACGAATCAAGCTCGAGCAAGTTTGACCTTTCAGCCTCGAGCTCGGTAGGAACTCGAACCGAACTTGAGTTAGGGTTCGAGTCTGGACCTGGGCTCGAGCTTGGCTCGGCCTAAGCTCGTGTAGGCTCGAGCTCGTCTCGTTGAAGCTTGATAACAATTAAAATAATTTATTATGCACTATTTTTCAATAATAAGAAAATTTTGTGTTCAAGTTCGGCCCTAATAAACTCGATAACAGTCAAACTAATTCAAACATGCACTAATTTTTAATAATAAAAAAAGCTCGAGTTCAAGTTCAATTTGAATAAGCTCGATAAGAGTTAATATGTACTACTATTTAAGCTCGAATCAAGACTCGTGAATTATTCAAGCTCAGCTCGGTGAAGCTCACGAACTCAAGACTAAGTTTGAGTTCGACTCGTTTAAAGTTTGAGCTGAGCTCGAATCGAGTATAAAACGAGCCAAACTCGAGTAGCTCATGAGCTTTGACTTTTTTTACAACCATAGACGTGTCAAAAAGAGACAGGAAGGAAATGAATGGACTGAAATAAATGCCAGCACTGCTATGGATGTGACACGCAGAACCAAATTCTATGTCGTATTCCATTTTAGTTAGATGTTCGAAAATGAAACATCATACGAATTGCGCGGTGTATATATTCTGCGTTGAATTAACTAATTCATAGTTGTTTCATCGCGCGCGCGCGCGCGAGAGAGAGATCATATATAGTTTTGAAGGGATGGACAATTAGACATTTGAGGATCGATGCATAACACGCAAGCCACGTTTAATCCAAACGAATTGGTGACATGAAGCTATTGTTGCCTTCTCGTTGGTGAAGTTACGGGCCTGTTCTTTTTGGCTGCGGCTTATGGTTTTTAGCTGCGGCTTGTGGCTTTTAGGCTGTTTGTACGATAGATTACAAAGTAACAGAAACTCGCGTACGGTTTTTGCTGATATAAATGAAGTCGGTAAAGTATGTACTACAATTAACTAGTAGACCCTATCTTAAAAAAATACTCCGTTTAAAAGCTAATCACTGTAGAAAAGCCGAAAAGCAGCTTTTAAAAGCTGAAAAGAACAGGGCCACGATTATTTTGTACGTTGAGTTAATTGAGTTTTGTGCGCTGCTCTTGGCATCATGTTTTGTACTTATTCATTTTTCAAAGAGAAATTCATTTTTTCATGATTTGCAGGGGCCCACGTATACAAACGAGATCCTCTGCAGTCGCGTACGGGCGACTGCAGAGGGAAGTCGCGATCTGAGCCGTCCGATTGAAAAAGGACGGCTCAGATCCTTTTGTTGCTACAGTAAAAGGTACTGTAGAGGATTCGTTTCCCCACGTATAGCACGTCAAGAGCGTGGCGTATGTGGAATCGGATATTTCTGTAAGTACCAATTGTAACAAGTAGGGTATTATCAGGTCAAATTTAAACGGATATTATTTATATCGTATTCTAATCATTCTTTTTCTCAGATTTAGAGTTAGGTACGATAAGATCTAATACGAATGCGAATTTAGAGTATTCGGAATTTCAGATATGGTACTATCAAGACGGATACATGACGATTTCGGATTGAAAACGGATAAGAGGTGCATATATAAAATAATATATATTAAACCATACCACCATCACTTTAAACATTCAACTAGCAATAAATCCATCTAAATTACTTAAGTACGATAGCCAACACAACACAAGTCCATCATAAACGATAAATGCAAACATAAGTTCAAAACCCGATAAATTCACACATAAGTTTGAAAACTGATAAATTTATATGCAAATTCAACATAAACAGGAGGATTGGTGGCGACTGGCTAGAGTGGTTAGACTCTGAAATTAGGTTATGACTTGGGTAAAATCTAGATCGGTTGGTGTCAATGATGGTTGATGAGTTGAGCTAGTTGAGGCACTAACTTGCTTATCGGATATCCGGTCGGATAGTATCCGGTTTATCATTTACTGATACTATTCGATCGGATTTTAGCTCTCCTATTTTCGCTATCGTATCCGGCAATAACTATCCGATACCCATCGGATTCTGTACCTTATACTAAATTACATTCCCATATTTGATATCGATCGGATTCAGGATCGGATTGGTCAAGATTAACCCGTACCAGTACCCCTAGCAATAGGTTTAACTTTTCATTGCTTTGTTTATTTCTTCATGTCTATTCTTGTCTGGATTTTTTTCGAGAAGGGATCTCCTATTTTCGACTTTCTTGTTAGCGGTAGGCATATAATATGGAAATGCCAACTCAAGGGATGTTCATGCAAGCGCATCAACATTCTTTTTAGAGCCATTAACGTGGAGGTGACCAAATAGGCCATGACTATCGGGACAGTCCACAGCTCGGTACTGTTGGCACAACCTAAGGCACGGTACGGTCCACGACGGATCGTGCTGGGCCGCCGCCCTGGTCTAGCGTGTCGGCACAGCACAGCATGGCACGGTCCAACACCGTATGGCTCGTTAGACCTGTTTATTTTTAATATTTATATAATTTTTATTTTGACCATTTTTGAATTTTATATAGTTAATTTTATAAGTATAAATAATTTATTTTTGTATTTTTAAAAATATATATTTCGTAAGGTTTTCTTATATATATTTTAAATTTCATAGCAAATGGGCTAGATGAGTCTCCTTGACTCGTCGGGCTGAACGGGACCAGACCAACATGGCACAACCTGTGCCTAGGCCACCCCTTGGCCCACGAGTCATACGACACGACCTATTTAGACTGATAGACTAAATAGATCATGCCTAATGAGTCCACTCCGGGTTGGATCGTGCCGCCCATTTGGACAAATATGCATTAACGTCAAACATTTGCTCACAAAATTAATCAATTGGACACGGTGTGCTGCACGTGCATGCATGCAGTCATTAAATGCACCTAGCAATAATGTTATATGTATGTATGTATGTATGTATGTATGTATGTATGTATGTATGGGGTCCTAATTAATTAGTCGCCGGATCAGTCACACATCTTGGCATCTTGCTATAAATTACGGACGATAGTTCAAACTGTAAATAGTATTTTAATACCTTTTTTTCAAAGAAAACAGTACTCTTGATGCAGATTTCCTGCTCGATCTTGACCACACCCTTTTTTTTTAAGAAACGCCGTTCTTGTCACTCTTCATCATAACTAGCTTTGCAGCTGATGTATACATGATGTTTCAGTTGAGCTATTATTGGCTAGTTTGGGTGGATTTTTTTAAGATGTGGTTTATGCCTTAAATTTTGAATTCTGATTGTTTACGAGAGATAGTATGTAGAGAAAAATAGTCGTATGTGATTTTGATCTGTACAACTGAACTCAGTACACTTTTTACTATAATATCCCTGTTAACCCTGTTTTGAAAAGCACACCGTTTAAAAATTAATTATTATAGTATAAACTATAAGCCACAACCATAAGTTGTGTGTCTATCGACTCTTTACAAGTTCATATCCTCCGTACGCTTTCGGAACCGGTATTTCGGATTTATTGGGTACACACGCATCCAAGTATCTGAACACGCGCGGGGCGATTAGGTGCACCACATGCCCTGTCTGGCTGTCTCCCTCCCGGCCTGTCCACACACTCCGCGGCCGTGACCATTCTTGTTTAAGCCTCCGTTCAATTTAGCTTTTGGATGAAATGGTATTATAGTACCTATTAGTTTCTCTCTAAGATATTCAACTAAAGAAAAAAATAAGAAAAACTTATATCTCTATAAACAATGTAAAGAAAAAAGAAAAAACAAGGGATAAAAGTCATGTCAAAAAGTCAACATGTTCCAAACTATTTTTGTTTTTGGAAGTTAGAAGCCAAAGCTATTTGTAATGGGTCGTCTAAGGGCATGTTCGTATTGTCTTTAGTTTCTGGCTTCTGTTTCTAAAAGCCAAAACCAACACGAACGTCCTAAGCTACTTCTATCAACCACTATTTTTCATCAGCCACTACTTTGCGCTTTTACATATTGTAACGTAATTTGTATTTTATTATATTATAATTTCGTAAGTCGTATGACAGCTCGAATGTTATAGTGTATTTCATTGCACCGTTATTTATTTTCTTTCTTACATATTACACTCAGCCACTACTAATCATTACATACAGCTAAAAATCGTTTCAACCAATAACTAGTAATTATTAGCTGTAACTAATAATCATCAAGTGAAAACGTCATGTTGGTCCGTACCAGCCAGCCGCCCGATTGGATGAACGGCGGCCGCGTGCGTGTGGCCAGGGCGAGCCCGCGGGTCGCTTGTCGCGGCACAGCCCCCCGCCCCCGGCTCGTCGTCCGCCTGATCGGCCGCACTAGCTGCCGGGGCTAGGCACGGCAAAAGGCGTCGGAAAAGAGCGGCACCGTCACCGCGCGTGACTTGCGTTGTTGGTAAGAGTGTGGCCCACGGCCTGGGGACCCGTCTGGTCTGGGTGCGAGCATCCCTGATTCGCTGATTGGTTTGTGTGGATGGTTCGGACCTCGGAGGGATTACCCATTTACCCGTCCGTGTAGACCCGGTAAGCTGGCCCCACTCGAACTGGTGATTTCTCCGCGACTTCAATTTGCCACATTTATATGAAGGAAGCGTAAATGCACGGTCGGTCTAAACAAAGCTGGCCGCCTTACTGAGTGTACAATATGATCCATTATTGCCCAACAAGTAGTACAAAGCCATGTAGAATCTCACGTGCGTACGTGCTGCGGTCACTGTTCACCGACAATAACAACACCGCATAGGTCCCGCTTGTGTTGTGCCTGTTGCAGTGTTCGTATTAGCTATAACTTATAACTTGTATCTTTTAATTAAAAATAAATAGTAATAATTAAAAAAGTAATTTTTAGAAGAAGAAATGAGACATGGAAAAAGTAAGAGAGATATACGTGCGCGAGACGAGAGTTGAGAAGAGTAGGGTGCGTAATGCTCCTGTGATCTCATACCGTATCCTCAGAGCGAGATGAGTGTGTAAACCGTTTTAAGAATCCATATGTTCATATTCACTTATGGCTTCTTCAACATCATATTGCACTTAAGCGGCCTAAAAAAAGAAGTTTGCTCTTAAGCAAGCCTCACACTAGTCTGCCTTACTCCCTCTGTTCCCTCTCTTGAGAAATATAAAACATATAATTTCAATGGACTTGTTCAGAAATATAATGTTTGCATATAGATTTAATGAGGTGTTCCTATTGTAGCCTTATTTATTCTCTCTTAACCATAAACATTTATTCATTATCACCCACACATAAAAGTATTCTCTCTTATCTTCTTTTCAAGACAATTACGAGGGGTATCTAACTTATTTTCTCTCATACCTTTTTCAATTTCACCGTCATCTTAATCCTAGTGCAAAGTCAAAATACATCTCATATATATCAACGAATGGAGTAATTTAGAGGCAGTGAACCTTTTGGTGTTGTGTCTGGTTCACGTTCTCTACTTGCCATGGCTATGTTTAGGGGGTGTCAAACGGATGTGGATTATCTGTTTTATCTGACATTCATATTTGGATAATAACGAATGCGGTAAGCAAAAACACATTTGTATTGTAAAACAAATCCAAATACAGATAGTATTTCGAATTTTCTATCGAATATGATATGTAAAATAGGCGTCGAATCAAATACGAATACGGATAATATCCAGATTCGGTGGACATAATAGCAGCAGCTAGCTAATACGTATCTTTTGCATTTGACCTTCAAAATGATCATATTATATATGCATTTCGACCATCTCAATGAGACCGTCGTCATGGTAGACTTTAATTTGGCGCATCCTCTAATAAAGTTTTTTGCATCCTCTTTTTAGTAAAATTCGAAATGTTTATAACTGATTTATTTGAAATCTATCTAGAATTAGTGGCAAAATGGCACGAATGATCAATTATTATGTGATAAACTAGAGGAAAATGGACATAAGTATAACGATAAAACCGATGTCAATTTGCTAAACTTCATTATGCCATAGAATATTCGCATACAACTGAATTGAGTAGGTATTAGATTTGTATTTGTATTCGTTATAATATTTTGTTCATATTCGTATTCGAGCATGTTTGAATTCATATTTATATTCGTTTAAAAATACAAATACAAATATAGAAAGACCATTATTCAATTCATATTCAATCCGTCTACACTCTAGCTATGTTCATAAGTTTTACTGCCAGCTCTATAATGTACTAGTACTACATTGTTGAGTTTCACACTATACCTAAGGCCACGTTTGAACAAGGAGAAAACGAAGGAAAGGACAAGAACATGATTTACATCCAAAGCAATCGTACGTTCACATCACTCGATCACACAAATAATGATGCATCCCTAACGACAGAATTTTTGGCATATATTGCGCCTTTTGCACCCGTATTTGCAAAAATACCCCTATACAGATGAGGAATAATAAAAATAGCACTTCTGCCATCCGGTGACCGGGCGGTAGCGCTCTGCAGGTGACACATGGCTAGCGGAGCCCGGCCACTGGGCGGCTGTGTGCTTGCCACCCGACCACCAGGACGCAGGCCACCCACCGCCCCTCCACCAGAGGCATGTAATTAAGTCGGCTAATTAGCTGGCTTAATTACCTGCCTAAATTAGTTTCATATGTTATATTTGTTTAAAATTTTAAATATAGTAAATGTGCTAAAAAAATTATGAAATTTTATATGTAGTCTCTAAACATAATGTACTTCATTGTATAATGTTTTAATAATTGCCACTACAGTAATCATGACTGCTTCATTATGTACTACCATACAATAACAAATTATGGGTAAGTATCGCTAAATTACTACGACCTACTTACTTCATAATTAAACAATATTAATTATGACTAACTAAATAATACTAACTAACAAGGACTACAGGAGTAACGTCAAAACCATGCGACAAAAATTTACCTGTCTTTCGGGAGAAACAGTTAGCACTTTCGCATCCTTAATGAGCTATGTACTGGCTTCTCAAAGTAATGGCCTATGCACTCTTAATTTTGAGCAAGGACCGCGAGAATGAGTTTCTGCAATGACCGACTGAGATGAGTGATGACCAACTACAAGAGGTTTGTATTTATGGCCGAGAGAAAAAGGAATCCAGTGCACTCACCCTACAAATTAAGGACTTATTGTCGATACACAGCACTTGAGGCCCGGGGGGGGGGGGGGGCGATACGGTAATACTAATAAATGTGTAGATGAGGGAGCAGGCGAGGGGAAACGACACGGACAGAGTGACAATTGTGCGAAGGATGAAACAGGAAAGGAAAGATAGCAGCAACGGGTCGACATATATGCTAAGGACAGAGGTTAAGCTCTGCAAAAGATGCCTACCGCATGGTGATGATTTCAATCGCTAATTAAATGAGCATCACATATTGCTAATTTCATGATTAAATTAATATAAATTAACATGGTAAATTCATAACATATAAAAATTCCAAAAATAGTTCGACTATGTTGGAAGGCTGCACATAAAATTTCGTAATTTTTGGAACTCATTTGCTATATGTAACAACTCCTACAATTATCATAATCATACGAATTTTTGAGCAACATTCACAGTGGATAAAATTGTAAAAAATTGCATAATGAAGTACGTTATGTCGGAAGGCTGCACATAAAATTTCGTAATTTGTCGAGCTTATTTGCTATATTTAATAATTCAAACAAAAATAACATATAAAACTAATTTTGGCATGTATTAACCAGCTTAATTACCTGTCTCCTAGTGCAGAGGCAGCAGGTGGCCTGCCTCCTGGTGGCCGGGCGACAGGCGCGTGGCCGCCTAGTGGTCAGGCTCCACTAGCCACGTGTCAACTGCGGAGTGTTACTGGTGACCGAGCGGCTAAAGTGTTATTTTTATCATTTTCGTCCATATATAATTATTTTTATAAATATAGATACAAAATACACACACACACACACACACACACACACACACACACACACACACACACACACACACACATATATATATATATATATATATATATATATATATATATATATAAAAGAAAATTACATAAGGCACTTCAAGTTCCCCAGCGTCGTCGAGCCCTACAAAGGCGACACGGACCCCCGCGAGTTCGTGCGCGTGTACGAAACCGCAATTGAGGCCGCGGGCGGTGATAATACCACAAAAGCGAAGGGGCTCCCCCTCGCGTTGCAGGGAGTGGCGCTCTCCTGGTTTTTTACCATAGAGCCGAACTCCATCTACGCGTGGGAGCAGATCCGCGACCGCCTTCACAACAACTTTCAAGGCAATTATGTCGAGCGGGTCGACGCGGACCAGCTCTTCGCCGTGAAGCAGAAGCCTTCAGAGAAACTCCGGGACTACTTCAAGCGTTTCGCGAAGATACGTTGTCAAGTCAAAGACGTCAACGAAACAACCGTGGTTAACGCCGCCATCCAGGGCCTTCATCCGGGCCCGATGGCCGAGTACAACGCGCGGAAGCCAATCAAGACAGTGACGAAGCTCTTCGATAAGATGGAGGAATACGCCAGGGCGGAAGAGGACGCACGGCGGCGACAGGGCGACGACTCCGACACCAACCAGGCCGGTGCCTCGGCAAAAGGTGAAGACCCGTCAAAGGACGGTTCTTCGAAGGGAAAACGTAAGCAGGAGTCGTCCAAGGACGCGTCCGACCGCAAGGATACCCCGCACAAGGAGCCGTCCGGCAAGCCCAAGCGTGGCCAGCAGAAGTCGCGGCGAGGCCGGTACGTCCTCGACATCGAAGGCGGTTCTGACGACAGCGCTCCCGCGGGTCGGGGCGGTCGGGGGCACCGAGGCCAGGGACGTGGCCGCGGCCGGGGCCGCGACGATAGAGGCTAGAGAGACTACGACGACCAACACCAGGGGCTGTGGTGCGTAGTCCACGGTCGCGGAAACCACGACACGCGCACATGCACCTCCATCGCGGCGCTCCGCGACAGCGTCACCAGGGACAGGAACCTGGAAGCACGCCCGCCCGTGGTGGCCCACGTACAGCACCCATACGAAGCCCCCGTGCATACCCAGGCGCAAGGAACGCAGCCCCATGAGGACCCTCTGCGGATCCAGGCCCACGTGCGGCAGCCTCAGGAGGGCTTTCTGCAGCTACAGGCCCCGGAGGCCACCCACCGAAGGATTATCAATGTCATCTCCGGAGGCTCCTCGGTGGAGTTCGCCTCGGCACGGCAGCGGAAGGCTTACGTGCGGAGGCTACACTACGTGGCGGCGTACCCAGCGCGAGCACCGCCGGACTGGGCGCAGCAGGAGGTCACGTTCACCCCCGCCGACGCCCAAGGGGTGGAACTTCCTCACCACGATCCCCTGGTCGTCCGGGTCGTCGTAGCGGGATGCGACGTGAGGCGCGCCCTAGTTGATGGCGGCAGCTCCGCCAACATTTTGTTCGCGGCAGCCTTCGACCAGATGGGGATCCCCCGAAGCCGCCTCGGCCCGTCGGGAGTCCCGCTGCAGGGCTTCGGCGGACAACCTCTACGGGCGCTCGGCCAAATATGCTTGCAGGTCTCTTTCGGTCAGGGCGACAATGAAAGGGTCGAGGACGCGACATTCGACATCGTCGATCTCCTGTACCCTTACAATGCCATACTAGGGCGTCCGGTTCTCAACTCCTTCGGGGCGGTGCCGCATCACGCCTATTTGTGCATGAAGCTCCCGGTGCCGCGGGCCGTCATCACCGTTCGGGGCGACCAGGACATGGCCCGGCGCATCGAGCACGGCACCAGATGTCCTCGCCGCGGCGGGTAGCGGAACACCTAGGATTGGCACCGCCGGGCGAAGGCTCACGGCGCCATCCGGGGGTGACTCCGCAAACCCTGCCGATAGGGCACCTACTAGAGGCTCCGGCCGCGCTGAGCACAAACGGTTAGTACCCCCCATCCCGTCGTATGTAATCGCTTACCCGCGCAAACGGGAATATAATAAAGTTCCGTTTGTCGCCAATATGTTACCGATGGTGCAGAAATACGCGGTGAGCGCACGCGGAGGCTCCGCCTACTCGTGTGCTCCCGCAGTATAAGCCAAAGACGCACGTTCGCGTGTGCACTCTCCGTAGCCAGGGGTACGGGTATGAGTATAAACCAAAGACGCACGTTCGCGTGTGCACTCTCCGTAGCCAGGGGTGCGGGTATGAGTATAAACCAAAGACGCACGTTCGCGTGTGCACTCTCCGTAGCCAGGGGTGCGGGTATGAGTATAAACCAAAGACGCACGTTCGCGTGTGCACTCTCCGTCAAAGACACGGGCATGAGTATAAACGAAGACGCACGTTCGCATGTGCACTCTCCGTCAAAGACAGGGGCATGAATATAAACGAAGACGCACGTTCGCGTGTGCACTCTCCGTCAAAGACACGGGCATGAGTATAAACCGAAGACGCACGTTCGCGTGTGCACTCTCCGTCAAAGACACGGGCATGAGTATAAACCGAAGACACACGTTCGCGTGTGCACTCTCCGTCAAAGACGCGGGCATGAGTATAAACCGAAGACGCACGTTCGCGTGTGCACTCTCCGCCAAAGGCGCGGGCATGAGTATAAACGAAGACGTGTGGGGGGACGCCTCTGCACGCACTCTACGGAGTCTAAATAAGACGCGGATGCTCTCCCTGCGCACTCTACTGAGTATAAACAAGACGCGAACCCCGCGCACGCCATGGACTTAGTCTTTGCGCGTACTCTCCGGAGTATAAAAACGACGTGGATGTCGACCCCACGCACGCTACGGAGTCTAAATAAGACGCGGATGTTCTCCCTGCGCACTCTACTGAGTATAAACAAGACGCGAACCCCGCGCACGCCAAGGACTTCGTCCTTGTGCGTACTCCCCGGAGTATAAATCAGACGTGGACGCCGATCCCACATGAATCTTGCGCGGCTGCCAATCGTGCACCTCAGTGTATGGTGGCTCGCCTTCGCACACCACGGGAGGTATACGCAGGGGGTACTACGGAAACCAATTCCGAGAGTCCCAGAGTACCGACGCTGCACGCCAGAGGCTGGCCCCAGTGTCGGCGCGCACGTGGTATTGTTGGAAATATGCCCTAGAGGCAATCATAGAGATGATGATATTTCGTTGTATCCATGATTTAATAAATGTTCCTTGAATATTGCCTTTGTATTGATTAACAAGTATGTGACTTGTTTGTGAAACTCTTTACTTGTATGGTTATTCTAAAGTTGTCCCTAGTCGAAGTTCATGTGTGGACACACGTGAATAATGGATTAGCACATGTATCGGTTGATGACCATGTTTCACAGGTCATAGACATGGAGATGTCAAACCAATAATGTGGACACATGTTTAGAACATGGGGTTGGACCGACCCAACATGAGACATAACAATTATACTTATGGTTCTCTCTCTACACAATGTGTACGCCTTGTCCTTAGACCTGAGATTGTCGCATGTACTTGAGATGTGAATCGACCTACTTAGGGGCTATCAAACGCTGCTCCGTAACTGGGTAGTTATAAAGGTAGCTTTCGGGTTTGTCATGAAGCATGCTGCGAGGCATGGTCAGTCGAGATGGGATTTGCCCCTCTCTACCTGAGAGAGATATCTCTGGGCCCCTCGAGTGATCGGATCCAGAAATGCATAGCCATGCTACTTAAGGTTAAGAGTTAACCTAGTAAGGGATTCCGGATCACAGGATCGAGAAAGAGTGGTCAGCTTGGAGCTCGACCAAATATCGTGAGGCAAAGGGATTGGCATGTACATAAAGTTGTGATGGTTCGTTCGATATGATCTTTGTGTATGTTTAGGAGTTGGCACGTCTTGCTAGAGGCCGCTACCAACTATTGACCGAGTAGGTAAACTCGTGTCATGTCTAAACATACGTGAACCCATAGGGTCACACACTTAAGGGATGAAGCCTAATTCGGATTGGATCCGGGTTGGACTGGGTATTGAGTCCTAATGGGCCTCCATTCGCTGAAGCCCATTATAAGGACGTCTATAAAAGGAGGGCAAGGGCGCATAGGGTTGAGGGAGAGAATTTTCGTGACCTCCTCAAACCCTGGCCGCCACCCCTCCCACGCCCTGGGCGCTCGCGCGGATCTAGTAATCCGGCGTGCGTCGCTTCCTCCCGTACGTGTGGATACCTTTTGGCGGCGCTGCATCTGTAGCGTTTGGACGAACCGCAAGAGAGGAGTTGGACGTTGGACGCCGCGACGAGGACGAGGAAGTAGTACGACTACTCTGCCCCGACGTGCTGCATCGACGTAGTACGACTACTCTGCCCCGACGTGCTGCATCAATTCCGCACCTGCGCGTCTAGTGGTAATTCCGTGATCTATAACTGCAGTGATCTTGGTTTACGGGCATAATTTTTATTAATTTGCGCTAGCGTAGCCTACCCGTAGTCCTTCAGGTATATGCGATACACCAGAGGCTGCCCCCACCTCGGGGTGGGGGGGCGCGGAGGTCCGCCTTCGCACACGCTAGTCCACGCGACTCTAAGCAAGTCGTAGTGCGGAGGTCCGCCTTCGCACACGCTAGTCCACGCGACTCTAAACAAGTCATAGTGCGGAGGTCCACCTTCGCACACGCTAGTCCGCGCGACTCTAAGCAAGTCGTAGTGCGGAGGTCCGCCTTCGCACACGCTAGTCCACGCGACTCTAAACAAGTCGTAGTGCGGAGGTCCGCCTTGGCACACGCTAGTCCACGCGACTCTAAACAAGTCGTAGTGTGGAGGTCCGCCTTCGCACACGCCAGTCCACGCGACTCTAAACAAGTCGTAGTGCGGAGGTCCGCCTTCGCACACGCTAGTCTATGGACTCTAAACAGGTCGTAGTGCGAAGGTCCGAATTCGCACGCGCCAGTCTACGAACCTTCAGCAAGAGGCAGCGCCCGCACGGTTCGCACTAACGGCGCACTGGGAATATGGGGATTTCGGTTCCACACAGCAGGCCCGCACATGTCCTAATTATCAGGAGCTCTATATATCTGGGAAATTTTTCGCGTACAGAGGCCCGCCAACATCCCTGCCGCTCTGAGTAGCTAATCGGCAGGTTCGTCCTTAACATGCGATAAGGGCGGGGTTCCACCGGAAGAAGGTCAGCCCGCCCAAAAGTCCAGCGACTCTTCGGCCCTTCGCCAGCGTTGAAGGCGTCGCCGAGTCGCAAGGTCGGCCGCAAGAAGTCGGCCCCAGCAAGGAAGCTGCTCAGGACATAGGCGAAAGTCAGAATTTATGAAGCAAGCGTACACTTCATCCGCAAAAAGCGGGAGCATTACAACACACGCCTACACCTAGGCACCACGGCGTCAGACCTGCGGGTTCCCGGCGCCTTCGGAGGACCCAGCGCCGCCCTCGTCGCGTCGAGGGACCCCGTCCAGAAATTGGCCGAGGCTCCCCTTCCCGTAAAGCGACTTCTAGAGCTCGATCCGTGTAGCGTCTGGCCCGACGTAATCCCAGATCCGGTCGAAGAAGGGCTTGATGGCAAGGCGAGCGGAGCGGACGGCGCCGGACATTACTCCGGCCCCGCCAGGCATCTCCAGCTGGGGGTCATCTAGCCCGGCGACGTGCGTGCAACCGCGGTGCTGCAGGAGCGTGCACACCAGGCACGCCGACATGTACGCGCAGTGGTTGCCGAAGGTCGTCGCGGAGCCGCGCGCGACGTTGGCGGCATCTCCGACCCGGCGGAGGGTCCGAGACAACTCCTCTGGGCCAAAGGCGCGGTCCGGCACCTCAGCTACCAGCCCTTGAAGATGGCTCTCCAGCGCTTGCATGGCGTCCCACGCAACCACCGAGGAGTCGCCAAGCGTCTGGTTACGCTCCGCTAGAGTGAAGGCAAGCTCGCCTTTTTTCTTCTCTAGCGAGGCGACCTGTTCCAGGAGCCCGTCCCGCTCCGCCGCAAACTTCTGTTCAGCAGCCTCCGCGGCCGACTCCCGCGCCGACGGAACAAGCCCCTCGGCGTGTGCCTTCGCTTCGGCGCACTCCGTTTCCAGATGGCGGATGCGGGCGTCCTGGGCAGAGCGGGCTCCAGAGGCTTCGCGTAGCTCCTCCTCGGCGGCCCGCAGCCTATCCTCAAGCGCCCTTTGGGCACGAGTATAGGCCGTTTGCAAGGATTGCTCCAGCACGAGCGTCTGCAGAATAGAGAAACTTAGCGAGCTCCGCCGGCCCAGGCATGGTTGTAGGAGTACTTACCCTCACACCAGACACCTCGAAGGCGTCCCCGAGGCGCCCCGCTCCGTAGGCTTGCAGCGCTTCTTGGTCGACGCTGGCAGCCGCGTCACCCACGATCCCGCGCCACGCCCTCAGCGTCTCCGGGGGAGGCGCGAAGTCCGCGGGCTCACGCGTGCGGGTGTCCCGTGTTCCGCCAAGCGCTCCTCCTCCGGAATGAGCGACGCTGCAAACAGGGATGCAGGTGAGCACCGCAACGCATAAGAAGATACATCAAGGTAAGCTAGGCCAACCTACCTTCGGTAGCGGAAGGAGGGCTTCGGGGACCCGCCCCCCTACTACCAGACGGGGCTGCGGTGGCGCAAGCCCCCGCAGAAAGCATGGCCCCGCAGCGAGCAGAAGCCTCCGTGCGCGGGGCCGGCGACGACCGTCCCTCCACGGCGGGCGGCGTAGCCAGGGGGCAGAGGGCGCGCACGCCGCAGCGTCCTCGGCATCTGCACCAGAGTCCCACAGGCTTCTGATGCCCGTCGCCACGACAAATCCTCGCGGCGTCCGATGGAGCGCCGGCCCTACACAAGGCCGCTTAGCTGGGCAGGCAGCAGCGACACTGCCCCTACAGTCACTGCCGGCAAGGCCCCCGCGGCTACAGCGCCCGGGGGCGAGGATTCCTCTGTGGCAGTTTCCGAAGGGGGCACCTCGTCTTCCGCTGCTGCTGTCGGGGAAGGCAGCACGGCTTCGTGCGCCTCCACGGAGGGCGTCTCCGGCACCACAGCGGCCACGGCCGAGGGCTCCACCTCAACATCGCTGGTCCGCGCGGATTCTATCTCGGCGACCGCGGCGGGCGGCGAGGCCTCCCCTCTCCGGCTGCTCGCAGCAAGCCCGCCGTCCAGGGCACTTGCCGAAGATCCCTCGCCTCCAGCGTCCGCGCCATCCAAGCCTGAATCGGCATACCTCGCCGAATCCGACTCCGCGGCTGCCGCGCCCTCAGGAGCATCAGCGGCAGCGGTCGCAGCTGCTGCACCAAGCGCGGCAGACGCCCCGCTTCGGCCCCTCTTCCGAGACGGCGCCTTCTTCTTCGTCGCACACTCGGCCGGATCGGCACGGTCCGGCACGGCAAAGCCCAGGGCCTCGCACACGCGATTTATTCGCCCCAACCCCGCCTCGGCGGTGGCGGACGTGCGCTGCTCATGCTCCCTACCGGTGTATGACCCCAGGAATACGCGCGCAGCCTACTCCGCCTCCTCCAAGCAAATCCCTGAAGCAATGGAGATAGCATCCGCATATAACGCGTTTCGCGTGAACAAAGGAGAGACGCGGTCGAGGCTTACGAAGGCTGGAGGGCGCCGGCAGCAAGCAGATCGATGGCGAAACATTGTCGTCTCGACGCTTCTCGGCGGCAAGACGCCAGTCGCGGGCAAGCGGTGCCACGCCGTACATCACGTACTCTTCGGCGAGGTCGCGCATGTTAAAGCGGGCGGCCACGCCTACGAGCCGCCGGGCCCTTCGCCGGTCCTCTTCGTCGAGCGTCCGGCCGGGCGAGGGCTTGAACGCGATCGGTCGGCCTGTGCACTCAAGGCCGCTCCCGCTCTCCACACGGTGGTAGAACCATCGCTTCATCCAGCAAGACTCCCACTTCCCGCGAGTGGAGTTCGCAGGGAAGAGCTTTTTGCACGTCGGACGAAGAACAAAGGTGACGCTGCCGAAGCTCGACAGCGTCCCATCCTTTAGATCCTTGGGCTGGCACCGTGCCTCGTGAAGGTGGGCGAACAACGAGGCGCTGGGCCAGCACGCCCCCGAGCGCAAGGCCCAGCTGTACACCGCGAGCCGGGCCACGGCGTTCGGAGTCAGTTGCGTCAGCTCCAGCCCGAAGGTCCGCAGCACGTCGCCCACGATAGCCGCCGTCGAAATGCGGAGCCCCGCGTCGAAAAAGGCAACGAATACGACCGCCTCCGACCTCTCGGGATGCGGTTCCGTCTCATCGGCGGCGGGCAATCGTACCTCCTGGCGCTCAGACAGCTTCCCCGCGCGCAGAAGCCCTTGGATCGTCCTCTCGGTCACGAGCGAGGGGCCTAGCTCGCCGGAGAACGTGCCCTCCTCCTCCGCCACCGACCACTCCTTGTCCGTCGCCGCCGGGTTGAGCTCTTGGAGCGCGTACTTCACCTCCAACAGCGAAGATCGCCGGCGAATGCCGCAGACACCACCCGCCTGGCCACGCTCGCCACCAGACGCCATTGCTTCTCCGGGAAGGAGGATAGCGGCAAAGAATACTACGCGAGTATGGAAGGCGGCGCAAGCAAGAAGGGGGTGTACAACTGCGGGGGCGCGGTCACGAGGGCTACTTTAAGCCACCTCGCCCCAATACCGAAGCGTCGCGATGGTCCGCGTACAAGACGCGACCGCAGTCGTACAGACGCCCGTCCAGCGCAATTCCCCATACCCAAAGCTGAAAGGCCAGGACCCCAAGCGCCAAGGGCCGTCGCAGCACGACGCTCCCTAGCCGCCAGTAAAGGCACACTAATGGGCCAGGGGATCACAACAGCTTCGGCGCTGCGCCATTCATCGCCCGCCCCGTGTCCCCCTTGCCTAGGGAAGGGGCGAGCGGCCGCGAGCACGCAACCATCCGCATCCTGCCGCGCACCAGTCATAAGCCGCCACGTGCCCCGTGCGCGCGCCGAGGCGGGTCGCACGGTATGGGAACCTAACCCTGGCAGACCAGGGGCCGGCGTGATCCCAGGAACCTTTACAGCGCAGGACCGCATCGCGAGGTCTCAAGTCACCACACGCGTGGCTGTGTTCGCGATGCGAGGTCGCCAGCTCCGCTGCCACCCGTTCGAAGGGTAGGGGACGGAGCGCGCGCGTCTACTTCGGCTAGGCGCCAGCTCCGCTGCCACCCGTCCGAAGGGTAGGGGACGGAGCGCGCGCGTCTACTTCGGCTAGGCGCCAGCTCCGCGGCCACCCGTCCGAAGGGTAGGGGACGGAGCGCGCGCGTCTACTTCGGCTAGGCGCCAGCTCCGCGGCCACCCGTTCGAAGGGTAGGGGACGGAGCGCGCGCGTCTACTTCGGCTAGGCGCCAGCTCCGCCGCCGCCCGTTCGAAGGGTAAGGGATGGAGCGCGCGCGCCTACTTCGGCCTGTCCCGCAAAGTCTGCCTCGTTCTCCTTAACAGGCCACCTACAGTGCATCAACATTCTTTTTATAAAAAAGAAGGTAATGCGGGGGGCTCCATCAGGAACACCGGCTGTAGGTAGGTCTGCTAAGAAGAACAGGGCAAACCTTGCCGTCGCCTGCGGAAACGCGGCGCGAGGGTAGGAAGCGCGGCTGGCTATCGATAACCGGCGCTGACCAAGCTCCCGAGAAAAATAGACCTCCTTCTGTGCATCAACATCCCCCAAGCCGCTCAGCGTCACCCAGGGATGTTCATGCACGGAAGGGGCTCATTTTAGGGGAGCAGCTTCTATCACAATACATGCAGGAACAACGCCAAGCCAGCGCCGTATATATACCCCATCAGCAGGGAAGCCAACCGGCGGAAGTCCAATCGGCAGAAGTCCAACCGCCGGGAGTCCGCCGTCGCATTAATGGTCACGACGCCTCAAGGCCCGCACCGCGCCAAGCACGCCTCGCCACGTGGACGGCCAGAAGAGCGAGCGTCGCAGCGCGTCCCTTACCACTTAAGGCACATGCGGCGGCTCACGGGCCTGCTACGCTTACCTGCGCCGGTGCAACGCCCCTAGCGCGCGTCTACTTCGGCTAGGCGCCAGCTCCGCTGCCACCCGTTCGAAGGGTAGGGGACGGAGCGCGCGCGTCTACTTCGGCTAAGCGCCAGCTCCGCTGCCACCCGTTCGAAGGGTCGGGGACGGAGCGCGCGCGTGTCTATGTCGGCTAGGTGCCAGCTCCGCTGCCACCCGTTCGAAGGGTAGGGGACGGAGCACGCGCGTCTACCTCGGCTAGGCGCCAGCTCCGCTGCCACCCGTTCGAGGGGTAGGGGACGGAGCGCGCGCGTCTACTTCGGCTAGGCGCCGGCTCCGCTGCCACCCGTTCGAAGGGTAGGAGACGGAGCGCGCGCGTCTACTTCGGCCGCAGCCCCTGGTCAAGTTCAGAAAAATTCACAGGCCGCAGGGACGGAGGGGGCCAAAGGACTCGGCAACATGGCTTCGGCCCTGTGAAGCCCTTCTCCATGAGAGGCTCCTGTTGTAGGGGTGGCCCTCACCTAAACCCAGCAGGCCTGATAGGAGGTTATAAGGCCCAGACTAGGCCATGTGTAATGACATAAATGCCCCTGAGGGGGATGATCAGCTGTAAGGGTATAATTGTAAAAGCACTCCCCATGTATATATATGGAATGCAGGCCATGGGGAGGACCCAGGCCATTACTCATCTCCCTCACTCTCCACTACCATCTCTCTCTCTGTTTGGTCCGTAGCCACAACAGTAGTATTATGAAAGTATTTTTCAAGACATATATATATATATATATATATATATATATGGTTTTTATATATCTAATTTAAATATTTGAAAGATATTGATGATTAAAGTTTCAAAAGTTTAATTGTATTTATGCTTAAAATGATATGTATCTATGACTGGAAAGAATAACTAGGCAACACTAATATTAAATAATATGTGTAACACGATCGATTCACATGCCTACCAATTACCAAACGCAGGCTCAGCTAGCTTGTGCTACAATATATTCGGCTAGCTCCATCATTGGTAGCTTTTTAACGCCGTCCTAGCTAACTATGTACTCCTGCAACAACCGGTGCAATGCTTATTCAACGGTTCCTGGTATAGAAAGTGTGAGTTTATTAATATAATTAAATGTTTTTGTATTGCTATGGATTTTAAAAAAATAGAACATATTTGTATGCACGTTTCAACAAATTTACCACCCGTCAGTTTTAGAACATGTAGTATGATAAAATTTTAAAATCCATAGCAACGCACGGGCATTCAGCTAATTAAATAATGTGTAACACGATCGATTCACATGCCTACCAATTACCAAACGCAGGCTCAGCTAGCTTGTGCTACAATATATTCGGCTAGCTCCATCATTGGTAGCCTTTTAACGTCGTCCTAGCTAAACTATGTACTCCTGCTACAACCGGTGCAATGCTTATTCAACGGTTCCTGGTATAGAAAGTGTGAGTTCATTAATATACTTAAATGTCTTTGCGTTGCTATGAATTTTAAAAAAATAGAACATATTTGTATGCACGTTCCAACAAATTTTACCACCCGTCAGTTTTAGAACATGTAGTATGATAAAATTTTAAAATCCATAGCAACACACGGGCATTCAGCTAATTAAATAATATGTGTAACACGATCGATTCACATGCCTACCAATTACTAAACGCAGGCTCAGCTAGCTTGTGCTACAATATATTCGGCTAGCTCCATCATTGGTAGCTTTTTAACGTTGTCCTAGCTAACTATGTACTCCTGCTACAACCGGTGCAATGCTTATTCAACGGTTCCTGGTATAGAAAGTGTGAGTTCATTAATATAGTTAAATGTCTTTGCGTTGTTAAGGATTTTAAAAAAATAGAACATATTTGTATGCACGTTTTAACAAATTTTACTACCCGTCAGTTTTAGAACATGTAGTATGATAAAATTTTAAAATCCATAGTAACGCACAGGCATTCAGCTAATTAAATAATATGTGTAACACGATCGATTCACATGCCTACCAATTACCAAACGTAGGCTCAGCTAGCTTGTGCTACAATATATTCGGCTAGTTCCATCATTGGTAGCTTTTTAACGTCGTCCTAGCTAGCTATGTACTCCTACAACCGGTGCATCTAGAAGGAACGACGGGCTAAAAAAGCTTACGAGGAGTGCAACAAAACGTGGAGAGGTGCTGATGGCTATGGCCGGGAGTTGAGTGATTCATTCGGACAGCTGGCCAAATCAAACTAGCTTAGACCGCTGTCTAATGCATGTGTTTCGTTTTCACCTTGGCTAGCTATGCACCTCGTGCTGTGGAATCTTCAGGTTATTTGTGGTCAAGGTTTTTTGGCACTCTGATTTTGCAAACCTTGCACATTACGTGATGCCCCTTTGATCGCTTTTTGGAATAACCTTGATATGCTTTGATGCATAAATTAATGATCTAAATCACGTAGTTCACGACGCATAGGTGTTGGGCATCATGAGGGGAAAAGCGGCTTCTTTTCCTTTATGTATGTAACATTACTATAGAAAGCCTAATACTATATACTATATCACAGATAATTTCTCAAAATCATCAATATTAAATACAAGTGCAGACAGTTTATTGCTGCCAGCGATAAAAATCGTCTGTGAAGAGGTAATATCGCAGATGGTTTATGGTAAAAACCATCTGTGATACTTCACAGATGGTTATTAACAAGGACCATGTGTGATATTACCAATATCACAGATAGTTCTTGTTAATAACGATACTTCATAGACGATTTGTATTACAAACCGTCTGTGATAATTAAGTCTTCACAAACGGTTTTTATTAAAAATCGTATGTGATAATTCCACTATATTAATTACGCACAGACACATTGACCATCCATCTTAAATTCTAGATCTAGGTTGCTACTTTGAGCTGAAGGCAGGGCTTTAAGGCAACATTTGGTGAAAGAAGACTATTTAGCAAGAGTGATTGTAGATTCATTCATTTCTTAGACTACCTATAGTTAGTAATTTATTCCTAATTGTATTATAATTTAGATATATAGCTTTTGGTGAAAAAAGAATTGAAGTTGGTTTAGATCAAGCTAGCTTGATGTAGAGAGAAGATTATTTACATCTAGCATGGTTTAGGGTTTAGTCAATTCATAGTCTGTTTCTACTTAATTTAATTTAATTAATTATTCTTACTACATATTGCTATTTTCTTACAAAACATGCATAAAATCATTCATAATGTTATATGCGTAACGTAGGACCGAAGCTGGATGTACGTTGGGAACCATGTGAGTGAAGAGTACATTAATAGTGTGTTTAGTTTTACAAGAGCTGTCGAGGAAGATATGTTGAACAAGGTGATGGAATATATATATATATTGTCCATGCATTGACTACGAGAATCTAAAGATGTTTAAGAATTGAGTGTAGATTGAAGCGCACTTGATTCGAAGGGGTTTTAAAACGGGGTATGCACATTAGATCAGTCATGGTGAAGAGCAGAATACACAGGAATATAGCAATAATAACATCGTCGACGAAGTTAATGATATGCCACCGGATGATGTCGATTATGGTTTCGATTCGGATAGACTGCATGATGACAATCTGGATTAGATGCTTTGCGATGTAGAAAGGAACTGTGATGAGAGAGTATGTTAAATTCTAGGACTTGATGGAGGACTCAGAGAACTTTTGTTCACATGCTGGAAGTCAAAGTACACGAGATTGTTAGCCGTACTTGAACTACTGAAATTGAAAGCAACCAATGGTTGGTTTGACAAGAGTTTCATAGCACTGTTAGGTTTTTTAGCAGACATACTTCATGAGGGAAATGAGTTGCCCAAAACCACCTACAAAGCCAAAAAGATTCTTTGTCCATTGGGAATGGAAGTAGAAAGAATACATGCATGTCTGAATGATTGTATACTCTACTGTAAAGAGTATGCAAACATGCAAGTATGTCTAATGTGCAACGCCTCCCGATACAAGCGTAAGACTCAATCAGATGACGCGAGAGAATAGAGGTGAAAAGAGGACCCCCTGTTAAGGTGGCATGGTATCTTCCTGTAATTCACTATTTGAAGCGGTTTTTTGCAAACCCAAAGGAAACAAAACTGCTGCGTTGGCATTTGGAGGAGCGTAAGATGGATGTAATGTTAAGACACCTTATTGATTCCGCCTGGTGGAGAAACATCGATAGGAGGATTGCAGACTTTGTTCCAGAACTAAAGAATATAAGGTTCGAATTGAGTACAGATGGAATGAATCCCCTCTACATCTACAACCTTCCTCCTTGGTTGTGTATGAAGCGGAAGTATATTTTGTTATTGATACTTATCCAAGGGCCGAAATAACCTAAGAATGATATTGATGTGTACGTAGCACCGTTGGTAGAAGATCTAAAAATACAATATATCAAAGGGGTATAGATATGGGATGCGTACAAATGAGAGAACTTTACTTTACGCTCCTTGTTATTCTGCACCATAAATGATTATCCTGCCCTTACTAACCTATCGGGCCAGAGTACAAAAGGGGGCTAAAGCCTGTACTCACTACTTACATGATACCAAGAGTGTGTGGCTGAAGCATTCACACAAAACCGTGTACATGCATCACCGTAGGTTCCTTTGGAGGGCTCACCTATATTGCAGGATGAAGAAACAATTTGATGGAGAGAAGGATGACAGTTCAGCTCCAAAGCATTAAAGCGGAAAAAGATCTATGATATAGTTAGGGATATAGATGTTGTGCTCGGAGAGGGATGTAAATCGACAACCCATGAGAGGAACATCTAGATTAGTCTCTTACTGAATATTCATGACAAAAATAAAGGATGGTATCAATACATAGCTTGACTTGGTTGATATGGATATCAGGCCTAAGTTAACACCGACAAAGACAGATAAAGGACGAACTTACCTCCCCCTACTTGTTCCCTACTTGTTACACTCAGTCCAAGGCCAAGACAACTGAACTGTGTCAGCACATGCATGGTGTGAAAGTTCCATCTAGTTACTCCACCAATATGAAGAAACTTATTTCAATAGAACATTTGAAGTTAATTAGCATAAAGTCTCATTATTGTCATGTGCGGATGACACAAATGCTCCATATTGCAATTGGAAGTATTTTGTTGATCAAGGTCCAAGAGACAATCAAGGCTATGTTATTTTTTAACACAATTGCTCAGAAAGTCATCGATCCCGAAGGACTAGATGCTCTGCAGGACGAGGTAGTGATGACTCTATGTCATCTTGAGATATATTTTCCTTCATCATTTTTCGATATCATGGTCCATCTCATTGTTCACATTGTGTGGGAGATAAAAAAAATATGCGGGCCCGTGTTCTTTCATAGCATGTACCCATTCGAGAGGTTCATTGGAATTATCAAGTCCTATGTAAAGGGCAGCACGTGTCGGATACAAAGATGAACCATTCATACTCGTTAACTAAGTTATTCAAGTTTTATATGTAACTGACCAGACAAATAAGAAGCGTCATGTAGTTCTTTATGAAATAAGGAGGATTGTCGGAGTTGAGAATGTAGTGAATGAGGAAGAATAAAATTGATTTGACTAGTTGCCTCCTTTCGGAAATGCCATAAGAGTCGAGGAAGAACAACGTGACAAAACTAGCTACATACACGTTGATTATCATGAAGGGCTAATTTTTAAAGGAAATAACCAAGTGGAGTGATGAATGAAATGTTTATGTGTCATATATTCTGTATTTGCATTTATATATGTGTATAAGAATATGTGATATATATATATATAGGAAGTTGCATATATGTCTATAAAAATATTATATATATATATGTGTGTGTGTGTGTGTGTGTGTGTGTGTGTGTGAGAGAGAGAGAGAGAGAGAGAGAGAGAATTTATATTTACGTATATGAGAATGTTTGATATATGTGAATTTGCATTTATGTATATAATAATGTGTGATATATATGTGGATGTGAGTAGGGATCGTCATAGTTAGTTTTATAATAGAATCGTCTATGATATTTATAATCACAGATAGTTCTAAGTTAAAATTGCCTATGATATTTTATTATTATAGATGGTTTTTATTTAGAACCGTCTATGATGATAACGATCACAAATGGTTCTGAATTAGCACTGTCTGTGATTATTTAGAATCTATTTGTCTCTACGGAAAATGAAAGTTTCGGAGTTTCAATAATGTACCACAATCCTTGAACGGTACTTCCGGATCACAGAAGCTCTGAAAATCTGGGCAATATGTTTTTTCCAGAGAGCGCCAACATTTGGCCTCAAAGCAAACGGAAGTACTACACTAAAATTTTGAAACTTCTGAATATCATGTTGGTGATATGCCCTAGAGGCAACATGGCGATGTTGAATATATCACATACTATGTTTATGATACATTGCTTTGTTCCTTGAAATAGACATTATCATTATTGATCAATGAGTATGTGACTTATTCATGAGACTCTTAATGCCAAAATGTTGCTATTTCTAAATGATCCCTGATCATATATCATATGAGGAACATATATGATTCAAAGATCAGCATATGTATTGATTGATGATCATGTCTCATGGATCATGGTATGGAGATACCAAATCAATAATATGGACATGTGTTAGTGAACATATGTTGGATAGACCCGCCATGAGACACTGCAGAGATTCCATGTGTCATTAGTTGGTCTCAAGTAGTGTTTATGTAGAATCGTTAGACTTGAGATCATCATGGTTCCCAACATGCGTAGTAGCCTATTTTGGGACTACTAACCACTACTCCGTAACTGGGTAGTCATAAAAGTAGTCTTCGGGTTTGCTATGAAACATGTAGTGGGATGTGAATGATCAAGATAGAATTTGCCCCTCCTTATGGGAGAGATATCTCTGGGCCCCTCGATGTAATGGATTATGAAAGTGCATGGCCATGCCAATGTGATTGAGGAGTCAATCACAAGTTTATAATCCATCACGGAATCGAGAGAGTGATTGAGCCATTAAGAGGATGACACAGGTCTCGCCTTGAGCTTAATCTATATCGTGAGGCAAAAGGATTCGTACATGAGAACATTACAGGTTCAGCCGATATGATCTTTACGTATACTTTGGGGTTAATATGTCTTGCTAGAGGCCGCTATTAACAGGGTGACCGGAAAGGTGTTTCCGGGTCGCGACCAAGTATACGTGAACCTACAGGGTCGCACACTTAACGGGTTGGAACACTAATTCGAATGTGATTCGGATGTGGGCTCAATTCGGATAGAGATCCGGATAGACTCCTATTGGGCCTCGGTCCACGAGGCCCAAGTGAGGAGGTCTATATATTTGGAGGCGGGGGGGCTGAGGGATGCACGCATATGTTCCTCCCGAACAAAACCCTAGCCGCCACCTCCCGAGCCAAACCCTAGCCGCTCGCGAGTGCTGGTACACTCGCGATCGGAGTTCCAGCCCCGGACGTGTGGATACCGGTGGAGGCGCTGCTCGTTGCGGCGTTGATCGGCATCAACAAACTACAGATTGGATCTGCTCGTGGTGTGGTTGATCGCGTGGAGGAGACGATCTGTTCGGGACGATCGGCTACTTCCACTACTACCTCGACGCGCGTGGTTGGATCGGCTTCTCCAACTCTTCTTCCGCTGCGCTGCGCGTCTAGTGGTAACGATCTATGATCCCTTCTTAGCATGATGTCCTGGTGTGCGCGGTAGAAATTTTTTATTTTCTGCTATCGTAGCCTACGCGCGTTCCTTCAGTGGTATCAGAGCCATCTTGCTTAGTTTGCGATCTGGATCAGCGCATATGATGATATGCGGTTGTAGTAGATTGGATCTATTACAGTCTAGATCAGTCGGTTCATGTGATGAATCGATGGTAGCACGGGTTGATGAGATCAATCGGTGAATAGGGGTTGGATGAGGCGCAGATTGTATCACTACTAGTGCCCTAGAGATTGTCTCGGATCGGCATAAGGTGGTTATGTCGAATACTAGTAGGATACGAATCTGATAGCCTCGGGCCAGTGGGAATACTAGTGCCCTAGAGATTGTCTCGGATCGGCATAAGGTGGTTATGCCGAATACTAGTAGGTTACGGATCTGATGGCCTCGGCCCAGTGGAAAAACTAGCATCCTAGAGAATGTCTCGGATCGGCATAAGGTGGTTGTGCCGAATAGTTTTTCCATTGCGATTTCATAGATTGGATCTGTAAATTTCGTAGGGTGTTCAGGGCGCTGCCCTGAAACCCGCGGGGGGCGGCCCCCCCCTCGACCCCCCGCCCGCTGACCGGCCAGCGGGACCGCCGTGCGTACCCGCCTTGTATAGCGTCTTGGGTTCACATCGTTAGGTAGAATACGATTCTACGTCTAACTTGTTTTTGCAGAGAATGACGTGAATAGTATGGCCCTATATCTTATTGGAATGTATGAGATGTATGTGATGCATGTAACATTCGTTCATGGCCTGCGTGTCATGATTATTTCAGCTATTGTTAGCTGTCTATATTGTATTTAACGACCTGCGTGTCGACCTTAATGCTTGAATCTATCTTTGTAATCTTCAATTTCTAGCTATTATAGGTAGTAGCCTAGTTTTGAGGTTACAAGCTTTCAAGCATGGTGGCCTAAAGGAGTGATGTGGAGGATGGAGATCGTCTACACCTACATGGAGATGGAGATCACCATTTGTTTGGGCCATACTACTTCACAGTTAAATGTGTTTATCTGTGATATTATCTATCTTATTCTTATGCAATGTTTTTGTCATATGTTGCTTTGGTAGGATAGAATCCCTCATAAAATTAGGTGTTCATGCCCTTCCATATGTTGCACCAAAAGATAATGATCACCGCATGGTAGGTCTACCAAAGTAGAGTGCCGTCGGTTATCATCATTATTTGGGGTAGATGTCGGACATCTACATGCGGAAGCATTTGGTTTACTTAACAAGGTTATCAAAACAGTTTTGGACCTTGGGGCATAGATTGGGGCCGGGGCATGTTGATGTCACCCAACAAGCAAGAGTCACATAGGGATGTGATTAGCAAGGTGTTGCTTACCCATGTCACTAGTTTTCTAGCCGTGATGCCAAAGCTCACTAGGAATTAGTGAAATGAGGTTCTTGACCCACTATGTAACTTAGAGGGAGTTTTGTTGCAAAACACATAGTGGGAGTCTTTTGTTAAATTGTTTAATAAAAGATGAACATAAACATAGTGCTAAACTTTGCATATTCTTTGTTGTAGATCATGTCAACTAATGCCGCATCCAGTTCTTTTAATTTGCGATCTATTCTTGAGAAAGAAAAACTCAATGGAACGAACTTTATGGATTGGTATCGCAACTTGAGAATTGTTCTCAAGCAAGAGCGCAAGGAGTATGTCCTTGAGTCTCATTATCCTGATGACTTGCCTGATAATGCTACTGCGGCTGCACGGAGAGCTTATGAGAAGCAAACGAATGATTACCTTGATGTGAGCTGTCTCATGCTTGCCACAATGTCCTCTGAGCTTCAGAAGCAATATGAGAACACAGATGCCTACAATATCATTGTGGGGTTGCGTGGTATGTTTGAGAACCAAGCAAGGGCTGAGAGGTTCAACACTTCAAAGTCCTTGTTTGCGTGCAGGCTTGCAGAAGGGAATCCCGTCAGCCCTCATGTGATTAAGATGATTGGCTACATTGAGAGTCTGGAAAAGCTTGGTTTTCCCCTTAGCCAAGAGTTGGCTACTGATGTGATTCTCCAGTCGCTCCCCCCGAGCTTTGAGCCATTCATACTGAACTATCACATGAACAACATGGACAAGACCTTGGCAGAGTTGCATGGGATGCTAAAAGCTGCCGAGGAAAGCATTAAGAAAAGCAGCAATCATGTGATGATGATGCAGAAAGGCAAGGGCAAGCCCAATGTCAAGAAAGGCGCGGTCAAAAGAAAGTTAGCTCCCGATGAGATCGCGAGCAGTTCTAAGGCCAAGCAAGTCAAGAAGGGCGCTGCTCCTAATGCAGATTGTTACTACTGTAAGCAATCAGGTCATTGGAAAAGGAACTGCCCAAAGTACTTGGAGGATCTTGAGAAGAAGAAGGGAAGTACGACTTCCTCTCCAGGTATAAATGTTATAGAGATCAATCTTGCTACTTCATCCACTGATTCTTGGGTATTTGATACCGGATCGGTTGCTCACCTTTGCAAATCGTTGCAGGGGCTAAGAAGAAGTAGAAGTTTGAGGAGGAGCGAAGTGGATCTTCGCGTTGGCAATGGAGCAAAAGTTGCTGCGGTCGCTGTTGGCACCATGCCATTGTCTTTACCTTCAGGATTAGTTTTGGAATTGAATAATTGTTATTGTGTTCCATCTCTTTCCAAGAACATTATTTCTGCTTCATGTTTGCAAGCAGAAGGTTATGACTTTAGATCTGTGAACAATGGTTGTTCTCTTTATTTCAAAGATATGTTCTATTGTCATACTCCATTGGTGAATGGGTTATATGTTCTTACTCTTGAAGAGTCACCGGTCTATAACATTAATGCAAAGAGGCAACGTTCGAATGATTTGAATCCCACGTTTATTTGGCACTGTCGCTTAGGTCACATAAATGAGAAACGCATGGAGAAGCTCCATAGAGATGGTATTCTGCACTCATTTGATTTTGAATCATTTGAGACATGCGAATCTTGTTTACTTGGCAAGATGACAAAGGCACCTTTCACCGGTCAAGGTGAACGGGCAAGTGACTTATTGGCACTCGTACATTCTGATGTATGTGGACCAATGAGCTCAACAGCCAGAGGTGGTTTTCAGTACTTCATAACTTTTACTGATGATTTTAGTAGATATGGGTATATCTACCTGATGAAGCATAAGTCCGAATCCTTTGAAAAGTTCAAAGAATTCCAAAATGAAGTGCAAAATCATTTAGGCAAGACAATCAAGTTTCTACGATCTGATCGTGGAGGCGAGTATTTGAGCCATGAGTTTGGCAATCATCTGAAGGATTGTGGAATTGTTCCACAATTGACTCCGCCAGGAACACCTCAATGGAATGGGGTATCTGAACGGAGAAATCGCACCTTATTAGATATGGTGCGCTCCATGATGAGCCAAAGTGATCTTCCGTTGTCTTTTTGGGGGTACGCTCTTGAAACAGCCGCTTTCACACTAAACAGGGTTCCATCAAAATCAGTAGAAAAGACACCATATGAGATGTGGACAGGACAACGTCCTAGCTTGTCTTTTCTTAAGATTTGGGGATGTGAGGCTTATGTAAAACGTTTACAATCTGATAAGCTCAGTCCTAAATCTGATAAATGCTTCTTTATCGGGTATCCTAAGGAAACAAAAGGATATTACTTCTATAATCAAGGAGAAGGCAAAGTGTTTGTCGCCCGGCATGGTGTCTTCTTAGAGAAAGAGTTTCTCTCAAGAAGGGATAGTGGGAGCATGGTGCAACTTGAAGAAATTCGGGAAACACCTGAAAACGTTTCAGCTCCTACAGAACCACAACAGGATGAACAAACTGTTGAAGAACCTGTTGTGGACACACCGGCACCACGTAGGTCAGAGAGGTCACGTCGTGCACCTGAAAGGTACATGTTCTTGACTACTCAACAACGGGACATATTGTTGTTAGACAACGATGAGCCTAAGACCTATGAAGAAGCGATGGTGGGACCAGACTCTGAGAAATGGCTTGAAGCCATGAGATCCGAAATTGAATCCATGCACAGTAATCATGTTTGGAACTTGGTTGATCCACCTGATGGTGTTAAAACCATTGAGTGCAAATGGGTTTTCAAGAAAAAGATAGACATAGATGGAAATGTTCACATCTATAAAGCGCGATTGGTGGCCAAAGGTTTCAAACAAATTCAAGGTGTTGATTATGATGAAACTTTTTCGCCCGTCGCAATGATAAAGTCTATTCGGATCATTCTAGCGATTGCTGCATATTTCGACTATGAAATATGGCAAATGGATGTCAAAACAGCTTTCCTTAATGGAAATCTGAGTGAGGATGTGTACATGACACAGCCCACGGGTTTTGTCGATCCGCAATCAGCTGGAAAGATATGCAAGCTGCAAAGATCCATTTATGGATTAAAGCAGGCATCTCGGAGTTGGAACATTCGTTTTGATGAAGTAATCAAAGGGTTTGGTTTCATCAAGAACGAAGAAGAGCCTTGTGTTTACAAAAAGGCTAGTGGGAGCGCACTCGTGTTTCTGGTCTTATATGTGGATGACATATTACTGATCGGAAATGACATTCCTATGCTCGAATCTGTTAAGTCTTCATTGAAAAATAGTTTCTCTATGAAAGACTTAGGAGAGGCGGCATATATTCTGGGCATCAAGATCTATAGGGATAGATCAAGAAGGCTAATTGGATTAAGCCAAGATACGTACATTGACAAGGTGTTGAAAAGGTTCAACATGCAGGATTCCAAGAAAGGCTTCCTACCTATGTCACATGGTATACATCTTAGCAAGCGTCAGTGTCCTAGTACACCTGATGAGCGGGATAAAATGAATGCGATTCCATATGCTTCGGCTATGGGATCCATTATGTATGCCATGCTTTGTACACGTCCAGATGTCTCGTATGCTTTAAGTGCTACAAGTAGATACCAGTCAGATCCAGGTGAAAGTCACTGGATTGCCGTAAAGAACATCTTGAAGTACTTGAGAAGAACTAAAGATGTGTTCCTCGTCTATGGGGGTGAGGAAGAGCTCGTTGTAAATGGTTACACCGATGCTAGCTTCCAAACTGACAAAGATGATTTTAGATCGCAATCTGGATTTGTGTTCTGCCTGAATGGCGGTGCGGTGAGCTGGAAGAGTTCCAAGCAGGAGACGGTTGCTGATTCTACAACAGAGGCCGAGTACATAGCAGCTTCTGAAGCTGCTAAAGAGGCTGTTTGGATCAAGAAATTTGTTTCTGAGCTTGGTGTGGTGGCTAGTGCCTCCAGCCCAATGGACCTCTACTGTGACAATAGTGGGGCCATTGCGCAAGCCAAGGAGCCTAGATCGCACCAGAAGTCCAAGCACATTCTACGGCGATTTCATCTCATCCGCGAGATTGTGGAGAGAGGCGATGTGAAGATATGCAAAGTACAAACGGATTTGAACATTGCAGATCCGTTGACAAAGCCGCTTCCCCAGCCAAAGCATGAGGCTCACACTAGGGCAATGGGTATTAGATACCTACATGGTTGACTCTAGTGCAAGTGGGAGACTGTTGGTGATATGCCCTAGAGGCAACATGGCGATGTTGAATATATCACATACTATGTTTATGATACATTGCTTTGTTCCTTGAAATAGACATTATCATTATTGATCAATGAGTATGTGACTTATTCATGAGACTCTTAATGCCAAAATGTTGCTATTTCTAAATGATCCCTGATCATATATCATATGAGGAACATATATGATTCAAAGATCAGCATATGTATTGATTGATGATCATGTCTCATGGATCATGGTATGGAGATACCAAATCAATAATATGGACATGTGTTAGTGAACATATGTTGGATAGACCCGCCATGAGACACTGCAGAGATTCCATGTGTCATTAGTTGGTCTCAAGTAGTGTTTATGTAGAATCGTTAGACTTGAGATCATCATGGTTCCCAACATGCGTAGTAGCCTATTTTGGGACTACTAACCACTACTCCGTAACTGGGTAGTCATAAAAGTAGTCTTCGGGTTTGCTATGAAACATGTAGTGGGATGTGAATGATCAAGATAGAATTTGCCCCTCCTTATGGGAGAGATATCTCTGGGCCCCTCGATGTAATGGATTATGAAAGTGCATGGCCATGCCAATGTGATTGAGGAGTCAATCACAAGTTTATAATCCATCACGGAATCGAGAGAGTGATTGAGCCATTAAGAGGATGACACAGGTCTCGCCTTGAGCTTAATCTATATCGTGAGGCAAAAGGATTCGTACATGAGAACATTACAGGTTCAGCCGATATGATCTTTACGTATACTTTGGGGTTAATATGTCTTGCTAGAGGCCGCTATTAACAGGGTGACCGGAAAGGTGTTTCCGGGTCGCGACCAAGTATACGTGAACCTACAGGGTCGCACACTTAACGGGTTGGAACACTAATTCGAATGTGATTCGGATGTGGGCTCAATTCGGATAGAGATCCGGATAGACTCCTATTGGGCCTCGGTCCACGAGGCCCAAGTGAGGAGGTCTATATATTTGGAGGCGGGGGGGCTGAGGGATGCACGCATATGTTCCTCCCGAACAAAACCCTAGCCGCCACCTCCCGAGCCAAACCCTAGCCGCTCGCGAGTGCTGGTACACTCGCGATCGGAGTTCCAGCCCCGGACGTGTGGATACCGGTGGAGGCGCTGCTCGTTGCGGCGTTGATCGGCATCAACAAACTACAGATTGGATCTGCTCGTGGTGTGGTTGATCGCGTGGAGGAGACGATCTGTTCGGGACGATCGGCTACTTCCACTACTACCTCGACGCGCGTGGTTGGATCGGCTTCTCCAACTCTTCTTCCGCTGCGCTGCGCGTCTAGTGGTAACGATCTATGATCCCTTCTTAGCATGATGTCCTGGTGTGCGCGGTAGAAATTTTTTATTTTCTGCTATCGTAGCCTACGCGCGTTCCTTCATATCAGAACTACCACAATTACAATGACGGTACTACTGCACCAACTTTCAACAGCTAGTTCAGAAGCTCTAAAATAGCCATTACTGTTGTGTCAAAACAGGTGCAATAGACTAGCCGATGAACAGCGGTAGCTCCGCTCACCTAGATTTTTCAGGCATTGCCCTGTAATGGCTAGTTTTAGTTGGTGGGGGGGTATAAATACTTCTCCACCTGCTCAAGGACAGATGTAAGAGACTCCATTGAACATTCTTGAGTATTGAGCATTCACTCCACACCTCAATTTCACTGTGCATTCATTTGAGGTGGTTGAGTCAAAATCAAGTACATACATCTTAGATTGATCCTTTTGGCACTTGGTCGCCGTCAAGCGAAGCTGTGATTTATTACTCTTGGTTCTTGTCAGCATTTAGATGGATTGGTGGGAGCATGCGTTGTGACTTCTTCAAGAAGGTTGTGAAGAAGCCCGGCACCAACTTGTGACTGGTTCAGTGTCCACCATCTCCGGAGCAGAAGAATGACAATGACTAGTGGATTGAGAAGCTGAGGCTTAATTTGTTGAGCCGATCCAAGTCGCTGGGCTTTCCTCAATGTGGATTAGGGGAAACCAGCAAGTTTCGGAACACCACGGTAAAACATCGTGTGTCAATTGGTTATTTCTTTGTCTCTTCATTCTGCACTTGTATTTCTAGCATATTGTTATTATTGTGATTGTCATTTTTATTTGTCCTAGAGATATACTTGTAGAGACTTATCACTGTAGTGCCTTAGACATACTAGTATTGTGTAGGTTTGAATTACTTTAAAATCTTGCTAGACTAAATTGTGGTAATTGTTAGAAGGCAAGAATTTTTTAGAACCTCCTATTCACCTCCCTCTAGTTGGTTATCCTTGATCCTACAAGTGGTATCAGAGCTTGGTCTCTTGTTGATTAAGACTTAAGCGTTTAGAGAGAAAAGGATGGCTAGTGAGGGGACTGCTATAGGGAAGGCATCTCTTATCGATGACTCTAATTATTCTTATTGAAAAATTAGAATGTCTGTTTATCTTAAGGCCATGAGTCTGAGCATATGAAAAATTGTAAATTAGGGTTATGTCATACCTTTTGATCCACTAAATTCCACGGAACAAGAGAGATGTAACACTCATTTAGATGCTCAAGCTATGAATACTCTATTTGGTGCTTTAAATGCAGATGAGTTCAACAGAGTGAGCAATTTGGAAACTGCTCACGATATTTGGACCACCCTCTCAGAAATCCATAGGAGGAACATCCATGGTTAAAGAAACCAAATTGCATAGGCTTTGGATTAAATATGAGATATTCACAATGTTGCCTCATGAGAATATAAATGAAATGTATTCTCGTCTCAACAACATTGTAAATAAGCTCAAAGGCCTAGGCACTACAGTAACCAATGTTGATATTGTGAGAAAGATGCTTAGAGCCTTACCAGAGAAGTATGAGATGTTGGTGACACTCTTTCTTAGCTCACCTAAGTTGATAAGGATGACGCCGACACAACGCATGAGCAACATCATAATAAATGTGTTGTACAAGAAGGACAAGGAGGAGCTCTTGGAGCAATCCTCTTTTAGGGGCAAGAAGATCACTGCTTTCGAGGCTAAAACGGTGTCAAATGAAGAGTCCGAAGATGATGAGGAGGATTCCGAGGAGGACTTAGATCTCCTTGTGAGGAGAATGAGCAAATCCATGAAGAGGCACTCATACTGAAGCGCTAGTCATGAAAAAGGCAAGAAAGGGTGCTCCTACCACAACAGCAAGCGATATAGCAACATCTATTGCTATGAGTGCAATGAGATGGGGCACTACCTTTCAATGCCCCATGAAGAAGGATGACAACAAGAAGTCATCCACGAAAAATAATTTTAATGGCAAAAAGAAACTTTTCAAGAAACTTCAAAAGGTTGGCAAGAATGAAGCCCACATTGGAGAGTAGGACTCCGATATGGAGTACACCAACTTCAACTCTAGTGAAGTTGAGTGCCCTAAGAAGAAGGGACTTGTCGGTATCGCCGTCAAAGAAGCATCATCGCTCTTCTCATCTCCAACATGCCTTATGGTAAAAGAGAGAAGGTAAAATCTCTCTCGATGATGAACCTTCTTACGATGAACTTATGGATATGCTAATTGAATTGAATAAGTTTCTTGGAAAAGAAAATTCAAAATTCAAGGTCATAAAGAGAGAGCATATCTCTCGTAAAGAATCTTACAAGAAGCTAAAGGAAGCTCATGACTTGCTTGTCTAGGAAAACTCACGCAAATCTTGCACTAGCATCGGTATTAATTGTGATATTTCAAATGAAATGCCTAGTGTAAAAATTGCTAGAGCTAGCGAATTTACTTCAAGTGATGACTTCCTTGCCATGCCATGTTCCTCAAATATTGATTCTAATAATGCAATTGCTAAGTCATGTGATGCTAAGCTCATTAGTGAAAATAATGAATTAAAGGAACAAGTGACCAAGCTAAATAAAAGCTTAGAAAGGTGCTTCATGGGTAAAGCTACCCTTGACAAGTTGTTGAGTGAGCAAGATGCTCATTCAATAAGGAGGGTCATGGGTATGTGCCGAAGAAAGGTAAGAAACGGGCAAACAAGCCCACAAGATTTGTCAAGCAAAATAGTAAGTATTGTCGAAAGTGCTGGGCATTAGGACATGTGCAACAAAATTGTCCTATGGGTAAGACAGTGTTATTGCTAGATTTGTTGGCACTTCTATTTTAGGCGGAATTCTATTTGGGTGCCCAAATCCTTGGTTACTAACCTCCAAGGACCCAAACAAATTTGAGTTCCTAAAAGAACTTGATTTTTTTGTCGCTGAACTACAAGACTGGTGGATGGTATTGGGTGCTTGATAGTGGGTGCACTCAACATATGCAATGAGAGAATCATTTTTGGGGACAATATCTAAGGAAAGGTATTTGGATTGGGTAAAATTGCTATCTCTAATGATTTTTCCATTTCTAATGTATCTCTAATAAAAACATTAAATTTCAAATTGCTATCGATTGCTCAATTGTGTGATCTAGGCTTAATTAGCTCTTTCTCTAAAGAAGAAGTAACTATTTCAAAAGAAAAGGAAAATGAACTTGTTTTCAAAGGTTTTAGGTTTGTAAATCTTTATTTGGTTGATTTCTCCTCTAATGATTTATGCTTGAAAACTTGATTGATGGCAAAAACATCTTTGGATTGGTTATGGCATAGAAGGCTAGGTCTTGTGAGTGTGATTCAATTTAAAAAGTTTTTCAAACATAACTTAGTAGTTGGCTTGAAAGATATGAAGTTTGAGAAAAATAGATTATTTAGCACTTGCCAAGCTGGGATGCAAGTTGCAAATTGTCATCCTTTCAAAAGCATCATGTCAACTTCTAGGCCATTGGAGCTCTTGCATATGGATTTGTTTGGGCCAACAACCTATAAGAGCATCGGAGGCAGTAGCTATTGTTTGGTAATTGTATATAATTACTCTAGATACACATGAGTATTCTTCTTAAATGACAAGAGCAAAGCCTCCAGCATTTTCAAAAGTTATTAAAAAAGGGCCCAAAATGAATTTAGTTTCAAAATAAATAAAATTAGAAGTGATATTGGTTCCGAGTCCAAAAACAGTAAAATTGAAGATTTTTATGATGAACTTGGAATAAAGCATGTGCTTTCGACCACATACACTCCGGAGAAAAATAGAGTTGTAGAAAAGAAAAAACAAAAATTAATTAAAATAGATTGGACAATACTTGATGAATATAATACTTTCGATAATATTTGGGTAGAAGCTATTAACACCATTTGTTATGCCATAAATCATCTTTATTTACATCGTCTTTGGAAAAAAAACCTTCTTATGAGTTTCTCTTTCGAAGAAGACCGAACATTTCCTACTTTAGAGTATTTGGATGCAAATGCTATATCTTAAGAAAGTGTGTTAAGCTTTCTAAATTTGAAAGTCGACATAATGAAGGATTTTTACTTGGTTATTCTTCCAATAGCAAAGCTTATAGAGTCTTCAACAAAAACTCCGGTTTAGTTAAAGAATCATGTGATATTCAATTTGATGAAACTAATGTCTCTCATGAAGAGCAAGAGAATTTGGATGATGTAGGTGATGAAGGACTAAGGCATCAAGCCAAAGGATGATACAAGTATCTCCTTCACATCAAAGCAAGTTGAAGCTCCTACTTCTTCCACAACAAGCAACACTCAAGCAATAAATGTTGAAGAAACTGAAGAACAACCTCTACTACTGAAGATCCATAACTCAATCACCAAAGATCATCCAATAGATAAAATATTAGGTGATATGAGTAAGGGTGTTCAAACTAGATTTAGAGTAACTTCATTTTGTGAATATTACTCCCTTGTGTCTTCTCTTGATCCAAAATTTGTAGATGAAGCACTAAATGATCCGGATTAGGTGAATGCAATGCATGAAAAACTCAACAACTTCGCCCAAAATGATGTTTGGATATTAGTGCAAAGACCCAAGAAGTACAATGTGATTGGCACAAAATGAGACTTCTGTAACAAGCAAGATGAAAATGAAGTTGTGGTAAGAAATAAGGCAAGATTAGTTGCTTAAGATTATACTCAAGTTGAAGGTTTGAATTATGATGAAACATTTGCACCTGTAGCTAGACTTGAATCAATTCACATATTACTTGCCTTTGCGTCTAGTTTCGATATCAAATTATTTCAAACGGATGTTAAAAGTGCATTCGTAAATGGAACATTTTATGAACTTATTTATGTTGAATAACCTCCTGATTTTGAAGATCCTAAAAATCCTAACCATGTGTATAAACTCTCTAAAGATGCTATATGTCTTAAAATAAGCTCTTAGAGCATGGTGAGTGCCTTCAGGATTTTTTGCTCTCTAAAGAATTTAAAATTGGAAAAATTAATACAACTTTGTTTACAAAGATTATTGATGATGATTTCTTTGTATATCATATTTGTGTTGATGACATCTTATTTGATTCTACTAATCAAGAGTATTGCAAGGAATTTGGTGAAATGATGTCTAGGAAATTTGAGATGTCCATGATCGGAGAATTGAGCTATTTTCTTGGACTTCAAATCAAGCAACAAAAGGATGAGATCTTTATAAGCCAAACAAAATATGTGAGAGATCTATTCAAGAAGTTTGACATGGGGGATGCAAAACCCATCAAGACCTCTACAGCAACGAACCAGCATCTTTATCTTAATGAAGGAGTTAAACCGGTAGATTTAAACCTTTCTAGATCTATGATTGGTAGTTTGCTTTATCTTACTACATCTAGACCCGATATCATATTTAGTGTTTGCATGTGTGCACATTTTCGAGCATCTCCAAAAGAGTACCATTTAACGACCATGAAGAGAATTCTATGAAATTTAAATCATTCCTCTAGCATAAGGCTTTGGTATCCTAAAGATAATAAATTTGATTTAATTGGATATTGGACTCCGATTATGCGCGTTGCAAGTGGATAGAAAAAGCACCTCGAGTTGTTGTCAATTCCTAGAAAAAGCACCGCCGAAACCGAATATGTTTTCGCAGGTAGTTGTTATGCTCAATTGCTATGGATGAGGCAAACTTTGATTGATTCTGAAATTAAATCTGACAAAATGCCTCTTTTGTGTGATAATGATAGTGCAGTGAAAATATCCAATAACACGGTCCAACACTCAATAACCAACTATATAGATATACGCTACCATTTCTTGAAAGATCATATGAGCAAGGAAGACATTACAATTAGCCACATCCAGACCAAAGATCAATTAATAGATATTTTCCCCTAAACCATTAGATGAAAGACATTTTTGCAAGTTGAGAAATGAATTAAATGTCATAGACTACTCAAATTTTGCTTGAACTCATGCCTCATCCTTTCATGCTCATTTGGAGTTGTTTGAGGTATTTTTGAACGATGTTTTCTCTTATTTTTGCTAAAAATCTCTATGATTATAAAAACTATATTCCAAGGTTTTAGTTAGTCTTCTTAATACATAATGATCTTTAGTTGAGTGTAAAACAATGGATGATTTGCATATTTCTCTGATCTAAGTTCAGTTCTAAAAAAGTTCTAGAAAAATTGGAACTATCGTTGTGTTTCTTATGGCACTTCCATGTTCTGGAACTACTGGCTATGTGATCATGGTACTACCATGTTCGTTGGTGATAGAAACCAACGTGGTCGAAACCAATGTGGTCGAAATCAACGTGGTCACAAATATGATCATATTGATGTGGTTGAGAACATGGTCAGCGAACCACAGCGGTCGAAAACGACTAAAGCAGTCGAATATGACCAGTGCGGTCAAAAACAACCATAGTAATCAAAATCAATTTGTGTGGTCATATTAGATAGCGAAGTTGGAACTCTAAAGTGGTCGAACATAAATGAGTTATCGGACCTATCGAAAGTCACTGTGGTACTTCCATTTCGAGTTGGTCGAGAACATTAACTACCGACTAGATGATCTTTTATTCCTTGAATTCTGTCCTCCTCTAGAAGCTCTGTCTCATTCAGCTGCTCATACCCTCCCCCTTTCTCTCTATCCTCCATAAGAATCCTCAATCCAATCCTCAGAACTTCAAATCTCCTCGCGATTTCTTCGCCACCTGGTGATTCCTTGACTTCAAAGGGTTCATCACCTCCATCCACAAGGTAAATGGGATCGAAATCATTACTTTTACCTTGTTCGAGAACTCTAAGTCTTTTCTACATTTTGATTCATAATACAAATGATTTAGCGATAATTTTCTTGGGCAAATTAGTATATTTGGTGTCTAAAGATGTTAGTACATCTATTCCAATGATTCAATCCAAGAAAAACACCAAATAGTTCATTCCTCAATTCGCCTTAGAAATGGATCAGAGAAAGCGGAACTACTGCTCGCATGCACGGTACTTCTGATTTCTTTGATTAAAACATCAACTTCATTCCTTTATTTTTCAAACCTATTGAGGAACTCCAATCCTATGGCTTCTGGTCAATCTTCATCTCGAGTAAACCCTCTTGTAGCCCAAGTAACTCCTCCTACAGCTCCAACCAGCTCAGAATCTGCTCAAAAGACCAGAGAAGACAGAGGCAGAACAGCAAGAGAGCTCACATCTTGAGCAGTCAGATAAGGATATGTATGATCGAGAAGAGCCTCAAATAGACCTCAAACAAATCATAGCTGAAGAGTATGAATATTTGTGTCACAGAAACCATTTTATGCTCCCCAATAATTCTATCAATCCAAGGTTTTACACCAAATTTCAAGAGTAAGTGTATGAGCAGCTATATGATCCAAGTAGACTCTTTGCAGATCACAAGTATATTGATTGGGACCACATGGACTCAATTGACAAATATGATGGGACTTATAAGCTGTTTCAGAGAGCTGGAACACAAAATCTTGTGTCTCTCAAATCAGACTATAATGAAGATATAATCAGGTAGTTTTATGCTACTCTATATATTTCTCCTAACTTCAAACATATCTCATGGGTAACTAGTTGCCAATCCTTGGACTCCAATAAGCACGAGTTTGAGCTGGCTCTAAGTACAGAATCAAGTACACATGAGAAGGTATATGACAGACCTACATTGAGCTCCCTGCCTTGTCTGAGTACTATGATCAGAGTACTAGATTTGTTCCAGGCAAGCTTGTTGGCCTCCTCCCTATTCCCAGCCTGGTAAACTAGATTATTAATCATACCATTTTTTCCAAGAGTGGGAATTATGATGCCATAAGAGGCCATGCATGGAACCTAATTGATTATGTTATGTAAGATCACAGATTTGATGTGGTTAATCTAATTATCCAGGAAATAGCATCTTCCAAGAATGACAAGATCAAAAGGATAAATTATGTTCCATACATCATGGCCTTGATCTTTTGGATTATTGAATACCATGATGGTTTAGGCAGCATCCACAAGGCTTACAAGCCTCAAGTAGAACCTCCAATTCGTCCAGCTTCCCATCCTCAATCTCGACAGCAAGAAAAACCTACAGCTGCACCACAAGAAGAAGGACAAGTCTCTCTCTCTCAGATATACTCGGTAATTCTCTAGATTCACGACACTTAGGCTGAGGCGTTCGCTTCTCTTTCCTCTAGAATGGACTCTATTGGTGAGAGATTCACTTCTATTGAGCATCCCTTGGCTCGTCCTCCATCCCCAGTCAGATTTGGCCGCCGTCGCCGTTGTGACCCTTCTCCTCAAGGAAGTAGCTTTTGGTCATTTGATGTCAAAGGGGGAGAAGAGCACAAGAAAGGATAGAAGAAAGAAGATTGAAGAAGCCAAGAAGTCTATCTATCTTAGCTACTATTTATGTGTCTTTACGATAAAATGAACTTGTGATGTAATGCTCTTCTCGTTGAGAACATGCTTTATGTTATGTTTATGTTATGTTGAACTTGAAGTTATGGTCATCTTATAAAATTACACCTTGTGTTCATCTATAATATACTTTACAACATTGCAATTATCTATTCCCTCAAGTTCAACAAACAAAGGAAACTCCACGAATTTTTTTTAAAAAAAATCTTTACATGTGCTTGCAAAGTATCTACACTTCCATATGCACATGCTCAGGGGGAGCTTTCTTTGAATTGTTTTTCAAAGTCACAAAAGAATATACAACTCGTTTTCAAACAAGTGGTATATTCAAAATTTTATTCTTCTCACATAATATTTGTATTGTAATCAATTACCAAAAATGGGGATATTGAAAGCATCTAGGCACCTAAAAATGGTTTTGGTAATTAATGATATTATGTGAATACGGGACTAACATGTTTACTGAGTGTTTAAAATGTTTAGTCCCTATAATGATTGTGAGATGCATGCTAAGGGTCAATATGAAGATCAATGTGGCTCAAGACAAAGGTATAAGTAGATTAGGATCCCTTTTGCTTTTACCAGTCTTTGGAAATAGGGTGAAAGACCAGATTATAGGATAAATGATATACTATGAAGACCAAAATCAAGTACATACATCTTAGATTGATCCTTTTGGCACTTGATCGCCATCAAGCGGAGCTGTGATTTATTACTCTTGATGATTGCTGGCACCTAAATGGCTTGACAGGAGTTTGTGCGGTGACTTTTTCAAAAAGGTTGTGAAGAGACCCGGCTCTGACTTGTGAGTGGTTTGGTGCCCACCATCTCCGAAGCGGAGGAAGGATAACCACTAGTGGATTGAGAAGCTAAGGCTTAATCTATAGAGCTGGTCCAAGTCATTTGGGCTTTCCTTAACGTGGATTAGGGGAAACCGGCAAGTTTTTGAACACCACATTAAAACATCGTGTGTCAATTGGTTATTTATTTGTCTCTTCATTCCACACTTGTATTTTTAGCATATACTTGTAGAGAACTGTGCTTGTAGTGCCTTAGACATATTAATATTGTGTAAGTTTGAATTACTTTAAAATCTTGCTAGACTAAATTGTGGTAATTGTTTTTAGAAGGCAATAGTTTTTTAGAATCTCCTATTCACGCCCCACTTGTCAGTTAAACTTAATACTACACATGTAGCTGTCGCTGCCTCCCCCAACTCCGGCAGCCCTCCTCTCCCGCGCCAGGTGCCCTCCTGCTCCCCCAAGCACGCCACCTCCCCAAAGCATGACGCCGCCTCCCTCGAGCCCGTTGTCACCTTCCCTAGCTCTGGCTGCCCTCCTCCCCCACGCTCGGCGCTCCCCTCCTCCCCCGAGCATGCCACCTCCCCCGAGCACTCCCTTCCCTCGAGCACGCCGCCTCCCCTGAGCACGCTGCCTCCCCGAGCTGCACAGTGAGTTTATTTTATGTTCTTGATTTCTCTATGAGATCTGATTGTGCATTAGTTAGCTGTACTAGTTTCTCTGTCCATTATCTCTGAAATCTAAGTGTCGGCTGGCACTGGGAGAACTATTGCATGATAGATTGCGGGTTTTAGATTGCTCAGTGAGGAAATTTGTCAAGATTGAAATCTCAGGGATAATCTAGGTTTATTCTACTAGTTTGAATTCACATTTGCTAGTTGCATACATCTGTACAATGTAGTCGGTAGCTTTGTCAATAGCTAGTCCTTAGCCTCCTGCTCGGTATTACTTACTGATGTCCTTTGGCTTTGCCGAATATATGTTTGTTCTGTAGTAGCTCATATCTATTACTTGTTTCGGATTTCTGCCAAAATCTGTTGATTCTACATGCTCTTGACATTGGTACTATACTGATGTAATATTCAATTAGACAATCTAGTAGAATTTTTGAGGAATTGTCACTATGATCTTTGAAATATTGACAAGAGTAGAAGAAGGCCAAGTTTAGAACTTGTGTGCAACTTCTCGCCTGAGAGCTAAAAACACACCTCTGAATCTGTGCATTATGCAAATTTTCAATACCTACTTTTATGTACTATTCAACATATTGTTGTATGTTAATGACCTTAATAGTTTATCTGTTTCAAGAGATATATTGCTGTGCTTATGCTTTATTGTGCTTGGTTATAATTGGAAATAATATAAAAATATTGCTGAAACCGCTTTTCATATTGCTCGAGGGGTTACTTTTATTTTCACTTTTTCCCCTTAAAGAATAGGCTTTGAGCACAATGACACTCAAATTCCATGACGCATACCTAGCAACCTATATAGCTTTTAACAAAAGTAAAATTTGTTGTTAGCCTATTTTTTTTCGAACAATTCTGGTTTACTTGGCACAACGATTTTTGGAATATATTCTAAATTCACTAAGAATTGGCTCAAGAACACCACTAGAATTGCTCACTTCTATTATCTTCTGAAGATGTCATCCGCTCATGCTTTGACATCGTTACCGGATGCATGTGATGCACCGTCCTCTCAAAAATCCCAAAAAAGAAGAGGACTATCGAAAAGGCCCGAGAGCCGATTTACCATCACGGATGTTGATCTGTCTGGGACCCCTCTTAATCCTCACCGAGCAATGTTTGCATTCCGGAGAATAGTCAAAATATTTGCACGGGAACGGATTGAGATCACATTTAATTCGTGGACGAACATGACCAAAGTTCAGAAAAGTGAGCTGGTGATGAAAGTTTTTCGATCGTTTGAGATCCCAGAAGAACACAAGGCTTCTGTACAACAACATGCGTTGCTAGTGGTGTGAAAGGCATGGAAGAACTTCAAAAGCCTACTTGTCAAGCAATACATGGAGAAGGATCTGATGCCCTTCCACAAGTATTCATTCCTGAAACCTCAATATCAAGAGGTTGTAGCGATGAAGATGACAGATAATTTTAGGAGTGAAAGTGCGGCCCACTGGGCCCTTCAAGCAAAAAATATGCACCCCCACAAACTCAGCACCACTGGGTATGTGGGTAAAATTTCACAATGGAGGAAGGAGGATGAGCAAGCAATCCTACAGGACACCTCCTCGCCATTTGCTGGGATCCCTGACGAGCATGCCCAAAACTAGATAAGAGCGAGGTCATCTACCGTGTCATCGGAGGCCATCTCCTTTCGAACATCTGCAGATGAGGAAGTGTCTCGCCGCTTGATAAGATATTGAACTACTTAGATTATAATTACTCCATAGCTTCATAGGAAGTGAAATGACATATCTGGCTCCTGCAGGAAGCACTGAGTGTATATTCTTCCGAATACTCATTCCAGGCTCTCAGGGAGAGAGATATACTCTCTGTAGCCCTGTGAAACATGGAGCACCCAGGTTGCACGAGAGGCCTTGGTCTTTATGTTCCTTAGAAACGTGGTGTCTCAGAGAACTTTGAAACGTACCGAAGTAGGAAGAGAGCCAAAGCCGAGCACGAGGTATAGCTACAAGAGGACATTACAACATTGCTTAGAGATGAGATGCAAAGGTATGTCAGAAATCAGATGAAAAGGTACGGCACCCCTTCAAATCAGCAGGAAGCCCCCGCCGCTCTTGTGCTAGGTAGCCTCCCAACCATCGGAGTAGCTGCGTGTCTAACCCTACCTCAGAAAGCGACCACCGATTCCTATTGATGAAATCCTGGTAATAATTATTATCTCTGAAATGTTCGATCCACTGATAGGCCTGTTGGAGTAGCTAACTTTATATCATTATGTAGTTGGCTATGAAGTGCAAGCTTTAAGTGAAATATGCCTCTGTTGCCCTGTGCATTGCTTGGGGCTAGGTGTATCCATTCGGGCCCGGGGCCTTGGTGCACGGTGTAACTCTAGCACCATGTTTCGCAAAAGTGAAGGTGGATGGTGTTCATACCATTTTCGAGGTTGTCCCATTATAGATGCCCCCAAATGATGAGGTCATGACTCTAGGATAAGCCATTGAAACATTCATCTAGTGGTCCAAGAGAGACGTCTAATTGGAGGCTATTGCACCGGTGCTAAGTCCACTTGAGCTATCTGCACCGGTGCCAAATTCAAAGGAGCTATCTGCACCAATGCCAATTTCATATGGGTGATCCTCACCAAAGCTACCTGTAGTCCTGTACCGATGCCAAGTCCATGAGAGCTACCTGCACAAATGCAACAAGGGCGCGGTGCATCTACATCTCATGCCTGGTTGAGTACTGTGAAGTCGACCTATAGCCGAGGTGGCAAGGGCGAAGTGAAGATCGATACTGAGATCCCCTACTTGCCCTTGGCCTAGAAATTCATGCAAGGCGAGCTGTTGGTCGTCCTGAAAGAGTGTCTCCTAACCAGGCTTGCTAGAGATTGCATGCATGGTACATAGAATAGGCTAACAAGCTGGAGGAACAACGACGCTCAGGTATCACCATCAAGTTCAAACCGGATCATCTTCAGCAAAATATTCATGACTATGTCTTCACGATGACCTTCGAGAACTTATTCTTTCTCTTCACACTCAACGCCCTCGACGCCTCACTCATTTGATGTTGGACACTATAAGTATGTACAATCATGGTCTATGTTCATGTAATATCGATAAATATCATATATAACTCATTGCTTTTGTGTGTGTGTGTGTATAGATACATGGTGACTGAAGACAGATGAACGAAATCACCACTTGGTTTTCTCGACACATGCTTGGTCTCCTTAGATACCATCGAGGAGGATGCATCCTTCGTCGAGAATTATATGATGAAGGTATTGGAGGCTCACCGCGATAAGGAATTCATACTTATACCCTACAACTAAGGGTAAGTGTTACACTAGTGGCTATACTTGTTGATTTGTACTTTATAAGCAACACGATCTTAGGTTTAACGACCATGACATATCTATGTAGGTTCCATTGGATTTTAGCTGCAATTATACAAAAATAGAACAAGATAATATACCTTGATTCCCTACAAAAGAACAAAACTAACTACATAGTTATCTAACAATTAATCGACAGGTAAACACATGTCCTCCAAAGATAACTCCACTGCAGTCTTTCCTTTCTTCCCAATGACTAAGGCTAACTTTTTGGAATCACGTAGGTCGTTCGCCACGTACATTGCAAAGGTAGGAAAATCCAATGAAGGGATCGATGCCCTACGACACAATCTAGATTTCTCGGTATTCGCTAGTACACATTAATCCTATATAGTAATTTATAGTTATGCCTCTCAAACTAACAAATTCTATTTTTGCAGTGACACCAGCAGCCGCCGGCAACACCTGTGGATTCTATGTTTGCCGCAACATGCAACTACTTCTCAATTCTGCAAAGAACAATATTGATCCTCAGGTTTATCTCAATCTTGCGATAATTATTTCATACTTATCAATTTATACATGTATGCACGACATTGACTTTTCTACCGACAAGATGTATCCATCGCTGCAACTCCATTAGAATAAGCTGACCTCAAACATATTCAAGGACAATGTGCGTACATCTTGTTGTCTAAAGTCATAAAAGAAAATGGGGAATTCCACAATATAGAATTAATTTCATTGGGATAAGATTGAGCTTAATTGTTCATGTGTGTATTTGTTAATAGATGGATAATTTATTTTATTTCAGTTAATTGATTTGTGAAATAGATGTTCTTGTTTCCGAAATATACTATGTTGATCTGCTTGTTTTAGAGGGCATGTCTAGCATTTCCAGAGACTAGCCAACTAACAAAAATAGATTTATGAATAGAAAAATAATATCACATACGATTATTAACTCATAACCTTCTGTGATAGTTAACTATCACAGATGGTTTTTAGTAGAAATCGCATGTGATATATGATTTATCATAGACGGTTTCTACTACAAACCGTTTGTAATAGTAACATATCACAGACGGTTTGCAGTTAAAACCGTCTGTGTTATATCAGCTATCACAGATGGTTTCTAATACCAACCTTCTGTGATAGTCAACTAGCACAGACGATTTTTAGTAGAAACTATTTGGGAAAGTTTGCATCACAGATGGTTTGAAAGCCATCTATGATGACCTCATATCATTACTGACGCATAAACTCAGACAACTTATGAAACCATTTGTAATGACATTTTTGAAACGTCTGTAATGATCTTTTCAACAGTAGTGTAAGAACATGAACACACCAGTTTTTCCCGAAGATGTTGGCAAGTTTCACAGTTTGCAACATTGATCCATGCGCAGATGGTCTATCATGTTAAAATCGTATGTTTTCACAAGACCAAGCAAAATATCGTCAATATAATCACATTAATTGTTGTTCTTGAAAGCTATTTTGGGAATTTTTTCATTTTTATTTTAAAGGAAAAAGATGTTGTGGGACCTATGTGTCATTGAGGGAGAGAGAGGATAAGGAGGGGGCCACTCCAGCTCGGTTGATAGTGTCTGCTGTTTGCTGTAGTGAACATGGGGTTCGATCCGATCCCCACACGTCGCTTCGACGATCCTAGCGGCATCTGTTCAACTGCACCATCTCTACCCTCTCTTCATCTACGATGGGCTCCTTCTCCTCTAGAGAAGGCCAAAGAACTTCATTCCCTCTCCGGTTTCCTAGTCCTCCACCTCTCCATATTATTACTTGATCTACTTGGATCAAGAGCTACGCCCGACTGTGATTTGGTTGGTAATGGATTCTCCTGCATCACTCCCTCCTCCTCCTACAACCCGTAGTCTCGCTTGCCATGGCTCAACTGGAAGGTGGAGGTAGAAGTGTGTCTACTGAGGTGGCTACTTGATTGGGTAGAGGGAGGGCAGGGAGGCCGAGGGAGGAGGGGGTGCCGGGGTGGGGGAGGGGCTGAGCGGGAGGGGGACGGGAGAGGAGGGGCATCGGAGTGGGGTTAGGGAGGCGGCCGGGGAGACGACTGGAGGGAAGAGAGGGGTGTCGGGGTGGGGGAGGGTGGTGGCGGGGAGGGGACTGGAGGGAGGAGAGGGGCGCCAGGGTGGGGGTGGCAGTGGGGAGGGAGGGAGGCGGCCGGGGGAGGAGGGGCGAGGGGAGGGGAGGGAGGCGGCCGGGGGAGGAGAGGGGCGCCGGGGTGGAGGGAGGGCGGCGATGGGGAGGGGAAGTTGGAGAGAGAGATGAGAGTTAGGACTTAGGAGCATCTGAAGATGGATATCTTCGAGAGGAGAATCATTTTCTCAGAATGATAGACTGATGAGTGCAGTCTTTGAAAGATGCACGCAACGGTCAGAACTGAGAAGCAATGTTCGAGAATTGAGAGAAACATTTGAGCACAATGTTCGGGATAGCAAAGTTTGAGAGGTGATGTCTATAAATTCACTTCTCTTCTCTCATTTCTTCCCAACCTATTCAATCTCTCATTTCTTCAACATCCCTGTTCGCAACTTGTAATTATTGCAATGCTAAATTAACTGCTTGTACAGCTATAGGGACAACACACTTAAATCGACACTACAAAGCATACTTACGCAAGATGGTGGAGGCAATCACATACGCTAAAAAGTGGGAATTAGCTAAAGAGAGGTAACAACATCAACTGGAGGATCCTAAAATCATGTAGGCGTACGCTGACCTCGAACGCATGAATGGCCAAGACATTGATGAGTAGATACTATGTACGCATGCTGTTATAGTTCGTATGTACATACATTGTTACTGTACTCTTTTCTTTACTTGGGGAACCCCACTTTGGGGTGTAAAGTTTTTAACGAGGCAGTAACATTGTATTGTTAAAATATCAAGGAAATTCCACTTTTTCCCAAATATTTATGTCATTGCATGCCCATGTTTTTATGCAACTAATTCAATTTCAACAAGTTTTTAACGAGGCCGGTACGAGAGAAAGGAAGATGGCGACCACCGCCGCCTTCGTCGTGTATAGTTACTTCGGGCTGTGTTTGGACTGGCACGGCACGAACATAGACACAATGGGCTTTGGGCCATGCTTGGGCTTGGCCGGGCACGAGGTGGGCAGGCAGAGGGCGAGGCAGGCTGGCACGGTACGGTGGGATGACTGGGCTGAGCCGGCACGGCACGAAGCGGCCCGAAGCACGGTGGGCCTAGGCCGTACCGGTATGGCATGGCCCAACTCCCAGCTATAGGGTGGCTTGACATGATTAACTGTAGGTATATGATTGCTCAATGAGGATCATTGGTCTTGAATAGAATTAGTGTGGCAATTTAGAACTTTCTACAAGACATTTGAGTTGTCAGTGATTGTATACCTTGTTGTTCTATTCTGTCCATAGCATTATTTGCTTACTGTTGTTTCTATTATTGCATTTCGGTCATTCGCATTATTCTTTAGCTGCTGTTTTGATTATTTGGTACGTTGTAGAGCTCAAAATTCTAGTAGAACTTGTAGGAATTGTCACTCTAATTGTTGTTGAAAATTTGGACCACTTGTGGCGACGAGGCCTTGCATTAAACGAGAACCACCTGACATCTGAGAGCAAAACATCTAATAATAATTTAAACAATATGCTAATTGTTTATTTTTTTATCATAGCCATGTTTAGCATATTTCAATTTTATATAACTTAACAGAGAATTACGTCCAGTAGTTATTTTATTATTGCTCATGTCATTTAATTATTAATGTAATAATACTTTTATGCTTTAGTTAATTCTAAAATAATCTCTAAATATTTACTAAAACCGTATTATTCTCAACATTATTTTTACTAGCCGACCGCGGCATATGTATTGACGGATGCATGCAAGCGGTTAGCCTTTTTTCCGATCAACAGGCATGCATGTGCATGCACGAATGAAGTCTCCGCATGCATAATACTAGAAAATCGGGCGCGCTTTGCGCGCCTTGCCATATCATCAATTGCAGAAATTAATTCAATTGCTATGACATAGTGCAGTCAACATAAGTAGATATTTAGCATGATACTTCTCAGATTACAACATACTATTCGACTAATTAATCAGTTTTGCAATGGATCAGAACAAGACAACAATAACACTTGTTATGACTAATCTAATTTGAATTGAGAGAAATAAATAATAACAAACAACAGAAAACACAAAAGGAAAAAACTCATCTGTTAATTTATTCATCAAAAACAGAAAGGTAAGACAGCACACCTCAAGTTGGGCTCGCATGGTTTCAAGAGAAGATTTACAATTGGAAGTACACTACAATGAATCACAACACCATATGAAGCAACTTATCCCCATCAACTCATCTAATCCATCATCAGAAGCACTCTCAGAGCTGTCAGATTCCTCTTGTTTGCTTTTGTGCACCAGTCATCCTTATTTAAGGAGCAGGACCTAAAAGAAGGCATAACAAATTACGTAGATAGTGCCCACACATTTTATAGCACACAGAAACAAGCAGATACATAGTTGGGCAGTGTATGCACAACCCTTGCAGTCCACAGGGTTGACATACGTTACATGCTACGATCAGAATTCGTCACTACCAAACATAGAGACGGTAGTTTAGAATACTGATCCAAATGAACATTGAAAAGACTAAAGTAGTTCCATAATGCTAAAAACTAAATCAGAAGCAAACAGCACAGCTTGCAGCCATGAGGTTCCAAAATATAACATCCATCAGATTAGAACAGCAGGTAAGTTCATGACACCACGTCAGATGCCAAGCAAAGGCTGATCAGTGATTACAAACACACACATCTTGCTGCAGCTGGTAGACGCAAAAGTACTGAGCCCTCCTGTGCCTAAGAATCTTTTGGTGCCCTGTAAAGGAAAAGGGCTTTTGTGAGTAAGGAAATACACATGATGCTATTCTATATCAAGCATGAGAGCGTAGGCAGCAAGAAAGCACCTAGGTTTGGCAGGGTCATCTGCACAAGCATCACCATCATCATCTCTAGCGATATCATCTTTGAAGAGCTTCTTTGCAGTATTTTTTTAGGCGTTGGGCGAGACCTATAAGCGATTTGTTATGTCATGTATGTATATATAAGGGTGGATCCTGATTTGGGGTAGAAAACAAAGCAAAGAAATGCATTGTCAGTGGGTCTAACCTCTTTCCTGTCATGCTCCCTCGAGTCTTCGTTGAATCTCCAAAATCAACATCATCAGTAGGCTATGGTGAAGCAGGGCAAGGAAAAAGGACCATGTTAGTAAAACCATCTAGGAAACCTGTAAACAAATAGGCTCTGTTGCTATAGGAAATGAGTAGTTACTCTGAGCCATCATATGTAGAAGGAAATATGAACTGCTGATGCACAGAATCTACTGCAGAAGGTGCCTTTAATATGTTCTTGATGGAATCTAACATGTTTCCTAATACACATTGGGTTTCATCTTAATACAGTTTGGCATTAAGACTGATGATGCATAGACAATCTGGGAGTGGCCTTGCAGTGCAAGGCTTTAACCATGGGTTTTTTTTAATCAGTTATCGCTTGTTTTTTTTTGGGGGGGATTAGTTGGTCTCTCAAAATATGCTTACCATAATGATTTACAATTCATCTTTACAATATATATGTGTTGTTGGTTAGCTACTTGCCACTCAGTTCTGACAGCTGTAACTATCAGGGCATGCCAGCAGCAGAAGGAGCTGTTGCAGCGGCAGCTGTAGCTGATCAGATGTACGGACCAAAAGAGGACCGCAAGTTGGCCATTGTGCTGGTAATTTTCATATAGTTAGAATGGAACACTTTACCAAGGATAATCTATTCCACGTAGGCATTGGAACATGCTCAAGCCAAGACAGGGAGCAAGAGCCACTCAGTTCTATTCGACTATTGAGTATTATCTGTACGATAGTTTCCCTATAGCTGCACCCATGGTATATGAACCACAAGCTGATAATGGTATGAAGCATGATTACGTGACACAACTAAGTGAAATAAGTGAAAAGGAACAAACAATGTTCTATTCAAGTGGTCTGTTTTCTCCAAGGGGTTGCAGGTTCAAACTTTCCAATATTGCAGGTTCAAAAAGAAAAGGAATGGTCTCAGGAGTAAACCCTACCTTAAGCACATTGACACCACCGCTGGCCTGTGGCGTTGTTGGTGACTCTGTAAGCGCTGCCAAAACACTAATAGGCGCTGAATTTTTCCCTGTCTGGAGTAAAGCCAGGTCTTGACCTTTCTGTGGAGAGGTATAAACAGTGTATAGTAGTGTTAGAGGAAGGCAAGATGTATGGTACACATATGGATAAATTATTTTTTGTCTGCAAAATGAATGTGTAAATTACTGGTTTTTACTGAAACAGTTTACCTTTACCTTAGCAGTGTCTATGGTACTCTGCGGTGTCAATGGTGGTTCATGGGTGAGAAGAGTTGCTTTACTCGGCGTAGTGCTTGAAGCGTGGCTAGCCTCCGAAGTAGTAGGTGGCGAAGGCAAAGCTAAGGGGGCACTTTTCTGAGGAGTGTTTTGCATGCTGCTGCTTGCACCTTGAGAGAGCATGTGCGACGATGACTGTGATCCTGCAGGTGTCGCTGGAAGAAGAGCATTGGTAGCATCTATTTCTCCAATGACTGCATTAACCTGAAAGCAGACATTGCCAGAACCTATTGTGTTTTCAGTGAAGCTAACATTCCATAAGTAAACCTTCTCTAGGAGCCTCGTGATCTCATCTGGAATGAAACCACGCGGATTATCAGCGATGAGAGTATCAATTGTCTTCTTTGTGAGGCGTTGGGCTGTCCGTCCAAAGAGAATAAATTCAGTATCACCCGTTTCATCTCCAGCAACAATGCACAGTTTGTACCTATAATAGATGGAGAGTAGGTTAGAACAAAACTTCTGTGCTTCAACATATAATCATCTGAATATTACTGCCAATAGTTCCTCTTAGGGCACTAAGTTCATAAATATAACAAATTAACAGAAAGGAAACGGAACAGTACAATTAGCCATTGCAAGAAATATGTCCTCTTTTAGACCACATTACTTCTTTTAAACGAGCATATGAGTCTAAATACAGCAGTGCACTACAGTATTTATTCTTTTGGTCTGCCAAAATACTCCCTCCATTCTCATTTATACATGTCATTTTCGATCCATGCACATAGACCAACGGACTAAATGCCTTATTTTCTAACACATTTTGGCTCTCCCTAGTAATGGTGTATCCATCTGTCAAATACCACAACTAATATGCAATTAATAGGTGTTGTTAGGTGGAATTTGTTGCTTCAAAGAAACCAAAACAACAACTATCTTCTCTTGTAAAATATACCAGGACAAACAATCTCTAGGCAGTACAAAGAATACTGGTTTTAGCACTGAGTGCAGGCAATGGTAATCTATAAAAGTAAAATACTATAGTATATGCCCAATTTCAAAATTCTGGACTCAAGTCTAAATGTATCAAAGTTCATGCTCAGATAATTCATTGAGCTACCAGGGAGTCTATCCTAGGTAGAACGGAAATTCTGGAACAAGTCAAATTCCAAGAAAACTACTATTAGAGGGCCACTATCAAGATGATTTATCTAGGACTTAGTTTCATCCATTTTATCACTTGGGCAAAATGCGATAGTTACAACTTACAAGTTACAGTACACTGAGGAGAGCAGGACGACAACGGAATTTTTAATTTGCCAGGAAAAGTAATATGTTGTAAAAAAATAAACAAATAAGATTGTAGAAGCTTTGCTATTCTAGAAACGCTGATGATTTCTGACAATTGTTACTTATGGAACATCTGAGATCTGGCAAACAATTTGCAAGAATCAGCCAATTTAGATTAAATTATAGGAAAAGCTAACCTATTGCAGTTAACCCAAACACTAACTAAACCATTAAGGTGCATCCCTCCCATTGCAATCATCTGAGAAGTGTGAACAAATTAAGATTTGAATGTTGATAGAAGCTTGGGACATCCACTAAACTCCAATTCAGGCGAGTAACACAAAATGCTCATTCTAGCACTGGAATCTGGGGAGCTGACATGATCACAAGCCCAGACAACTGACATATTTTCCAACTTCCCATGCAACTTATGAGGCACACAAAAAGTAACCCAACCCCAATCAGTGGTAGTCCTCTAGGACATACAAATATAACCAAAGATTGTGAAAGCTCTATGCAGACATTTCACCCATGATTCTTCTAATCAATAAGGAACTCATGAGACCATACATATTTTCAAATAAGATCTCAAGTCACATGCTAAGCTCAGATTCAGACAACAATGGTGTCAAACAATTTGCAAAATTTGATATTCCATCCAACTGACAGAAAATGAAAGGCTCACAAATTTTACAAGAATGCCACAAGCAATCTTATGGATAAACTTTTTTGCATCTGTCATCAGCTGAAACTCGTTTAATCTTTGCAAGTTCCTTCTACTGTAGATTTCTTGCTTTCTATGCCTAATAGCTGAAAAATGCCATTATTTTCTGGTAGCAATTGAAGAAGCTTGGGTTTATATTTATTCTTTTATTACTTTGTGATTAATATCTCCTGTAGCATGGTCAATAACTCAAGATGGTCGTTGTATTCTATTGAGATGGCGTTAACACTTAAACTTTTTTTTATCTTGCATTTTGGATAGAGGAGGTCCTATCAATATCTACATTTAGCAGTTTTGATAAAATAACCAATAAATGAATTATAATTTATGCCTCAGGATGCAGATGGGAGACATGCACCATCACAGGAAGAACAAAGGGTGGTCTTTGTTGATAGAGGTGTTGGCTCACCAAAGTTTGCTAGACCAATGAATGAAACCATTTCAATGAGCAGCATCAAGTTGGATTCTGAAGCCAAGGTTGTACCAAACAGCACTGTACATTGTAAAATTTACTAAAATATGCATGGCAAAGCTCTATGCTATGCTTGAATTGTGAATTCTTTGTGATTATGGGATTATGGCAAGTGTGATATGTGTGTTATTGAGCTAATTGATATGCACTAATTAGGCTTTAAGCTTTAACCGCCAAAGTGGAACTTTCATAACTTCTGAACTGTTGCAGCATATGCAGAGGATACACTATACCTAGTTTCTTTTGTTTCAAGCCATGTATGGAAACTCATCTCCTGTGAATCTGTGACACTTATTTAAAAAAAACATCTCCTGCGATGTTTTTTGTACTCCATAATAGTTTCTGAACCTGTCAAAAATATGCTGTTTAAATTTCTGTCATCTGAAGTTCTGACAGCTGTAACTATCAGGGCATGCCAGCAGCAGAAGGAGCTGTTGCAGCGGCAGCTGTAGCTGATCAGATGTACGGACCAAAAGAGGACCGCAAGTTGGCCATTGTGCTGGTAATTTTCATATAGTTAGAATGGAACACTTTACCAAGGATAATCTCTTGCACATGGTATATATAATTCTATATGCATGCTTCCGCTTGTTGCATTGTAGTTTGGAAACCATCATAACTATGTCACATTCTCTTTCTATAGGTTAGTTACTGTGAAAATGATGTGGACTGCAGACGTCTACTACAACTAATCCACTTTGGAGAGATGTTTGATCCTTCACGTTGTGCAAAAACATGTGACAATTGCTTGAAAGAATTACGATGGATTGAGAAAGATGTGACCAACATTGCTAGGCAATTGGTTAGTGGAATTAGTACAGGAACAAGATGTAGACGATCCCGAACTAACAGCAAGCACAAAATTAGTGGAGGCACAAGATCTAGATGATTCTGAACTAATAACAAGACAACATGGACCAGATATATGCCTTTTTAACACAAACAGCAGGCAAAAAGTTCACATAAGGACCAGATCTGTTCCATTGAACACTCACTAAAATCAAGTAAAAATTGCTAGAGCATGAGACCTTAAATAGCTAATTTCCAACGGGGAGATGCAAGATGGGGAGAGGGAAAACCTACCCCGCAGCGCATCGGAACCCGCCGGGCTAGGGTTCAACAATAGCAACGGGGAATAAGCACGAATACCAATGTTCATATGCAACAGCCAGATATACCAACATCCATTACAGATCAACTACATAATCTGGTAATCTCAGCAATTAGGGTTCCATACCTTCAAGTTTGGGGGGAGGAAGGCGCACCCAAGGTGAGGGAGAGGAACAAACCTGGGATGGAAGTGAGATGCAGGAGCGGAGGCAGGGATCCCGTCCTTGTCGCCGTCGGCCGGCCTCCTGCAGGCCCCCGTCGCACGGTCGCCTGTCTCTCCGGCCCTCCTCGCGATCTCGCCCAGATGTGGTGCCCACAGCCAGATCCACCTCGACCCCGCCCGATCCGCAGCACCGGTGCCTGCGCGAGGGGGGTTAGGGTGGGACGGGCGAAGGGAATGGCAGGCGAGGGGAAGGGGAAGGCGAAGGGGAAGGCGCACCCAAGGTGAGGGAGAGGAACAAACCTGGGATGGAAGTGAGATGCAGGAGCGGAGGCAGGGATCCCGTCCTTGTCGCCGTCGGCCGGCCTCCCGCAGGCCCCCGTCGCACGGTCGCCTGTCTCTCCGGCCCTCCTCGCGATCTCGCCCAGATATGGTGCCCACAGCCAGATCCACCTCGACCCCGCCCGATCCGCAGCACCGGTGCCTGCGCGAGGGGGATTAGGGTGGGACGGGCGAAGGGAATGGCAGGCGAGACGAAGGGGAAGGAGATTCAATCTAGAGAGGTAGATAAAGAAGGGGGAGAAATTTACCTCGAGCCCCACACCAGGCCGATAAGACAGCACGGCCATCGGCAGGAAGGGCTGGCCGGCCGGCCGCGCACGCTCGTACGGCGGGGGGAGGCGCCGACTGACACTGTTCCGATGCGACGGAGCGGACGCATCTGGGCCTGAGCGAGCGGATGACGAATCATTGGCTAGAAGACCTAGAGTGTCACCGCGCACCGCCCCAGCTGCTCGGCACGCCTCATCTTGCTGCTCGCCGTGGCTGCAGAGGGCCCCCGCATAGCCCGCCGAGGTCGGACCCACCGGTCAGTATACCGACTGCTCCTAGCAAGCTTCGGCGTGACCACGAGGCAGCGCTCGCCACGCGTCGCCGCGCGAACGCACGCGCGGTGCGTGGAGCGCTCTCGCGCGAGGAGAATGGGTTGGGTTTTAATAAACCTGATAGTATAGTAGCTTGGCAGCACACTTCACGATATGCATGTGCCAGCTGATCGACGTTGAATCCCAGACGCGCGTCAAGTATCAGGAAACAAATCATTACGTAGAAGAACATTTGTATTGAAACATGCAACAAACACAGATATCATCGCACTTACACGTCATGTGTTGATTGTTTATTTGATCTAACGCGTGCCGCGACTGCGATTGCGTGGCCATTCGACATTCGTACAAGTCAGAAGTGTGTGGCAGTGGTCTAACGTGTAGACTTCACTTTTGCACTAAGTGACCGGAAATTAATCTAGATGAGGTGAAGATGGTTGGGCTAGCTAGCTAGCACTACAAGCTACATGCTCTATATAATACGCATCCCTCCTAAAAGGAAGAAATCCTTTTATTGTTCCCCTTTGCCTTGAATTCTCTCCTTTTGCATGAGATAGAAATAAGGAATTCCAGACACCTCGCAAACGAAAAACAGTTTAAACAAAAAAAAGGATTTCCAAAATAGATCATAGATAATTCTAGCCATCGCCAATAAATCGCGGCTTTTTGCCAATTTGATGGTAAGAAATCCCGGGTCCTAGAAATTCATTTCGTACAATTGAACCTTTTCAAACTGTTTCTTTTTGAGAACCAAAAAAACTTGTGCCAAAATAACAGATGCGAAGAAGAATAAAAGGCCTTGGATGCGTAATGGATCCTGAAGCACTATTTCTGCATCTCCCTGACCAAAGGCGCGGGGAGGCCCGGGGAGGCGCGGGCTCGGGGAGGCGCGGGCGCGGGCGCGGGCGCGGGGAGGCACGGGGAGGCGCGGGCGCGGGCGCTGACATGGTAGTGACTTGGCGCCGCGTGGGCTCGAAAGTGGCAATTAGTTAGTCAAGCATATCTTAAGGGTGGCAAAGTGTTGAATGCAACGAAGAGAGTGGCATTTGGATAGGTGACATTCTTAAGAGTGGCAAATAGTTAAATTTCCCACCTCTCTCCGGTCAGCTGCCGCTCTGCCCCTCCCCCACTTCCCTCCCTACCAACCGCCGCTCTCCCTCCCCTCCTCTATTCTCCAACGCCAGCACAGCTTCCTCGCTGCGAGCTCTTCCTCCCCTCCCCTTACTCCCTCTTCTCCGATGCTAGCATAGCTCCACACCCCCCTTCCGCCTCCCCCAACCCTCTCCTCCACTATTGGTGGTCGACAGTGACCTTGCCACCTCACCGTGCCACGGTCCCTCCTACCCCACTACACCCGCTCCCAACCTAATATTTAATGCGCCGCCTCGTCGTGCCTCCCTCCACCGTCACCCAATGCCTTCCTGGCCTCCCTACATCCAGGGGCACGCGGTGAACCCGTCAGCGCGACCCCCTGTCGATGCGAGAGTTAGAGTGAGCAAGAGAGAGAGAGAGAGTGACGGAGCAGTGACTGGGGGAGAGAGAGAGAGCGAGAGAGAAGATGCTATACCATTTGAATGGCATAGCATTTTCTCGTTTTTCTTTATTTTTGTTTTGAGGGAAAAAGAAAACCGCAGTGTACTTGAAGTGAATGGTTAGCTTGTGTTTCGCTATCAGTTCTTTTGTTTCCAAGATCAATTCAATTCCCTATTTGGAACATAGGAATTTTACAAAAATTTCATATGAATCCATTCAATTTTCATATGAGCATAGAAAATTTCCCGCATTCCAAACAGGTCTAATGCTGCATTTGGTTCGGGATTAAGATAGCTAAGTTAGCTAATATTAACTCAGATAGGTTAGTTTAACTCAAATTTTGTGTTTGGCAAATAACCTAGTTAGTCTAAATTGTTGTTTGGTAAGATTTAGATGGGTTATCTGGTCGCACAAGCAATAGAAATATAGAAATAAGGAAGATTTGTTGTGGTGGGTTAGCTTATTCCATTATTTTAATAGGTTAATATAATTCTAGGTTAGAGAGGTTAAAAGATCTTAACCAAGCTAAGATAACCCCTCTAGCCCAGTCTTTGCCTTGGGGAGGTCCTACCGCTACTTCTTCCTATTCACAGCAGCATCAACTTTTCTGTGCAAGCTCTGCTCAAAAGGGCTTATTTTGAGTGGCTTTTGGCTGAAAATTATTGTAGCTAGTTGAAAAAATAATGTAGCTGACGGTGGTTTATTTGGCGTAATTAAATTTTAAAAAAATAAAAATAGAAAAAATAAGTTTGCCCGTCACGAACAGTACAAACAAATACAGGAAAAATAGAACCGACAAAAAAGCTCAAAAAAAGCTAAAAAACCAGAAAAAAACAAAATTATTGAATAGTGAAAAATAAACCAGAAGCCAGAAGCTCAAACCAAAGCGAGCGGGGCTCAGTCTTTTCATGGCTGAATGTCTATAGCGAAAGAGAAGACGGTGGATCAAATACGATTTGTCTAATATGTAGTTACCCACACGAAGACTTTCCGACAGGCACCTTCCGTGCGTTGCCGCGCTAACATACAGAGCATGTTATAGTAGTTGGTTATAGCTAATGACTTTTGACTAAAAATAAATAAGTATTAGTTGAAAGAAGTAATTTTTAGAATGAGAGTGTGAGTGATAGGGAAGGAAGAGATGTATATGCGAGATAGAAGCGGGAGAAGTAGGGTGCATGTTGTCTCTGTAATCTTTTGTCTTATCTCTGGAGCAAGACAGAAATAAAAGAAGTGAGGAAGCCATGTGTTCACATCAACGTCTAGATCTAAATAAAAATCAAAAGCAAAAGTTAATGTGATCAGACAGAGAGCACGTCTGCTTGGTTTGGGCGTTATACACTCCTTTGTTTTAGAGAATACAAAATATTGTCACACTCACATCCTTTTATTCCCCATTTAATTATTGCACTGCACACTAGATATTTCGTCAAATGTGTCATAAAAATTTGAGACACGTTACACAATTCCTGGCTTCAAACCAACGCAGATGTACACATCGTCGATCATAAGTTCAGGATAGATCCTGGCACTGACTGACCCATTCGTTTCTATGTGCAGATGCGTGCGTGGAGCCCGTGGTATTATGATGTGAAATGAAAGCTTCCAAAGCTAAGCCATTAATCCAACATTTCAACGCATCCATGGCGTCTTGCTAGATGCTTTCCAAGACTCGTGTATCACGATAAACTATCTGGAGACATGCATGCATGTGTGGGCGAGACGACTACTCGCTGGTGGTTCGTACGTACTCGCATCTGAGCCGTCGCTTTCCTTCCACGATCGATTCCCTGTAGAGCGAATCGGGTGGCGCGAGAGAGCTAGCTCAATCATGCAGGCGCGCATGGTGCCACACATAGCCAGCGTGCGTATCGAGTGGCTCGGCGTACACAACGCTTATGCTGCAAGGAAGCAAGCAGCTAGGAAGAGATGATCGGTTCAGCGATCGATCGACGAAGTCGGATGATGTGGGACCCGGGCAGGACCGCGACTTTAACGTGCGTGCCTGTATATCACGGGAAGTCCTTGTCCCTAATTAGCCTATGGGATACTGTTATGATTGTGATTTACCTATGATCTTTTTTCTACTGATAGTTTATGTCTGCTGTCGATAACTTTTAGTATTAACGTGAATGTTTATGTGAATATATTGAGCGTTAATAAACTGTTTTAAAAAATTTATCCTAATAAACCATTTTAAAAATGTGACAAAGAATATGTCTCATTAATTTATTTGAAAGCTATAAACTATAAGCTGAGAAGAAGAATGCCTTGTATGATTTCTACGATTCCGTCTGGTGGGGGAATCTCGTAAACAATCGATAATTATATGTGTTGCAGATACGGTTCATCCAGAATTAAGCTTGCACGATTTTGTTTTCTTTTATTATTATTGCAATGCAACATTCGTGGATGCATCACTCCGCATACATTGCTTGTTTGTAGTAGAGCTAGAGTTGGGCCGTGCCGTGCCGACATGACACCGGGCCCACTGGTATCGGGCCACTTCGTTCTATGCTGACTTGGTCCAATTATCTCATCGTGCCATGCTGTGACGGCCCGCCTCGCCTTCGGCCAAGCCCAAGCATGGCCCAAAGCCCACTGCGCCGGCATTCGTGCCGTGCCGTGCTAGCCTAAGCCCAACCCGAAGTAACTATACACGATGAAGGCGGCGACGATGGTGGTGGTGGCTGACATTTTCCTTTCTCTCGTACCCGCCTCGTTAAAAACTAATTGAAATTAAATTAGTTGCATAAAAACATGGGCACGCAATGACGTAAATATTTCGGAAAAAAGTGAAATTTCCTTGACATTTTAAAAATACAATGTTACTGCCTCGTTAAAAACCTTACACCGTAGCGTGGGGTTCCCCGAGTAAGGAAAAGAATACAGTAACAATATATGTACATATTAACTATAACAACATACATACATAGTATCTACCCATCAATGTCTAGATCATTCATGCATTCGAGGTCAGCGTACACCTGCATGATTTCAGGATCCTCCGATTGATGTTGTTGCCGCTCTTTAACTAATTCCCAGTTTTTGGCGCATGTGATTGCCACCACCATCTTGCGCGTGAGGGATGATCTTTTTCCTTCAATTATTCTCCCTACCGTGTTGAACGTCGCTTCTGAAGAGACGGTGGACACTGGCACCAGGAGAACATCCCATGCGAAATGTGACAACATAGAAAATATCTGCTTATTATTCTTCCACCACTCGAGCAAGTCTATCTTGCCTCCACCAATAAGATCGGGATCAATATTTTGCAAAATCATGCTCCAAGTAGTGGTTCAGCTCCGAGACAAAATTCTACTTGGAGGCCGCCTGAGACTAAGAGGACGAAGAAGTAGACTTTCCCTTCAGCTTCTTCCATAAGTGTGATGTCAAGTTTATCTTTCCTTGTTACGTCTGTTGTGAGGCCTCCTCCCCCGACCACCCTCACCTCCCCCAGTCACCTCCCTCCTCCCCCGCCCCTTAGCGACCGATTGCTTCACTCCTCCCCCACCCCCACCCCTCGGCGACCCCTCACCTCCTTTCTTCCTCAGCAACTCCACCTCCCCCGGTCGCCTCCCTCCTTCCCCGGCCACCCCCACCTCCCTCGGCCGCCTCCCTCCCCCCAGGCGACCCCTCGTCTCCCTCCTACCCCGGCCCCCCGGCAACCCCTCACCTCCCTCCCTCCGTCCCCAACCCCCCTGGCGCCTCCTCCTCCCCCAGCCGCCTCCCTCCTGGGGTCGATGATACGTGCGCCCACCACCTTGGCAAGCATAGCCTCTCTCATGGGCTTTCACGATGTCACCGTCGGGGGCGACCAGCGTCGGCTTCAGCGGCGCGGGTGTCTACTTCAGCTTCGGTGGCACCAGGGTAGGGACGCTGGGGCTGGTGGGGCGCCCGAGCTTTCCTAGCCTGGACTTACGCGGCACGTAGACTATGGCGGCCGGCGACACCGCCGCAGTGGCGAGGAGGATGAGGAGGCAAGTAGGACACCACTGACACCATGCTCGACACCGTCCGCACCGACATCGACACCTATGACCAAGGCTTCGAGGAGCTCACGCCACTCATGTCCAATAGTCCAAGCATGAAGCCGAGCTCTAGTATGCTCCTTCCCCTCTACTCCCTCTTTCTGCTCTATGATGGCTTGTAGGGTGGGAATCAATGGGATGATGAGATGGCAACGGGAGGGCGATGGGAAGGGGAGGTTGAGGCGGCCACAGGCGTTGGTGTGCCGATCATGCCACCCCCCCCCACGTGCTAGCCGGGCCGGGCCGGCCCAAGCATGGTACGATATGCTATGCCATCCGACATCACTACTGCAATCAGCTTGTTTCCCTAGGGTCTGAATTCCTAGGGAAAGGCCAGAAAACAGTAGGGATAGATTGTCCCTACGGCTTTTGGTAGGGAACATTTCCTAGGGAACAATTCGACGGGAAAAGGCGATGTGCCCTACCGCGTGCCTGGGAAACGGTAGGGAAATCATATTTCCCTAGGAATGGAGTTCCTAGGGAAACTTGCTGGTACAACACATCTAAATCCTACGTGTAAAGTAGTGCCAACATGGAATGGAAGTTTCCCTAGGACTTACTACTCTAGGGAATTTCTTGGGTTGACCATTAAACCAATTCACATAAGAATTCACATTTGAAATCAGTACTGAATTTATATTTGCATTCAAATACAGAATTTAAATTTAGATTCACATATGATTTTGTTTCACACATAATTGGATTCAAGCACACATGAACAGGGACAAAAGCATTGATTCCAGATCGACATTCACTGATCCATGTGTTCTTAATAGGTCGACAATACAAGATGATCCACTAATAGAAGATGATTCACTAGGTGACATTCACTAATCCAGTAATATTAGCTCCAAAAGAGCTTCCTACAAGCTGATTCACTAGGTGACATGAGACCAAATGTCTGCTCAACCAAACTACTACTAAAACATGGGAAATTCTTCCTCTGGAGGTGGAGAGTAGGTCCCCCCACCACTTGTTGTCGCATTCACATGGCTGTGGAAGTTTCCACTAGCAATCCTACTCAATGTTTCTTCAGGAGTTTCCATTCCAACAGATGAGCCAAATGTCCTAGCCTATGCAATTAAACAAGCAATGAATTAGAAATATAGATTCAGATATGATCATTTATGCAATTAACCTCTTCATAAATATAAATGTATGTATCTGGAACCATAACATATAGTGAGATAGTCTCCAATTTCTACATAGTTAATTGTTCTAATTATGGACTTGCGGTAATAATGAAAACATCATACATTTTATGTTTCAACTTTTCATCATAGTTGGGTTACTTCAATAATATGACAACATTTTTTTGACAATGCTATGAGGTGCCGTGGGCTTTTTTACTCGGTGTTGTCCTATTGGTATTACAATGTTCACATTATTTCAGCAATTTTGTACAGAATCCCTTTCCAACAGCCAAATTAGAATTGCACTGAGAACTTCTTTGAACATATCGATGCCAAAATACATGTGATGTTAGTTTTAAATTCTTGTAGAAAAGGATGTGGTACCACATTGAAACAAGTACTTCCAATTTATTAGTCTGGGTACCCACTATTTATACTGAAATGGAAAGAGGGTAGGGTTACTGTGACAAGAAAAGAACATGGGACCAACAAATGAGCAGCAGCACAAAACAGACAAATAATCAATCTCACTAAAGATCTTGACTACTGCTCTAGAAGACAAGACATATGTAACCAATTTCATCAACTGCTAGACCAAACATAAAAAGATTTCCTCCTTTTCTGACAAAAAACGAAGACTTCTCCATAACTTTTCTATACCACACCCAACCTTGTTTAAGTTTTAACTAACTGGAGATGGAGCACAGATGATAGAGAGCACTTCTCATTGCAAGAAAGCAATGCTGGTCATAAAAATAATTGAGCCCACTCATATTCATAGAAAACATTAAGGGCTGACAGTGAGAAGTGGAACTACTAATGGGAGGCAAAACAAATGCACAAGCAAATTAAACCCAGTAGCTGCTTATAATTGTAATTAAAAGGGCAGCCCATATATCCTAGAACCATCGCAAGATATTTGATCAATGAGATGTATAGAAAATCTTGTACCAGTTCTATAAGAAACTAAAAGATGTCGATGTGGTGTTGTCGTGTCGCTCCAGAAAGAACACAATCAAGAATGAGATACTAATCATCAAACTTACATTATTTTGAGGAGAGGGAACTGGAGATGGTGAAATGGCATATCCTGGAGGCGGGGGTGGGGGAGGCAGGGGAGAAGGAATACATTCGGCTGGTATACCAGTGTGCAAAGCAACAGTCTGCAGTTCAATAATATAGAACATAATTAGAAAGTAGCTCAATTGGCACAAAGCAAACACATATATAAGGTTGTATGTCTCATCTCACCTCCATAAACCTTTGGAGAGTTCCATACTGAGATTGTACAGTTCTGCCCCACTCCAACATGCTATCGGCATAATTCTTAGCCAATTTACTATCATTAGCTTCCTTCCTTAAACGTTCCTCTTCCTCTCGACGTTGACGCTTAGCAGCCATTACAGAGGCATGACTTCTCTTTAGCTCAGGCAGAGCTTCTCTGTCATTGATGATCCCATTAAATGTAGCCCATTTGCCATGTTCCCGACCGCAACAGCATTGATACAAAGCTCTATAATCCACTGGTGAATGCAGCCAATCAAAATCTTGTCCATTCATCTCAATAGCCTTGGCTTTGTATTGCTCCTATTCCATGCAGAAATTAATGTATGACGATATTGCAGAATAAATAACAATAGAGAACAATTGCATGTGGAAACAGTATATATACATATGTAGAGATGTGCATTAAGGACTTACCAAGCATGCTGTGGCTTCTTCTGTGTTCAGTGAAGTCATATCTTCAGGATTTGAACCTCTATGAGTATGGACCCATGCCTCAACTTCAGATACAACTCTCCCTAATTTCTTAGACTACAATAACAAGAATCTGGAATAAATTGTTTGTTGCTGCAAAAGACTATCCAACCGAATTTCAGGAATAAGTGAATACTAACCATCTTTTGGTGTATTATTGCAATGGAGTTGGATCCTCCTTTGTGAGGTTTAAATCTACTGCTCAAGCGATTTGCACGATTTTTCTGAGACCTTTGCTTGAACTCAGGACTGCTCCATTCTGTGGCCAAAACATCCCAGCAATCTTGTTTGCACCAAGTAAGTCGTCGATCAATGTACTCCTCTCGTGTCAAATAGAACTGCCCGGCAATCTTGTCACAAATTTTTCTTCCCTCCACTAGGTGAAAATGTTCCATTGTAGCAGTGATTCTTGCATAATACATGATGCTTCCTAGCAGATCTGAGCAACACGCACCAACATGTTCTCTTGAATCATCTTCTTTGGCTGGATTGAATCTAAATCTTTGCTGCAAATGTAAGTTATATTGCTACTCAGTAAACAAGTTCAGAATGTGCTATATATGTGAAAAAAAACTCTGCAGGACAGAACATGCTTTTGTAACAAATAGCATAGTAACAGACTAGGTAGTCCTTCAATAATCAATATAGAATCATAAATCAGTTCGTTTGCCAATCATTACTTCACTAAAAATCACAAATAGTATATATTTCCACTCAGGAAAAATCTGGAAGCAGCCACAGCATATATATACACAGAAGCTCTAAAAACAGAAGATGTGAAAGGAGCCACATCATATATATACACAGAAGTAGCCACAGCATATATATACACAGAAGCTCTAAAAACAACATATATATACACAGCATACATATACACAGCCACAGCATATATTTTCAAGGATAACTTCTTAGTCAATCTCTGATACCACTTTCATCATTTAAGGTTAGATATATTATACATTTGTTTAACAGAAAGGCCAAACTGAATATTATGTTTCTTGTATCACCTTCCCATCAACTGAATCTTGCTTGAACTTATGACAATTGATAACCTATGACAACTCGTTTAGTCACAAGTAGAAGATTATGGTAACAGAGCTAACTATTGGGGGTACTCAGTCCTACCCTTTTGAGACCCAATACTCGGAAATACAACTCCCATCATACCTTCACACCATGTGACCCCTCTTATAGTGGTTTTTTTCTTTGACACAAGCATAGGTCAACAGTAGTGCACTCTGCTACAATTCCTTCAAAGGATCATAAATATGTGGCATCATCTAGTACAAAGCATGCAGTAGATGGATCTTGGAATGCACAAATTCACGGAGTATATGCAAATATAGCTGGTATTAGTGTTACATTCCTCAAAAACATGATGTTATCTATATTTGTCAAGTTGATTGTTTGGTTTCATCAAGCCAATATTAAAAAGAGTTAAAATATATTGAATGATGATGTGGGGGCACTAATGACTATCTTTTCTCTCTTGCGGGCAAGCCTTCAACTATCGTTAGACATGTAATGTCCACTGACAGTCAAAATTCATAGGATATGAATGGTCCAAGAAGCTTACCATCCGCACTTCCATGGCAACCAAATATCCCGCATTTTCCGAATCATGCACTAAATTTTCAGAGCCCAGTATTTAGGGGGTCATTGCTTGATGCAACAGGCCTAACCCATGTTAAAAGGACAAACACAATGACAGGTCTGTAGACAGCATATTCAAAGGAGATAATTACCCAAAAACCTTCAGCAACAATATCAGCTATGGATCTCCCAGATGAGTCCTTTGCTGCTTGGTAATGTTTTCATGTTGATGCCACCACAGTCTTGCCTCTGTACTGAACCAAACCAGGATGATAATGCTTTAGAAGACATGTTAACACACTTGCAGGAGTCCTTCCCTGTACTTCAGACCAATGCCTTGAAATATAAACAAATAATTCAATTAACACATGTTATATGATTGCAGATTTCCATGAGAATCACAATGTAAATTTTTTATACTCACGTTTTTCCTTGTGGCTCAATCAATGGACGATCTTGCACGTTGGGGATAGTGGGAGGAAGTTCTGCACTTCCCCTCAAGTGGCCTTCTCCAGCTTCCTCATCTGCATGCTGCAGAGGATCAGCAGGTTCATTGTGACTCAAAACCGTGTTCTCCCTAGCAACAGAACTGCTGGAAGACCGACTCCGTGTCCCTCGGTGTGAGATTGTCATCCCTGAAAAAATATGGCAATTACACATGAGTAATTGTATTGGCAAGCAGTAGACAGATGCTGAAAACAGAGCTGAAATCCACCTAAAAGTCATTAGGATCTATGTATTCCTCTTCTGTGTCGGATTGCACTTCTTCAGCTGGTGGTTCGTTCACTTCACTTACACCATTTCGATGTTTGATCAGAAGTACCTTGTGGCTCGTTTTAACCATGTCTAGCTAATTAATTAGAAATTAGTGTTCGTATGCAAGTATAAAAGGGACAGACTTGCCACCGTTCACACAAAAAAAAGGGGACAGACTTGGAAACAGGTAGCAAAGGACGCAAATGAGAAATTAATATCGTACGAACGAACTACTAAAAAACTACAAGAGGTGATTATCTATGTGCTTATTTTCTTCCTCTTTCTGCACACCACCCGTGACGTGAGTAGGAGCGGTTAGTTGCACCACATATATGAATCTTCCTCTAGGTCACCCATCGATCGATTTGGTGCTCCTAAAAAACCAATTTCCAAATAAGTGGGAAATGGGAAATGGAAACAAGTAATGTAATAACTACGGTGGTTTTGCTATTTTACGCCTGCTATATGCCTTATCAACTCGTGGACACATCTCCGAGCCGTTGGATCAGTGCCACGTGTGATCGAGTTGCAAAATAAGGCACCGTGGGGCATCTATAGAGTTGTAAACAAGTCAAGCTCAAACAAGTTTAGTTACCGAGGCTCAAGCTCGAAACATACGTGAGCCAAGCTCAAGCAATCTGGTTAGCGTCCGAGCCTCAAATGGAGCTTGAGCTCGGCAAAAGCTCGATAGCAAGAAAAAGTGGACGCTAAAAGATCCAAAATTTGCGCCATACAACATCAAAATGGGGAATGCTCACATGTTGGTGCTCATCAAATTTTCCGGTGGACACACAAAATCTTCTTTGAACTGTGTGCAAAATCAGCAGAGAAAGCAAAGAACCTGGCCAGGCTCGTTAAATATTGCGAGTGATTTCGGTGAAAAAGGGGCCCAAAAGGCCTCTGTCCTGCTCTCCTCATGTTCTTCTGCACAAGCTAATAAACCTTCGTTCTGCTATTTTTTAGTACCACACCGCCAATTCAAATAGCAATAGACCAACTTAAATACTCACTCCGCACCCGTTATTTCGCCGAGCCAACTAGCGATGGCTTGTGACCCGAGAGGGGGCAATAAGGTGGTGCGGATGCTTGGTTCAGCTTGTGGGTCTGGGTCTGCGTATGCACTCTGCGGCACGCCCGTTCCAAGTTGCGTAGTGGGCTGTGCGCGCTTGAGCGAAGGCTTGGGCGTCGCAGCACCTAAAGTGGTGGAGACCGCGTGAGGTTGGCTTCACAGGGCAGCGTTATACCGCCCGCTTCCAACGCTGGAAGGATAACGGGCCGTTGCATTGCGGGCCTAGTGAGGCCTATGTGCCTTCTATGGCAGACCACCATTTTTTTCTTTAACTCATCTCGAGGCTCCGAGAAGACCAACGTGTGGTAAAGTTCAAAATTTTCACCGCGCACGGCATATAACCAAGCACCGCGCGTGCGATCCCCGGCCCATAACATCACGCTGGGCGGCATTACCAGGCTAAAGCTTTGTTTGGGCAATGGGATGGGCATGCATCAGCTTGGTATAAGCCACGTCTCGTAGAAACAGGTGGGTGATCGCGTTTCGTTTTCTTCTCATTTCTTTTTTCTTTCTTTTGTATTTTTTTTATGTTTTGCTAATTTAAGATTACCCTCTCTAATTCTTTGGTAAAGACGACCTCTCATTACGACATGTGGTGCCATAGAAGGCATCCCTTCATCCCCTTTCCTCTCCCTTCCTCAAACTCAAAAAAGTTCTTGTTTTCATATTTTCCCGGTTATTGCTATCGCGCAGTGGACGGGCGATTAGAGCTTCAGTCGCCGTACGGTTGGGCGACCGAAGCTCCAGTCGCCCAATAGGAGGGCGACAGGGGATTAAAACCGGGTGCACAAAATCTTCTTTGAACTGTGTGCAAAATCAGCAAAGAAAGCAAGAACCTGGGCCTGGAGCCCTGGATACTACAAGTCTACAATAGAAACAATCCTCGAACACCCCCATACAATTTGACTTCAATCACGTCTCTATTCCAATCTATAAAGACTTTGTGCAAAGAACAATGGGAGCCAAGTCAACAACACCGTGTGCTGAAGCGGCAGACGCACTGAGTGCCAGGCTCGTTAAATAGTGCGAGTGATTTCGTTGACAAAGGGGCCCAAAAGGCCTCTGCCCCGTTCTCCTCAGGTTCTTCTGCACAAGCTAATAAACCTTCATTCTGCTATTTTTTAGTACCACACCGCCAATTCAAATAGCAATAGGCCAACTTAAATACTCACTCCGCACCCGTTATTTCGCTGAGCCAACCCGATCGGGGGCAATAAGGTGGTGCGGATGCCTGGTTCGGTGGCACGCCCGTTCCAAGTTGCGTAGTAGGCTGTGCGCGCTTGAGCGGAGCACTTAAATTGGCGGAGACCGCGTGAGGCTGGCTTCACAGAGCAGCGCTATACTGCCCGTTTCCAACGGTGGAAGGATAACGGGCACTCTCATCGGTCGATATTAGTTCAGACGGGAAGAACCGAAGCATGGAGGCGTGGCTTTCCAAAATCATTTGTGATTTTTATTCAAAATTTTCCTCAAATGATTTTTTGATTGGATAATTTTTTGGGATTGATTTGATTTTTTTGGATTTTTCCGTTCAGTTTTTTATCGAGCCCTTTTTAAATGAATGTTTTTGAATGGAAAATTTTTACTCGGTTTTTTCCAGGTCGACTTGAATTATTTTATCGAGATCTTTTTGCCGAGCTTTTTTTTCCCTTCCCGGGCAGCTCACGGACGCCGTGAAACTGAATGGAGACACCGACGACAAACTGATGTAATTAAAAACACAAATTAAAGGTCAAGTTGATTTGGGGACTCTGCTTCAGCTCAAAACGAGTACACCAACACATCATGTCCTGGCTGTCCAAAAATTTTCAGAACGATCGGCCCATGTCCCAAACACTGCCGGTTCAAAACTTGGGTCGGCCTCCTCCGGAAATGCTATATGGCCTGCGCACGGCATACAACCAAGCACGCGCATCCACGGCCCACAACATCACGCAGGAGGGAATTACCGGGCTAAAGCTAGTTTGGGCGATGGGATGGGCGTTCCATCAGCTTGGTACAGGAGGGTGATCACGTTTCTTCTTCTTTCTCTTCTCATTTCTTTTTTTTTCTTTCTTTTGTATTTCTTTTTCTGTTTTGCTAATTTGAGGTTACCCTCTCCAATTCTTTGGTAAAGATGATGTGGTGCCATCTCGGCATCCCTTCATCCCCCTTCTCTCTCCCTTCCCCCTCAAACTCAAAAAAGTTTTTGTTTTATATTTTTCCCGAGTTTTTGAATAGGAAGTATTTTAAACCATATTAAAAGTTTTAGAAACGACAGTTTTTGAATTGAAAGTTTTTTAATCAAAAGTTTTCGGTTGAACTAAAAGTTTTCAAACCAAAAGTTTTTGGATCGAAAGTTTTTGGTTGAATGGAAAGTTTTCGAATTGAAAGTTGTTGAACCAAAAGTTTTTGTAGTATCGGAAATGGCAACAGAGGGGGGGGGTGAATGGTGCCTATTTAAAAATTACGCCCCTCAAAGTATCCACATACGAGTCTCCTCTCCGATAGCTATGAAGAGCTATGAAGAGTGATGATTCATGCCTACTGGAGATCAAAGAAGAGAATACTTCAGAAAAAGAGAAAGTAAAACAAGATAATCAACTAAGGCTGGCAGCAGAAACACATGGCCGGTCAGACCTCAATGGGTCGGGCGGTCAGACCGCAGCAGCTAGGCCGGTCTGACCGATTTTACTGGGTCGGTCTGACCGCTCGGGTATGGCCGGTCTGACTGACATTGCCTGACCGATCAGACCGGCGGCAAAGAAGCGGTCTGACCGAAGCTGCGCAGGCAGAGCAGAAATTTAGACAGTTAACTGAAAAACTTGAATCTTGCAGATTTCAAAAGGAAAAAAGAAAAGCTTCTGGTTTCCTCAGGCCAAGTGGTCAAGAACTTAATCTAAATACCATTTAGACCTTAAGAATCATGAGGATTCATCAGAAGAGCAAGAAATCTGGATTTTGGCAAAAGATTGAAGACTTGAGCAAATTTCCAGATTTCTCTCTATTCTCTCAACCTTTGCTCAAGAGGTCTTGCATTTCAACATGATATGATCTCATGACTAGAAGACACAAGTCTCATGCCATCTCCTGAAGGGAAAACAAAATAATCAAAGTTCCCCTGACATGAAACCCTAGCACAGTAATAAACAGAGAAAAATGAGTTGCAAAGTCGGGGAGATGAGAAACACATTGAATCTGGAAATTGCTCTAGGGAATGAATTGGTCAAATGACCTTGAGGCTTACTACCCATCACAGAGCAGCCAAGTTTCATCTCCTCAAACAAAGTTTGCTCCAAATCAAAAGAAACAACAGAGAAGCACACTGAAGCAGAAAAACCAACAGAGAGGCAAATACTCAAAAGACTTCTCGAATGGATTCATTGCCATGAATGATTGCATATAGAGGAATGATTACAAGTGTTCTGAGCTGAAACCTGCTGCCTTCCACTCCACCTTTTGAAGGCAAAAGCTCACCCCCAAAGAAGAAATTCAAGAAGTGACATACAACATCCACTTCTCCACCTCACACACCATATGAGGCAAGGTCAAAGTCTACATGATCAGGATTTGAGGGAAAATCAGCCCCTCCTCTCATTGCTTGAGTCAAATCTCTAATTTGCCCCTCAAGCACCTTCCCGGAAGCTTCCCGCAACCGGCACCTTTGACCGACTGGACCTCGACTCCTTCCTGAGCCTAGTTCGGTTCGCTTCGCTGCACACGACCGCACCCGGCATCCTGACCGTCTGGACCTCCGACTCCTCCCTGAGCCTAGTCCTGATCCACTCACCGCTGCCCGTCGTGTCCACCCGACACCGACCGAGACCTCCGACTCCACCTGAGTCTAGTCCTGGTCTGTTCCGTTGCACACAACCGCAACCGACCTCCAAACCATCTGGACCTCCGACTCCTCCCTGAGCCTAGTCCCGGTTCTCTCGTCATCGCCCGTCGTGTCCATCACCGGTAGCTCCAGCTCCGGTTTCTCGTCTCCCGACTCGCAACCACCTCACCAGCCTCGATCATCTTCGGCATCACCGACCGTCTGGACCTCAATACCTCCTGTGTCTAGTCCCGGTCCTCCTCGCCTCACCATGACCTAGCTCCGAAGTCCTGCAGTCACACAGACAAGCAAACCGTCACATAGCACCGCACGAAACAGCATAATCAATATTAGCACAAGTAAAGATACTCAACCCTAGAATACCCAAAACAAACTCAAACTCACTAAACTAACCGTCAATTACTCATCACAAACATGGGGATACCTCCACATGGTCTCTCAAATTTTTAATTGAAAGTTTAGATTCTGCTGAAAGTGGAAGGGAGTGGGAAACGGGGAAAGCAAGGGGACTGAAGGGAGCAGCGCCACGTGGCAGCACCGGGATGTGTCAATCAAAGATTGGTGAGGGTACCCTCAAAATAGCAGTACTAGTTGTAGTTTATTGCAGACATTGTAGTAGATATTATTTCCTCATGTCATTCTTTTACCATAGTTTTATTAATACTTTTGATTTTGTTCAACTAATTGCCTGGATTTGTTTCACTAGTATTTTTTATTTATTCCTCTAATAATTTTCAATTTGTTTCGCTAATAGCCTTAGAATTGTTCCGCGGGCATATTTGATTTGTTCTTACAATATATTTGTATTTATTTTGAACATTGTTGATGACCTATTGGAACATTATCGATCAATTGCTGGAACATTGAAACCATACCACCTAGGACATTGTTCCATCCTCCGTTATAGCTTAATGCGTGGAATATCCTCTATGAATTGTTCAAATGTTGAAACCAAATGAATGGAACATCGGTGGCGCGGTCTGCGGCGAGCGCGACCTGCGAGTAGACGTCGCCGAGGTTGAAGAGCACGGCGGCCTTCTCGAGGTGGATGGAGTCGGGGCTGGACTTCTTGTTGTTCTTGAAGGCGTCGTGCCAGGTGAAGGAGAGGGAGTGGACATGGCCGTGGTTGGTGGAGATGGGGAAGCGAGGTTCGACAAGGGCGAGCGCGCGGGCGTAGGCGAGGAGCGCGTCGCGGTGCTGCTCGAGGGAGGAGGGGTTGGGGAGGGAGGTCTGCTCGAGCGCGGCAGCGCGGAGGTCGCGCATGGCGCAGAGGTCGTCCTCGGCCGCGGCCGCCTCGTGCTCCGAGTAGGTGGAGGTGACGTAGAGGCGCAGCGAGCGATAGAGGTCGATGAAAGCTGAAGCAGCGCTCGCGTGGAGAAAAGAAACACGCTCGCACGGAGAGACGGCACGGGAGAACCCGGCGCTCGCGCGGAGAGATTCGTGTGGGGGAAGAAGAGGGCGTGTCAGCCATCCGAGTGATGGCCTCATTTGCTCTTAATGGGGTCAGACCCCAGAGGAGTCGCCTCCCTGGAGCCCTGGATACTACAAGTCTACAATAGAAACAATCTCCGAACACCCCCATACAATTTTATACTTCAATCACGTCTCTATTCCAATCCATAAAGACTTTGTGCAAGAACAATGGGAGCCAAGTCAACAACACCGTGTGCTGAAGCGGCAGACGCACTGAGTGCCAGGCTCGTTAATATTGCGAGTGATTTCGGTGAAAAAGGGGCCCAGAAGGCCTCTGCCCCGCTCTCCTCATGTTCTTCTGCACAAGCTAATAAACCTTCATTCTACTATTTTTTAGTACCACACCGCCAATTCAAATAGCAATAGGCCAACTTAAATCCACACTCCGCACCCGTTGTTTCGCCGAGCCAACTAGCGATGGCTTGTGACCCGAGCGGGGGCAATAAGGTGGTGCAGATGCCTGGTTTGGCTTGTGGGCCTAGGTCTGCGGATGCACTCTGCGGCCCGCCCGTTCCAAGTTGCGTAGTGGGCTGCGAGCGCTTGAGCGAAGGCTTGGGCGTCGCAGCACCTAAAGTGGCGGAGACCGCGTGATTCTGGCTTCACAGAGCAGCGCTATACCGCCCGTTTCCAACGGTGGAAGGATAACGGGCCGCTGCATTGCAGGCCCGGTGAGGCCTATGAGCCCTCTTTGGCAGACCACCATTTTTTTCTTCTCTTTAACTCATCCGAGGCTCCGAGAAGATCACCGTGGAAGAATGTGAAGATCAAAATTTTTGAGAACGATAGGCCCATGTCCCAAACACCGCCGGCTCAAAACCCGGGTCGGCCTCCTCCGGAAATGCTATGGGCCTGTTTGGTTGCCCGTATCTTCTCAACCCAGCTCATATGGTTCATCCTAGCTAGTCTCATCCTGGCTAGTCACATGCAAATATACTTGTTTGGTTGCCTGTATCCGTTGAAGCTGTATGAGTAAAGATGGTGTTTGGTTGCCCGGCCCGTCTCTCTCTCCCTCCACTCATTTTGGCCGACTGGCCTCCTCCCTCACCCGTCTCTCTCTCTCCCTCCACTCATTTCGGCCGACCGGCCTCCTCCCCCTCACCTTCTCCGCCCGGGGCGGTGCGGTCGACGCGCGGCCAGGCGCGGCGGCGCTGGTGGTTCTCCCGCCACCCCCTACCTTCCCTCTGCCACCTACCTCTCTCTCTCCCCCTGCACTCGGGCTCACCTCCGGCGGCACGACGGCGCGCGGGTGGCTCAGCTTGCCGACCTCGGGCTCCCCTCCGCCGGCCTCGGGCTCTCCGCCGCCGTCCTCCCTCCGCACGCACTCTCTCTCTCTCCCTCTCACGGCGGCGCGGCACGGTGCGGCCCGTGGAGCGGGAGTGTGCCGCCGGTCCAGATTCGGCCAGATCCGGCCGGTGCCCTACCGGTGGCAGCCTCCCCTCGCCCTCCGCCCCGGATCCGGCCGATCCGAGTGGAGTCGCCGCCTCTTCCGCTCTCCTTCCTTCCCTCGGGCGCCGTGCGCTTGCATCCGACGGGCCAGGCTGAGGAGCAAAGGACCCTCTCTTCGTTTCCCTCGGGCCTGGCTCGGGAGAGAAATTTGCATGAGATGGGCCTGGCTCCGAGAGCCAACCAGGCAACCAAACACATGCCCATTGCATGAGCTCATGCGAGCCAAGATACATGCAGGTAACCAAACAGACCCTATATGGCCTGCGCACGGCATACAACCAAGCACCGCGCGTGCAATCCACGGCCCACAACATCACGCAGGAGGGAATTACCGGGCTAAAGCTAGTTTGGGCGATGGGATGGGCTTTCCATCAGCTTGGTATAAGCCACGTCTCGTAGAAACAGGAGGGTGATCGCGTTTCTTCTTCTTTCTCTTCTCATTTCTTTTTCTTTCTTTCTTTTGTATTACTTTTTCGGTTTTGCTAATTTGAGGTTACCCTCTCCAATTCTTTGGTAAAGATGATGTGGTGCCATCTCGGCATCCCTTCATCCCCCTTCTCTCTCCCTTCCCCCTTAAACTCAAAAAAGTTCTTGTTTTCATCAAACGATTATGCATGTAGCCTTTTTTGTATACAAAGTTGTTTAAACGATTATACCACATCCCGCCTGATTATTTAAGTCCATACAGTGATTTTTTGAGTTTCACACTCTACATGCTTCTATTTGCTCTGTCTTGGTTCGTGACAAAGATACCTTCAGGCACCTTCATATAAATGTTTAAATCCAAGTTTTCATAAAGCTATGCAATTACCACATCCATTAACTTCATTTCTAAATTTAAGTTTATTGCCATTGAGATTAAGTATCTAAAGGTAATACCACCCATGACCGGGGAATAGGTTTCTTCACCTGCCTCCTCTTGTGTTGCGTGACAGGCCCGCATGCCCATCTAAGTAAGTCTGTCCAGCTCAGAATGGACATTCAGTGCGGTGGTAGATGAACCATCAACTGGAGTGGTGATGAACCACCACCACCTATTCTTTTTAAGTAGTAGAGATATAGACATATTGGGGCTACGCTATTTTGCACCTGCACACACCGTGCACACCGGGAAGTTACTGTCGTGTATGAGTAAAGTTATTATCAAAAACATGTAAAGTTACTGCCAGTTGTATAGTTTTGCAACTGACAGTAACTCTACATGTGTTTAGCAGTAACTTTACTTGCACATGGCAGCAACTTTCTGACGCACACTTTACACCTGCACGTAAAAATAGTAATTATACATACATAGATACAGAGAATATATCTAGTATAAATACTCATTTTAGTACTAACCTGTGAACTCCACTATGGACCATCGGATCCAACTCAGACTACTTGTATGTAGACGGTATAGTTGTCCAAGTGGGCGGGGCCCAACCGTACTGGCCTGCGGCCTGATACTGTTGGCCCGACCCGACCACGGCACGGCCCGGTGGACCGGGTCGTGCCTAGGCCCACAGCGCGGCATGTCGGGCTGGTATGGCATGGCCCGGCCAGCTAACAACGGTCGTAAACGGGCCGTGCCGGCACGGCACGGCACGGCACGGCTCGGCCTCACTAAATATAGCCTTTTTTTACTGTTGGAGGCTAAAAAATTCAAACAAAATCTAAAATTTTTATATAAATAGGGGGCATCCAACCTCCATTTTCCACACCTCAAAGTTGTGAAAAATCTGGTAGTGTTTGTGCAAATTTGGCAAATTAGTGAGAAATTTGCGCAAAATTTAGAAAATTCAAAATTCTTTAAAGAATTTTCTGAGAGCTGCAAAAGAGGTAATAGTGATATCTTATTTTAATTTTTTGCTATTATTTGTTGATTCAATAGTAAGTTAGTTGCTCTTTACTATTTCAATTTACAGTTGATTCAATGGAGAACTACGATTTTCAGCTCTCCAAATTTGGCCTCTCAGCGGAGGATATGCAATCCTTTTAAGAAGGATATCTATCTGCGGAAGGTCCACATCCACAACAAACTGGAGAGCCAGAAGAAGCGATGGCCCCGATGGCGCAGGGTCCAATCGATCCATCTTTTGCTGACTCAATAAGTGCATCCATAACCCATAGCACGGGTGCAAAAAGAACAAGAGCTAGTACATCAGGAGTCTGGAACGATTTTGACAAGAAGTTCAAGACCAACGATGATGGAAATTCGGTAAGGTATGCTGTTTGTAAAATTTGTGGTAATGAATTATCTGCAAAATCTTTAGGTGGGATGGGTCACTTGCAACGACATGCTGCAAGCTGCAAAAGAAGGCAAGGAATACAAATGCGCCAAACGTAGCTGCAATATAACCCCGACGGCTCGGTACGTACTTGGAAGTACAACCCAGAGGTAGCCTGGGAATCTCTTTGTAGATTAATTACTTCTCAAGATTTACCTTTAAATTTTAGTGAGTCTGATGCTTTTCAAAAATATGTTAGGACTGCTCATAACCCACGATTTAGTGCTATATCTAGGCAAACCACAACTAAAGATTTAATTAAATATTATAACAATTGTTGTGAAAAATTGAAAGAAGTGTTTCATACCCGTACATCTCTATTGCTTTGACATCAGACATATGGAGTGGTAGGGCTAGAGAGGATGAAAGCATCTAGGCCCCTAAAAATATTGGTTTTGGTAATTAATGGCATTATGTGATCATGGGACTAATTTGTGTATTAAGTGTTTGCAAGAATTAGTCTCAAGGGCAAAGAAAGAGGTACATAAAAGATGTCACAAGATTCAAAGAGCTCCAAGTCGACAAGGTAAATAGTTTATGGCTCTTTTATTTTTACCGGTCTTGGAGAAAGGTTGGAAGACCAGATTATAGGTTAGATGTCATACTATTAAGAGGGATCATAGTGAAATGCTTGATCATATGCTAATCTGCCTCTTGGATCAATTTAGGATCATGCATGCATTTAAAATTTAAAATTGAATCAAAATCATGCATTGTCAGAATTTTCGGAAGTACCGGCGTTATAAGCGCGGAACTATCGATCTGGCGGAAGTACCGGGCACCCGGGCGGAACGTTTTTTCCAGAAAGCGCCCGGAGTTTGAGTTAGTCACTCGGAAAACGGAAGTACCGCGGGTTGTTCGGCGGAACTACCGCAAGCGCGGAAGTTCCGACCTCCCGAGCGAAACTTTAATTCCAGAGAGCGCCCGGAGTAAAACTTATCCTCTTGAAAAACGGAAGTACCGCAGGTTGAACTGCGGAACTACCGCAAGGCCGGTAGTTCCGGACATTAGAGCGGAACTTTAATTCCAGAGAGCACCCAGAGTTAAACTTGAACTCGCTGAGATCGGAAGTACCGGGGAAATATCGGAACTTCCGGATTTCCGGAAGTACTGCACTTACAATGACGGTAGTACCGCATTTAATGTCCAACGATTACTTCTGATCCTCTGACATAACCGTTCTGACCAGGCGGCGGAAATACGGAAGTACCGCCCATAACACTGCGGTAGTTCCGATTTCCCTGATTTTTCAGGTTTGTTTAATGCAACGGTATTTGAGGTTGGTGGGGGTATAAATTCGACCCCACCAGCACTTGTATAGGTTGTTGAACCCCCATTGAACATCTTTGAGCTTAGAGCAACCTCTCACACCTCATTTACACACTTGAGCATTCAATTGAGGTAGTTGAGCCATTTCGAGTGCATTGCATCCTAGTTTGATCCATTTGGCACATGAGAGTGATCAAGTCCACTGTGATTCGTTACTCTTGGTGCTTGCCGGTACCTAGACGGCTTGGTGGAGGTTCCAGTGATCTTCTGAAGAAGATTGTGAGAAGACCTGGAAGATTGTGAAGGCTCGGAGCTCGCCTACCCGGAGAGGAAAAGGGCTACCGCTAGTGATAGAGGTGATTAGGCTCAATTCGTGGAGCCGGTCCGATTCGTTCGGGCTTACCTCAACGTGGACTAGGGGAAATCGGCAAGTTTTCGATCACCACGGTAAAAAGTGATTGTGTCAATTGTGGTTTGCTCTCTTGTGCTTACTTTCATTAAAGCAATTCACTTTGTTTGAATAATTTGATTGCTTACTTAGTTAGAGTAGCAAACATTGTCCTAAGCTTATTGATATTGCCTTTAGTCAATTACTTGTACTAGTGATCATTTGAGCCTTTCTTAATTGTTTAGTAGTACTATTGCTTACTCGCTCTAGGAAATCATTAAGTTTAAAATTGCTAATTGACATTAGACGAAATTTTTTAAAACCGCCTATTCACCCCCCTCTAGTCGGCCTCCTCGATCTTACAGAGGATTATATTAGTGTTATTGCTCATTATGTTAATGATGACTGGGTAATGGAAAAAAGAATTACAGGATTTAAATGAATTAATGTTTTGCATACTGCTGAAAATATTACAGAAAATATTATTAAAGTTGTAGAAGATTTTGGCCTCATAGATAAATTTTTCTATAACTTTAGATAATGCAGCTGCAAACACAATGTTTAATACTTATGCACAATTTTTCTTACTGTATCAACGTTGTACTTGTCATATTATCAATTTTATTGTTAAATCTGGGTTAAAAATATTAAATGCTTGTATTGATTCTTTTAGGGATGCAATTTCGTATATTTGATTGTTCTAACCAACGAATAACCGCATATAAGAGCTTTTACGTAGCAATGAATGTCCGTCCTAGAAATTTTGGCTTAGACATGCCTGTTAGATGAAACTCTACTTACCTTATGCTTAAACATATATTACCATATAAGAGCACCTTATCTGTTTTCTTCACACCCAAGGTCGTCAATCTCGTAGCTCCTCCAGTAGAACCCAAATCAGAGACCCTGAACTTTCCGAGGACGATTAGGTGGTTGGTGAAAACATATTTTCCTTTTTAGAACTTTTTTCATGAAGCTACACTTTGTCTTTTTAGAGTATACTATCCAACCTCTCCTCTAATTATTCATAACATTCTTGAAATTGCTACTCACCTAAAGGCTTTTGAAAATGATCCTATACTACAGGATGTTGTAGTTGCTATGAAAACTAAGTTTTTAAAATATTGGAGGGAAATTCCTATTTATATGCATTCACCTTTATTTTGGATTCTAGGGCCAAACTCCAAGGATTTATAAATGTGTTACAACTTTTAAGTGATGCTACCGGTTTAGACTATTGTACATACTATAGAGTAGTTAAGGATAAATTATATGAGGTATATGAGAATATGAAAATAAGTTTGGTCCGTGTGTTTGGAAAAACCCCCGATCGCCCTAGCACTTCTAGGGGGGCTATGCAATGGGGCAAGATTTTTGGTTCTTTGTCTAGAGATTTTCGTGCAGGTGCAGGTACACATCAATCAGGAGGAGGAAGGCAAAAAAGCATTGGAGACCTATCAAGCTATCTCAACAGACAACAGTGATAGCGTCAGCTTCGAGCAGGAGTAGAACATCCTCTCATGGTGGCTGATGAGGCAATGGGGTCCCGATGTTCCCATAGGATGATAACTTCGATTTTGGTGGAGGTGACCCTTGCAAACCGACTACAACCGTACAACGTCGCTTGCGCCTTAGCAATCGCTAAACCACACTCCAAGTTGTTATCAACCGTGCCAAGAACGCGGTTGACCTGACCACGAAGGTCTATTCCTGCATGCAACCGAAGAACACGCAAGACCAAAATAACAAGCAATCTGAAATTACAAATATTGATATTAAGATCAAAAGATGGGATTTCGATGGCTGTCTTGATAGGTGGTCGTCCGACACAACTGAAGAACAGAAGTTTGCATAATGGCTAAACCTAAACTCAACGAAATCGAAGTCCTAGCTGAGGAGACGGCGTCTCTTATATAGATAGAACGATCAGGGGTGGCGGCCAAAGAGCATGCCCCTAGGGTTACAAGGCCCATGGGCCCAAGTGGAGGTGGCACATCACCCTTTTGACTCGAACTCAGAAACCAACGTAGACTCTTTTGACAATTGCGGCCGGCTCGGATAGAATTTGAAGATGGGAGTTAAATCCTTTAGAAAGTAGACTTGATAAGCTTTCCAGAAGTCCAAGAACGTCCAAAACGGAGTCCGTATGAGAAAGTTACGTCCGTTTAAACTTGCACCGTTGCGCAGTCCAAATCCGATTCCAGTACGTGTCCAACACGGACTCTTTTGATGATTTCGGTGTGCACAGAAGGAATTTAGAGGTGATACTAGCACCATTGGAAAGAGGACAAGAAAATCTTTCCAACAAGTACTCATGGACCTCACACGGACTTCGTATGTGAAAGTTATGCGCATTTGAAGTTAGGCCTGTCAGGCTGAATCCGAATTGATCTGGAGGCCGAATTGGATTCCAAAACGTGTCCAACTTGAACTCTTGCTTGAATTGGTGTAAAAATGACGTGGTGCTATAAAAATATATATTTTCATCATTAGGTAGCATCATATTCTCATTTAAAATATATTGAAGCTGAAGAAACGAATTCACCTTTAGTTCAATCTTGATATTGGGTACTATAGTCGTGTGTGTTTGTGGCGTGGTCACATCATCCTCCCCTTCTTGACCGAAAACCGTCCTTGGTTTTAACATATGTGTAGCCTCACGTATTGCATGATCTTGATTATAAATCTCGGTACATGATAACAAATGCAACAAACCCTCATTATGTAATATCATAAGTTCTTTATGAAGCAAAGTAAAACCTCCTTGAAATGAGCTCACATGATAATTTAAGTGATGCGTAGGAGCTCTTGTAATTTGAATAACAAACATAGCAAATATGGTTGTATCCATAATGTACATGTTCTAATCATCCTCCTCTTCTTGCAAACAAAGCCGTTCTCGGCTTTTGATAAGCTGAAAAATAGGGTAACAAAGAAGTCAAGGTGTATACATGGTATATGTATATGCCATCCGTTTTAGTAGTTCTTCGTTGTTGCACAATTAATGTTATAAAATAGCAGCGATCATAAAAACTCATTGTATTATTAACCCAAGAGTAATCATATATGTTAATGAGCAAATCAAAATTTCTCACACAATAATTATTGCAACTAGTTTTGCAAATGTAAGTGAAGCATTTATGCAATTCAAATCTCTGAAGTTGTAAACTTGTAGTGGTGGCACATATGGGCAAAGCTGCAACTTTGGAATCAAGCAAAGTTCATCCATATAATCATATCTCAATTGAGCAATAACAAATTTATCTAGCAAGGGTGAAAAGATTTGTAATTTCTTCTATAATTCATCATCTTTATTCAGATTGTCCATACTAGATGGTGCAAAAAGAGATGAACACATAGGCATTGGATGAGTACTAAATTTTGCTTCCTTCTCATATTGAATAAGATTCAGCGCACAAGAATTGTTGTCCAAAACAGTAAGCTTCAATTCATTCATGTGATCACAAGTTATGCATATTTGATATACAAGAAATTGATTTTCTACATCATAATCTCCAATCAAATTAAACTTATACTCAGGGTGTAGGCACTAAACAAGAATTTTGAGCATGCAAGTTTAGAAACTTTCTTCATAGCATGTGACAATTTCATAGGTAGATCCAACATGATGTAACACAATGAATTAGCAGGAGAAATTCTAGTCAACACTTCTTTATATCTAACCAAAGCCACATGATCATTGTATGTTGTTAATTCATCACATGAATCACTCAAAACAGCAGGCAATTCAATTAGTTTTTGAAAAGGTGCACTCAACTCATTCTCAATACTCAAATCAATGCAGTGTGAATTCTCTACTTGAAATATGGGCGTGTCAGAATTATTTTCCACTAAATTTTGCTCTAAAATAGCATGAACAGTGCATAATTGTAGTTCTTCACAAGCATACTCACCGTGAGTGATGATAGCACCATGATCTTTACCTTTTTGGCTCCCCTCAGATGATGTAGGTGCATCCATCTCCTCATCTTCGTTCTCAACTAATGGAGTCAATGATTGAATCAGTTCATGCTCCTCTTTAACGTGATTCTCAACTACCTGCAAGTTGTTAGTCATAAAAAAAGGCACAAACAAGGGTTTGTTCTCATGTTTCTTATCATCAAGCACTCTCAATTTCTCCTCAATCTGACTTTCAACCTTACAAGTAAGTATAAATAAATGAGGGAGAGAATTATGTTCTTCGTAAATGAGAAGGTCCTGAATTTCTTTATTAAGCCCACGTAAGAATCTATTCTCTGTAGCTTCAGCATGTTCCTCTAAGCCACAACGCAATAACGAGTTTTTAATTCATGATAATATTCCCTTACAGTTCTACTTTGTTGTTTTAAACGTTGCAATCTAGCTAGCAAATAATCAACATGATATTTAGGAACAAAGTGATCTCTCAAAAGTTTCTTTAATGCATACCACGTTTGAGACACTCTTCCAAGTCTACTTAAGTACTTCCACCAAATTATTGCATCATCAATAAAAACACTAGTGGCAGCTCTAATCTTTTGCCTATCAGACCAATCATAATATTCAAATTCTTTATCTAGTGCTATCTCCCAGTCAATATAGGCATCATGATCAAATTCACCAGCAAAGGATGGCAAAGTGATTTTAGTTTTACCGGACGCACTATCACGATCATATACCTCCTATGGTGAAGAAGCTTGTCTCAAGCGTGCATCTTCCTCGTAAATTTCTTTGCGCTCCCGGTCAATGGGTCGAAGAAGATATGGATCTATCTCGTATTCATCCCGTGAACCTGCCATGCTTAGTAGCAAACAAGGAAACAAATCACAAGTATCTTTACTGGGAACAAGCTGAATCAAGACTCCAACATACTGCAGATAATAGAGATTTAGAAGAATCTTTTGAGAATTTATATCTAGATAGCAATAAATAGGATTTTCAATATTTTTCTTCACATGTAGTCACTAATGAGCTTTATATACTCTTTTTTCTTTACCAAGGTTTTCTCAAGTTGAGTTTTTACTTGGTAAAGTTTTTAATGAGGCAGCCATCCCATGTAATTTAACAAGTTAAAACAAAGCTCATTATGTCATTGGAAATAATTATTTTGATGATTAACAATGTCTACAATTTTCTATAATTTTTTGAATTTTCTTAATTTTCTATATTTTTAATAATTTTTCTTAATTTTCTACAATTTTTTCTTAATTTTCTACAATTTTTTCTTAATTTTCTACAATTTTTTAATTTCTTCTCCTTTTCTCGGCTTAATGGGCCGATCGGGCCGGCATGGCCCGTTAAGCCGTAATCGTGCCCATGCAGACACGGCACAGTTGCGGGCCATGCCTAGGCTCGGACCGTGACCTGCGGGCCGGCATGGTACTGCCTGTTTATTTAGCATGCCTTAACAGGCCGTGCTGTCGCCGGGCCTGTACCGTACCAGCCCGGCACATTGGACACTACTAGTAGACGGGCGGAAGCATGGTGAATCTTTCACAAACCCCCTCCGCACGGGAAAACTTTTGGCGATTCACCCCTCCACCGAATCCCCTTCCCTTCTATCTCTTCCTCTCCTCTCGATCCAGCCTAATCCAGCCGCTAGGGTTAGCTCTCACTGGGCCGGCGCCTCCACATCGCCACACTCCTCACCCACCTCGCCGCCATCCCTCCCCTGCACGCTTTCCCATCTACCTTGTGGCGGCGCCCGCTCGCGCCGTCGCTCCACCCCTCCCCCTCGCATCTCCCCACCCTCCTTGGCTCGTCCCTCCCCCACACGCTTCCCTGTCCGCCTTGCAGCAGCGCCCCGCTCGCGCCACTCCTCCACCTCGTCGGCCTCTCTCCCCTCGTCCCGTTTCAGCTCAACTCGTGTGATTGAGGCAGAGACGGCGGAGTAGTAGGTCCCTTTCGCCTCCAATCCACCCCTGACCGCTGCCATCCTCCGACCAGCTGTACCTCGGAGCAGTAGGACGCCTCCCTCCAGCTGGTCGCCAAGTGATGTGCCCTGACCCCCAGCGACGCTGTCCCCTAACCCTAAACCTGCTACAACGCCCTCCCTGGAGTTGCAGTTTTGTGCTGGTAATTATTTGGAAACCTAAAATTCATTATTTTTATTAATGTGTGGACATTCATGCTACCTAGTCCAAATGCTTTATTCTCTTTGCAGGACCAAGTGATATTGGACATGGAGTAGGAGAAGGTTAGCAGGTGTGGGAAACATGACCAGGAGCTGCAGTAGCATACCTATTCCTTCGCATGTATTTTGTGAGAAGCCAAAGTGATTTTGTTCATGTAATGCAAGTGTTGTGTTGTCCTGTATAGTATTGATCGACAAGTACCTCAATTGTTCTTGTCCATTTGATTGTTGGTCAGTTTGTATGTTCATTTTCCTTAATTGTACCTGAATTGAGGAAAGGTGCAATGTTATGGAGGATGGGTTCTTTTTCCCTGAAATGTACTTGGAATTCCTGATTGAAATATAACTACTTTAGTTCAAGTTTTGTCCCTGAGTTGCTTCAGAAAATTTCCCTGAATGCTTGTGATTGTGAGACATGTCTGAAATGTTGGTTTGTAGAGAAATGCAATGTTCATGTTCTGTAACAGTATTAGGTTTGTGATTGTGAGATATTTGTGAGATTTTGGTTTCCTAGAATGAGCAGTAACAGTATAAGGAAGAATGCAAGCAGCAAAATTGCACTCCTGGAAGCAGCAGTATCAAGGCCTGAAATCCTAGAAGCTGTGGTATCCTAGAAGCATCATATTACTGGAAGCAGTAGTATCAGTAGCAGTATAACTGTTTTTTCAAATGCTTACTGGAAGTAGTAGCAAATTACTAGAAGCAACAATATCAGATGAAATGAGTCACATGAGCAGTGTCAAATTGAGTTCACATGAGCCTAAAATCAAATTGAGTAGTGTTTTTTTCAGGTGAAATGAGTTCACATGAGCAGTGTCTTTTCAGCTCACCAATGGCCTTTCTGCCAACTCAAGAAACGCAGCCACGCAACTGATGCTGATACTTCTTTATTGGAGCAGCCTGAGAAATCAAGTTACAAATATGACTTTGAATACAAATCATTGATCACTTGGGCTGCTTACATAGCATACACCAAATTTCTATTCTCAATTAACAAGGCAAACAAGTAGGTCTCAACACCAATTTAGTCATACATAGAGAGAACTTCTTCACATGGTCCACGAAAGCATCAGATTAATAGGAATTTGCATCACCAACAGTACATAAGGAGGAAAAAACATAAACAAGAATTAGAGCTTCCTGCATCCAGATTCCTGACATTGGAACAATCAAGATCAAGATTGTTAAAATCGTGATTCTAGTCGTGATTCTACGATCCCACGAAACCAATCTGACTCAAATCGCATCTTGAGTTATACATAGTAAAATCATAGTAGAAGCACAATCCTAGTCACAGAATCATGTAGAATCATAGTAGAATAGTGTAGAATCACGTATCATCTAAGATTATAAAAGACTTAAGTGTTTGGTTGTGTCATGTCCCTCAATAATTCAAGTTGCATGTTAAGTGCTAAGTAGTTAATAGTTTAAACATTAAGATTCAGATGTTTGAAGTAATATAAATTAATTTGATTATCTATTAAGATTCGTAGGTTTAGAATAATAAAAATTAATTTGATTATCTATTTATTTTAATTTTTTTATACAAAATGATTAGATTATGGCAATATTAATAACATCACTCTTCTAGTCGTAGCTCTCAATTATATAGAGTTTAAACCATGATCCTAATCTTGAATAAGATATATTTATTAATCAAATTAGATGCGAAATGACCAAATAAACACTCATATCACTCTTGGAATGCACAGTAAACTAGAAAAAAAATATGTTCTCAGTAGAATTGGGTATGATTTTAGATTCTACTATTCAATTCTAGAATGTGATCCTACCAGAGTGTCTCTGATCTGATTCAGGATCATGTTTCTGACAACCTTGATAAAGAGAGTTAGTAAAAAGATTTAAAAATTTCTGAAAACAAATATTGTTACTATTACCTAGGTCAATGTTCTGTCATCCTCAAAGGACAATTGCGGCTATCATGGTACATGATATCCTTGCATGACCTACACACGCGTGGCACCCTTGTTTTGTTCTCCACATTCTTGTTTTTCTTCATATTTGTCTTTACTTTTTTGTCCTAACTTTATTATCTTGCACCTACCCTTGGAGTTAACATTGTTTGGTGGCTTTATATTGACTTCCTTAGTGTTGGGATAACCTGCAAATGGTTCAATCTCTTTAGCTCTACTTGCCATATTCTTAGGAATCAGATGAGCCACTTCATCCCCAAATGTGACAAACTGATCCCAAAGAAATTTCAAGTCTTCATCTATTCCTTTACCGCGGTGAATTAATTTTTTTCATCAATTAAAATGAGCCTAGATGCGAGTCTCCCATTGCTTTTCAAGAATGTATGAAACAACAATACATACGTCTCAATCTTCTCATTACTTAATAATGCAGCCTCAACTAAGACACATGCCTTATGGTGATTTACTCCAGTGAATGATGTGAAGATCAAATGGTAATGCTTGGTGCTATATGTAGAATCAAATGAGTCAAGATCTCCAAAATAAGCATAATTCTTTTAACATGTACTATCTACCCAAAATGCATGTACCAACCTACCCTTATCATCAGCAACATAATCAAAGTAAAATGAAAGATTTATTCCATTCTTCATACAAAGGTTGTCAACAAACATATGAGCATCCGTTGATTTAATATAACTTCTCAACTCTTTATGAAAACGCTTGTGCCAATGCCTCCTTTTATGATACGTGATTAATGCACACTTAGCCTTCTCATTTACTTTTCTGTTAGATCTTATCAATTGTTGTTTGCTAGGTTATACCAATTCATGTATATGTGATTCAACAAATATCCACTCTAAACTTATTGCCGCCAGTGCATTTTACAGTTAGAATTGCCTCGCAACCACATCTAGTTAACTTTCTGACATATTTCCTTTTCTTTGACTCCAAGTTGTCCTTACCTTTCTCAGACTGGAAGCCTTCTCTTGAGCACATCCATCACTTCCATCTCATAACACTATTGACAACTGTATGCGGACCAACACAGACTCCAAACCCGGTTGAATGTGCATACGTCTTGTAGAATTCCTCCACAGCATCCAAGTCATCAAAAACCATCCCTTTAGATATCTTGATAGTTGGGTCAACACAAGGTATATAAAAACCCTGCAATGCAAATGATTAAGTGTCAAACATGATGGGTTGACTGATACAATCAAACACATGCACACCACACGATACTTACTACGAATGGGGTGCTTTCATTCTTTTTCGAGGTACCAAAATGAATTAATTGGTAGGGAGGTGAACTAATTTGAGCCATAGAGTGCACATCGAGGCTTCCTTGTCTTGCCAATGCCAATACCATGTTCTCATCGGCCATCGATTCCATGCCTGCTATAAATTCTACAGGTGATAGAATGACAAAATGAGACAAGATGCTCATAACCATAGTGAGCAAAAAATTCTATTGATGATAAATTAGATCTAATCTAGTATTTCTTATGATACCTAGCATTGCACTAATTCCACAAGATCAATCTAAGTTTGCACCTGGACCTCATGATTCAGGGAAATGTGTGAAGAACAATGCCTATGCACCACACCAATTTGAATAAAGAGGAATCGTGTCATACCTTGGCCGGCAACGGAGGTGTTCCTAGTGGTGCAGGGGCTGGCGGTGCTCAGCTAGGGAGTAGCGGCCTGGTGTGCAGTGGGGAGGGAGGCGGTGGTGCTGTGGATGGATAGAGGTGTCTAACAACTGGTTTTGGTAGGGGAAGGCAATGGCGTTGAGCTTCTCAGGCACCTAAAGGATCATGAACAGTTTTCCCGCATAGGGAAGGGGGGTTTGTGAAAGATTCACGATGCTTCTGTCGCCTACATCCAAGCCAGGTCCAACGGACCACAACGGAGTTCACTTAGCACTGAAATGAGCGTTCACACCAGATATGTTCTTGTGTGTGCGCACACGCTTGTTTTGGTAATGTAGAATATGTAGACTATAAGAAGAAAATAAATTGTTTCATATATCACCATTTTGATGGTATTAGTATTCATCCTAATCTTTTAATTATTGTTCCATCAGTTTGTTTTCCCTCTGTATACTTTTTCTATAATTATTGCATAGCTCATGTGTGTTTTAAAGATTAATCTATCATAATTATGTGACAAAACTATTAATGATAATATTGTAATAAATCACGATATATTACCAGACCGTACAATTTCACTGCTTGATGACTAAAGCAAATCTGATCTTAATTATTGAGGTTAGAAGTTTTTAACTTTAAATTCCTATTTTAAAGATTTTAATTCGTAGTTTACTATTTACTATTTTACATTAAAATATCGTAATATCCATTTTTGACATTCATTTCAATAAAAAAACAGTAAACTGCAATAGAGATCAAAAAGGTTGTGATAGCACCTCTTTTATTTTGGTCAGTAATTAATTCATCCCACGTATGCGTGATGATTGAGAAGCATGCATCAACACGGAGTCATGGTTCTTGAATTGCATTATCACAATCTTTCTCACATAGAAGTTTATGTCGATTGAGACTTGAATTTATGGATAGTATGCAACGTCATGATTCGGATTTGTGTGGTCTAACATTTTTCAATTTCTATAATATAAATATGATGTATACTACATATTATTTTTAATTTTGAGTTATATTCTATTTGATCAGGGTTCTATTAATTACTAATGTGGATGGGTTTTTTACGGGTTAATGGTGTTCTTTCTAATTCAATTTGCATTCATACAGATTAGATTGCTCAAATTGGATCTTCAACCTAAGTTCTATTCCCCTATCATCTTACCATATTGTTCTGAAAATTATGTAAATGTTCAATATGTCTATAACCCATGTTTGGATTGCTAATTTTAAACTCTGAGGAAATACTCACATTAATTGGCATCACTCAGGACAATGTACTCATTTTCTTTCATATGTTTTCCGATAATTCACACAAAAAAAACCTTTACTATGTTATTGTGTTCTTGAATCTACATGTTTAGAAATTTACTTCTGTTTTCCTTACATGTTTAGAAATTTACTTATGTTTTCCTTTGTTTTAAGTTCCTTTCTTCAAACTGAGTAGACCCTAACTGGCCCCGATCAATTCGGCTTGAGCTTCTGGCTTCTGGCTTATTTTGCACTATTAATAAATTTCGTCTTTTTCTGAACTTTTGGCTTTTTGTTGAGCTTTTTTGCCGGTTCTTTTTTTTCCTGTATTCGTTTGTATTATACGTAATGGGCTAACATATTTTTTATATTTTTAATTTTTTTAAAATTTAATTATGTTAAATAAGCCTCTGTCAGCTACAGTACTTTTTTCAGCCAGCTACAGTGTTTTCAGCCATAAGCCACAAGCTTTTCAGCCGAACCGATCACCATCTATATCTGGTTGTTTATAGAACAAATTAAATGATATTTTAGAAGATAGAACACTGCCTTATGAACTACTTTATATGAATGCACAGGTTAACAACTAGTAAAGTTTAAAAAATAAAAGCCAAAATTATATACCGAAGATCAAGTAAAAAGTAACGAAGAAATCAGCCGTAGTCAGCTACTCATCAAGTTAGGATGTGATCAGATCAAGTGCCTTTCTCAAAGGAGATGTGCTATAAACATATGGGCGTTTTACGATTGTAGGAGACGGGTCCCATCCCATACCAACTGCACGTCTCCATCGATCGATCTCTTCGCCCTCTCTTTCCCGGCCTATTTCTGCCTATATTTTAGTTAAAGATGCTGCCAATGGCAAAGCTTCCGTAAGCAAGACTTTGTGATGACACTTCAAAGTTTGAGAACTAACTGATATCGGATCGAAAGAAAAATGGTCACCGTGGTACCAAGTTTAACCAACCTCAATTATTGGGTAGTATCGAGTTTAACCAATCTTGATTATAGAGATCATGCTGACGTCGCCACCGTGGAATAATGTCCCAATTTATAAATCTTTCTGCTTGATTGCTTGACTTGATTTGGTGACAGGACGTACATGCGTCCAGTGGTTTTGTGGTTTAGGCGAGCCCATGGAATTTGATAAGCATATTGTTGGAGCGTGACGTGTACGTTAAAAAGGTCGTTGCATTCATGCATTGATGAATTACAACGACTCGCACGAAAGTTAGAAAATACTGAACTTAGGGCCTGTTTGGGACTGCTCTGCTCCAGTTTTTTCAGCTCTGCTCCACCAACTCCATCATGAAACAGCTACACTGTGGAGTTCTTGGATAAGGTGATCCTGTTTGGCACGCAGCCTAACTCCAGCTCCAGGAATGTGAGGTTTCCCTGAGAAAGGTGCAATGTGCCCCTGAATGATGTTTGGTGTATGTTTTGATGTGTGCAGAGCATATGTAACTGAATATTTTTTGTTGCCAATTGAAATATGATGTAAAATATTATAATCGCAATTAATTTATTCGAGAAAACCAAAAAACAAATATTTTGGTCAAATAATTCCATCATTTTGTCCCATAAATTGCAACGTGCATGATAGATAATTAACAAAGTCCATCATTCGAATACAAATAATTGTCCATAGATAACTAGAGAGTAGTTTAAATCAAAATGATTACGAATGCAGGCGTTAGCACCAAGTCTCCATCCCAAAACGGCCGCCTTCCAGGCTTCCACCCCCATCCTGATGGCGACGCCGCGGAAGCGCCTGTGCCGCGCGGCCCTCCTAGCCGCCGCCGCAGGATACCTCGCCTTCCTCCTCCTCTTCGAGCTCCCCTCCCTCGCCTTCTCCCCATCGTCGTCGTCATCGCTGGACACCCATCACCCACGCCGCCGCGAGCTCGAGGCGTCGGCCTTCACCTCCTTGCTCTCCCCGGTCCGACCCGCCAAGCCGGCTTTCCCCGCGGCGGTGTCCCCCGCCCCGTCCCCTCCCCCGCTCCCGATCTTCTCCTCCCTCCTCCTCCTCCCAAGGCCCAACTCAACCGCCACCCCATTCGACAGCACCGCCGCTAACGCCTTCGCCGCCGCCAAGCCCCACCTCGCGCACCTCCGGACCTCCTCGGCGTTAGCCCCGTCCCGGCCCCCGTCCTCCCCGACCTGCCCCTCCTCGATCTCGGTGCACGCGGACCAGCTCCCCGCGGACGGGGTCCGGACAGTGGAGCTTCTGTGCGGTCTCGCGGTGGGGTCGCACGTGACGGTGGTGGCGCGCCCGAGGGCCGTGCGGCCGGAGTACGACCCCAAGATCGCCAAGCGCAAGGACGGGGAGGCTCCCCTCATGGTGTCGCAGTTCATGGTCGAGCTGGTGGGCACCAAGGCGGTGGACGGGGAGGCGCCGCCCAGGATACTGCACTTCAACCCCAGGATCCGCGGGGATTACAGCGGCAAGCCGGTGATTGAGATGAACAGCTGCTACAGGATGCAGTTGGGGAGCTCGCAGTGGAGAAGGAAAAGAAATCGAATCGGTACGGAGGAGAGGAATTGTGTAATGGCAGTGGTGGGTAATTTTCCCCCAACTCCATGAGGAGATACAAAACTTCAGTTTCTGGAGTACCCCTTGAGGAGCTCCAGAAAAAATGTGGAGTAGGCCTTCAACTCCACCTTTTTCTTGGAGCAGAGTTCTTGGAGTTGGACCCATTTGGCTAGACAAGTTTGGAGCAGAGTTGAAAAAGCTGGAGCGGAGCAGTCCCAAACAGGCCCTTAATATGAGGCCTGTTTGTTTGGGTTTAAGCTTTCTAGCTTATTTTTTATTATTTCTAAATTTTATTTTTTTTATTTTTTAGATTTTTTGAGCTTTTTTGCCGATTCTTTTTTTCCCGTATTGGTTTACATTATACGTGTTGGGCTAACCCATTTTTTCTATTTGTAATTTTTTTGAAATTTGATTATGCTAAATAAGCCACCATCAGATACAGTGTAATTTCAGCCAGTTACAATAAAAAAATTCAACCATAAACGATAAAAATTCAGCTCAACTGAGCATCACCATAAACCGTCATGCTGAAAGCAGCTCGTGGCTAGCTATTTCGTTTTGTGTTTTGGTTAGCTAGCGCTAGATGCCTGCCTGCCAAACTTGAGTCTACTGATTTTCTGCCCTAATTATTCTAGGATGGAATAACTGTGAAGATACACAAATTGTATAATAGTATCCAATGTGAAGCCTACAAGAGAGGCCTAGGCCCACATATTAGCGAGACACTGATGTTATTTCTCAACTCCTTTCATCTCTGCAGTGTTTCTTAGCAAACGAACGAAATGAGCTAAAGAAAAAAAAAGAACTCAAGTAGATAATCATTCCATTTGGTGATAATCGAAAATCCGGTCAAAAACATTCATGAGAATTAATTCGTGCCTTATTGGCTGGACTACGAATCTTTATGTCACTCGGAGGTTATAGAACAAATGTTATTATTTGACCCCTTTTTGAATTTAACTAACTCCTTGTCAAATTTATTTCCAAATAACCCTTTTGCTTATACCACCACCCATAACGTGATAAGACAACACTGCTATACCACATGATAAGTCTAGCTAAATGGTACTTCTTACCATGTTAATGGTGGTGGCGTGGCCCAACAAAACTATCACCCACTGGTGGTGGAGTGGCAGGATTTGGTCCATGCCATGGTGATTAGTGTGCCACATCACGAGTGGTGCTGTGGCTAAAAGGATCTGAATTAAAAATAAAGTTGGCAAAAGTTATTAATAAAATCTTTTTTTCAAAAAATATTATTTAATAAGAAAAATTCTAGGTTATACTGGTTTTCCGATAACTGTATTTAGTTAATGCATTGACGACCACGCTTGCAAAAAATGGGGCCATCAACTCGGCTTCGGTTTCTGACTTATTTTTCACTATTCATAAGTTTCGTCTTTTTTAGAACTTTTATCTTTTTGTTGAGTTTTTTTGCCGGTTCTTTTTTTTCCCGTATTTGTTTGTATTATACGTAATGGGCTAACATATTTTTTATATTTTTAATTTTTTTTAAATTTAATTATGCTAAATAAGCCTCTGTCAGCTACAGTGCATTTTTCAGCTAGCTACAGTGTTTTCAGCCATAAACCATGAACTTTTTAGCCGAACCGATCACCACCAATATATACTTCAACCTGCTGTTTATTTTCTCTCTTATATTTTGTCACCTATCTGCCATATACGGTAGCATACCCTATCAGGTTTAGTGAGGCAGAGTTATCCAAAAGTACCGTACTATCAGTACGCGTACGTAGCTTGGACACGTACAGTATCAAGCAATGATATTCCCCAAAACAATCAGTATCAATTAAGTAATAGCTTCTTTGCTGCCTATCATGTCATGACAAGTATATTTTGGCACCTATCTAAGCATAGTAGCATCCCCTATTAACTTTAGGTGAGCAGAGTTATCCAGAAGTACCGTATCAAGTAATGATCTTCCCCCAAAAAAAAAATCAGTGGACATCGCATCGGGTGGGTTCCACGCCACTTCAGCCTTATGGCTTATTGTTGTATGTTAGAGCATCTCCAACAATCCCCCTAAAAACCTACCCCAAAAGACACCTTTTGGGGCAGCCCAAAAAATTTGTTAACCTATTTTTAGTCCCCTCCTCCAACAGCTCCCCTAAATATATCCTAATAGTATTTTGAATCTGGCCCAACATTCACAACTGGCCCATTTACTTTGCTGGAAACCTCACTTTGAACGTGTCCGATCCGGAGAGTTGGCGGCCGATGTGCTAGCTCGTACAAGCCATGAACTCCGATCGCATCTAGTCCTCATGTTCCGATCAAAGCACGTAGTGTGTCCTCCCCAAAATATTCCATCGCGTGTACAAGGCATGAACTCGGATCGCATGTAGTCCTCCTGTTCCGATCAAAACACGTATTGTGTCCTCCCTAAATATTCCATCGCGTGTACATGTACAAGGCATGACGCAAATATTTCCTTTCGAAAAGAACCAAAAGAAGCGAAATATTTTGCAAGGTTGCTTCAGGTTGGTGCTGCTTCAGGTTGGTGCCCGCGCCCGATTTCGATCTCCCGATGCTGCTTCAGGTTGGTGCGTCCTTGTAGATACGTGGAACTATGAGCGGGCGCAAGTCTTTGTTGCAACAAGTACTGGACTCGTCCTCATCGGATGATGATGATGATTTCTTTATCCAGTCCGCATCTATAATTCATACATATTATACATCAATGAGTGCACCTAAACAGGGTGGTTCTGTTCCTGGGCATAAAATTGTTCGTCGTAAGAGACAAGAAGGACACCAAAAATTATATGAAGATTATTTCTCCGATGATCCTACATATGGACCAGAATTCTTCAGACGTAGGTTCGTATTGTGTCATGTGTACTATTTAATTTAAATATTTTAGTTACTATTGATTGTAATAATTTTGTATTTATTTGTAGGTTTAGAATGAGCCGACCTCTTTTCTTGCGTATAATGAATGCGGTACAGGATCATGATGAGTATTTTGTGCAAAAAAGAAATGCAGCTAATGTACTTGGATTAAGTTGTTTACAGAAGGTAACAGCAGCACTTCGTATGCTAACTTATGGGGTATCAGCTGATTCCACAGATGAGTACATTTGTATTGGAGAGAGTACCGCTATTGAGAGTATGAGACGGCTTGTCATTGCAGTTGTTCAAATATTTGAAGATGAGTATTTGAGAGCGCCAAATCAGAATGATACGGCCCGCTTACTAGCAATAGGAGAAGAAAGAGGGTTTCCAGGAATGTTAGGATCCATAGATTGTATGCATTGGAAATGGAAGAATTGTCCTACAGCATGGCACGGTATGTATTCTGGACATGTCAGAGTGCCAACTATAATATTAGAAGCTGTTGCTTCTAAAGACCTGTGGATTTGGCACGCTTTTTTTGGTTTACCGGGATCTCACAACGACATCAATGTTCTTCAACGCTCTCCACTGTTTGCAAAATTAGCTGAAGGTCAATCACCTGAAGTCAATTATAGAGTCAATGGTCATGATTATACAATGGGTTACTATCTTGCCGATGGAATTTACCCATCATGGGCAACATTCGTGAAGACCATTTCTCAACCACAGGGCAATAAGCAAAAATATTTTGCCAAAGCACAGGAGGCAGTCAGAAAGGATGTGGAGCGAGCCTTCGGAGTTTTACAGGCTCGTTTTGCCATAATTCGAGGTCAAGCTCGTTTATGGGATCAAGAGACATTAGGATACATTATGAAAGCTTGTGTTATCATGCATAATATGATTATAGAGGACGAGGGTGATGTAGATGCAGAAGAACATTTTGACTCTGAAGATGATCATGTCCGAGCTTCTCATAACTATACTGTTGATCTTATGGAGTTCATTGAGACAAGGAAAAAAATAAGAGACGAAGAAGTTCATCATCAACTACGAGAAGACCTAATAGAGCACCTATGGCAACATAAGCCGGATACATATTGATCATCACGCTTAGATTTATATTTTTTTTGTTTTCTATTAATAAGATACATTATGGGTGCAAGACACATTATTTTCTATGGATTCTATTTTTATTTTATTCTATGAATCACCATTACTTTCTGTAGTCTGTACTCATAACAAAGAGCAAAAAAGTAAAGTTGAATTCAAGATAAACTCATTTCGGCATAAAGTTTCTGTAGTCTGTACCCACAAGAATTCAGAATTACCAGGTTGTGTAGAGTTTCCAGGTGTTGAAAGCTAGACTACTGCTGTGCTTATCAAAGGAGCATATCAGAAATACTCATTTCGGCATAACCATATCTACGTCGGAAGACTTCATTTTTCAATGTCAAAAGATGCATGAATGATCCTCAACAGTTGAAATGTATGTAGGTTCATGTTGCTCTTCCGGAGGGCTTCCTGTGCCATCCCATCCCATTCCGGCATTTCCTGGACTCTGGTTCATCAAACCCATGAAATAGCCCTGTCCCTCCATTGCAGAAAATGCCTATTAAAATAGTACATAACAGTTAGCATTTCAAGAAAAGAACTACTGCAACATGCACATACTTTGGTGTCAAGGTACAACAGATCTTTTTCAGATTTGGCAGTGTCTGGTCCATGAATTGCATTATCCCTTTGAGGAAACATTAAGCTATACAAACTTTACATGATGAAAAACTTTACATGCTTTGTGTCAATAAGACAATCACCACTTCTAACTGTTTAACAATCATGATTCATGACTGAAAAAAATCTCTGATGCTAATGTCCAACATCAAATACAAAAACCGAACTCGAATTGACATCACTGTCAACAATTGTTGGTCTCCACTACTAGTACTAAAAGGCTCTAAAGTGACAAGAGTTGCTGGCTTGATGCTAATTACCACCATGCAAAGTTGCAAAGAAATTTACGCGGCAGATTGATATTACCTAACTACTAATCCCAACCAGTGTTAGCTGGACATGGACGTGAGTGCTGGACACATGCACCACTGGATGCTAGCATAGTCTTCAGATATTTGATAAAGAGAACTTATGTGCAAAGCCTTTTATATAATCATAATTTGGCAGTCACAGTGAGCCACTACTGAAAGGCCCCAAAGGCAAAACCATTGCTACCAATTCCCAAGCCTTTCCATGCAAATTAATCCCAAAATGGATAATTTGTACGATGTCTTAGCAATTAAGACCGCTCAACGTCTATAGCCGGTTGAAAAGAGCTAGCTCCATATATATTGGTGGATCAATAGCAGCCAGTGCATATAAACAAGTAAAAAGATACAAGTATCACTACCTTCGTTTTGCCACAACAGGTATTTGATCTTATCCCCATTATACGGAAATGCAACAAAATTTTCCGAAAAGGTGCAGATTTTTGCTTGGAGGATCATTTCTATAGCCATTTTCACAGCCATCAGAGTTAAAATAAGAATCAAGGTTGCAGATGGTCTGTGCTCAAGGTGTCAACAAGAAGAAACAGATGAGCATCTTTTCTTCCATTGTTATTTTGTACCAATTGGCCTGGTTTGCTTCTCATCTCTCAATCAAAACTGATAATAATGGTTTCTCCACTCTAAATATACCCGAAATGCTACATCACATCATAACCTATCTGCAACATGAGAAGGATTTTACTGAATACTCATGGGCAGCGGATGGAGAGGAGATCGAGGCTTACCTCGGCGGAGGGAGGCGGCGAGAGCGGGCGGGGTCGGTCGGAGGTGACGACGAAGGGAGGCCAAGTCAGCCGGAGGAGGCGGAGGGCGGCGCCGGCAGGAGGAGGTGGAGGGGGGCGACGCTACGGAGGGGATCTGGCGGCGCGGCCGACGGGCTTCGATGGCGCAAGCTGAGGACCTCCGGCACAGGGGATGCTCCGACGGTGATCCACGGGCCGGCGCCGGCGACGCCCGCACGCCGGAGTGAAGGGGAGGAGGAGCTGGGGTCGGCGATGTGGAGGGAGGCGGCGAGAGCGGGCGGGGTCGGTCGGAGGTGAGGACGAAGGGAGGCCAAGTCGGCCGGAGGAGGCGGAGGGCGGCGCCGACAGGACGAGGTGGAGGGGGCGACGCTACGGAGGGGATCTGGCGGCGCGGCCGAGGGGCGGAGGAGCTGGGGTCGGCGATGTGGAGGGAGGCGGCGAGAGCGGGCGGGGTCGGTCGGAGGTGAGGACGAAGGGAGGCCAAGTCGGCCGGAGGAGGCGGAGGGCGGCGCCGGCAGGAGGAGGTGGAGGGGGGCGACGCTACGGAGGGGATCTGGCGGCGCGGCCGAGGGGCTTCGATGGCGGCGAGAGCGGGCGGGGTCTGCAGAGGGGAGAAAAAGGCGCACTGGAATACTCGGTTTCGCGGGATTGGAAAAAATGTGGCGCGCGTGACGGCGGGAGCGAGAATAGGGACCCTAAAAGTTCCCGGTTTCTACCTGAGTTTTGGGAGAGTTTTGGGGGGGAATAGAAATAGGGAGGTGTTTAGGGGAGTTGTTGGAGAAGACTTTTTACATAATTTCCCAATAATTTGATTTAGGGGGAGATTTAGGGGGATTGTTGGAGATGCTCTTATAGTAATTATTTCTTAAGATAGAGTTTATAGATAGATTGTAGTATAAACTATATCGGGTTTAGTTGTGCTGGTTAAAATATATGTAATGATTTTTCTCTACGTAGTGTCTCTCATGAATAATCTAATATTCAAAATATTTAATTATAACTCATAGCGCAAAAGAATCCAATCAATTAAGTAATAGCTTCTCCTGTCATGTCATGTATATAGACAGGCACGTGTAAGTGAAATGACGGTAGAAAAATCAGCTGTATAATCTAGCATAACCATTGCATGAAGCAACTAGCAAGCAATGCAAGCAACCAGTGTCGGCTAACTTCGCGTAGACATGTCATCAAATATTTGATGTGCACTTTTAAACTACTAGCTTCACCTGCTCACGTCTTTACACGATTAACCGTACTCAGATACCACATGGGTACTGTAATGACAGCCGACAAGCAAGCTATCCTCGCTTGGACATATCATCAAATGTCGATGTGCACCGATGAGCGACACTCGAATTGAAACACAACTTTACATCTTTAATAACAGAAGCGCATACAATGTTTAATATCGTCAACTAACACTTTTTCACGGTTTAATTTTTGCGCCAGCAATTAATGACGAGACTTCAATTATTTTGACACGAGGTGTGGCTGTGCCAAGATATGATGCAAAAAGTTTGTTGTCTCGTGCACCGTGCTTGCTAGCTATGCTACTACCTTCTCGATCGCTCCCCTTTACAAGGTGTGTCGCTTGGACTTTATTTTAGTCCTTTAACTTAAAAATAAGTTGTTTGAGCATAATCATTTTAGTCTACATCCTACTAATTCTTCATGCTACATGTGTACATTCTAGTCCTTTTTACTAAAAAGTGTGGAGTAGTTTGTTGAAAGACAGGACAACGCAAAATCAATGTATTGCTTCTCGGTTTATCGGTGGTGATTATTTGGGTTTTTTTGTGGTTTATGGCTAAAAACACTGTAGCTGGCTGAAAAAACACTGTAGCAGACAGAGACTTATTTAGCATAATTAAATTTTAAAAAAATTAAAAATATGTTAGCCCATTACGTATAATACAAACAAATACGGGAAAAAAGAACCGGCAAAAAAGCTCAACAAAAAGCCAAAAGTTCAGAAAAAGACGAAATTTATAAATAGTGAAAAATAAGCCGGAAGCTAAAAACTGAAGCGCCGAATTTAGATAGCTCTATATATCGGTATAGTTTTAGGACAGTGATCCAGTGGAAATCAAGACATATTCGAAACACAAGAATTTCACATGAATTAGATTAGTTCACGTAGCATTCGGAGAAAAAAAATCTCGTGTTCCAAATAAATATGGCCTAACCTTAGGTATACAGTCTACATATAATGATCTCAGGACATATAAAAATTTGATGCGACAATTTAAATGGTGAAACTAATTCAGCGTCGATGTCACGCAATGGTCACGTTTGCGAATCGTGTGCCGGTCTCTCCGTGCTATCAATCAGAAGATGGCAAATCGTTTTCAGCACTGTACATACATGTACCAATAGCAGAGTCCTGATCACATTTTCCAATCGTCATTGTTTGAGTGTGATGAACAACTAATCACATGATATATATCCTAATTTTAATCGTGAAGATAGATGGCTCCAGCCTCAATAGTTTGATAAAGAAAGGATGAGTGTGATGAAAAACTAATCACATGATATATATCCTAATTTTAATCGTGAAGATAGATGGCTCCAGCCTCAATAGTACGATAAAGAAAGGAAAGAGAGATGCGAGGGGCTCTCTGTAACTCCCACCGACCAAGTTTATAATATGTATTTTTACTTAGTACATAGACTAAAGAGATATTGAAAATGGCTAAATTATATATTTCATGCATGTATGTAGTGAGTAGCAAATAATGCTATATATTTATTAGGGGTATAAAGGAAACACAACACTAATTTTGCATTAGAATACAAAATACGCCCAATATTATTGGACAGACCATTAAAAAAATACGCTATATAACCTTAGACGAATAGACTACTTAGCTAATTGTACAACAATCCAGGTTATTGTAATGCGACAACAGGAGAGGTTATTGTAACGCGACGACAGGAGTGCCAGAGAAAATTTTCTCTTAGCTCTCACGAATGCTTGGGCGACTCTCAACCCACCCGGCCCACCATTGGCCATCTCGGTCGCAGCGTCCACCAAATCCCTAGCCCTCCACCGGATCCATACCACCCACCTCTAGATCTCCCCATCCCATGTCCTATTTGGCCCCCTACTCGTTTGGGGTACGTGGAGCCTCGGCCACACCGCCACCTCCTAGCCCGCCACTGGTCATCCTAACCACGGTGCCCACCAATCCAACCAAGCCCCACCAAATCCATAGTTCCCACCTTTGATCCTCCCCTCCCCCTCAAATATGACGTCTTGCACAGACCTCACCTCTGGTCCTCCCCTCCCCCCTAAACTAGCGTCCTGCCAGGCCTCCTGCTACCCTACCTCAACTCCCTAGAGGAACAACATCCCGATGGTTTGGATGAAGTGTAGCCGGCCTCATCCCTACCAGGTAGCCTTATTGAAGCTCAACCTCTGACCACTCAAGCAGCCGCAGCACATTGAAGACAAGAATCCAACCTTACCCCAAATCTTACAGAATCTGTTGTAGGTCAGAATTTCGGCGCGCTGCATGGGATATTCACTCCACACGTCGCCTCAAATCAGTGGTAATTTCTCCCCCATCTCCTCTAGGTAGAAGGAATTGATGTCAGTGAAAGTGCTCTGCTCCCCATGCCCTCCCAACGATGCCTTTTCTCTACAGCACCATCCTCCTCTACAGCCAGCAGGAGAAGGCATGCAACACCCAACAACCCCCTGGACACTCGGCCACAATGGAAGCTTGTCAAGCCAAAGTACTGGTGGCATAAAGCTCGAAGTCAGGAGGCACTCCCAAGAGCTCATTCAATACAGCTTCAAATCGCAACCACCAGCTCTTCCTCGAGTGCACAAAAGGGAGGTGCTTCAACTACCTCAGCCGTGACCATAGATCTCACTCTTGCAGAGACCCCTCCAAGTGCTTTCACTGCTTACACTCTGGCCACAAGGCTAGAGAATGTCATTGCTCATCTGCTCCAACCACTCTTATAGTTGCTCCACGCCTGTCTACCCTTGCCCCTCTTGCAGAAGGATGATTGCAACTGCTAGCCACAGCGTCATGGCTAACCCCAACCTTGGTGACCTGGCCACCTGCCCCGTAAAGGACGCCTACATCATCCCCTCCACCAGGAAGCTCCAAAGGCGTGAAGCCTACTCGACCGTTGTGTGGCTAGGTAAGACAAGGCCTGAGATGGAGTTCCACACCATCGACGAAGCTATAAGGAGGAGGTTCAACCTAAGGTCTTCTGGCTTCTCAGTGCACCACCACTACCATGAGAACTTCCTCGTCAACTTCGAGCACATGCACTGCTGAGATGAGGTGACCGGCCTCCACAAGTTTGTCTTGGGAGTGCCTCCTGACTTCGCCAGTGTGACAGATCCCTATGGCCGTGCCACAACACTGGAGGAAACCACCGGTGACAACATGACACGTCGGCTATCCCCATCATCTTCGGCTCCATTGGAAACCAACATGCCAACCAACCAGTTATAAATGATAAGAAGTTAAAAAACTACACGGACTCCACCTTGCAAGCAATATTTGCCTCCCATGCTGTGCTTCTTCACTAAGAGCTAGCCGAGCTCCTCGACAACAAACTCTGTCAATCTGGGGAGGAGTAATGTAGCCACCAGGCACGGCTTCGCAAGGTTGAGGAGTACCTAGGTGCAGTGCAAGAAGCTAACAACCAACTACTCTTACCACTCCACCACGATGCGGTCTCTAGCTGCCGCCCCGCCATCTCAACTAGTCTAGTGTGCTACACACCAATCCTGCTTGATGGGCTTGCAACCTTAGCACTCGACCACGATCAACCGCAACATCCATGCTCCACAGCTTCATTGCTAAACGTCGCGCATGCTAAGGAGATGGCTCCCAGCTTGTCATAGTAGTACATGGGAAAGTTGTGCATTGAGAAGGCGGTCACCACCACTGAGGTAGTAGCGCCACCACCCTATGAGGCGGCCCCATCTCTGGCGGCCACTACTTCTGCACCACCAGCTATAGTGCCAATGTTATGGGTGAGCTCCTCGAGGCTTAGTATGGTGCTCGGGGACAAGGGCCATCATCGGCAACCATAATCTGCAACCCAACATCCAGGATGGTGGGTACACTCAAGGCAATGACAACAACCTGCTGGCCAATATCTTCACATCGCCTATGCCCTCCCTCTTGCTTGCGCCTCTGCCAATGGCACCAACCAAGCAAGGGTGAGCCCCAAACTTCACACCTCGCTGTAGCAAGTGCCTAGCGACGAAGCGGTGCAACACTCCTCTCCTAAAGCACGTGTAGGAAGTACTAGCCCGCAAGCTTAGCATCCTAGAGGAAGAGCAAGCCATGACAGATGTGGCTCTCAACTAGTACATGGCAATATTTAATGGGTGGTTACTACCAGCAGCCATACATGCCCTTTCTGTACTTTCCCTCTTCAAGTCCGAGCAAGCTACTCAGGTTGACAACGCCTTGCCAGAAGAAGCAGAGATGGTGCAACTGGAGGTTGAAGACACAGCGGTAGCATAGCTGGATTGCCACTTGCATGATTGATCCTAGAATGCCAACTCTAGAAATGAGGCCTTCAGCTCATAGGAATATTGCCAAAGCCACATGTGCTTTTTTCTTTTGCTTCTGTTGTTGGCCACTGTTGTGTACTCTATCTGCCCCTTTTGTGGATTACATTGCTGCTGTTGAAATGCTTTCTAGGCATGTTGTCACTAATTAAACTACTTATTAGCCCTATTATCAATGCTCTTCTTTGTTGCCTTCCCCTGCATGCATAGCATGAAACCAGTACTGCCAGCAACTTCTACAGCCGACCTAAGCAATTTTCCTTCCTTCATGGCATCACCCCATTGACTACCAGAGCGGTCCTTATGCAATGTCGGGGCCTAATATAACAATCCTTTCTGGACCGTAAGGGTCCTAAACTCCCCTGCTTGTCGCATAGCTATTCATAAAATGATAAATACCAACCCATTCCACATTGCTTGCCTCCAAGAGATGAAACTGAGTACGGTAGACCAAACTCAGGCCAGTTCCCTAGGTGGCAATATGCTACATGACTTCTTCTTCCCGTCAACAGATAACAACCGTGGAGGCATCCTAATCCACTGGAATAGCAGTGCCGTTGACATCTCCAACTATCGCCGCCACGACTATTGCCTAACAGCTGACGTAAAAACCAAGGAGTAATGCGACAAACTTCATAATGATGACAATATATGGTCCATCAATAGATAAGGACAAAGGAAAGTTCTTAGCAGAACTACGCCAATCACGACCACCAATTGGCATCAGGTGGCTACTCCTAGGTGATTTCCATCTCATCTATAAGGTGAGTGATAAGAATAACCGAAACCTTAACCAATGTCTTATGGCCCAATTCTGAAATATCCTTAACAATTGTGAGCTTAAAGAGATCCACCTACAAAACCACAAATTCACTTGGAGTAATAAAGGAGATAATCCAACTCTTGTCCGATTGGATATTCTTTTGTAATAATGCTTGGAACACCACTTTCAATAGCCACATCTTGTATGCCTTGTTCACATCTATCTTGGACCATTGCCCCTCCTTCTATCAAATTCCAGTGGCCCACGACGACCAAAAACTTTTGCTTCGAAAGCTTCTAGATCTGTCTATCATGGTCCCTTGAGGTCATTCAGCATGCCTGGGCGGAACCAACGCATTGCCTAGACCCTATCCTTAGGCTAAACAACAAATTGACAACCACTACCAAAAGGCTAAAGACCTGGAGCAACACTCTTTTCTCGCAAGCGTATCTCCAACTTCATATGGCCCAAGAGATCATCATCTGTCTTGAAATTGCACAAGAGAGTCATATGCTTTTAGTGGAAGAGAGTAAGCTCTGAACATGTCTTAAGAAAAGGGTGATGGGGCTGGCGGTAGTTGAAAAATCCCAGAAGAAACAAGTGTTATGAATCAACTAGCTCAGAGAGCGAGATGCAAATACAAAAAATTTCCACATTCGAATAAACTCATGCATGTGAAAGAACTTTATCCAATGCCTCACGAGTGGTCAAGGTTGGGTTGTTCACATGAGGACAAAATAGAGGTGTTGTTCGAACATTTTGACCGCTTCCTTTGACATAGCTCACATAGAACCGTCTTTATTTTGGTGGTGCCCTTATGGTAAGCATCGAGGGTCTCCCAAATATCGAAGGCCAACGAAAGATGAGAAATGCGATCAAACTCATTTCGGCTTAAACCTTGGATAATGATGTTCCTTGCCTTAACATTCGCCTCAAAATCAGCCATGTTTCCGGCATTGATGTTCTCATCGGCAGGAACAGCAAAGCGAACTTTGACCTTGCGCCAAATCGCATAGCCCTGGGCCTGAATGTAGGTCTCCATCCGACTCTTCCAAAAAGGATAGTCGATCCCATCGAAGATCGGTGGCTTGGTGGAATACTTATCCGCTGTCATGGCTCACAGACCGGTTAAAGATCTATCAAGAAGAGCTAACGGCTCTGATACCAATTATAGGATCGGATATGGCAACAGAGGGGGGTGAATGGTGCCTTTTTTAAAAAATAGCCCCCAAAAGTATCAACAAAGAATTCTTCTCCAATAGCTATGAAAAAAAATTCATAAGCTCACTGGAACCTTACACTAACAGAGAAGGAAGCGAGACATAAAATACTGGAGAAGGAGCAAAGAGCAAAGCATAAAAGACATGGAACTCAGGTGGGCCGGTCAGACCTTAATGGGCTGGGCGGTCAGACCGCAACAGCCAAACTGGTCTGACCGATTTTGCTGGGCCGGTCTGACCACTCGGTACAAAATAGAGGTATTGTTCGAACATTTTGACCGCTTCCTCTGACATAGCTCACATAGAACCACCTCCTTCAACTCGGACATCCTTCAACTGTCACAACTGGACCTACACACCCTAGTTGTTCCTTTCGCAGAAAAAGATGTTCATGCCACCATCCTGGAGCTACTACAAAAAAAGCACCAGGGCCCAATGGCTTCAATGGAAACATCTATTGTGCATGCTGGGGCATTATAAAGAGGGATTTCATGGCTGCCCTACAAGGTTTCTTCAACCTAAGAACAAATAACTTTCCATGCAGAAACACGCCAAATTTGATTTTGGTGCCAAAGAAGGATGGAGCTCAATCTGCGGTAGATTTCAAACTGATCAGCCTCATACATAGCGTCTCCAAAATTATTGCCAAGATCATGGAATTGCAACTAACACCCTTTTTGAACGAGCTAGTCTCCCTAAGGCAAAGCACTTTCATTAAAGGTAGATGCATACAGGACAATTTCTTATTCACAAAGAATTCTTCTCCAATAGCTATGAAAGCTATGAAAAAGAATTCATAAGCTCACTGGAACCTTACACTAACAGAGAAGGAAGCGAGACATAAAATACTGGAGAATGAACAAAGAGCGTAGCATAAAAGACATGGAACTTAGGTGGGCTGGTCAGACCTTAATGGGCCGGGCGGTCAGACCGCAGCAGCTAGACCAGTCTGACCAGTTTTGCTGGGCCAGTCTGACCGCTCGGTTCAAGCCGGTCAGACCGCTCCTTTCATCCGGTCAGACCTCCCCCTTTGAACCGGTCAGACCGTCAGCAGAGAACTGGTCTGACCGGCCCCTCTGTCCAGACAACAGCGCAGGCCGACAGAAATTCTGAACTTTCATATTCTTGCCGATTCGAAGAGAATTGGTGTAATGCTGCTGTTCCTTTTGGACCAAAAGAGCAAGAGATTGATTAAAATAGCTAGGAGACTCTAAGAAACAAGAATCCTCATCACAAGAGTAAGAATTAAGGATTTTAGCTCAAATCTGAAAATAGGATAGAGAATGTGGATAATTTCCAGATTGCTCACAATTCTCAAGTCCTTTGCTCATGATCTTTTGAAATCAGTTTAGCATTGACAACAGGCCTTGGAAACTCAAATCTTGTGCCATCTCTAAAAAGAAAATCACAAGAACCCACCTACCCCTGACATGAAACCCTAGAAAAGCCCAACAGGGGAAACTGAGTTTGAGGTGAAAAGTGAATCTTTGGTTTAATCCTTTTGCTCTGGGAATTGATTGACCAAATGGTTTTGAGGCATATTCCCCATCATAGAGCAACCAAAAACCATCTCATCAAACTAGATTTGCTCAAGGTCACATGAATCAACAGAGAGCAGCAGAAAATGAAAACGAGCTGAAACACAAGAACTCAAATGGATTCATTTGCAAAGACATGAATGATTACATAGTGATTACAAGCATCCCACTACGTCCCCATACGCAGTTGGATGAAGGAAATGCTACCTCCTCACTACATGCTTGAGAGAGGTGCTCACACATGCAGAGAACACACAGGAGCTCACACACTCCTTCTCCACTAGAAAATTAGCTCTCTCAACTAAATACTTACTCTTCTTGCTGCACATCCCTCTCCTTTTAACATCAAGGGCACACCCTCAAGGAGAAATACAAGAAGTGTCATACCAACCACACTCCCTTGCTCCATACACACAAGAGGCAAGGGTCAAAGCAGATTTTTGGAGGAAAATCTACCTCCACCTCCATTGCTTGAGTCAAATTACCAATTTGCCCCTCAAGCACCTTCCCGGAAGCTTCCCGCAACCGGCACCTTTGACCGACTGGACCTCGACTCCTCCCTGAGTCTAGTCCGGTCCGCTTCGCTGCACACGACCACACACGGCATCCTGACCGTCTGGACCTCCGACTCCTCCCTGAGCCTTGTCCCGATCCACTCGCCGCTGCCCATCGTGTCCACCTGACACCGACTGAGACCTCCGACTCTACCTGAGTCTAGTCTGGGTCTGTTCCGTCGCACCAGACTGCAACCGACCTCCAAACCGTCTGGACCTCCGACTCCTCCCTGAGTCTAGTCCCGGTCCTCTCGTCGTTGCCCGTCGTGTCCGTCACCGGTAGCTCCAGTTCCTCGTATCCCGACTCGCAACCACCTCACCAGCCTCGATCATCTTCGGCATCACCGACCGTCTGGACCTCAACACCTCCTGTGCTTAGTCCCGGTCCTCCTCGCCTCACCATGACCTAACTCCGAAGTCCTACAGTCACGCAGACAAGCAAACCGTCACATAGTACCGCACGAAACAGCATAATCCATATTAGCACAAGTAAAGGTACTCAACCCTAGAATACCCAAAACAAACTCAAATTCACTAAACCAACCGTCAATTACTCATCACCAACATGGGGATACCTCCACATGGTCTCTCGCATCAAAATAGAACACCGTCTCTCCCAAAATAGCACTTTGATTCTGTCTATTAGGACTACCCACTGGAAAAAGGGGATTACCACCCCAATGGAGAGACTAAGTCTCATGTCTCCTCTCCACCGCCACCTCCAGCGTTCTTCTCAATGGTATCCTAGGGACAGAATTCAACACCACAAAGGCTTACGGCGAGGTGATCTGTTATCTCCTTTCCTCTTTATCATAGCAATAGATCCTTTGCAAAGGATCCTCAACATAGCAACAGACCATAATCTCTTACAACATCTGGGAGGTCACACGGCTACTCTCAGAACCTCCTTGTACGTGGATGATGCGGCCATGTTTCTAGTACCAAAATAGGACTGTTCATAACCTGATTCAGATCCTGTAAAATTTTTGTAATACAACAAGTCTATAAACGAACCTATAGAAAAGCTGGGTGGCATAGGTTGAATAGATTGACCTGCAGGGTGTACTGCAGGACCTGCTGGCCATGTACGCATCTTTTCCCTTAAACTACTTAGGCTTACCGCTTGCACAGAAAAAACTTTAATGGGTTGATTTCCAAATGCTAGAAGACAAGTATGCGAGCCATCTAGTAGAATGGTGTGGAAAATTGTTGATACTCATGGGTAGGAAAATTCTGGCCAAATCTATCTTAATAGACCAGTCGACCTACTTCCTTACGGCCATCAAAGCACCAAAAAGTGTGCTCAAATCTCTAAATAGGCGGACAAGATGGTTCCTCTGGGCTGGGTCAGCACAATTAACAGCTGCCAAGTGTAAGGTCAATTGGGACATAGTCTATAGACCTACTTACCTTAGGGGCCTCGGTCTTCTGGACCAAGAGTGCTTTGCTAGGGCCTTGCAATACACTGATTTTTAGAGTATTTTTTGATGTTTTTAAAATAAAATTACCATGTATATTTGTCTTGAATTAATTGAACCTTAATATGAATTTTCATGAATTAAAAAGATTCAACTTGAACAAAATAAGCCTTAATTAAGTTAAAACCAGTTTTATTTGGGTTCCTTGTCTTGCAAGAAATTGTTTTGTATTTTCTTGGATTTTTTGGTTTATTTGCTATTTTCTAGAGCTCAATCTCCCTTTCCTCATTTTCCAAAATGCAAAATGCTGAGAAAATCATTAAACTATTCTTGGGACGAAACCCTAAGCCCGACCCGACCTTTTCCCGCACCTTACCCTGACCTAGCCCGCTCCGTGCGTCGGCCCAGCGTATCACCCCACCGTGCCATGCGTCGGTCATCGTGCTCCCTGCCTACCACATGTCGAACATCCGGGCAAGCTCTTGCACTGACTGTCCGATTCGTGCCATGCCCCCATTTTGTCCATCCCTCCATCCACTGTTTCACTTGCCTGTAGTCACTAATGTGTGGGGCCCACATGTCAGAGTTATTGTTCATCTTCCCCGAGTTTTCATTGCCGTCTCGAGCGTGTTCACGTCATATTACGCCTCAACAGTCGTGCCATCCCCGTCGTGGAGTCCTCGCCCATGCCTGCCTTAGTCTCCTTGGTGTCTACGCCTTAAAAAGGGCTGCACCCCTCTCATTTTTTGCATCTCCGAGCGTCCACCATCCTCGACATCTATGCTGTAGCAGCCAAAGCTAGAGCTTCTCGCTGTCAGTTCGTCTACCATCGTCTCGGCCTCATCAACACTGATGAGTCTTGTTGTTAGGCCTCACCTTCCATATGTCATCTGCTTTCGCCATTGATCAGTCAGGCAATTGTCATCACGCGCCTCCACTGAGCCCCTCTGTCTCCGCCAACGGAATCCGCATCGCCTTGCTCGCGTTATCCGCTGCCATGGTTCGTGTGCCGCTTGCCTTGATCCATGCACTGAGATGACATCATGGCGTGTGTCAGCACTGACGTCATAGTGCACCACGTTGCCCTTTGGTTTTTCTATAGACCCCATCCACCGTGAGCCAAGTTGCTGATGTGTAGGTCCCACATGTCAAAAACAATGTGTTGTAGACCAGAGCTTTGCCACGTTAGCAGTCCACGTCACCAAGCCACGTCATGCGCCATCAAGCTTGTGTATTTCGGCTTGTAGCCTGGGAACAATGGTTTCTCCGAGTCCTCTATCAAGCCATTGAATTTACCAAATTCTCTCTCGTTATAGTTCTCTTCTGCATTGTGCAACATCTGATCCAGATTATCATCGTGCAACCTATCCTCATCGAAAGAACAATCAATATCTGGTATATGATTGTCTCCCTCAACGATGTTACTACCTTCCTGTATAATTTTCACTTCATTGTGACTACTCCAATATGTATACCCTTTTTTGAAACCCCTTCGAATCAAGTACTTTTATCTACACTGAATTGGTAAACATCTTAAGATTTTCACAATCAATGCATGGACATTACATAAATTTCATCCCCCTCTTCACCATATCCTGCTCAGCAGCTCTTCTAAAAGCAAACACATTATCGATGCATCTTCACTCATACGATTCTCAACATACATCCAATTTTGGTTTATCTACGTTATGCATATAACAAATTAATATTAAATTAGATTAATGCTCTCCTAGGTAGCTATTACATGTACGTACACTTACACATAATTGTTATTCACCATAATTTGTCCATCTAAAGTAGCTAGCTATGATTAATGAACCAATCTAATAAGAATAAAAGTAGATAGGAGTGAGACCCACTCTTAAATTAGAGCAAAAACTACCAAGTTAGATATCTCTTTCCTCAGAACTAAAATGTATGCAGATCTAGATAGAATATAATGAATTTCATTATATATAGTACCAATTTCTAACTTTAGATCACCAAGAACAAATGGATACACAAGCACCCTTCCAAATCTCCGATCTCCTTTCACCAAATAGCCTTAAAGCCACCGCCTAACAAACAGAATATATGTCGGGATGAGAGTATTCAATAACACAGTGAATATCATAGACGCTTTCATTCATAACCCATCTGTGATAAGTAGGTCATCACAGACGGTTTTTTACATTATGGTTTTTCACAAAAAAAACTATCTATAATAAGTCCATACATCACAAACGGTTTTTATTACGAACTATCTATGATGTATCACAGATGGTTTGTGTAAAAACTATCTGTGATAAGTAGGTCATCACTGATGGTTCTTACCATCAGTTGCAACATAGACAGTCACGTTAGTAAAACCGTTTGAGATAACTACGTTGCAATTTAACACTGATGGATTATGTAGAACCGTTTGTGATGAGGCGTACATGATGACCTTTTCTGTAATAGTGCTTCGAGACTCCTTCTTGTCTCGTTCAACCCGTCAAGCATGGTGGGGTGAAGTAGGTGGATTAGCCAATCAATGTCCACCAGCTCTGTTATCTCTATCCCTTCAGGGTGATGCAGAAGTGTTTGCACCATCCTGACTAGCGGGTCTGTGGGGGATCCTATCTTGAAGAATCATGCATGGCATCTAGATCGGTATTACTGATTGCATTAACTTCATGCCTCTAACAGGAATCTTTCGATGAACTCTTATCAAAACTAAGGGAGAGCCTTCCACCGCTTCAGCAAGTGGCCTCTATGATGGGGAACGGTTGGAGACTACCACCTCAGAAGGGCTTTGTGGTAGACTCAACTTGATCCAACGGTTAGTCCATTAGATGCTAAGAGTTATCATCTTTACCCAGCTTTCTAGTCGAGGTAACTTAATTGACACCACGACCAAGTGTTAATCAAATCCCAAAATACATAGGAGTTGTTGGCAAATAGTGGTCACTCACGTATGCATTGAGAGCATCCTGACTCAGATCGTGGCGTGGAGCCCTTATCACCATTTTTGCCTGTCAGAAGCACCAGGATTACAGAGGCACATGGACATTCTAATCTAGTCAGAATGACCAAGTTGTGTGATGTGTGTGGTCGGTTATGACCACGGTGTTTGTGGTCGTAATGACCAGCGTCGTAGTCATAAGCTCACCTGTGTCTATAGTGGTTATAACTGCAGTGCCATGGTCGTAAGCAACGTGGTCGTAGGTGCCATGGTCATAGGCATCGTGGTCGTAGGAGTCACGGTCGTGGCTCCTGCGTGTACGTGGTCGAAGCCATGCTGAGGTTAAAGCTAGTGGTCATGGTCATGTGGCCAGTCACTGGTGATCACTGTAGCAGTTGGTGGTAACTGTAGCAAGCGTCAGCACAGGTTGTTATGGATGACGCAGGCCATACCTTGGTTGGCTAACTGCACGATATGGGCAGGCGGCCGAGTAGTTGAGGCCGGAGTACACGACCTTAGTCTATCGAGTATGTAAATAAGTCTGTAAATTGAGTCTACTTGTAAGTTGCAGTTGTGCAAAAATAAAGAGAACACGAAAAATTACCACAAACACTCTCTCCACTCAGCTCTATAACTCTGTTCCTTCTTGCTCTCTGTATTCAGCTATTCGTCATCCGACAATAGTGTATCTTCCGTTTGATTTGGGCATGTTGATCTAGGTTCCTCCCAACACTTGGTATCAGAGCATGGTGCATGCCCAAATACATACATCTCGAGTCGATGGCAACCAGTGCATAGCAGGTGGCGAAGGAGAGCGATGACGTACCCTTTCACTACCTGATGGTGACATCCTCCAACTACACCGCGTGGGCGATCAAGATGGAGGCACTGGTGGATACCCAGGGGATCTGGGAGGGCATCGCACCAGCGACCGAAGTGGTCGTGGAGGCAAGGAAGGACAAGTTGGCACAGGCTTTCATCTTCCAAGCCATACCCGAAAACATTCTTCTGCAGGTGGCCAAGAAGAAAACAACCAAGGAGGTATGTGATTCTCTAAAAACCAGATATCTCGGGGCTGATCGGGTGCAAAAGGCATGTCTACAAACACTGCATAATGAGTTGTGGGACTACACATGAAAGAGGGAGAGTCCATCGATGATTTTGTCGGAAAGCTGAGCGGGATGGTGAGCAAGTATAGGTCGCTTGGCTCAACCCTGGAGGATCCAGTGCTCATGAAGAAGCTCCTCGACTTAGCGCCCAATAAATTCCTCCCGATGGTGGCCTCAATCGAGCAACACTTTGATTTGGAGATGATGCCATTTGAGGAGGCCATAGGACAGTTGAAGGCATATGAGGAGAGGGTCTGTCATTGCGCCGTCAACACCAACATCGATGGACAGCTCCTCCTCACTCACACTGAGTGGTTGGACCAATAGAATGGCGGCAGTAGGGTGTCATTGGCAAGTAACAAGGGGTGAGTCGCAGGAAACTTCGATAGACATTGTCGGGGCAGAGGTCGTCGCCGAGGGCACGGGCACAGACGCGGTCGAGTACGTTCTGCTAGCTTTGGCGGGACAAAAAAGGAAGGCACTGGAGGTGGCAGGGACAAAAGCCACATCTAGTGCTTCAACTGCGACAACAAGGGGCACTATGCCTTGTCGCAACAAATGCCAAGAGGAGGTGAACCTGACGCAAGACCAGGAGGAAGAACCAACACTGATGCTGACAGTATGTGTGAAGGAGCCACGCAATTTGGTGCTTCTGAACAAACAGCACATCCTACTGAACTTGCGTGCAGAAGGTGACGAGCATGTCACAATTCAGGAGCAGCCCACATCTGGAGTGTGGTATCTAGACAATGGTGCTATTAACCACATGAGGGGACAACGCTTGTTCTTCACCAAGCTCAACGAAATCATCACAGGGAGAGTGAGTTTCGGTGATGGATCGACACTACAAATCAAGGGGAAAGGTTCAATCCCCATCAAGTGCAAGAACGGGGAGTAGCGGCTGCTGACAGAGGTATACTACATTCCTAGCTTCTGCAATAATATCATGAGTTTGGGACAATTGACAGAGGTTGAGCCTCAGACACAAGCTGGGAGCAAGTACTTCTTATTGCTTGTTGACAACTTTAGCCAAATGATATGGCTGTACACACTGAAGTCGAAGAGTGAAGCAGTTGAAGCCTTTAGGAAGTTTAAGGTGCAAGTCGAAAAAGAGTCTGGATATGATCTAAAAGCTCTCAGAACTGAACCGGGGGGAGGTGAGTTCATTTCGAACCAGTTTACCTAGTTGTGTGATGAAGCAGAAGTCCATCAGCACCTCACCGCACCCTACTCACCATAGCAGAATGGGGTGGTGGAGCAGCGGAAATGAACCGTTCTAGCGATGATAAGAAGTCTCTTGAAGACCATGGGAGTGCCAAGCATAATGTGGGGAGAAGCAGCACACCATGCTATCTACCTACTAAATCAGATTCTGACCAAGGCCATGTTGGGGTCACTCCACATGAAGCCTGGACAGGGAGGTAACGAAACCTGGCACATGTGAGGGTCTTTGGGTGTACTACACATGCAAAAATACTAGCTTTCCACTTGAAGAAACTGGATAGTAGAAGCAAAGCCTTGGTTCATCTTGGTGTTGAAGAAGGAAGCAAGGCGTACCATCTCTATGATCCTCAAAGCAAGAAGATTGTTGTGACCTGGGATGTAGTATTTGAAGAAGACAGGAAGTTGAATTGGGAGATTCCAAGCAGCGGTGAGATCAGTGAGGTTGCTGAGTTCACTGTAGCAGAACCTACAATGGAAACTGACAAGCAACCGCCTCAGCAAGTCTCAACAGCGGCAAACTCATCAGTACATAGGCTAAAGGACTGGGTATCCATCTCACTGGCAACGTCAGATGGTTAGTCAACCTTGACAGCAAATTCAGGCCCCTCAAGCCCTTCCTTTACAGCAACAGAGGAAGAATTCACAAGGTACTGAGCACTCCCTGATGTTTATGCAAAAACACAGCTAGTCGAACTCAATGCAGAGTTACTGTTACTAGCAACTGAAGAACCACAATGCTATCAGGAGGATGCAAATTCACCTGAGCGGTAGGATGCCATGAAGAAGGAGATAGAGATAATAGAGAAGAACAAGACATGGTCTCTCACTGAGTTGCCGGCTGGTCACAAAGCAATTGGTCTTAAGTGGGTATTCAAATTGAAGAAAGGCTCAAATGCAAACATTGTCAAGCACAAAGCATGTCTTGTTGCAAAAGGTATGTGCAGAGACAAGAAATAGATTATGAAGAGGTGTTTGCACCGGTGGCGAGGATGGAAATAGTGAGGTTACTATTGGCACTAGTAGCTCAAGAGAGTTGGGAGGTTCATCACCTTGATGTCAAGTCAGCATTTTGAATGGGAGACTCCAAGAGGAGATTTATGTGAAGCAACCCGAGGGCTTCTTTGTTGAGAACCAGTAGCACCTTGTGTACAGATTGTCCAAGGCACTCTATGATTTTGCGACAAACTCCAAGGACAAGGAACATCTGATTAGATAGTATTTTGAATGAACTCGGCTTTCAGAAATGCCCCCAAGACCAAGCTCTCTACAAAAGAAACATTGGCTCTAGGCTGTTGGTCGTGGGAGTATATGTAGATGATTTGATTATTGCCAGCACAAGCAAAGACCAGATATAGTCTTTTAAGCATCAAATAATGAAAGAATATGATATGAGTGATCTTGGACTCCTCTCATACTACCTGGGAATAGAGGTAGAATAGAAGAGAGGGCATATTATCCTAAAGCAGTCAGCGTATACCAAAAAGGTATTGCAAGTGGCCAGTATGTGAGAATGCAATTCGGTGAAGGTTTCGATGGAACCAATTTTGCATTTGAGCAAAGATGAGGGTGAAGTGCCAATGGATGCTACAGACTTTCATCACATAATAGGGAATTTGAGGTATCTCACACATGCATGGCCAGATTTGGCTTACTCAGTGGGGATGTTGAGCAAGTTTATGTAAGCACCCAAGGAGTCGCACCTCCAGGCAGTCAAACAAGTCCTAAGATATGTGAAGGGCACCTTTAACTTTGGTCTAGAGTATACGTAAGGAGGTGAATGACGCTTGACAGGATACAACGATAGTGATCTCGTTAGAGGTGTGGAAGACAGGAAGAGCATGAGTGGTTTCGCCTTTTACCACTCCGGAAGCCTGATCGCGTGGAGCTCACAGAAACAGAGGACAGTCGCACTCTTCTCGTGTGAAGTGGAGTTCATGGCAGCAACAGGCATAGCTTGTCAGGCGATTTGGCTTAGAAACTTGCTGAGCGAGATCATCAGGAGAAAGCCCAAACCAGTGACAATGTTCGTGGACAACAAATCAGCGATCACACTCATGAAGAACCCAGTGTTCTATGGGAGAAGCAAGCACATTGACACATGTTTTCATTTCATTAGAGAATGTGTGGAATGAGGACAAATAAATGTGAAGCACATCAGCACAGAGGAGCAGTGAGCCGACATCCTTACGAAGGCACTTCCCATAATCAAGTTTAGTGAAATGTGGGAACTGATCGGAGTTAGAGACCTCACAACCTAAGTTAGGTTGAGGGGGGTGAATGTGGTCGAACAAACCTGTCTAGCCACATGTTGTGTGTGGTCGTTATGACCAAATTGTGTGATGTGTGTGGTAGATTACGTCCACGTTGTATGTGGTTGATTACAACAATGGTGTGTGTGGTTGTAACAACCAGCGTTGTAGTCATAAGCGCCCTTGTGCCTGCAGTGGTCGTAGTTGTAGTGACATGGTCGTAAGCAGCATGCATGATTGTAGGCGCCATGGTTGTAGGCGTCGTGGTCATAGGGGTCGTGATCATGCCTTCTGTGTGTCTGTGGTCGAAGCCATGCCGAGGTTGAAGCCAGTGGTCATGGTCATGCGGCCAGTCACTGTAGCAGACGACGATCACTGTAACAATTGGTGATAACTATAGCAGGCGTCAACACGTGTTGTTGTGGATGATGCAAGCCATACCTTGGTCGGCTAACTGCCCAATATGGGCAGGCAGCAGGGTAGTTGAGGCCGAAGTACACAACCTCAGTCTATCGAGTATGTAAATGAGTCTGTAAATTGAGTCGAGTTGTAAGTTGCAGTTGTGCAAAAAGAAAGAGAACATGAAACTTACCCCAAACACTCTCTCCACTCGAGCTCTGCAACTCTGTTCCTTCTTGCTCTCTGTATTCAGCTGTTCGTCATTCGAAGATAGTGTATCTTCCATTTGATTTGGGCGTATTGATCCGGGTTCCTCCCAACAGCATTCATTACATGTTAGATATAGGTTTGTTGGTATCGTTGGTTTTCAGTTGCCTGAAAATTCCTTATCCTTTGGTCAATTTTATTCACCATGTTAGATATAGGTTTGTTGGTATCGTTGGTTTTTAGTCGCCTGAAAATTCCTTATCCTTTGGCTGATTTTACTCACCGTTAGATTGACATGGAAATTTGTGCGCTACCAACCTTTGGGGATGTGCCAAAGGCACTGCCACCTATTACCGATGACGAAGCGGCGGCATGGGTGGAGAGGTTGGACCATGAGTTTGAAGGAGAGGACTGAGCAATGCAGCGGGAGGTGGAGGTTACTGGATCTGACCGTTGTTGGAGATGAAGAAGGACAACCGCGGGAGAGGTGGAGGTGGATGTAGAGCATGGCGGAAGAGTAGGTGGGCAGTGGCAGCGGCGGGGGAGGGGCATATCAGCAGGCCTCGCGTGCATTGATGGCAGCGCTAGTGAGGTGGCAAGAAGCGGCACGCATAGAGGTATTGGGGCGATGGCTGGGTGAGGTGGGGCTAGGGATAGAGCAAGGTTTTTTATGGCGGTTATGTATGGGATGGGAAGGGATGGGATGGTTGGATCCAAATATGATGACTAAAGTTTAAGAATTCTTCGGGCAGCTGATCTCTCGATAATCCCAAGGTTTATTAAGGAATTTTGAAGATTTGATCGAGTATTAACATATAGCACGTACTATAACCAACCCTACCTTTTCGCAGAATAAAAACCGTGATATAATATACTTCCACATACAAAAGCTGGCTCATGTCAAAGAATGCTTCCGCTGGATGATCCGATTCCGTCACCTACCTCCAAAATAAGCCCACACTGCGGCTCGAAAGCAACTCCCAACCAAGGATCGATCGAGTAGCCACCGCGCCTAGTAACCAAGCGATCAACTTAGCCACTCTGTGCGGCGACCTATATATACCTCCCTAAAGGCCTAAACCACCACGCGCACGCACACATCGAATAATCAACACATCAGAACCATATACACAAAGACTGCCCATTATTCTAGCTTCATGGGGTTCGCGGTGCGCAGGACGAGCCGGTCGTACGTGCGGCCGAGCGCGGCGACGCCGTCCGGCGCGCTGGAGCTGTCCATCATCGACCGCGTCGTGGGGCTGCGCCACCTGGTGCGGTCACTGCACGTGTTCGCGCCGCCCCGCGGCGGCGCTGCCGGAGAGGGCGAGCCGGCGCGCGTGGTCCGGGATGCGCTGGGGAAGGCCCTGGTGGACTACTACCCGTTCGCCGGCCGGTTCGTGGACGGCCCCACCGGGCCCGGGAGCGCCCGCGTGGAGTGCACCGGCGAGGGCGCGTGGTTCGTGGAGGCCGTCGCCGGGTGCAGCCTCGAGGACGTCAAGTGCCTCGACCACCCGCTCATGATCCCCGAGGACGACCTGCTCCCCGACGCCGCGCCGGGCGTGCAGCCGCTCGACATCCCGCTCATGATGCAGGTACGTACGTACTTACGTATAGTTTTTAACTTTGGGATTAATTGATGCTTAACTCAAACAGATGATGGTATCAAGCCATACGTTGATGCTTAACTCACAAATTAAGTTGGACCGTTGGTGTATCATGCGAAAAGGCTAATTTAATGTAAATTCATTCACCTAATTTAGAAGTTTCCAAAATTTCTACAAAATTATCAGATATAGCGGAGGGTAATTGTGTTGTATATATGTGTCTGGAAAACTCAATGACATTTTCGAGGTACGAAAAAGACAATACTTGCTTTTCGCCAGGTTAGCTAGTTAAGCAGTTGCTACGAACTTCTCGGAAAATACCGACCTCAGCAAGATGATGGACTGATCGTATTTGTATATGCATGTAATCTCGATCAACTGCAACGTCACAAATTAATTAACCACGCGTGTACGTAGATGCGTGTGATATTCGTACGTACGATTGTACGAACATTCAAACTTGAAGGTGGAAAACTGGATGAAGCCTACAGTACGCATTGAATTGTTGCGTAATTTGAGGTGCACTGTCTCAATCATAGTGGAATCGCTAGCCTATTGGTGAACTTACAGGAGTCTTGGGAGCAATTAAGTTTTCCACTCTATCTACAATAACAAAATAAAAGCATGTATAAGGGCACTCCCAATACAGTGGCATAGGAAGTGTTTATAGGAGTCCAGATCAGGGGAGATATGAGGAGAGAGAGAATGGTCGTGTCTCATATAGGACATCACTCATTTGAGAGAACCATAACAACTAGAAACCAGTTGAAATAGTTGAAATCGCACTGGGGTTGCTATGTCTAGGAACGCTTCCCGATTTGTTTTGTCGCACGGATCTATTGCTCCAAATGGGATCCCATGCACATTTTGGTTTTCTCCCTCCTCTCTCTCACGCGCACGGCAAGGGAGATGGATACGGCCACCATCGAGCACCGTCGCCGAGCAACGCCTCCGTTCGTCATCGAACTGCCACGCCGCACCACGTCGGCCAGCTCTCGCATCGTTGCCCGTGTGCTCACCGCGCTCCAATTGGACTAGGGAGCCACCCGTTGGCTCAGCTCTGGCTAGATCCGACCGATAGCAACAACAGAGAGAGAGGAGAAGGGACGGTGGTGAAGAAGGTGAGGGGGATGGAAGGAGAGAGAGGGGACAACGATGGTGGGAGCGAGGGAGGAGCAACACCTACACATCGAGAACACATGCCTCAAGGACGAGCTCGATCGCGTCTACGCTCTCGTCGGCAAGTTCCTCGGTTAGCTCATCTCCTCCCTGAGACCGCGGTCCCTGTAGGCATGCTCTGGCCTTGAGCTCGGTGCAGGCACCGGCTGTGCTCGCCGGAGGCCGAGGAGGGGAGACCAAGGCAAAGGGGCGGTGAGAGGGTGCTGGTGAGGAGGGAGAGAGAAGGGGAGCGGAGATGCAACGTAGTCAGTGCTGGTAGGATGGTGGTGAGGGGAGAGAGAGAGGGAGAGGGAGATGTGGGGCGATGAATGGGTGTGTTGGTGCGAAGGGAGGAGAGAGAAGGGAAGAAGGGAGGAGAGAGAACATGGGAGGAGGGGAAATAAATATAAAATTAGAGGATTCATTAGGTGGGCCAAATGATAAAATACTGTGTATTGAAAGGGTGGTGTCTACTCTAATGTCTATGTGAGGTGGCAATCCATAGGTATTACTATACAGTGTCACTACTGGAAATGCCCTAAATACAAAAACCAAGCAAGATTGCATCCTTACTTTTTACATTTTTACTTCTCCTAACTTAACGTGGGAATCTTTATAATAATATTTAATTTCTTCTAATTACATCCTTACTTTTTAGACTTTTACTTCTCCTAACTTAACGTGGGAATCTCTATAATAATATTTAATTTCTTCTAATTAAAGATATAATTCTGTGTTTTTTCTCCCCCTCATCATGCATGTGTTAACATGCGGCCTCTAATTATATATACACGGTTTGTTTAGGTTGTGTTTTATGGCTTTTGGCTTATGACTTTTTAATTCTGTCTTTTCGCAAGAGAGGGTATGAAGAGAGAGATAGTCGCATGTAATTTTGGCCTATATAGCTGAAGTCAGTACAATATCTACTGTAATTGACTTATAGACACTGTCTTGAAAAAAATATATATTTGAAAACTAGTTACTATAGAAAAAATCAAAAGCTATAAACAGCAAACTCAAAAAAACCCAATATAAGACTACGCAAGATTGAGGCAGGATGAGAGATAAGTACAGAACATTATAAGCTGTACTTCACGCGTGGACATGCAAACTAAAAGTTAATTGCAGCAGGTGAAGAGGAGCTTGTCACTTAATTAGGTTAGTAGCTTAACTACTCAAGCATCAGACGAATCTTTGCGCTGCACGGACGTGGGCCAAACGAAAGGTGCGCACATCGATCTATATGGCACTTGAGTACGAGTCTATGCATTTCAGGCTCTACTGGCTGTCTTCTGCCTAAACGCTACTTAAATATTTGACACATCGTCTGACTAGCAGACCGTTGACGTCGACCCTGCTCCATTACTGCCCATTGGCTTGATCCAAACCCACAGAATGTGTTAAAGTTGGCTAATTACAGTGGATGGGCCACCCAAAATTAATAGCCCCCTCCCTCCCTATCCGGCCTTTTGTCTTCAACTAATCATCTCCACGAATCATATCTGCTGCCTTAATTTAGTATAGTGATTTAGTTGTCTAATCACCCTGCATAGTCCTTCCATTATGCCTGCACCAGTCCACCAACATATCTATAAGTGGGTTCTTTTAGACTGATAGCTTGTAGCTTAAATATTTAAATTATGATTGTTCGTGAGAGGCAGTATGCAGAGAAAAATAGTCGTATGCGATTTTGGCCGATACAGCTGAACTCAATATACTTTTTACTACAATTTTCCTATTAACTCAGTCTTAAAAAACGCACCGTTTAAAAGTTAGTTACTGCAGACAGTACATGCATAAACCAACTTTGAACCCAAAAGAACCCGGCCATATAGTATGTGCTAGGCTGCTACTTAGTCCGGTCACAAAAGAGTGACACTCTTTAATACGTGTTATCAAAATAAAATAATTTTGTTTTAATATATTTTATAATGTATAATTTAGATATATGAAAATGATACAAGTGAACTGCAGCCACGTGAGATTGGCTTTTTGATATTCAACCTTCCTGGGTGAAAAATGGAAGTCTTGAAGTGAAGCATGGAGTGATGATTTATGGACCCCTCGGCAAAAGTCGCCGAGCCTGTCGAAAAGTAACAATCGTTTTCACCCTACAAGCAAAAACAGCGCACGGAGGACAGGAGTAAGCAGATGCATGAACGCATGGTTGTTGGGTCGCCATTTATAGGGGTTAATTTGCCATGGCATCATGTAGACCCTAGTCAAGCACTCGCAGTCACTTGGAGAAGCAGCGATCATTTCCTCTGATCAACAAGCTACCTAGCGACCTTCGAATGGACGGCCACATTCCTAGACCATATCTACTGGAGATTAGTTCACTCGATCGAATCAAAGGAGCTATCAACTACCACACGACGTTGCACTTTGGACTGTGGGACCTCACGAATCGAAGGGGCGTTTTTAGGAAAAAAGAATGAGCCAAAATTGACTAGTCCATCTATTATTAGGAAAAAAGATAAATATGCTAGAGATTCTTACAAAAGAAGATAAACATGTAGTCCTTAATTTGGTGGAATATGGCTTTAAAGGTTTAGATTTAATAGTTGGCTTAGAGATATATTAATTTTTAAAAATAATATGATAAATAGCGACAGCTGCCCCTGCCAATCCTTTCTCTTCAAACGGAGGAGAGATCTCAAAGTAAATTGTGCTAATTAAATATGAACTCAAATATCCCTAATATATTTTTTTTTGTGAAAATAGATTTTTGGACCATTCAGAATTTACCAAAAAAATGAGTTATACTATGCTATACTGCACCACACAATTTCGCGGGCTAATCGGCTAGTTAACATTACTTGTGATGCTGTGTACAGTGAGTGACAGCTACTGCTATGTATATTAGCCTGTGCTAGTAATGAGTTATGACTCAAAAAAAGACGTTTATGAGCACTGTATATATCTAAAGATATCGAAACAAAAGTGTTTTTAAAAATTCACTGCAAATGCCAAAGGAAGCCTAATTACAGAACTTGTAGTAGGTGAGCAAGAGTAATCAAGGTCTCACGAGTGGGACATATATATTAGGCCCATTTGGCGTTGCAATATGTCTATTTTAAGAAAAATATCGAAAAGATTTGTTATCTCCTATAACGGCGTTTTAGGCTTTTAGTCCACAGCGAAGTGCACTACAATAGAAATTCTGGAGGATTTTATACTCTTTTCGTGTAAGATTCACGCTTTTCAAATAGTCGACTTCGCATTAACCACGTTAACATACCTGCAGGTGACGGAGTTCACGTGCGGCGGCTTCGTGGTCGGTCTGATCTCAATCCACACGATGGCCGACGGCCTGGGCGCCGCGCAGTTCATCAACGCCGTCGGCGACTACGCCCGCGGTCTCCCGAAGCCCCACGTGAGCCCCATCTGGGCCCGCGAGGCCATCCCGAGCCCGCCGAAGCTGCCCCCCGGCTCGCCGCCGGATCTGCGCATGTTCCAGCTCCGGCACCTGACCGTCGACCTGAGCTTCGACCACATCAACAAGGTCAAGTCCCAGTACTTCGAGTCCACGGGGCAGCGCTGCTCCACCTTCGACGTGGCCGTCGCCAAGACGTGGCAGGCCCGGACGCGGTCGCTGCGGCTGCCCGACCCGTCCACCCGCGTGAACCTCTGCTTCTTCGCCAACACGCGCCACCTGATGCACGGCGCGTGGCCCGCGGGCGGCAAGGGCTTCTACGGCAACTGCTTCTACCCGGTGTCGGTGGTGGCGGAGAGCGGCGCGGTGGAGGGCGCGGACGTGGTGGGCGTGGTGGGCATCATCCGGGAGGCGAAGGCGCGGCTCCCCGCGGAGTTCGCGCGGTGGGCGGTGGGGGACTTCGCGGAGGACCCCTACGAGCTGAGCTTCACGTACGACTCGCTGTTCGTGTCGGACTGGACGCGGTTGGGGTTCCTGGAGGCGGACTACGGCTGGGGCACGCCGTCGCACGTCATACCGTTCGCGTACTACCCATTCATGGCCGTCGCCATCATCGGCGCGCCGCCCGTGCCCAAGGCCGGCGCCAGGATCATGACGCAGTGCGTCGAGGACGACCACATGCCGGCATTCAACGAGGAGATGAAGGCGTTCGAGAAGTAAACGCAAGTAAGCTCGAGTGTTGTGTGCGTTCTCCTGTCGATTTTGTCTCGTGTTTTGTCGTGTCCCAGTGTTTGCGTGCTGTGGTGTGTGAAGTGCTACGTGTTAATGGGCTGGGCTTTCGGGCTGTGGCCTGTAGCCACTGGGCCTTGTTGGGTTTGGCTCGGATGTACATGGTCATGGGCTACGACGACTGCTAAGATAATTTGGTGGTGGTCTGGTCTGGTGTAATAAGATGGTCGATAGTAACTCATGGAAATCGTGAAGCAAGGTCTGTAGAAGGACTCTCGTCCACTGCTTGGCAGCTGTTCCGTTGGTTCATTTGCACTCACCTTCTTCCTTCCAGGACTTGAAAAGCGCATGTATCATGTACGCGCACTGACACACTCTTGCGTAGGAGAAGCGCGGCTGGCAGCTGCAGGTCGCCCTGGTTGGGGGAGTCCACGGCACAGCCAAATAATTACCCGCTCCGCGAGACAGCTAGGTCAAAGAATTACAAATACTAGTGTTAAAACACCGACAGTGCATTGCCGCCTCAGCAAAATAGAAACAGAAACACAGACACAAGGTTGCAAATAGCCTCATACAGAGGCATATAGCGGCCGGGTTCCGCTTAGCCTTTCACGATATATAGCGTGATATATCGGCTGATAAACGTTAAAAAAAATATGACTATAAGATCATGTCTACAAAACGTTTCATAGTTAAATTAATAGAACTGACAGGATACATTTGCAATATATAAGACTTCGGTGTCGCCCGGTTGGGATGAAATAAGTTGACTTATGACTGAAATTATACTGTAACTGGCTGAAATTATACTATAACTGATGGTGGCTTATTTGACGTAACTAACTTTTAAAAAATACAAATAGAAAAAAATAGGTTAGCATATCACGAATAATGCAAACGAATATGGAAAAAAAGAATCGGCAACCAAAAGCTCAAAAAACCAAAAGGGTAGAAATAATGAAAAATAAATCAGAAATTCAAGCTAAAATGAGCGGGATCCATGCTTTTAAACAATGGCTCGGCCAAAACAACCCTCACAGTTTTTGTACTTGTTGAGTTCATCCAAAATTCTCTTGGGTTTCTTCGTTAGGAAACATTATTTCCATGCGAGATACCACTCTCTCTCGAAATTTTGCACCTCTCCATTTCCAACCTATTTGAGTATAGTAGTAGTAGTAGTAGGGGTTTAGGTAATTGTCAGCCATATGCAATGGAGTTTTCAACTTGTTCTCCCATCTCTTATCGATTATTTGTCAAACTAGCAAATTTATTCGTGCAATTTGTACTGCTAGTCCCGTTACTTTCCTTTAGTTAGCTATTAGTCTTTTGTTTACTATATAATTTTTAATTTGTATTCATATAAGCACACTACTACAGAAAGCCTCATAGTAGACGTCTCATCACAGACGGTTTTGTGAAACCGTCTCTGATGAACACTATTACAGACGGTTGTAATTAGGAGGCTGTCTGTGGTATTTGTGGCGGGAAAACGGATTATCACAGGCGGTTATTACCGAAGTATCACAGACGGTCTGTATTAAAAACCGTCTGTGATAATCCCAGATTATCACAGACGGTTTTTAATAAAAAACCGTCTGTGATAAGCTAGTTATCACAGACGGTTTTTAATCAAAAACCGTCTGTGATAATGGCTAAGGCATTTATTGCGCTGCTCAGACCGCATCTGTCTTCATTTCGATCCAGATCTAGCCACTGTTGTGCACTTTTTCACTCGGGAGGAAGCTAGGCGATTTCAGGCCAGTTAATTTGGTGGGAAGAGGCAGAGATTGAGCTTTGAATATTCAGTCTTTCCTGGTTGCTCTAGATATGGTTAGTAATGTAATTTATTTTTTCTTTAATTGCATTACAATTTAGGTCTAAGTAATCCATTAGTGGTTATTGAAGATGGTTAATTTGCAAAATTGTTGGTTATATAATAGCTGTTGTGTTTGTAATATGAATTGAGCTAGCAAATTAAGTCTCAATATAATAAATGTGGCCCGTATATATGTAGTTATAATTAGTTAATCTAGATTTTAATACTAAGTTGTTATATATGTACGTAACGTAGGACCGAAGCTGGATGTATGCCGCGAGCCGTGTGAGTGAAGAGTACATTAATGGCGTTTCTGCTTTTATAAGAGCCGCCGAGGAGGATATGTTGAATAAGGGGGTGGAATATATGTGTTGTCCATGCACTGACTGCGAGAATTTGAAGATGTTTAAGAACCGATGGCAAATTGTAGCGCACTTGATTCGGAGGGGTTTCAAAAAGGATTATACGTGTTGGACCAGTCATGGCGAAGTGAATGATCATATGCCGCCGGATGACATCGTCGGTGAAGTGAATGATATGCCCCCGGATGACATCGCCGGCGAAGTGAATGATATGCCCCCGGATGACATCGCCGGTGAAGTGAATGACATGCCGCCGGTTGATGTCGATTGTGGCTCGGATTCAGATAGGTTGCACGATGATAATCTGGATCAGATGCTTCGCGATGTAGAAGAGAACTATAATTAGAGAGAGTATGTTAAATTCCGTGGCTTGATGGAGGACTCAGAGAAACCTTTGTACACGAGCTGCAAGTACACGAGGTTGTCGGCTGTGCTTGAACTGTTGAAATTGAAGGCAAGCAACGGTTGGTCCGACAAGAGTTTCACGGCGCTGCTAGGTCTTTTAGCGGACATGCTTCCGGAGGGAAATGAGTTGCCTAAAACCACGTATAAAGCCAAGAAGGTTTTTTGTCCGTTGGAAATGGAAGTAGAAAGAATACATGCATGCCCAAACGACTGTATCCTCTACCGTAAAGAGTATGCAAACATGCATGTATGTCCGGTGTGCAACGCATCCCGATACAAACGTACAATCAATTAGATGATGGCGAGGGAACAGAGGCGAAGAAAGGACCTCCTGCTAAGGTGGCATGGTATTTTCCTATAATTCCCCGTTTGAAAAGGTGTTTTGCAAATCCAAAGGAGGCAAAACTGCTGCGTTGGCACTCGGAGGAGCGCAAGAAGGCTGGAATGATAAGACACCTTGCTGATTCCGCGCAGTGGAGAAACATCGATAGGAGTTTTGCAGAGTTCGGTGCAGAACCAAGGAATATAAGGTTTGGACTTAGTACAGATGGAATGAATCCTTTCAGTAGCATGAGCAGCCGACACAGCACATGGCCCGTGACTCTCTGCATATATAACTTTCCTCCTTGGTTGTGTATGAAGCGAAAGTACATTTTGCTGTCGATACTTATCCAAGGGCCAAAACAACCTGGGAATGATATCGATGTGTTCCTAGCAATGTTGGTGGAAGATCTAAAAGTACTGTGGAACGAAGGGGTACAGGTACGGGATGCATACAAACGAGAGAACTTCACTTTGCGCTCCTTATTGTTCTGCACCATAAATGATTATCTTGCCCTTGGTAACCTATCAGGCCATAGTACAAAAGGTGTCAAAGCTTGTACTCACTGTTTAGATGGTACCGAGAGTGTGTGGCTGAGACACTCACGCAAAACCGTCTACATGCGTCACCGCCGGTTCCTTCGGAGGGCTCACCCATACCGCAAGATGAAGCAACAATTTGACGGAGAGAAGGAAGACGGTTCAGCTCCAAGGCATTTAAGGGGACACGAGGTTTATGATATGGTTAAGGATTTAGATGTTGTCCTCGGAAAGGGACGTAAATTGAGGGCTCATGAGAAGAACACCTGGAAGAAGAGATCAATATTTTGGAAATTACCTTATTGGGAGTACCTAGATGTTCGGCACTGCATCGACGTCATGCACGTAGAAAAGAATATGTGCGACAGCTTGATTGGTCTCTTACTGAACATCCGTGATAAAACAAAGGACGGCGTCAACGCACGGCTTGACTTGGCTGACATGGACATCAGGCCTGAGTTAGCACCGACATGCACTGATAATGGACGAACGTACCTTCCCCCTGCGTGTTACACTCTGTCCAAGGCTGAGAAAACAGAACTGTGCCAGTGCTTGCATGGTGTCAAAGTTCCGTCTGGTTACTCCGGCAACGTGAAGAAACTTGTTTCGATGCAAGATTTGAAGTTAAATGTCATGAAGTCTCATGATTGTCATGTGCTGATGACACAGATGCTCCCTATTGCAATTAGAAATATTTTTCCGATCAAAGTCCGAGAGACAATCATGAGGCTATGTTATTTCTTTAACACAATTGCTCAGAAGGTCATCGATCCCGAAGTACTAGATGCTCTGCAGGACGAGGTGGTGATGACTCTATGTCACCTTGAAATGTATTTTCCTCCTTCGTTTTTCGATATCATGGTCCATCTCATTGTTCACGTTGTGTCGGAGATAAAAATGTGCGGGCCCGTATTCCTACGTAGCATGTACCCATTTGAGAGGTTCATGGGAATTCTCAAGTCCTACGTACGGAATCATTCTCGGCCGGAGGGCAGCATCGTCGAAGGTTATGCAAGCGAAGAGGTCATTGAGTTTTGTGTCGATTATATGGCTCAGATTGAACCGATAGGTGTCCCTCAATCTCGTCATGAGGGGAGGCTGAAGGGTCTCGGAACTATCGGAAGGAAAGCAATCACTCCAGATATAGACACGTATACTCAAGCCCATTTCACGGTATTGCAACACATGACTGAAGTGGCGCCTTATGTGGAGCAGCACAAGGATGTGCTTCGGCAACAGAATCCAGAGCGGCCGGATGTTTGGATCATGAGGCAACACAACCGTTGGTTCAACCAATGGTTGAAGGAGCAAATCGCTAGGAGCTCGCCGAGTGAGACGCTGACATGGTTGGCAAAAGGGCCGACATTTACAGTTGTGACATGGCAAGGATATGACATAAATGGGTACACATTCTATACGCAGTCTCAGGATGTCAAGAGCACTAACCAGAACAGCGGTGTCCGCATAGATGCATTCAGTACCGATGGGTCGAGAAACTCGTACTATGGCTTCATAGAAGAGATTTGGGAGCTCGACTATGTGGTTTTCAAAATCCCCTTATTTCGCTGCCGTTGGGTGCATCTCCCACAGGTGAAGGTTGACAAGTACGGTGTCACAATCGTGGACCTCCAACGTGTCGGGTACAAAGACGAACCATTCGTACTCGCCAATCAAGTTGTTCAAGTTTTCTATGTAACCGACCCGGCAAATAAGAAACGCCATGTAGTTCTTCATGAAAAAAGGAGAATTGTTGGAGTGGAGAATGTAGTGGACGAGGAGGAATACAATTAATTTGACGAGTTACCTCCTTTTGGAAATGGCATAAGGGTCGACGATGAACAGCGTGACGAAACCAGTTACGTACGCATTGATCATGATGAAGGGCTAATTTTTAAAGGAAATAAGCAAGTACAATAAGAATGTATATTTGAAAATGTGTGATGTAGTCAATTTTAATATGTATATGTGAAAATGTGTGATGTAGTCAATTTTGAGATGTATATGTGAAAATATGTGATGTAGTCAATTTTGAGATGTATATGTGAAAATGTGTGATGTAGTCAATTTTGATATGTATATGTGAAAATGTGTGATGTAGTCAATTTTCAGATGTATATGTGAAAATGTGTGATGTAGTTAATTTTGAGATGTATATGTGAAAATGTGTGATGTAGTCAATTTTCAGATGTATATGTGAAAATGTGTGACAAAAATGAATGCGGCTGGTAGGTAGTTGATCATGAATGCAGATGGTTGGCTGTTGATCATGAATGACTACAGTCGGGCAAGGGTTTATCACAGACGGTTCTAAACTTAGAACCGTCACAGACGGTTCTAAGTTTAGAACCGTCTATGATAAGCCTACTATCTCAGACGGTTCTAAACGTAGAACCGTCTGAGATAGTATGCTTATTACAGACGGTTCTAAGTTTAGAACCGTCTGTAATAATCCGCTATATATACCCGTGTCTAGGGTTTTCCGTGTATTCTGCAGTTATTCTATATCTAAATCCCGATCTACCTCCCCCGAGCCCTCACCGCCGCCTCCCTCGAGCCCTCCCCGGCCGCCTCACTCGAGCCCGTCGTCGCCGCCGCCTCCCCGAGCCCGTCGTCGCCTCCTCCTCCTCCTCCGTCGTTGCCGGCCGCCTCCCCGAGCCCGGGGCCTCCTCCTCCTCCGTCGCCGCCTCCTCCTCCTCCTCCGTCGTCGTCGCCTCCTCCTCGTCCTCCGTCGTCGCCGCCTCCTCCTCCGTCACCAAAACCCTAAGGTCATCAAATCCCTCCCCGAGTTTCATGCTTACTGTTAGGGTTTAGGGTTGATGCTTGATACTTCATACTGAGTGTTAGGGTTTTGGGCTTACTGTTATATGCTTACTGTTATGTATATGGTTAGTTGTTTACTGTTATGTATATGGTTAGTTGCTTACTGTTATATGGTTACTGTTATGGTATATGCTTACTGTATATTCAAGTTTGTTATGCTTACTGTTATGGTTAGTTGCTTAGTTGCATTCATGTATATTCAAGTTTGTTAATCTTCCATATACTGAGATTGCCTGTGGGATTTACAGTTGCTCAATGATGATAAATTCGTATACTGAGATTGGTTCATTCGGTCTTTGAGCTCTAATAGCTGTTATATACAATCTTCCATATACTGAGATTGCCTGTGGGATTTACAGTTATGGCATGTTATTAAATTGATCTGTTAGGATTTCATCTTGACAAGTTAAAAGTTAACTGCTGTCTGAATATATGCATGCTGAATATATCTTGATCTTGAGATTGTAGAGTTTGTATCTAGAGCTCAAAAGACTGAATTCATTATTTGGCATAACCAATCAAGGAAGAGTATATGATTTAGTAGCGGGACAGCCAAGATTAATCTTGTGCAACCCTACAATTTGAGAGCACATATTCATGTTGAGACTGTTATTAATTCTATTATTTGGTTTATAGTATTAGCAACTAAAGTAGGTGCTAAGATAGACACATCACCCCCTCTCTATGTCCATATCACCCCCTCCCTTCTCCCCCTCCCCTCTACTCCTCTCTTCCAATTCAATATGAATACATTCTCATCTTATCTTAATAGACCCACAAAATGAGCAACATGTCACCCGCGCATTCTTCAACATCATCGCCGGAGGCGTCCGCTCCAACATCAAGACGCCAAGGAAGAGGGCTATCAAAGAAGCCTCAGAGCCGACAGACCAACACAGCGGTAAACGCAGCTGGGGTCCCTATCCTTCCTAAGCAAGCGGTAAACGCATTCCGAACCATAGTCGGAATAGTTGCACGAGAACGAATTGAGATCACATACAATTCGTGGAAGAACGTGCCTGACACTCGGAAACGTGAGCTGTGGACCGAAATTTTGGCATCGTTCGAGTTCCCAGAAGAACACTTACACGCTGTGGAACGACAAACCTACCAAGCGGCGTGCAAAGCATAGAAGAACTTCAAGAGCACGCTTGTCAAGAAATACGTGGAGACGGACGAAACGCCTTTTACTAAATACCCATTCCTGGAACCACAATGGGAAGAGTTCAAGGCGATGAAAACGACCGAAGATTTCAAAAGTACAAGTGTGACGCACAAGGCCCTCCAGGCAAAAAACACGCACCCCCACAGACTTGGCACAGCTGGGTATGCAGGTAAAATCCCGCAGTGGAGGTTGGAGGATGAGCTGGCAGCTGCAGAGGACATCGCCCCGCCGTTTTCCAATATCCCAGATGACCGCGCTCGAAATTGGCTTAGAGCAAGGTCATCTACAACGACATCGGGGGACGTCTCCTTTCGAAACCCTGCAGACCAGCAAGTGTCCCAGCGCCTGGTAAGATATCGATCGAACTGCGTAGCTTGTAATTACTCCACAACTTCGTACGAATTGAAATGACATGTCGTGCTCTTGCAGGAAGAGCTGAGTTTTCAATCTACCGAGGGATCATTCCAGGGAACAAGGGAGAATGATATGCTCTCCGTGGCCCTGGGAAACAAGGAGCACCCGGGCCGTACGAGAGGCCATGGGCTTTACGTTCCATGGAAACATGGTTTCCAAGATGACTCCGACATGTATCGGCGCAGGAAGAGAAACAAAGCCGAGCGTGACGCACAGCTACAAGAAGAGATCAAGGCATCTCTTAAAGAGGAGCTACTGGGTTCGATGGCTGATATAATCAGAGATGAGGTGCGGAAACAGACAGAAAGTCAGCAGGCCGCCACCGCCGCTGCTGCGCTAGCTAGCCCGCACAACCGTCCGAGTAGCTGCGCGTCCAATCCGACGTAAATCCAGTCCAAATTTCCTGTGGACGACATCCAGGTAATAATTATTACCTCTCGAATGCTTGCTCCATTGGTAGGCCTATTCGAGTAGCTAATTTTGTATCGTTATGTAGGAGCCTACGAATTGCAAGCTCCAAGTGAGATATGGCTCCGTTCCCCTGTACGCTGCTTGGGGCCAGGCATATTCGTCTGGTATCGGGGCCATGGTGCACGGTCAAGCTTTAGCGCCAGGCTTCGCAAAAGTTAATGTGGATGGTGTGCATGTCAATTTTGAGGTGGTCCCGCTACCGAAGCCCCCCAACGACGAGATCATGACTCTAGGACAGGCCATCGGAACATTCATCCAGTGGCCCAAAAGCGACATCTCCCTGGAGTCTTCTTCACCGGTGACAGGACCAGAGCAACATGCACTGGTTCCATCTCCATTACAACACCAGTCGGTTCCACCACCGGATACTGCACCGGTGCTATCTCCACTGGTCATACTCTCGCCAGAGCAACTTGCACTGGTGCCATCTCCATTACAAGACCAGTCGGTTCCACCACCGGATACTGCACCGGTGCTATCTCCACGGGTCGTATTCTCGCCAGAGCAACTTGCACCGCTGCTGCCGACTGCCGTTAAGTCGGCCTATAGCCGATGCAGCAAGGCCAGCAAGGGCAAAGCAAAGAAGACCAATGATGATATTTCGTACCTACCTTTGGCCCGCAAATTTGTGCTTGGTCAGCCGTTGCTCGAGGAAAAATACCTCCAAAAGCTACCATATAGTTGCATGCAATTGCACATGTGGTATATGCAGCAGTCCAATAAGCTAGAGGGAGAACAGACTTCAAGTATCACTGTCAAATTCACCGAAGAAGATTTACACCACAGTTTTCAAGAGTGTATGTTCGTGGTCGCCTTTGAGGATTTATTCGATCTGTTCAAGTTCAACGCTCTTGACGTCTCAATCATTCGATGCTGGACGCTGTAAGTGTGTACAATCACAGTCTCCGTTAATGTCATACCGATAAATGTCATATCTAATTTTTTGCTTTCGTGTGTATATATATAGACACATGCTGATTAAAGCTAGATCATCCAACTTATCAGTTGGTTTCTTGGACCCACAATTGGTCGCCAAGGAAACCATCGACCAGGATACACCCCTCGTCGAGAGGTACATTGCAGCAGGACTGCTGGGTTGCGTCAAGAAGGATTATGTACTTATGCCCTTCCTTCAGAACTTTCATTGGATTTTAATAGTAATTGTACCAAAATGGAACAAGGTATATTACCTTGATTCCCTAAGTAAGAATAAAATGGACTTCACAGTTCTCAGCCAAGTAATCGATAGGTAAGCACATATTCCCCATACATATCTACATTGTACTCTCTTTCCTTCCGAATGATTAAGGTTAACTTTTTCGAATTACGTAGGGCGTTCGCCACCTACATTGAAAAGGGAGGTGACTCGAAGCGCGGGGCCAAAGCCCTGCTGACACATGTTCGAGATTTTAAGGTATTCGCTATTTCAAATTAATTAATCATATGCAACAGTTGATACTAATGCCTCTTGAACTAACACATTCCATTTTTTGCAGTGTCACCAGCAGGAGCCGGGCAACACATGTGGATACTACGTTTGCCAACATATGGAACTACTCCTCGATTACTCGAGGCTCACCAATCGCAAGGTTTGTCACTCTTCCCATAATTACTTCATACTTAACACGTTACATATATACGCACATTGATATTCCTATCGACAGGCTACGTCCATCCCGTCAACTGCATTGAAACAGCCTGTTCTTGGAGGGATTCGAGGAGAGTTGGCGTACTTTTTGCTGACTCAAGTCATAACGCCAGGAGGACGGTTCCACTGCGCACCATGATTTCTTATTGGTCTTATCACTAAGTGCAAATGCAGTGCACATCTTTTGTAACTGTGCATTTGTTAATAGATATTTCATTTCAATTCAATTAATCGATTTGCGAAATGGATGCATGCTTTATGTTTGTGAAATGAAGTGCGATGTCAATGGGATGTTTTATGTCTGTGAAATGTATCTGAAAGGAAATGAGATGTGTGAATTGTATGTTTTTTGTCTGTGATTATCTGCTTGTTTCAGAGGGCATGGCTAGCATTTTCTGAGGCTAGCTATAAACAGAAATAGATTCTGCTGGGGGGAGGAGTATCACAGACGGTTTTTCATTAAAAACCGTCTGTGATTATGCGATATCACAGACGGTTTTTCATTAAAAACCGTCTGTGATTATCCGATAGCACAGACGGTTTTTTATTAAAACCCGTCTGTGATTATCCGATATCACAGACGATTTTTTTAAAAAACCGTCTGTGATATCGGATAATCACATACGGTTTTTAATGAAAAACCGTCTGTGATATCGCATAATCACAGACGGTTCGAAAACCGTCTGTGATAACTTAGATTATCACTGACCCATAATTTCAGACGGTTCAGAAAACCGTCTGTGATGACGTTTCTGAACCGTCTGTAATGTGGATTTCTGTAGTAGTGGCACCTGATAAGATTACTAGAATGTAGAGATCAAAGGTACTAGTATGTAGATGTCTCGTAAACCTATTGCTAGTGTTTCGGACTTTGGTCGTTGCACACATGGTCCAATTGGGATTACGTTCTTAACATGTAGTATTCTTCTCTCTTCTTTGTCAACTTCTAACCGTAGCTTTAATTTGCCTTAAAATACTATCAAAATATCTAGATTCAGATTTATCTAAATTACCATATTTAAGAATGAAGTATTTACAATCAAAAATCTTAAAATAAGAGACGTTAGCCTTACGATCAAACCTCAACCCATATGAAGTCTTGTAACAAGCAATGGAAATCGCCTCCGTCTAATACCTCCTAAGAGTGCTATGCTCACCTAACATCATCCTAGCTAGTTATCTCTATAAGAATCCTATTCTTTCTCTCTACTACATTCTACCGTAGAACTACAAGAAAAGAGAACCAGTACTCTAGACCTCACTCAGCATAAAAAGTAGCAAATGATGAGTTCTTGAATTCAGTCCTATTGTCACTCCTAATGACCCTTAAGGCACCTAGGAGATGAACTACTAACCTCAAGACTAACTCCCTGAAGCAACCAAATGCCTAATCTTTGGGAGTAAGAAAACACACCTAAGAATAACTACAACGGTCATCTACAATGACAAGGATATACCACTTTCCTCCTCCAAACTAGACTCTAGAAGAACCAAATGTGTCTAAGTGCAAAAGCTGTCCAAGTGCATTAGTCATCACCACAGTAAGAGGTGGCACTATCAAATTTTAGTTTAAGCAAGCACAGTTTGATCATGATGAAATGATAATATCTGAAGCAATAGCATCCATACAATCATTATCATTGCTAGACTTGAGTATCATTAGTTCATCCAGAGCATCTTTGAGTTGCTTGACAATAGAAGAATGTGTAGTTTCAAGCATAGCCAACTAAGCATGCAAAGATAAGAAAGATTCACAATTTTCATCATTAGAAATTATGAATTTAAGCCTAAAAATTTCTATGTTCAAGTTGTCAATCATAAGATCCTGACTCTTGACTATCTTAACTTTTTTCATCAGGTTTAGTTTAATTGCAATAAGAACACGCTTTATTTCATGATCTGAGGGATGTATCTCATCGGGATTATTGTAGGGATCATCACCGTGAGAAGTGTCGATATCGGTGATGCTGTTCTTTACCATGAAGCACATATCGGTGAAGTCCCGAATCTTCTTCTTGCTCTGGGAGTCATCCTCATCGTTCTCAGTCCCCGAGTCTATATCGCTCATGTTGATGTTCTCAAGAGCGCGGCAAGTACCCGGCTAATAAACTTGCGATAATTGGGCTTCTTGGGCTTCACATCACGAGCTTCAGGACACCTTCGAGAGTCATTCTCCTCCTGCTCTTCAGTTTGGAGCATTTAGTCCGAATATGGTTGGACTCATCACACTTGAAACAAGTCAAATGACAACTCTTTTTTGTCCCTCACCTTGTGACATGTTCTTGTGAATTTAGTGGGTAGAAATGCTAAGTCATTTGTTACTTTTTACCGCCGTACATTTTCATTTTTTAGCTGGCCATACGTGGTTTTGGACTTGTGGTCAATCCGTATGTAAGGTCTATTTTTTATTTTGGTTTTAAATTATAAAATAATATATATCTTTAAACAATAACATCTATCGTCCGCTATGGTGTATTTTTAGCTAGGATCCACCAAATTGAGAACCATCTATTTTTTATGAGAATTTCTGGCCTCTTTATCTATTTTTAAAAGCATCCAATAGCTATGTTTTATGTTTACAATTAGGGTCCACCAGATTAAGGGTTAGTTGTTTCTATTTTTGTGAGAATTTATAGTATATTTATCTTTTTTCTTAGTAGTTATAAGACACCTGTCATCTACTTTTACTACATAATAGATAGCACTGTACTTAGTTTCTATGTGATTAAATCTCAGAGCAATTTCTTCTCTGGAATCCATCAAACCTCCATACAAAAATCCCATAGTTGGTACATCATCATCTAGAAGCCTTAATAACTCAACCAAATGCTAGGGTTGTAAGGGAGAAGTGAACCTTATATAGTAATATATTGCTATTGGGCCTTAGTGGCTTAGTAGGCTACGCCAAAACTCCTCCCACAAAGTTGAAAAAAGACAAGTGATGAATATCGGTGATATATTGTGTATAGCGTCACACGATATATCACCAATAAACATGATAAATTGCCAAAAATCGTTGATTCCAATATCTTGATAAAATTTTAGCGTCGGGCCTATTTTTTACATATAGCGCCATGTCACGGCTATATCACCGCTATTTACCACCTACTGTTTCGAATCACGGCTATATCACCGCTATTTTTTACAAAGTACGCACATTGACCTCTTTTATTCGTTAGAGGATTGAACAGTATAGGGGGGCCGTGACCAAACGGTCACCACTCTGAACGAGCTTGAGTCGCTCTGAAGCAACAACAATTGCACCTTTTTCCCCTTGAGTTCACGCAACTACTTGTCGGACAGTCAGATGATACTGATCGCTCGATCTATCTGTTGCTTCCTTTTTCCTTCTTCGTCTGCTTCATGTCCTTGCATTGCGCATGCTTGGTCCACACTAGCGTTGGTGCTCCTATCCACCCTGCATGCAGGATACGTATGTACTGTACCTAATGTGTAACAGAAACTGAAAAGGATCACAAAGAAAGGAATGCCTGCATGTGTTGTCATCACATCACAGCTTGGGTTGGTAGCTAATCACAACTGTCATGCATTCAAATTCTCCATCACCCTTGACTAACTGACTGAAACTCTGCAACTCAAGTCGCCACGATGACGCTGTTAGTCTACCGCCACCGCCAGCAGTATGCATTTTCTGAGGAGGAGGACATGGCATGAATCGGTTAGTTCTTCCATCCACAGGGGAAGCGGTGAGCGGGACGCGCTGCCTAGTGCCTACACAGCAATGCAGTGTATATGCGTGAGAAATGCTGTTGTTAATCTCCTTCACATTCATGGATTCACCTTACGCTAATAGCAGCACTCTTAGACGGGCAACCCCTGAGTCAATGCGGAGCAGTGACCGTTTTGTTTGTGCCCCTAACACGACAATCTAGATCCAATGATGATATGCGCGGATCGAGGCACACACTCGCACCGGAAATTTGATCCGCTCAAAATGGCTTCAGCTTGTAGTTTTTATTTGGCTTTTAACTTACTTAAACTAGAAACTAGTTAAAATGTATTTCAGCTTTATTTGCTTTTTCTTTTTCTTTTTTTCCTCTTATTTATTTGTGTTACTTGTGACAGTCTACCAGTATTTTCTTTTCTTTTTTTTAAAATTTTTTTAATTGAATAACTTAGAAAAAACTAACAGCTCATACAATACAATTTCAACCAAAATTCAACCGTCAAAACCATAAATCAGAAACTTAAACTCCCCCAAAATCTATGTATGTTTTGCACGAAGACCAGAGATCCACCGACACGGTTGGATTTGATGGTTGGAGAGGCAATTCAAAAGACGGAGACTTGAGAAGTCGGTAACCATATCCTTGGATGGTGTCCTGCCAAATAAGATTGGGCATCTCTTTTTCAGGCTATGGGGAGCGGCCACTCGTACCGTGGAAATTGTAAGCTTTTGTGGAAAAGTAAGAAGAAAGTCTGGAGTTGTTTGATGTTTACTAGTCTAAGGTGGTGATCGGTTCGGCTGAAAAGCTCATGGTTTATGGCTGAAAACACTGTAGCTGACAGAGCCTTATTTAGCATTATTAAATTTAAAAAAATTTAAAAATATAAAACATATGTTAGCCCATTACGTATAATACAAACAAATACGGGAAAAAAAGAACCGGCAAAAAAGCTCAACAAAAAGCCAAAAGTTCAGAAAAAGACGAAACTTATGAATAGTGAAAAATAAGCCAGAAGCCGAAGCCGAATTGATCAGGACATCGGTGCACGAAACTCAAGGTGTTATCAGATTTAAGATCCGACAATAAGATACGATGTTCAAGACTACGTACGTCTATATGTATACAATAATCCATTTTAAAACGGGTGGTGAGGGGTAAACATAAAGGTGGTGATCGGTTCGACTGAAAGCCTCATGACTTATGGCTGAAAACACTGTAGCTGGCTGAAAAAAGCACTGTAGCTGACAGAGGCTTATTTACCATAATTAAATTTAAAAAAATTTAAAAATAGAAAAAACATATTAGCCCATCACGTATAATGTAAACAAATACAAGGAAAAAAAGAACCGGTAAAAAAACTCAAAAAAAAGTCAAAAATTCAGAAAAAGACGAAATTTATAAATAGTGCAAAAATAAGCTGAAGTCATATTGATCAGGTCCTTTAGTTGCCGAAGCATGAGCAGAAGATTACCGGTGAAAAGGACATGTCAAGATATGCATGAACAAATAGTAACCGTTCTCGTCAAGTAATTAACCTTTGTGTATTCCGTACATACGTAGGTACGTTGGTGTGATGATACCCAGCGGATCTAAGATTTCATCGTATCCCAAGCTGTAGAGGATTAGGAAAAAAACTTATATCTTAACTTACTTAAGCTATATATTGATAAAAATTCTTTGTCTTGAGCTAGAGGTTATAGGCCTAGATCCGTCCTGATGATACCAATTACCAATCCATCAGTTAAGGGCCTGTTTGTTTTGGCTGCGGCTTATGGCTTTTGGTTGAAATTTTTGAATTTTGACTGTTTACGGCATAGATTACGGAGAGACCGATACTCACTTACAATTTTGGCTGGTACAGATGTTGGGCTTTTAACGTGTACAACGTTTAACTTGTAGACCCCGTTTTGAAAAAAATACTCCGTTTGAAAGTTAGATACTGTAGCAAAAGCCAAAAGCCGACCGGCTTGTTGCTTGCCAAACAGGCCCTAAGAACCCTCGCGTCCCCTCTCTCAATCACACTGGATGCCGATTGCCGACAACATTAGCAAGATGCAGTCCCCTACACTTGTACTTTTTATACTTTGACGCTCCCTACCTGACCTCACCTACCACGCATGGTTCGCCCTTGCTCAGAATCCGATCTAATCATTGGACGCAGATGTTTACGGCAAGTATGAAAAGAATTTACTTTTTTTTTTTGAAAAAAGAGAGGAGATGGTACATTAGAGTCGTAGATCAGAGTATCAGAGTTCAGACTCGATAAACATACGGCACCGGATGGAAGCTGTAGTTGTAATTTAACAGCTACTACTGCTACTCCGTCCACTGACAATGTCCTTGCTCCACATGGATCAAACAACTACTAGCTAGCACATGTCATCTTCACGTGTACGCATGACGGATCGCGTTCTCAGGCGGCAGAGTGGTTGTGGACATTAGTCTCGTATGCAGCTACTCGAATTCTTGTATGCGTGTAGCATGCGTGCACGGCACAGGAGCCGCGGGGGCAAAGGAGTTCAGAGATGTTTCGTGCGCTTGGGCGTCCGCAGGACTCAAGCGGTGCCGTTGGCACACACGGCGTGGTTTGCGTGTGTGTGTTCGCATGGGCAACGCTGACGCTGCCATGCATGATTCATCATTGGCTTCAATTGGCTGTTGCTACCTGCGTCTTCGTCGATCCTAGCTGACCGAAACAACCAAACTTGCTCTCTTGTTTGTTAAAGGAGGTTGCCGATTGGACCGCTTCGATCGTAACCTAGTCATCGATCAGATTGGTCCAAATGTCTTCTCTTTTTTCGTCTTAGACTGTGATTTCAGTGGCTACGAACAGAGATAATGCAGTAACACAGATTCTTTTGCCGTGTGCAAAACTGCAATATGATTTTCTGGTTTTTCTCCTCCTATATATCATAAGCAAGTTACAGATTGAATCGATTTACACGGAAGCACTTGAATCAAACATGCTTGCCGTTTCAGCCGAATAACACATAAGGAAAAACTGAGCTGAAAAAAAAAGAAACATAGAACTTTCTAAACTTTACGGCATGCAGAATTCAAATCGTATACTAAAAATAACACAAAAGGAAATCTATCTGGACTTTGGTGCGGTGAAATTAACCAACAATCATTCCCTAATTTCTCTGCACTTCCACCATCCTGGGTCTCCTCAGTTCTTGGAACCGACACTACTACAGAAAGCCTAATAGCATCTCCAAGAGATGCTCTTTCTCACCCCCTATCTTAAAATATTGGGTATGAAAACTAAAAACAAGCTCCAATAGATACTCTAAAACACACCCAATAATTTTGGTACTCTAAAATTGAGGTGGATCACCATCAAATATACAGTACCTAGATAGTAATTTTAGGGATCCAAGTTTAGAGGAGCTGCTGAAGGAGGGGAAAGATTTAGAGGATAATTTTTTTAGGAAGACTCCCAATATGAGATTTTAGAGGACAAAATATTGAGCCTCTCTTGGAGATGCTCTTAATACTAGACGGCCAATCACAGACGGTTTGACAAAATCGTCTGTGATTGACACTAACACAGACGGTTTTAATTTGGACACCGTCTGTGTTAGTGGCGTCGGATAAAACGAGTATCACAGACGGTTCTTACCGATGAACCGTCTGTGATACTAATAAAAACCGTCTGTGTTGTGTAGACTATCACAGACGGTTGTTGTTAAGAACCGTCTGTGAATGTTCACAGACGGTTTTATAACAAGAACCGTCTGTGATGTTCCTTTGTCTGTCATATTCTGTTCATGATCAGAGGTTAATATATAAGTACACATTGCTTCTAATAACTTAACTACAGAACTACTGAGACAAAAGATCACAAATTAAAGGCAAATTTATTAATTTCAATTAGAGGCAAATTTATTACAAAAGTCGCACAGGTAAAGAGTTTCCCAGATTGTAATCTTTTGGGCTTCGTACGCTTCTTCTTCGACTTTGGGACTTGGAGGATCAGCCACTGACTTCTCGAACGCCGTTAAGATTGTCCTTGTCCTCATCACTTCCTCCTCCAGCCTGGGCAAATAATCAGTAGCATAGCCCATAATGTCGTAGAGGATAGCATGAAAAGATTCCTCAGAATCTGTCATTTCTGCTTGATCGGTAAGGCTATCCATCAGTCTCTCCAATGCGTGTAGAGCTTCTTCCGCTTTGCGCACATTGTGGAGAAGAACCAAGCTAAGGGTTGTTTCCCTTTCTTGAGCGGCAGCGAGACGCCTCCGTCGATGGCGGATGATCAGGTCGAGCTGACGGATGCAAGAAAGTCGGGGAAGGAGAGCAGGGCGTGTGCGGAGAAGCTGCTCCAGATGCAAATTGCTAGCCGCCTGTGTAAGGTTCCGGCCGAACAATTCTTGATGAACAGATGAGAGGAAGGAGATGATCACAAGAATAGTAGAAGCCATATTGTACGTACGTAAAAGAGATCTGGATTAGACGCGCATATTTAACCTTTAGCACAGACGGTTCGTATACCCAAACATTAATGATATAGACGCTTCGTATAACGATCGAGAGACGTTAATTAGACGATCGAAACACGAAGCGTTCTGACATAAAGCTTATGACAGACGGTTTTTTATAAAAAAACCGTCTGTGATAAGATTTATCACAGACGGTTTTTAAACTTAGAACCGTCTGTGATATTGATATCACAGACGGTTCTACGTCTAGAACCGTCTGTAATAAGCCTCCCTATAAATACACTCTGGTTAAGGTTTTCCCCGTATGCTGCAGTTATATTCTACATCTAAATCCCGATCTGTCTCGTCGCCGGCCGCCTCCCCGAGCCGTCCGCGTTCGAAGACCAACGCTCGGCTCGCCTCCACGCCCGGCGCCTCCGCTCGCCCGTCGCCTGCGGTCGCCTCCCCGAGCCCTCGCGAGCCGCCTCCTCGAGCTATCCGCGATCGAAGACCGACGCTCGGCTCGCCTCCACGCCCGGCGCCTCCGCTCGTCCGTCGCCTGCGGTCGCCTCCCCGAGCCCTCACCGGCCGCCTCCTCGAGCCGTCCGTGTTCGAAGACCGACGCTCGGCTCGCCTCGACGCCCGGCGCCACCGCTCGCCTGTCGCCTGCGGTCGCCTCCCCGAGCTCTCGCCGGCCGTCTCCCCGAGCCCTCGCCGGCCGCCTCCCCGAGCCGTCCGCGTTCGAAGATCGACGCTCGGCTCGCCTCCACGCCCGGCGCCTCCACTCGCCCGTCGCCGGCCGCCTCCCCGAGCCGTCCGCGTTCGAAGACCGACGCTCAGCTCGCCTCCACGCCCGGCGCCTCCGCTCGCCCGTCGCCTGCGGTCGCCTCCCCGAGCCCTCGTCGGCCGCCTCCCCGACCCCTCGCCAGCCTTTATGTGATGCTATGATTTGCTTTTTTTTTAAAAAAAGATAGTAATTGAGTATAAATATGTTGCTTGGTGTGGAGCCTTGATAGAACTTTGTTTAGAGACCTTGTAGTAATAGTATATGCCACATAGACCTTCAAGGGGCATGAAGCAAGTGACATACTCTAGTGTTCCCGTTCAATGAACCGGATACACTAGTTTGTGTCGTCATTTGCTTCATAGAACTTTGTTTAGAGACCTTGTAGTAATAGTATATGCCACATAGACCTTCAAGGGGCATGAAGCAAGTGACACACTCTAGTGTATCCTGTTCGATGAACCGGATACACTAGTTTGTGTCATTTGATTCATAGAACTTTGTTTAGAGACCTTGTAGTAATAGTATATGCCACATAGACCTTCAAAGGGCATGAAGCAAGTGACACACTCTAGTGTATCCTGTTCAATGAACCGGATACACTAGTTTGTGTCATTTGCTTCATAGAACTTTGTTTAGAGACCTTGTAGTAATAGTATATGCCACATAGACCTTCAAGGGGCATGAAGCAAGTGACACACTCTAGTGTATCCTGTTCAATGAACTGGATACACTAGTTTGTGTCATTTTCTTCATAGAACTTTGTTTAGAGACCTTGTAGTAATAGTATATGCCACATAGACCTTCAAGGGGCATGAAGCAAGTGACACACTCTAGTGTATCATGTTCAATGAACCTGATACACTAGTTTGTGTCATTTGCTTCATAGAACTTTGTTTAGAGACCTTGTAGTAATAATATATGCCACATAGACCTTCAAGGGCCATGAAGCAAGTGACACACACTAGTGTATCCGGTTCAATGAACCTAATACACTAATTTTTGTCATTTGCTTCATAGTATTAGCAACTAAAGTTTGTCACCCGCGCATTCTTCAACATCATCGCCGGATGCGTCCCCTTGTATATGTACGCATCAATTATAAGGTTTGTCAATCTTCCCACATTTATTTCATACTTGTTAGCTTATATATGTACGCGCATTGATATTCCTATTGACAGGCTGCGCTCATCTCTACAACTGCATTGAAACAGCCGGACTTTGCAAAAATTCGAGGAGAGTGCGTTTGGTTTTTGTGGTCTAAAGTCATAAGACCAGATGGAGAGTTCCACTGCGCACAATAATTTTTTATTGCTCTTATCACTCTGTAATTGTGAATTTTTTATTGCGCACAATGGTTTTTGTGGTCTAAAGTCATAAGACCAGATGGAGACCAGATGACATATCACAGACGGTTTGTAACTAAAAACCATCTGTGATATATCAATATCACAGCCGATTTTTAACTAAAAACTGTCTGTGATAATCAGCTATCGCAGACGGTTTTCAGTTAAAAACCGTCTGTGATAATCTTCGATTATCACTGACCCATAAATTCAGACGGTTCAGAAAACTGTCTGTGATAACGTTTTTGAACCGTCTGTGATGACCTTTTCTGTAGTAGTGCGAGCCTTCACAAGTGCTTTTGTGAGCCCATCAGCAAATTGTTCTTCTGAACTGACGAAGCTGATCTCGATGCTTCCTTCCTCCACACATGCTTGATAAAATGATATCGCGTGTCAATATATTTGCTCCGATCATGAAACACAGGGCTCTTAGCCAAAGCTATGGTTGATCTGTTGTCCACATGCAGCTTTATTTTCCCAGGTTTCTCATCCATCAAATCAATGAGCAAACGTGCGAGACAAATTCCTTGGCACGCTACTGTAGTCGCTGAAATATACTCAACTTTGCAGAATGACAACGCAACCACTTTTTGTTTTTGTGATTGCCAACTGACTGGATCCATACAGCAAGAACACCACTCCCGTAGTGCTTTTCCGATCGTCCAGATCCCCAGCTATATCGCTGTAACAAAACCCTTCAAGGTCCATCACCCTTTTTGGATTTCTTCTGTAGCAGCAACCGAAATCCATTGTCCCCTTGATGTAACATATGATATGCTTTGCTATTGCCATACGTTCAGTCATTGGAGCCTCAATGAAGCGACTCACCAGCCCAACTAAAAATGTGATATCTGGTTGCGTGTGTACCAAATATCTAAGACTTCTGACAAGGCTCTAGTGCAGTGTAGATTCAACTAACGGTTGGATACTGTTTTTACTCACTTTGAACCTTGCTTCCATGAGAATTTGGCACACATTGCAGTCTTTCATCCTGGCTTTCTCAAGACTTTCTGTGCATATGCAGATTAATGCATAGTTATTCTTTCTTTAGTTTATTGGACTTCGATGCCCAAGTAGTAACTCAGCTTGCTGAGATTACTCATCGTGAAAAGTGTCTTTATCTCCTCTTTGAATTGTTGTATAACTTCAGGTTGAGGACCCAATATTATGATAACATCCACACATACACCTATCAGCAAATGCAGCTTGCCTTTAGCTTTAGTTGTAAACTGCATGTTCAGAAGTGCTTTTCTGAAAACTGAGTGAGGAGAGGCTTCTATCCAGTTTTGCATTCCAAGCTCTTGGTGCTTGTCGCAACCCATACAATGCTTTGCTAAGCTGAAGAACCTTGTGAGGGTTGTTTTCATGAACAAAACCTGGAGGCTGAACCAGTATACCTCCTCTTGAAGCTATCCATCAAGAAAGCGGATTTAACATCCATGTGGTGAACTTCCCATCTGTGGTTGGTCGCAAATGCTAGCATCAAGCACACTGATTCCATTCTTGCCACAGGAGCGAATACCTCTTCAAAATCAACACCATGCTATTTATGTACCCTTTGGCAACCAATCATGCCTTGTGCTTTACAATCTTTCCTTGGGCATCCTTTTTCACTTTGAACACCCACTTCAAACATTGGTTTGTGGCTGGTTGGAAGATCAACAAGACTCCAAGTCTTGTTCTCCTTAATACACCTGATTTCTTCCATCATTGCCATTCTCCAACACTTTTGTGTTTCGACTTCACCAAAGGACTCGGGTTCCTCAGACGCAAGGAGACACAACTCACCAAAAGATTTAGTCATATCATAAGTCGAAGTGTTTTCATAGAGGTTCTTCAGAGTTCAGTACCTCTTGGGATTTTCATCTGATGTTGGAGAGGGATTTGTGGGTGGTGTGGCCCATTCCACTCCCTTCGGTATGGCTGCCGGTGAAGATACTGGTGTTGCTGCTACTTGTCCCATTGATGTCGCCTCTACTTGTGCTCTACACATGGGTGTACGATATGGTGTTGAGGCTACAGTCCCCTCTGTTTGTTGGTTCCTTGAACCTTAGCCCAAACTGCAATGGACAGTGAAGATCTCCATCGGCACAGTGGAATTTTGCTCCCCCTCTGTCTTGCTCCAATCCGAGACTGCCTCCTCAAATACCACATCCCGTGTGACATGCAACTTCCCTCCAATAGGATCATACATCCTGTAAGCTTTGCTCCCTACCTCATAACCAAGAAAGACCATTGGGACACTCCTGTCATCGAGTTTCTTCAGACTCTGTTTGACCACCTTGACATATCCTATTCAACTAAATGTGCGGAAGTGATGCACATTTGGACATTTCCTGTGCCAAGTTTCATAGGGAGTCTTACCATCCAAACTAGCTATCGGGGCCCAGTTCAATATGTACATCGCAGTGCTAACCGCCTTACCCCAAAATCTCCCGGAAACACCTTTTGCCTTCAAAATACTTTGTGCCATACCTAGCACAGTTTGGTTTTGCTGCTCAACTATGCCGTTTTGCTGTTACGAATAGGGTGTAGTCAGGTGTCGGGAGACTCCTTGTTCCGCCCAATATTGGCCAAACTCCTTGGAATTGAACTCACTGCCATGGTCAGTTTGAAACATTTTGATCTTGGCATTGCTTTCTAACTTAGCTCTGGCCTAGAAGTTCTTGATTGCTGTGGCCGCCTCATCCTTTGATCTCAACAAAGTCACCCACATATAGCGAGTGAAGTCATCTACCAAGAGGAAGAAATATTGTCTTCCTCCTGGTGTGGCCGGTAGAATAAGGCCACACAAGTCTCCGTGTACTAGCTCTAGGCACTCCTCTACCCGGTAGTTTGCCTCTTGTGGAAACGAGCTTCTCCTTTGCTTCCCGACAAGGTAGCTGTCGTAGACATACTCCACGGCTTGGATTTCCAGCAAATCATGCACCATGTGCTGTTGTGCTAGCTTGCACAATGACCGGAAGTTAAGGTGACCGAACCGAGCATGCCACCGCCAAGCAGTCTTAGTGCAACGTGTCATCAAATAGACTGGCTCTATCAAGTTGAGGTGAAGCATGTACAAGCGCTTATTAGACCTTTTCACCTCGGCAATGAGCTACTTGTCAGTCTCAGATTGAGGGAACACCATCTTCTATAAGCACCTGGCAGCCTAGCTCATCAAGCTGACCAAGGCTTATGATATTATTACGGAGCTTCAGGATGTAATAAATTTCTGTCAACATCCGGTGTTCCCCACTATGACATGTGAACATCATAGTGCCCCTTCTGCAGATTTCAACAATTGAGCCATCTCCAAACTTAACTGATCCTCTAACATTTATGTCGAGGTTAGTGAAGTTACTCTCTATGCTGGGCATATGATTTGTTGCCTTGGTGTTAAGGTACCAAGGCCCTTCTTGGTCCTCATCAGCTCGTCCCAAGAGGACTTGTGCGTGTACTTCATTGAGAAAGACTCCTCCTAATATCTCCTCCTTTGGTTCCGAGAGATTGCACACTTGTGCCATGAGAAGCGTTGGTTCTTCCTCATGTGCTTGTGTGAGGTTCACCTGGCGCTGCTTCCGCTCCTGACATGGCTTGCAACAGTCTGTAGAGAAGTGCCCAAATTTATTACAATTTAAATCACTTCACCTTTGGCTTGTCTCTTCTCATGATGGTTGTGCCCGTATCTTTAATCTCAGGTCCTCCCTTGACCTGCCAGCCTTGCTTGACATGGATATGATCACGGCCTACTGCTTGGCCGATACCTTTGAACTAGTTTGAATGCTTGTTCGTCGATCTAGCCGCCCATTCTTCCTCGGTGGGGAGAAGCTTTCCTCTCGTGTCTGCACTATCCCCAGCTTCCCATTGGTCTTCCACTGCTTTGAAATGACCGGTGAGCTCTTCTATGGTCATAGTGTCAAGATCAAGAAACTGCTCGATCGAGATAGCCACCTATGAGAATTTTGGCAAAACAACCTGCAAGAATTTCTTCACTACCTTCCCTTCCTCAAGATCATATCCTAACGACTTGTCGAGACCCGAATATGCAAATCCGGACTCTCTGTGTATGCTGCACTAGTCCAGGATCACGCTAGTGCACACAGTCAAACATAGAGGTAATCATCACCACAATCACGCTATTAAATAAGGGAATCTCAAATTATTAATCAATATCCAAAAGTGAGACCTTATGGTCAAGCTTACAATCTCAATAGCCATAGGGGCTTAACAAAACTTAGCAGCGGAAAATCCAAAATAAACGTAGTGGCCAATCGACATGCCCACGGGCAATCGAGTGGGGAGCGAAGCCTAGAACGCGTAGTCGTCGAAGTACTCGCCTCCTGTCGAATCCTCATCTGATGGTAACCTGACCTCAAGTCAATCTTGGAGAAAACTCCTGCTCCCCTGAGCTGATCAAACAAGTCATCAATCCTGGGCAACGGGTACTTGTTCTTGATGGTGACCTCATTAAGTGCTCGGTAGTCCACGCACATGCGCTGACTGCCATCCTTCTTTTTCACAAACAAGACTGGCGCTCCCCACGGGGACGAACTGGGCCTGACATAACCTTTGTCCAAAAGCTCCTGAATCTGCTTCTTGAGTTCTGCTAACTCATTTGCTGGCATCCGGTAGGGTCTTTTGGAAATCGGAGAGGTACCGGGTACCAACTCGATCAGAAACTCAACCTCTCGCTCTGGTGGCATCCCTGGAAGGTCATCTGGAAACACATCGGGGTACTCCCTGACAATCGACACATCCTCCAACTGAATTCCCTTGATCTGACAAACCATTACCTGCTCTGGCTGATTCATGCTACCTGAAAACTGCACTTTCCTCCCATCGGAGCTGGTCAAGGACACTGCTCTGCTGCTGCTCTAAAAGAAAGACCATTTGTTGCGAACTGACTTCTGAAGGCTCAATAGGTAAGAGGGAAAAGCAAAAGGTAAGCGGTAAACTTGTCTAAGGGGAATATTCTAATGACAACCCTAAACTAAGCAGACACTTAGCCGAAAAGGCTAACAAAAGAAGCGATAAACTCCACAAAAAGATTTTGACATGACTGCATCATAATGCTAGAAGCAAAACTGCAGCTCACATCACACTCAACGGCAAGTAAGAAGCAAGACGATCTACACGATGCTAAAAACTATAACAGGGTTCAAATCTAATGGCTCCTAATCTTCACGGAAATCTTCAATCTTTTCTTGACATATTGGGCGCTTCCTTGAGCCAAACTTCACATCACAGCTTGAAGAATTCCATGCCAACTTTCACTTTGGTCGAGGGATATTCGAGACATCTATGGACATTATAGGGATAAGAAGTCAAATTAAGTTTGGGAAATAATGTTTCAGAGGAGGCAAGGAGTAAGAAACCTAAGAATGAGGTAAGAACAAGATTCATTAGACAATCATTTGGTGGATTTGATTTAGAAAATAAATTTTGAAATCTTTTCTAATTCGACTACTCTAACTAGGGCTTCGTCCTACAGTCGATATGGCTCTGATACCATCTCTGTCCAAAACTTTTTAGAAATAACTATACCTCGTGTGAAATCACCGAGCATTGTCCATGACCGAGGACGCGGCTATTCGAATAGTTTTACACTCTGCAGAGGTTGCACAACTGTACCCACACGATGTGATTAGCCTCGCGCTAAGGAAATCACAACAAGGCCTTTACAATGTTCAATTCCAACCCAATCCCGCCCGCTAGGGTTTCGCATCACACCCCCCCCCCCTTGCGCCCCGTGGAATGTATACGACACCCACTGACATCCCAATGGCGGAACCAGAATTGAAACATCACAAATTAATCAGCCAGGTCTGTCCCATACCAGACATGTGGTTTGCACGGTAAGACTCAGATCAATGGCGCACAAAGTTAAGTCCTTCAGTGTTCTCGGGCGAGACTACCACATCCCTCGAAGTGCTCCAACACTTCCCCCTTTACTGCACGATCATTCGCCCGAGTGAAAACCAATTTTGTATAACCACCGCCAATGACGCACCAACGTCACGGCACAAATTTTATAACAGTGGCACCAACCACGATTCAATATCTCATTAGGTCAAATTAATTAATCACATATGATGATGAAACCTTTCGCAAAAATAAGCAAGGCTAAGCATTCTAATCATACCAACCCAATGTGACAAATAACATAGCATCACTAATTAAATTCCCAACCTAAGGTGACAATGGCATCAAGGTATTCCAAAATATCAAGGAGGGAATTAACCAATTGGGACGATAACTACCAATACAAGGGTTTGAATAAAAATAGCAATGCAAGATAATTTAAAACAAAATAATTAAATAATAGATTGCAAACTGGGTTCAACATGATCAAAGGACACGACTTGCCTTGGCCTTGCTCAGCTGACGGCTCTTGATCTTCAAATCTGACGGCGGCTCCCTCGAACGCGTGATCTAACGAGAGAGAAAACGAAACAAAGAGACAAAATAAATTCAAATAAAAATTCAAAGGAACTCCAAAAATTCTCAAACCTGAACCAAAACATAGAGCTCAATTTTAGATGAATTTAGGAAAAAGAATCGGGTCAATCGGAGCTAGGACGAGGGAGAACGGGCCTCTAGAAAATCTGGTTTTAGGAAAAAGGCTGAAAATCGGAAAAGACACTGTGCTGTGGACCGGGTGCACAGTGAGATGGGTCCACGGTGGACGCGGCGCACGGAACAGTGCGGCGGCGGGCTGCTGGCGCAAGCGGCTAGGGCTGACGTGGCTGCTGACGGGGCACGGCACGCAAGCCCTAGGGCTGACGTGGCAAGCTGACTGGGCGCTGACGTGGCCAGATCGGCTCACGGGTCTACGGGACCGGACCTGACCGGTGGGTCCCATGCGGCAGAGGCTCGGCGCACGGTGGATCGGGTCTACGGGAAGACGAAGCGACGGCCGCGTGGACCGGCAGGCGAAGCGGCCGAGGCGACCGGGCGGCGGGGCTGCGGGCGGGTCTGGCCGACGGAGGCGCACGGCTGCGGCGGGGCTCACCGGCGACGAAGACGACGGCGACGGCGGCGGCAGAGGCGGCGGACGAGCGGCGCGGGCGACCGGGGCGAGGCGGCGCGGCCGAGGCGGCGAGGCGCGGGCGGCGGTTATGGCCGGCGAGGCTCGGGACGGCCGCGGTCTGGGTCGGCGGACGGCGACGAGACGGCGGCGGCGCTCACCGATGACGACGACGATGGCAACGACGGCGACGGCGGACGGCGACCGGGGACGGCGCACTGCCCGGGCGGCGACGCTCGGCGGCTAGCGGCGGAGGAGGCGGCGAAGGCGGCGGCTGCGGCGACGATGGCGGCGACGGCTGCGGGATGACGGCGAACCTCGGGGTCTGCGCCAATAAATACCCCGGGCGGCGGCGGGCGGCGGGCCGAGTGGGCTCGGCCCACTAGGGTTAGGGTTAGCGGGCGCTGACAGGTGGGCCCCACCTGTCGGTGGCTCAGGGCGGCGGACGGCCGAGATGCGGGGCGCAGGCGCGGGGATGGGCGACGCGTGTCGGCCATCCAACGGAGGAAGGCGGGCGCGGGCGCGGGCGGGATGCACGCCGCGTGGCGGTGGCAGGCCGGGCGGGGCTGGCTAGACCGGGCCGGTTCGGTGGGTTTTGGCCCACCGGCCGGTTCGGGATTTTCTTTTTCTTTTCTTTTTTCCAGAAATTCAAATAATTCTTTTTGAGCTCTAGAAAATAGCAAATAAATCCAGAAAAAAATCCAGAAAAATACCAATAAATTCCTTGAGACACCAGGAACTCAAATAAAATAACTTTGGCAAATGTTAATGTTTAATTTAATCATATTAAATCCAAATAAATTCTGAAAATTCCTTTTAAGCTTTAATTAATTTCAGAAAATTTCAAATGGTGAATTTTATTTTAAAAGCTTCAAAAAGACTCTGAAAATCAGGATGTTACACGACTGCATGTTGTTTGCCAATCCATTCAGCCCGCAAGGTTTGCACCCTCGCCTCCCGAACTCGATCACTGCCAACCCGCATGGTTCAGGTAGCCTCCCATGCCGACCTCCTATGTTCTTGGTGGCCAGAGAGGCCAACAACTCGGATGGAACAGCCTGCAGAATTGCCGCCAACGCCATTTGATCCACTCGGTACTCTGCGCCACCGGGTTCGATCGCCTCCTAGACTCCCTGAGCCTGGAGATTGACTCTCATTAGAAGAAATCAATCATTGTAATTTGATCACGTGAGGATGGGGTACCGAAGGGTAACCCCGGCCTCCTTCAGCACTCCCTGAGCCGAAAGGTCCTGGCTGCCGCCAAGGACCACCGCCCGGTGGCTGTTGCTGCCGGTAGATCGTATGGTCAGTGGGGACGTTGATCTTGAGCCACATTGCATTGCAATAGATCTTCGAAACCGCTCTGATACAAATTGTTAAAGCATGTTGTCGATCGGACTGCTCTGAATGTAAGCTAGTCACCGATCGGACTGGTCTGAAAGTCTGTTCTTCTTCCGTCCCAGATGGTGATTTTGGTGGCTACAAACAGAGACAATGCAGTAACACAGAGTCTTTTGCCCATGTGCAAAACTGCCACACGATTTTCTGGTTTTCTCCTCCTATATATCATAAGTAAGTTACAGATTGAATTTTTCATGGAAGCACTTGAAGCAAACACGGTCGCCGTTTTAGCCGAATAACATATAAGGAAAAACTAAACTGGAAAAAGAAACAGAGAACTTTCTAAACTCTACGACATGCAAAATTCAAATCGTATACTAAAAATAACAAAAGTTAATCTATCTGGACTTTGGTGCGGTGAAATTAACAAACATTCTTCGAGCTAGCTAGCACTGTGTACAACTTTACTGTACATGGCACTGTTTGCACTGTCTGTGGTTGTTTGGTTAGGGTTCTTGCAATGGCAACAAAGGCAGTGTAGTACCAAACCTCAGCTCGGCGCCACAGTTAATTTACGAACGAACTTGATTTATGACATCTAGACATCCGGTGCATTGGAGACACGGCCGCTTGGATGCGCTGATCATCAGGTCGCTCGTCTGAATGAGATGCGTCCCCAGATGGAACGGATTAATTGGATGTGGATATAAATGGAATCCATTCGACAACATATTGCGAGGGTAAACAAATTGTGCTCCGGCGAACGGCGATTAACTTCTCTTCACCTCATGGGCATATCACTGTAAGTAGGTACCGTGCACGACGCATGTGCCGAGTCTAATACTGGCGCGTTTGGTTGCCTGCTCAAGATTGCCATCCATGCCCACGCGAGCCTGGCCGATGAGAAACGATTTTCATTTTCGTTTCTGTAGAGCCTGGCTCAACACCTCCCACTGCACCACACAAGCGGGGCCCACACACGAATGCAGGCAACCAAACGCCCTCCCGCCGTATCCCATAGGCCATGCTGGGTCATATGCAGGCAACCAAACGCGCTATACAAGTAGCTACCATTTCTCAGTCGTTAATTTGGAGATTAAACCCTCTCATCCCTTTCTTCATGTTCGACGCCCGCCGACAATATGAGCAAGGTGCAGCCAATTCCTCTCGTCGCTAACATAGCAACAACATCCACGCTAAGATGATATGACACTGGTGATGTGGAGTACAACTGATTTTCTATGGTATCTAATTTTTAAACGAAATATTTTTTTCAATACGGCATCTACTAGTTAATTGAAGTACATACTATAATAACTTCATTTACATTAGCCAAAATCGTATTATATCTTTTCCTACATACTTCTCTACAAGTTGTAACTATTTATAAGTCAAAAGCAAAATTCAAAGTCAAAGCCAATATAAATGAACATGAAGTAGGTGGCGATACGTTTAGGCATGTTTTTGGGTTTCGATTTATGGCTTATGGCTGCAGCTTGTGGTTTTTTAGCTGTTCGCAAGAGAGAATATAGAGTAATAGAAACTCACATATAATCTTAACCGATATAAATGAAGTCACTACAGTATATACTGTAATTAACTTATACATCTCGTCTTAAAAATATACTCTGTTTAAAAACTAATTATTTTAAGATAATAAAAGGTGACTTTTAAAAGTTGAAAAGGACGTATCCTTAAAAGTTTCCTCACGCATACTCGTCTGTGCGGTCGATAGGATTAGGGTCCATGTGCACGCGCTCCCAAAATTTCCAGGTTGGTGAGGCGTAATGGGAGAAACTGATGCCGAAATGGACGTCCAGGGTAGTGTACAGCATGTCCATTGGCGACGATCGACGACAGTTTTATAGTTTAACCTTTTGAAAGATCAAGAGCTCACTCAGTTGAGCTGAATTTTAATAATTTATGATTAAATTTTTATTATAGCTAGTTAAAATTATACTATAACTGATAGTAGCTTATTTAACATAATTAAATTTAAAAAATTTAAAAATAAAAAATAAGTTAGCCCATCATGTATAATATAAATGAATATGAAAAAGAACTGGTAAAAAAGCTAAAAAATAATAAAATTTAAAAATAATAAAAAATAAACTAAAAGTCCAAAACCAAATAAGCAGCCCCTAACTCGATCGATCACCGACGCAGTGCAGGAATCATTACACGAGTCCCTCTCCGTCGAGTTTTGTAACTATCTGAATCATGTGCACGTACGTACGGTGAGGCAACAAACAGAGATAGGAACGCTTCACAGATCCGGCTCTGCTCTAGCTCCTCTCAAGTCACAGTCTAGTTACAGGTTCGGTGGCTGCGTGCGAACACAGAATTTGCCTACTTTCGGACGAGTTTTTGGGGTTTGGCAAGGGGCATTGATTGTTGAAATTTTAGTCAATTTTTAGTATATTTTAATCCAGAAATTCAACATATAAAACATGACATAAACATGCATGAGTGATCTATCAACGATGTATTCATATTCGCTAATGAACAAGCTAACAGAAACATTTATTAACATATTCATAGCGCACAGAAACAAATACACCAGAAAAGTTTTCAATTTATACCCTCGGGCGGGGCCAGTGCCGGAGACACCGGAGGCGCCGTTACCATCAGTCGACATGATGGCCTATTCGATGTAGTCGATCAAGGCGTGATGCAGGACGAAGATTGATGCAGGAAGATGTTCGCAGTGCAGTCCCGCGAACGGTTCACCACCAGGAAGTAGACGTCGCAGATTGAGTAGTCGCGCCGATGCGCTCCCCAAAAACTTGATCGCCCGCCTACCCGTGCAGGTACACAAACGGACGAAGTTCCGGAGGCCTACTCGCCCAGAAACTTGTGCGCGCAAGGTTCTGATCTCTCGTATGGAGTGGAGAGTTCTTTTGTAACAGCAAAAACGAAGAGCCAGAGTAACTGCATCCATTACTCGAAAGTAACCGCAGCCATAATACACTAGTAACTGCACCGTTACTGCCAGGAGTCAGTGCGTTTCGATTTTCGAATAGATAAAGAAAAACGCGCCCGCACCAGGCGAGGCGAGCGAGCGAGCGCGCGCGTGTATTGGCTCTCTCCAATTTCACAAGGGGTTACCACGTTCCACCTTTTAAAGTGGTGTAACTCTCATTCAATTCTCCATATGGGACTAAACAGTTTTTACACCTAGCATTAATAGTGAGCCTAAAAATTTCATTTGATTAATTGCTAAATTAAAATGGACCAAACCAAATTAATCCAACATTGATCACTTGCCAAGTAGTACTACGTAAGTATGTTCTCATCGGTTCCTTTTTTGACGACAGGCATTAACACATTCATTAGCTGCACAAAACCGGAGACATGGCGAGAGCCGCTAGTGGCAAAGCTACGACTCCCATAACTGATTTGATTGGCAAAAGAAAGGAGACGCCAAATTGTTCATGGATCGATCACGCGACGTCCGTGTCCGTCTGGACCTAGCACTAGCGGCTCATATATAGTTCTTCTCATCTAATCATCTCTTTTTATGCATATGTCAGAACATAGAGCAATATGAATCGAATAAAAACTGAACCATTGTACCAGTGGTGGACTCAGAATTTTTATGATGGGTGTTCAGACTTCGAATCTAGGTTACTCGGATATATCGATATTGATACGTTGATAACATGATATATTGTTTCCCCTAAAACACCGATACTGCGACATGTGTATATAGATATAATACAAATACATAAAAATATAGAAATTAACAATTTCTTATGAGGAAATGGGCAACATAAGACGAGCATAATAATATAGATTAAACAATAAATTATAGAGATTAATGACAATTGCATACCTTGTTGATCTTGTCCTTTTCTTACTCTTCACCGTCAACAAGAACCGTCCATCTAAGAGGAAGCTGCATATTCCTTTTATGAAGCAAAACATAGCAAAAAAATTAGCATGTAAACATATATAACAAGAGTCCAACTAACTACCCATTGCCCAATGTAAATATAGTATTTTTATACAGCATCTATTAGAAATAACGAAGAAAGCAGATGCTAGACTCCAGAAAGAACCGGAGTCAGAATAGAGCAGAGCAGAGCAAGAAAGAAAATAAGTAGAGTGGGATGGAGCACACCTAGATCTGGAGAGAGGACGATGACGGTGAGTTAAAGGTGCTGCTCCCTTCCTGATGCCATGCTCCCTCCTGACCGCCATGCTGCTCACTTCCTACCGCCAGCTCCCCATCTCCCTATTTGCCATGCCACCGCCCGCTTGCCTGTGATGCCTCTCTGCTCGCCCACGCTGCTGCACGCTTGCCTTGCGTCCCGTGCCACCTCATGCAAGATTGCCATCACGTTGTGGCGTTGCATCCACCAGTTGTCACTCGCCTTCGTAGCCCATGTCCACCGGTTGTCGCTCACCTCCGCAACTTGTGCCTCCACCTGCTCACCACTCGAAGGACGGAGCCGTCTCTCACACAAGCAGCCATAGGATGAGAGAGAGAACAAAGGTTAGGGTTTTGTTTGTATCTTTACCTCTTTAGGCTTGTGTGAGGAGGGCTAAGGTGGGAAGAAAAATGGGTCTAATGTGTTACATAGACCGCACGTATGATACGGGGAGTGCGAACTAAAATCATTTGCAGGCACAAATATATATAGTTTTAGCCCAACTAACAATATATACATCTAATATATCTATTATATATCTTGTATTTTACAAAGAAAACTAAGTGTTCAGCTGAACAGCCATTACCTTATGCAGGCCCGCCCCTATCTCGGACGTAATATTCATGGGAAACTTCCTACATGACCTCACCTGCTATGTGTGGTCCATCCATCCTTGCTCAAGATCTCATCTTATCCAGTGGCAGATGCACGTTGAGCAATGGGGGGCACAGGTGCTTGGGCCAATTTTAATGTTTGTTACTTAAGAGTCTAAGCTTACACAGTTATGCCCTCACATGCCAAAAACTAGTACCCCTATATGCCAAGGAGTACATCCATCTAAAAGAAAGAAGACTTAAACATGTTGATAAACAGGAGGAGAAAAGAAAACAAAAACACGCAGGACGTTGACAAGGAAGATGCTCCAAGAAAATATGTGTAAGTTGAAGTTGGCACAACATAGCATATCAACCGACTGTGAAAAGAGAACAAAATAACAAGGGCTACTTGAATCGATCAAGCGTGGGGAACCAGCCGGTCTAGCCCCAAGCCAACGCCAGCCCAAGGCCCAAGCTAGCACCAGCCTTAAGCCAATCAAGTAGGCAATGGCATGTCTAGATGACGGCTTACCTACCTTCCCCTGTTCCCCACGTAACACACACAACTTTTGGTGAGTTGATCCTTTTGTCTGCAGTAGCGTCAGGCTCAACGCCAGGGCCACTGTTATCTGGGAGCACACCAGCATCTCACCTGCTTCTGTGTGTGTTGAATGGTATGGTTAAATTTCTTACTGTATTAATCTCACTACACGCACATGCAAATGGAGTAAATCTCGATGTATCTATCAATGTATGTAGTATGGCCAATAGTCACAGCAAAAGGTGAGGTTGTCCACTGACTACTAGTCATCTCATCCTGGCTGATTGGCTCCTTACTTCAAATTTCAATGATCTTCATAGCTAACAAAGTAACGATCAACTAACCAAAATAGGTACTAAATTTTGTGATTTAGATTTTAGGGATTCAATTCTATAATCTTTCAAATATTTGTGGGTTAGGGCTTTAATATTAGAATGCCCTATTTCAATTTTTGCAACAGTTGAATTAGAGAATTTTTCAATGTGTTTCAATATCAAAATCAGTATGTTCTAACTTTCAATAATTGTCATCTGCCCATGGCAGGAAGTTCGTAGTCGTGGAGCGATTTCTAAAAAGAAATGCACTAGGCTTTAATGCAAATATTATGAATACAAAAGGTCCAAAAATCAATTGGGAATAGGATATTCAGTTTGATCCAAGGAAAGGAAAAGCATAGATGACTTTCTCCCCAATCAGAAAAATGTGGTAAAAAGAACAGACAACTATCTCCCCGATGCTAACCATCTTTTATTATCAGATTCATTCTAGATCCTTTACTAATAGTGGGTTTTTTCTTGATTTTGGTATGGTGTCTAATAAATAATTATTTGCCATTGAACTTTGTCATAAAGTTGATGTTACAAAATTTAGAATACAATACTATCTACTATATTATTGATGGACGTATTGATCAATACATGCATAAAGCATGAGACTCTTATGTTATTTTTATTCTAAATCTGCCACTAATCTTATCTGATCATTGGACACAGAAACTAAGATAAGTACATACATATATACACTGCATGTGAGAAGAATTGACTCCAGAAAAATGGAGGTAGCGTGCAGTGCTGTCGATCCAACATTCCAATCATCTGATGGCTAAAAAGCTATATATTCTACGAAGAAAAAGAGGACTTGATGACCAGAAGAACAAGCACCCACTAATCATGCATGATGATTGGTCCGACCCTGATCCGTACGGGTTAATTTATCTATGTCTCTGACCTGTGTCATGGATAGATCAGATCGATTAGTGTGTAGCACTCTTGCTAACTGTGAGACCTATCGTTGTGATGATAATTAATTTTTGATTTAGAGAGTTTAGAGTTTGAGTTTGGTTTTTGAAAATTTGTAATTTTTCAATTGCATGCTTTTGCCGGTGGTCTGATCTTCATTAGGACAGCGGCCAAACTGACCAGGAGCGATCTGACTTGCCTAGGGTTGACAATCAAACTGGCTGTAGGAGGAGGCGGTTAGATTGACCTTTGTTTGGCGGTCTGACTGGCATGTGGTTGGTAAATATACCAACGCTGGAGATTTGGAGCATGAGTTAGTTTAAGCTGAATTGGTTGAGTGTGGGCATGACATAGGTTTTATTGCTTGGGTGCATTCATGGTGTATGAAACATGTTTTAAACTAATGTGGGTCAAGTTGTGAAGAACTTGTGTCTGAAAACAGATTCTTGGTCTTTGATGTGCAGGGTGCTTGAAGGTAGTCATAGCTGACGGTGAGGATCGGGACTACGCTCATGAAGGAGTCAAGATCTAGAATGGTTAAGGATGTCGGATGAAATGGTTGAGCTCAAGCGAGGCACATGGGAATACGAGAGATGTTGATAAGAAGGTTCGAGTAAGGTTCATTGAATAGTATGGTCAGTACAAGTGAGGCATTTGGGGGGAACCGACACGGAGATACTTACTGATATGTGAGTCACTGGTTAACTTACACGTTGCAAGCATGAGGATTGCTTGCAAAGGATCAGATGACTATGGACTAGGCCCGGAAAGAGTTGAGGTCCATGGTCAAGGCGAAGGAAGTGTGAAGCCTTGAGGAAGGCGGTAGAGGCGCATTTTCGTAAATTGTTTAATACTGAAAAAGTGGCGTGGCCTAAGTGGTTTAGATCATGAAGTGGATCAAGTGTTGAATCACTTATGGGTTAATGGTGTGTAGGCTTTAAGAAACGTGCAAGCGTAAGTGAAAAACCCAATATGGTGTTGGATTAACGAGTTAGCCTATGTAAGAGTAGTTGAAACCCAACTAGAGGTAAAGGGTATCCAAACATGCTCGTGACCGCGAGCACGGCTATTTAAATAGTTTTTAACACTCTCAAGAGGTTAAACAACTTTACTCACATGAGATAATCAAATATACTGTCAACAACTACCTACACGCTTCCTTGGGCATGTGACGAAATTGATTATCGTATAGCCTTTACATTATCTAGTTTTAATCTTGCACCAACCAAATGAATGACAAACCCCCACTTAGGCATGTGCTTCCCCAAGTGAGCACTCATCATTTTATTAATAAGTTTTGATTCCAACATCTTGATGAAAGCAGCCCCTACGAGCAAACTTTTCTGGAATGTTCTTACTACTTTGGCCTACCAAAATGCAAGGCTAGTCCTAAATAAATTGGTAAGCTAAAGTCAGAACCCATATAGCACATGTGGTTGTACAGTGTAACTTAGATGTGCGGCAATAGTGTTTGGCTCTTAATTGACCTGGGCTAGAATCTCCCCATATCTATATACGAGATACCTTCTCATTTTTAGTTCATAATATAACTCGCCCACTTCTAAATCTAGGTTTTCATTTCATTTTATACCAAACTAAAAGAGCTTTCTCCTCTTATCCAATATTTCAAAATTTCCCATGTCCACATGAAAGTTTTTTCGAATGTTCAAATTTATTGAAAACTAGTGCATGACTAAACATCTAGATCACACATTCAATATAATATGCCCAAAATAACATTAGCTACTATTTAAGCCACGTCCTAAAGGCTACAACAATAGTGATATAAAATTTACAAGGAGGTTCAATGCATACAAGCGGATATAATTACTATACTCACAACATAGCGACTTTAATGAAACATACACGCATGCATAATAGATTTTACAAATAATATATAATAATTAAATTATTATGATCAACATGGTCAAAGGGTCTACTTGTCTTGTTGTTGTTGCTTAGAGAATTGCTCGAAAGTGTTATCGTAGGTTTCCGGCACGACGATATCTATTAGGTAAAATCCAAATGATTACAAATAAGAGTCAAATAAATTCAAATAGGGACCAAAATTAAATATTTTCATATTTAGATAGAGCATGATTTTAGAAAACAAAGATAGAGATAAAAATCACTTAATTTAGAGTTCATATACAAAAGTTATAGCCATTTGAATTTGGTTCAATTTATAAATTCTGAAAAATGCTAAAAGTGAAGGCGTCAAAGGTGTACTTCTTGGAAATGCACTTTCCAACAAAGAAAATGAACTTTCCCATGTGTTCTTCCGAAAATACGCTTCTCAACAGAGAGAGCTAACTTTCGCATAACTAAAAGTGGCTTTTCCATTTTATTCATTTTTCTAAAATCCCCTACATGTGGGCTATTCATGTCATTCTCATAGGCTTTAAATCATGATTTGTTTATTAACTTATCGAGTGGGTCCCATATATCAGTGACTCATATTTTAGTTTTTAGTTTAATTAAAATTCCTTAATTGATTTTAATTGGGCCCACTTATCATGGACTTATTAGTTTCAAATCTATCATTAGAGCTAATTTGCTTTCTTACATGTAGTTCTACATGTCATACTCACATATTTTTAAACATCGCATGCATGTGGGTCCAACATGTCATACTCACATATTTTAAACCCAATTTTAATTAGAATTTCAATTAGTTAATTAGCTAGGGCCCACATGTCATACATGCATTATTTTTTAACTTGCCCTTCGAGTAACTTAATCATTCATGATAGGTGGGGTCCACTGTCAAAGAGAGGAGAAGCAGAGCGATGGCACACCATGGCAAAGCTCATTGCTGAGCTCATTGATGGCGAGGGAGTAGCGAAGGGGTGCATGTGACCACGAAAATGGACAGAGGAGGTCACGAAAGTTCTTTGGGTGGTGGTGGCAAAGCTTGAGCTCAACGGAGTTAGGCTGGTGGTGGAGGAGACCAATGGCGCTAGGCGGAGCTACAGTGAAGGCTAGGCAGTAGTGTGGGATTTTCGAATCTAATGAATGCACAAGCAACTAGGGACTATCAGAAGTCTACCATAGAGGTCGGCATCGATGGTGGGGCACTAGAGTGGTCGAACGACGAGGAGTAGCGGCGGGGGCGATGACGTGCATGGCGACAGCTAACTACAATGAAGGACAGGTCAATAACATGAGGAAGAGAGCCTCGCTTGGACGATTCACTACGCAGGAAGGCAATTAAGTGAACATGGAGCTTGTTGTAGGGATGGCCCCCACCTGAGCCCAGCAGGCCTGTTAGAGGAATGTAAGGCCCAAAATGGGACATGTATAATGACATAAGTGCCCCTGAGGGGAATACTCGGATGTAAAGGTATAATTGTAAAAGCACACCCCATATGGATATATATATACAGCACAGGCCATGGGGAGAAACCCTAAGCCATTGCTCACCTAACTCTCCACTACCATACTCTCTCTCTCTAATTGGTCTGTAACCACAACAGAGCTCATAGGGAAGATGAGACATGCTATGACGATGTAGAAGAGGGGAGAAGCCCACTAGAGTTGCTAGAACACAATAGCGTGCTCACCAGCGTCGCGAACGACATTCGGTTTCTCAACAAGTCAAGGAGTAAAGAGCTCACGGAATGCATGCAAGAGACCGAGGAGGCGAGCTAAGGAGCAATGGCATGCTGAGGAGTTTAAATAGGTGAGGAGAAATGCACAAGAAGAATGAGAAGGATGGTGGCTGTGGTGAGAAATCACGAGTGCGTTGGTTTGCTCCGCCGCGCGGACAAGGGGAAGAGGACAAGGAGCTGGGGACTTGGCGCATCCAGTAAGAATCTTTCGAGGAACTTCCATTGAAACTAAGCGAGAGCCCTCCATTAATTTGACTAGGAGCTTCCACAAAGGAGAACAATTGAAGACCATAGTCTCTGGAAGACTATGTGGTGGGCTCAACCTAATATGATGAATTGCCGATTGAATGTTGAGTGCTATCAGCTTCACCCAGCTCTATGCCAGGGGTAACTTCATTGATACCGTAACTAAGTATCACTTCATCGATACCGTAACTAAGTATCAGTCGGCTCTTGAAACATGTAGGAGCTTTGATGAATAGTGGTCGCCCACAACCAAATTGAGAGTATTCTGGCCCTCGGATCGTGGCAGTGTATTTTTGGTGCCACGTTTATCGGTTGAGAGCACTGGACTAGTCATGGTACCAGGGCACTCCGATAAGGTTGGGATGCCCGATTCTCTGAGAGGTGTTGACGACAGGGGTGTCATGTCTTCTTCCATCCGATCAACCTCGCTGGGTGTAAGGACTGGTGACCCTAGAAAGGAAGAAGATAATGAGAAGGCATCGTGTTCTATGGCTCAGATGCATGCGTCCATGTCAAGGTCGGCGTAGTCTTCCAAGTCAAATAAATTTTCCTCATCCCAGATCTCTGCCATGATCGCATAGGTGATGCTAATAAGACCAAGGAAGGACGGTGATACCGATTAGAACCTCAAGAGGCTTGGTGCTTCTTCAGAACAGTCAGTGCTAGTTATCGACGATCTCTTATGAATAGTAGGAAAATTCGAGCCTCACAGAAGGATGAATAGAGGAAAATAGGATGATCTTTTATTGCTATGGTGAGATTACAACTTGCTCGTAATGAGAGATTGCAGGAGAAAATACTACGTTCATTAATGCGAAATGATTTTGCAATGTTTTTTCTCCTCTCCCTGGGTAAGGCTTAAATAGTGCTAAAGAGACATCAATTGTTTGCACAAATAGATGCCTTGTTGATTCCTTCCATCTACACGTGTAAGCAGTTATTGACAGTAAGAAAAGCCTGATAATTACTATCAATCAGTTAATATCAATGAGCGAGATCCTCAGGAAAAATTGCCCTACAGTTTTTATCAGAGACACAAGACTGAACGCAGAGCAGTTGAGGGAGTGGAAGCGCACGTGTTCTCTTCCTTAGCTGCACAAGGCATCGCCAATGGAAAGGCCCACATGTCCGGTTTGTAAGTTTAAGCTCCATTAAGTTCAAGCATTTCAACTACATTTGAAAATGCTGTGTATTTTTCTCATTTTGTCAAAATGCTGAAAGTTCAGAACTTCACATGATTTTGAGCAGTTTTGTGATTTTTTTTATCTTTCGATGTACTCATAATCTGAGAAAGGCATAATAATGACTTTTGATCCCCTATTGTTGACCAAAAAGAGAAGATTGTAGAATCTAGTCCCTCTATTATGAGTTAATGGTAAAGTTTTAGTAATTAATAACAACTGATTTGTGGACTAACATTTTTCATAAGTTGGATAAATGTCAGACCCAGATTTTGCAATCCGGAATCTACTGTGTTTAACTGCACTATTCCCTGGATCAGTAGATAGTGCACACAGTTACAGTTCTGAATATCAAAGTACATATCATGCGGAAACGTAGATATAATAGTAGACTTACTCATGGGCCGATTAGGCCGAAATCATTAAATTGCAGCAGCGGAAGAACGAAGCACACAGGTGAGACCCTCAGGACATGCCCACAGGCAGCCAACTGGAGGTTCGCGACCTAGCCCTTGACATCTTCATCTTCATCTTATCTGCCAGCTTGTCCACTCTTGTTGCTGAGGCGAGGTGATTTGACTCCTGATTCTGAATTTTGCCGCAAAAGCGAGCGTGAGCACTCCGACCCCGTGCTCCGCGAGCCAATACACAGAATGCAAATAAATAGTATGCATGGCTTAACAAAGGAGAGGCTCGGGTTATTTTGTTTTGCAAGGAGTGCTTTTGAATACAATTATATAAAAATCCTTAAGACCTAGCAGTTTGAACACACGTATATGTTGAATGCAGTAATAATAGTGATTCAGATTCCATCCACCATTACATGGCATCTGCACCATATAGCAATTCTTCAGCGTTATAGCCGCTTAACTTACCACTGGGACGACACCCAGGACAATTCCAAATCAGGGCAGTCCATCGCCCTTCCACTTTTCCATTCCCAATCTTTCAATATTTTAAAACAGAACTATATCTGGTTAAGTTCCCATGTCCGCCCTTGACCGTGGGCACGGCTATTCGAATAGTTTTGACTCTGCAGAGTTTGTACACTTTCACCACAAGAGACAATCAACTCGTTGCCCCACACGATTCCTTAGAAGTGCGGTTGAGCAGACCATCACAGTGACTTTTCAAAGTATCTAGACCCTTTTGTCATCTCACCTTTTATGGGAAACTGCCCACTTGCGGTGGGTCCCATCTGTGCGCGGGATGTTCCCCCAGCCACTACGCAGCTCGGGCTTCTTCCTCCCCGCAACGTAGGACAACTGGGAAACTTCACCCTCCACTGGTGTCCCTTCAGGCCCCCTTGCCATAGCATAACCCCTTCACACCCCTACCAGTGAGATGAGTCCGGAGTTTCGATAAATTTACTTAGCCAAGTTGTATTTTACAGACTTGTGGTTGTACTGTTTTACCCGGGAGGTCATGACAAGATTCGATCCTTAGTGGTATCTGGGCGGTCTATCACTAACCCATTTTGTGCATCCACTGCACCACACTCACACCATCCAACCAATCCGCCCAGATATTTAAGCAAGTTGGGGATTTTGAGGGTATAAAATAGTCACGTCCAAATATATATCAGTCATTCCCATCATGACTGCCCAAACCATTTTCTCATGAATAAAAGTGATGCTTGGGACAATTTCTTGCCCCGAGTTCCTAATCAATGCTAAGCATGGCATACGGTTACGGACTTATTTTCGAAATGTTACTAATATATTTTTGCTAGGGCGACAAGGTTCACACATTCAATTACTCAAAGGAGGGGGTAATATTATTCAAGGTAAACAATGGCATATAGCTAGAATATCAAATTTAGCATGTATTTGCATAAAAATAACAGCATGCAATTTGTTAATTTAAAACAAAGTAATTTGCAGAAATGTAGGTTCAACATGATCAAAGTATTGACTCGCCTTGGTCACAGTGGTCGGGGTCCGGATTCTCTGGTGCTTCTAGGGCTTAACCTTCGATTCGCTCTTGATCACGCCTGATCCTTTGATTCTTCAAGATTCCCATATCTAATTACGTGCTAAATAATGATTACAAATAAAGGTAAATAACTCAAAAGATTCAAATAAATCCGAATAATCTCAACTTAGTTTTATTACGAGTTAATGGGTGATTCGGTGATTTGGGGGCAAGGTTGGTATTAGCATACGATAACTTGATCTTTTTATTAATAATCTCTTTTTATTATGTTGTTATTTATCAAGGAAGTTCCGTGAGTTAGGTTAGACCTATGGACTTGGTGCAGGAGTTTAGTGTCCAAATTTTATCTTTTGGGTATGCATTCCTTGCAACTCAGGTTATGGTAAGGGTAAACTGGACTGATGGATGAGATCTGTACTTATTCTATAAATCTTCAATAATCTCATTATCACGTTTTATGTATCTTCGTTTATCGTTAGTTTAAGTTTAATTCAAACTAGGATCCATTGGTACGAGTCCTAGCTTGCTTTATATACCATTATACTTAATTTTATTATGTATCATGTACCAAAACTAGTGTCAAGACTTAATTAATAGCACTATTATTAGCTTGCTCCTACTTTAGCTGTTATTTAAGATGTTATGGTTGGCAGTATGCTAATGATAGGGTTTATATTTTCAATAGGGTCTAAGGTGTATAAAAATTGCACTAGCATAATTGTTAATGGGTTGCATACATGCTATCCACTTACATATACTTATAGATGCTTATATATATACATATATATATATACATTCGTTTAGTAAGGCTCTACATTTTAGTTGTTACTAGTTTTAATATAAACGTATCTGTCTAACAAGGCTTGCTGTACAAAGTTGTATTTCAATATTTACTAACTAACAAAACCTACGGCTAAAATTTTATGTAATGGAGGCATGTCAAATATGGGCATAGATTTTAATTATAATTATTGGTAGTCTTTAAATTTGAACCTTTAACCAAAATAGATTTCTTTGATTACTTCCCTTAATTTGCATTTTAGCCTTTTAATTCAATTATGCAAACCACAGTAAATATCACTAAAATTCTAATGAGCTCTAAAATTCATGATTTCAGTTCCATTGGACAGATCTTGATTTTAGATGAATTTAGAAATTTGTCTCATCCAATTTGGAGTTAAAATGAAAAAGTTATGATTATTTGAAGTTCTCAGGTTTAATTAATTCCAGAAAAAATATCTGACAGGTGGGACCCACTTGTTATTTTAATATTTTTATCTTTTTATTATTTCGTTTAATCGTGAGTCTCTGACCAGTGGGGTCCACATGTCAGCGACATTATACACTGACGGGTGGGGTCCGGCTGTCAGTGGGCCGGCGGTCCCGCAGCGGCTGACGAGCGGGGCCCACCTGTCAGCGCAGAAATTAAAAGAAATGCTCGACCGCAGGCGCGGAGCCGGGGCTCGAACGCGCGCCGCGGGAGCGGGAGGGGGAAGAGATGTGCGCTGAAAGCCACTTATACGCCCGAGCGATGCTTACCATGTAAGGGTAATAAACTCCTTTGAAGTAGCTCCGGGAGAGAGCCGTGCAGAGGAAGAAGAACACGGCGGTGACCGGCGGCGAGCGGTGGTCGGGGAGGCCTGGGGTTGCGTGATATATAATCCCCGAGCACTGGGGAATCTCCTGGTACAGTCGGCGGGGAAGGAGGGGCACGGTGGTGAGCCGGCGGCGTGCGACGGCGGCGGTCTAGAGGTGGCTTCCGATGCCGGCGAGGTGGAGGCTACGGGAGACCCCTTGGGGGAGGGAATCAACTGCGCCTGAGCTTCACGATGCTCTGAGAGCAAGGGATTGGGCTACGGTGGTCGGAATCGGTGGTGGCTTGGTTGCCGGCCGTGGGGAAGACGAGGGCGTGGGCGGGGTTTGAGGGCATTAGAGTTCGATTGCGCGCAGAGGAAGAAAGGCAGAAGTGTTGCGGCGTGATTGCGACTCCTGGGAGGGGCTTTTATAGCCGGTAGAGAGGGCGCGTGGCGAGGCGGCGGAGATCGCCGTCCTGTTGCCGCTGGAGGGGGGGATGAACCAAATCTCTCCGAGATTTGTAGGAGAGAGGTGGCGGGAGAGGTTCGCCTCCCCTCCTGTTTAATTTGCCCGCGAGGTGAGAGAGGGAGAGCGGGTGATCTGCTGCGGAGACGCGAGAGAGAGCTGGCGCGAGGGGCGCGGCCGCGTGGAGAAGAAGCCGGGGAGGAAGAAAGAGAAGACGCGCGCGCGGGCGGGTCCACCGACCAGCGGGAGTGAGCGGGCGAGGCACCGGGCTCACGGGCAGGAGCGGTCCACCGCGCAGAGAGAGCGGCGCGGGGGCGGGAATGCGGGCCCGCGTGGCAGCGGTGTGAGGCGCGATGGAGGCGCGCGCGGGGTTGGGCTGCGGGGCGCGGGCGCTGGCGCGCTGGGCCGTGCTGCGCCTGACTGGGCCGGGGTGATGGCCGGCCCGGCCGACTGTTTTCTTTCTTTTCTTTTCTTTTTCTTTTTCTTTTTCTTTTCCTTTTTGTATTTCTTTGATTTTCCTTTTTGGGTATTCATGTGTGTATACATAGGTATATATATACTATATATTCACTTCCTTTCTCCCTGTAATCCTATATCTACCATTTTGTTGATACTTATTACGTAAAGATTATTTTCTTGTTATATTCAATTGTATACATATATTTGTAAATGTCATTATTTTTACTTTTTATTTTATTTTGCTTTTACCTTTGGAATATGTATATATACAGTTACACATATATCCTCGGGTATATACAGGTATTCATATTTTCATTTCTCTCTGGTTTTTTGTGTATGTACATACATGTTTATTTATATATATTGATATTCATATGTGTTTGCATATATATATATATATATATATATATATATATATATATATATATATATATATATATATATATATATATATATATATATATATATATATATATATATATATATATATATATATATATATATATATATATATATATATATATATATATATATGTAAATGCTAGCCTCCTTTAATTTGCTTGCCATAATTTTTAGGGATGGTATTTCATGCTTATTTACATTTCTCCTTTTTGCTCTTATTTTCCTTAATGCCCTTGTACATTATTTCTCCCCGTTTGTTCTCCTGCATTTGTATTTATATTTTTGACACATATTTGTAGATACAGAGATTTAATATGTCTTTTCATATATTTATACATACAGGTATATACATACTCATATATTTTTCTGGCTTCATTTATTTTCCCTTGGTACTTTTAACTTTTTGGAACCTTCATTAGATTTTTCAGAAAAATACCATAAACTCCAAATTCAAATGGAAAACAAATAAAATAATCCAAAAACTTCATAATTTAAGATTTATATTTTTCGGGATGTTACAATAAATGGGTTAGGTTCCACAAATGAGGGTGACTTCGAATGACTTCATGTATTGAAGATCATTAAGTCAAGTGGTGGATGCATCATGAGCTGATGGATGTCCAAGAGGAGTTGGTCGTGTGTTAATCATCAAGTCAAGAGAAGAATCATCATGTGTTGATGGAGTTCAAGTGACAAGGACCTATACATAAAGTGAAGATGTGTGTCATCAAGCTTCAAGAAGATGTTAAGACAAAGGCATGACTAGCTAGGGCTAAGAATATATTTTTAGTCTTTTACTGGTCTTGGTATTTGGTTGGAAGACCGGATTGCTAGTATAAGTTATCGTAGTATTAAGAGGGGTCTTGTCTAGTAGATTGAGTCTCATCATGTGTTGATAGCTCAACCTCACCTCCTTTAGCTCTCCTTGGCATGAGGCATATATTTGCAAATGTGTTTTGCAAATAGTTGAAATTTATGTATTGAGTCCTTGTAACATAGAACTATACATTGTAAATGTGTTTTTCAAATGTTTGAAGTCCATATTTCCTACTCCTTGTAATATGAGCCTTATATTTACAAATGTGTTTTGCTAATGGTTGAAGCTCATATTTAATCCTTGTGTTATGATTTCAAAAGTGTGCAAATATATTTGGCAACTTGTTGGGAATTATGTTTTATCCTTGTGTGCATGATACTGTAGTTTGCGAATGTGTTTTGCAAAATCTGTTGAAGTATCTGCATTTTCCAGTAAAATCAAAATTATCGCAATGTGGTCTGTGGTACCACCACTAGACAGAATTACCGACATTATAATCATGAAACTATTGCGTTCTCTGTTGGTCCGAAGACCTATGTGGTCGAGAATCAACATGGTCGAGACCAGAGTGGTCGAACCAAGGTGGTCAAAGACCCGTGTGGTCGAAAACCAATGTGGTCGAAACCAACGTGGTCGAGATCTGTGTAATCAAAACCAGCGTGGTCGAACCGACGTGGTCGAGACCTTTGTGGTCAAAATCGGCATGATCGAACTGACGTGATTGAAACAACGTAGTCGAAGATCGACTTGGTAGTCGGCGATCTATATGATCGAAGATTGATGTAGTCAAGGATCGACATGGTCGACGTGGCCAAGGCCTGAGTGATCAAAACTAACGTGGTTGGAGACCAGCGTAGTCAGAGACCTGTGTGGTCGAACCGAAGAGCTTGGTCGGAGATCAGCGTGGTAGGAGATAAGCGTAGTTGGAGACTGTGTGGTCGATCCCGACAGCATGGTTGGAGACCAGCGCGATCGAAGATCATCGTACTCGGAGACCTATGCGGTCGAGCTAGACAACGTGGTCAGAGACCTATGTGGTCGAATCATCCGATGTGGTCGTGGACCAATGTAGTCAATGAGCGATACTTCCAGCTCTGTGTGAGCGTCTGACCAGCAAACGGTACTATCAGCTCTATGTGAGCAGTACTTCCGGCCCTGTGTGGCCAAGGTGGTTGAAGACCTACATGGTCAAGGACCAAAGTGGTCTAACCAACATGGTCAGAATTGACATGGTCGAGATCTTTGTGACTGAAACCAGCATGGTCGAAATCAGCGTGGTCGAGATCTGTATGATCGAAACAAGCTTGGTCAGAATCGACGTGATCGAGATCTTTGTGATCAAAACTAGAATGGTCAAACCAACGTGGTCAAGATCTGTGTGATCGAAACCAATGTGGTCAAACCGATGTGACTGAAATCGATGTGGTCGAGACTTGTGTGGTCAAAATTAACATGATCGAACTAATGTGATTGAAACAACGCAGTCAAAGATCGACTTGATAGTCAGCGATCTGTGTGATTGAAGATTGACGTAGTCAAAGATCGACATGGTCGACGTGGCTGAGACCTGAGAAGTTGAAACCAATGTGGTCGAAAACTATAGTAGTTGGAGACCTATGTGGTCAAATCGGACAACATGGTCGAAGACCAGTGTGGTCAGAGATCAACGTAGTCGGAGACCTTTGTGGTCGAACCCGACAACATGGTTGGAGACCAGTGCGGTCAGAGATTAGCGTAGTCAAAGACCTATGTGGTTGAACCGGACAATGTGGTTAGAGACCTGAGTGATCGAATCATCCGACACGGTATGTTTTTTTCAGAGAGACCTTTATGGAGTCTTCTCATCCCAAGTGAAATCGGTAGTTCCGCACGAGTATAGTGGTACTTCCGTTGTTCGATAGTACCCGACCTTGTCTGTTGAAACTACCAAATTCGTTGATAACAGCTAGTTTTCTGACCATTGTCGAGGGGAGTGCAAGTACCGGTCGTAAGCCAGCGGTACTTTTGAAAATCCTATTTTCTTGAGTGTTTTGGTTCCAACAGCTAGTTTTTGTGGTGTGAGTATAAATACCCTCTTATGACTGATTGGAAAAAGACCTTTAGCACTCCATTTCACTTTCTTGAGCTAGTGTGAGGCCTTCCTTTCAATTACGCATGTGTTGTACCTTGTGAGAAAGGAGGGAGACTCTAGATTGCATGTGTTGCATCTATAGGTGGATTGAGTATCCACTGGAGCTTGTGCATTTGTTGCACATGGTGAGAGTCAAGCGATGGGATTGACTTATTACTCTTAGAGTTTGTCGACTCCTAGACGGCGTTGGAGGCGTCGTGCATTGTGACCTTCTCAAAGAAGGTTATGAAAATACCCGACTAAGTGTGAAGGTTGGAACTCACCTACCCGAAGCAGGAAAGAGCTACCACTAGTGGATTGAGATATTTTGATTTAATTTGTGGAGCTGGTCTAATTCGTTTGGGCTAACCTCAATATGGACTAGGGGAGACCGGTATGTCTTTGAACTCCACGATAAAAAGGAATTATGTCAATTGTAGTTTGTTTCTTGTGCTCAATTTACATTCAAGCAAGCAATTTATTTTCACATAATTAAATTGATTGCTTCTCAACTGAGGATTGCAAACCTTTGACATAGACTTAGTTTGTTGGTGTATTTAGGTAAACCTAGTTAATTTAGGCAATTTTGTGCTAAACCAATTTGAGTTAAGTTTCCACATTATATACTTGGTTTAGACAAGTACAATTTGATAATAATTGGAAGAGAAATTCTAGACTGTCAATTTAGCCCCTCTAGTCGGCCTCCTTGATCTTACATGTGGTATCAGAATTTGGTCTCTCACTTATTAGGCTTCACTGCCTAGAGAGTAAAGAATGGTGACTAGAGATGTAGTACACTTAGATGAAGCACAACTATTTAATGGCACAAAATATGATAGTTGGGAAATCCGCATGATATGCTATTTTAAGCTCTTGAGTCCAAAAATATGGCGGATTGTAGATATGGGTTTTTCTCCTTCATTGGATCCTTCTGCTCCAACAATTGAGGAAAAATGCTCACATCTTGGCGCTCAAGTAACTAACGCTTTATTTAGTGCTTTGAATGTAGAGGTGTCAAACAAAATATGAAATCTTGAGAGCACTCATGATATTTGGATAATAATTCAAGACAATTATGAAATGTCCACATCTACCGATGAGGATTGCATACAAGAGTGGATGTTGGAAGAAGAATGCTCAACCTCTACTCCGACGATGAAAAATCACAAGTCCTTCCACATGAACTCGTTGCTTCATGGCAAAAGGTCGTAAGCAGGTAAATGATGATGATGATAATGATACACCTTCTTATGATGAATTGATGGACATGCTAGAAGAGCTTAATGAGTTTCTTGGAAAAGAAAAAACTAAGTTTAAGATTTTGAAAAAGAATATATCTCTCTTCAAAACAATTATGATGTGCTAAAAGAAGAACATGAGTCTCTTCTTTTCAAGAAGTATACTAAGCCTAAGGTGAATATAGGCATTACATGTGATCTCTTAGAAGATATGCCATGTGTAGCTCCTAATTCTTGCATAACATCTAAGGTTAGCATATCCACCTCATGTAAGGATTTAATTGACATGTCTTGTTACTCAAAAATAGGCTTCTATTTCCTCTATACTTGTCGAGACTGACCTTATTGACAAAAACAATAAGCTCAAGGAGCAAGTTACAAGATTGAGAAATGACTTGAAGAAAAGCTACAAAGAGAAGGCCTCTCCTGATAAAATATTGGGAAGTCAATGAAAGTCAAGTGACAAGAGAGGCATTGGCTTCATCTTCAATAAGAAGGAGAATAGCAAGACAAGGCATAATGCAAGACACGCAAAGAAATATGTCAAGTGGCATGGTTGAAATGGGAAGGGTCACTTACCTCTAAGTGCCCCAACAAGGAGGATGACAAGAAGAAGACATCAATAAAGAGGTAAACTGGCAATGAGCAAGACAAGAAGATAAGAAGGGGTAGTAATTGCCAAACTTGCTACAATTGCCGATAAAAGGGATATTTTAGTAAGGATTGTCCCAAAGGTGTTATTTTCTTAATCCATCTCTTGTTAATGAACATTATTTACATAGAAAGGATAAATATGGCAATGTGTTTGCTATAAGTGTTAGTTCACATAAAATTATCGCTAGGGCTATTTGGGTGCCCAAATTCATTATGACTAACATTAATGGACCCAATCAAGTTTTGGGTACCATAAAGTACTTAAATGCCTAATAGGTACTTGGAGAGACATTAGAGGCTTGGTTTATTAATGAGGAGGTGAATTCCACCATATGCAAAATGGGGGTCAAGTTTAAAGATAATCGTGCTACATCATGAACCAATGCCATCTCGGTAACAAGTACTTACATTCATGTAGCCCATAGGCTTGTGTAGGTTGCATTAGTTGAAATCTTTTAAAAGGATGCTCTTGCTCTTATTGTAAAAGTTCACTATTGTGATCAAGAGCAAGATGTAAGTGGCACATTAAGGAGGAGTGCTAAATTATAATCATGTATATCACATCCTTAAGTGTGCCCAAATTGATTAAGTGCTAGTATTGATTTTCAAATTTGAGCCATTTAGCCAAAAGTCAAAATTTTCAAATTATAAGTATATCTTTGAATAACTAGTTAAAAATGTACACAAATACATTTCAAAGGTTTTGGCTTTAGAAAAACTAATTTCAAATAAAATTATGTTTCTAACCCAAAACTAGCAATCTAGTATCTTGTTTTGGATTTAAACTCAAAATTAGCCAAAACAATTCTAAAAGGAAATTGAAAAGGTATTCAATTCAAAAACCTAGAGTTAGCTATTTCAAACATTATTGGTACTTAAAAGTTTCCCAAAAAGCGAACTAATCAAAAGTTATTTGGTTTTAAAACTCGTCCAAAATCTCGAGTTGTCCTAAGTGGTCACAATCTAACACTTAAGTGAGTTTTGCTATTAGAGCTAAAATTATTAACATATATTAGCTCATAAGGGTATTTACAATACATACATGAAATTGAATGCTTAATATGCCCTCAAATGCTTATTCTTGCAATCTTGAAGATTTCATTGAAAATGAGTTTGTCTTTTAAAAATTAAAGCTTAATTTGTTAAAATCTACATTCAAAAGATTTTTAACCTTGGCTTATAGTTGGAAATGTTCCACAAGTGGTTAATAGTTCTTTGTGAAAAACTATTGGAGACTTGTGTGATCAAACTGGACAACGTGGTCAGAGATCAACGTAGTTGGAGACCGTGTGGTCAATCCTAACAACATGGTCAGAGACCAGCGTGGTCGAAGATCAGCATAATCGGATACCTATGCTATCGAAACAGACAACATGGTCGGAGACCTAAGTGGTCGAATCATCTGACGTGGTCGTGGACAGTGTAGTCGACGAGCGATACTACTAGCTCTGTGTGAGCATCCAACCAACGAGCGGTGCTACTAGGTCTGTGTGAGCGGTACTTTCGATTTGCGGAACGACCAACTTGTGTAGCGATACGTTTTTTTTCCAGAGACACCATCATGGCGTCTTCTCGTCACTGGTGAGATCGGTAGTACCGCACGAGTGTAGCAGTACTTTTGATGATCGGTAGTACCGGACCTTGGCTGCTAGAACTGTCGGATTCGCAGATAACGGCTAGTTTTATGACTATTGTCAAGGGGAGCGGAAGTACCAGTCATAAGCCGGCGGTACTTCCAAAAATCATGTTTTCTCATATGTTTTGCTTCCAATGGCTAATTTGTATAGTGTGGGTATAAGTATCGTCTTATGGCCAGTTGGAGAAAGACCTTTGGCGCTGCCGCCCGGCCCGCCGATGGTAAAAATGATATTTTTGTCAATACGTCTCGCATACTACCATTTTTATAAATTCGGTACGAAACCATGTTAAAACTGACTTTGATTCAAGCTATGCTAGCTCTTCTGCACTTAGGGTGTGTTTGGTTGAGCTGTGGCTTCTGAAAAAGCTGATGTGAGTTGTGGGCTGTGGAAAAGCTGTTGTAGGTTGTAGGCTGTGGAAAAGTTGTAAGCTGTTTGGTTTAAACAAGTATAAAACTTACCTCCTATCTCTATTTTCCTTGAAACAACTGTGAAACAGCTCTCTATTTTCACCATTTCAAAAAGCAGAAAGTCAAAAGCCAAAAGCAGGGTCCAAGGTGATTTCAAAACTGTACTACCCAAAAGTAGCTACTTCTGAAAATGCAGCTTCTGATTTCCACCCCTTTAGTTGACTTTTAGCTTTTTAAAAGCAAAAGCAGTTCCCAAAAGCTAAACCAAAGTCACCCTTATCTATACCACTACATTGCCTTCGCTTTAACCCGCCAAGTACGATTCCTGTAGGAATCCACTGTATATGAAACCGGCTTCCCTATTCCAACGTTTTTCTTTTTCAGTTGTTGCGTTCTAAACGGGTCCTCCGATGGAGCGGATAGGATGTGGATATAAATGTTTAAAGCATAAAATTGATTCTGCAAGTACAATAATTATGCTGTTCGTTCCCCGCACAACATGAGTAGCACCGTTCATATTAAATTTTACCGATAATTTTTAATTTTAGTTTATAAATAGTAACGTTTGTAGAGAGTCGTGCGAAGAAAAACTCATATACAATTTTAACCGATATAAATGAAGTTATTCTATAATCCATCGTAAATTTCATCTTAAAATATACTTAGTTTAAAAGATAGATACTATAGAAAAGCAACTTTTAAAAGTGAACATGACATTCAAGACAAGGGAAATCAAAATACTACAAAGAAAGTGGGGAGTAGCTATCACCGCATGCGCCAAACTTATCTCCAATAATCGCTAAACATGACATAATCATCATACAGCGCCAACTATAATATAAGAGATTAAGTATGGCTTTCCAGGACTCCAAATGGAAGCCAACGCTGATCATGTTGTTCGATCTCCTCTCATCTCTAGCCAAAAAGCCATGCCTAGTGACTCGACAAATTACTCCTCCAGCAAACACACCATGCCGCAAAGCCCAGACATTCTGTGGGCTTGTTTTTTATTCAGCTTATAGTTTAGGTTATAATTTATGATTTTTGGTTGTTTGTGAGAGTAAAGAAAACTAACGTACAGTTTTAACGAATATAAATAAAATCGTTATAATGTGTACTATAATCATTATAGACTTTATTTTAAAAAATATTTATTTCAAAGCTAATTACTATAAAATTTAAAAACTTTTTTAGAAGCCGAAAAGAATACGCCCAACTCTTCCCATCCATTCGAACAATACAAGATAAGCAGACAGTGTAGTAGATAGATGGGAAAGCTACTTTGACTCACGGGTGCAACACCATCATGTGCAGCCATCCTTTTCCTCTCCACCTAACGAGCTCATCGATTTGGAAATATGTGCGTACAATAGGGGAGAGAGATCAGAAAGAGGTTGTGGCTAACTGAAAACTAACGATTAAAGGAGAAAATGACCCCGAAAATCTTAGGTCGTCACGGTGTCACTCGTGGAGTACCGTCCTATTAGTTCCCACTTGCTAATTGCTACTCTAGCATCCTGTTTGGAACATGTTCTTTGCTGTTCTTTTCCTCGGCAGTGATGGCAGCCAGTGTGTATGGAATCGTGTCCTTGGATTGCTATCCCATGGTGATGAAGGTCCTTCAGGTTCGTGCGGTTGATGCCTGATTAGTTCGTGCGGTTGATGCCTGATTAATTTGATGATGACGATCAGTGACGGACCGACCGATAGATTTGGGCCAGGGGCTAGTGCCCACCCTATCTTTAATCAGAGAGTGGGCACTCTTAGCCCTTTACCTCCAGCTGAGGTGCCACCGGCGGCCACCGCCATGCGCCATGCTACCAGCATGCCTATCGATGAGTCGCCAAGTCGGTGACGGTGAGACCATGAGGGCAAAAGGCCAACAACAGCATTGCAACAAAGTGCTAACAAAGTGCCAACTTAGGCCAACAATAGTATTGCAGCAAAGTGCCAAAGACCAAAGCAGCAAAGCTTACCAAGAAATACCGAGCGCCAGGCGAAGGAGAAGCTTTGGGAGGTGAGAAGCTATGAGAGGTGCGGTCTTGGAGGCTTTGTCATGTGGTGAGTTGGGAGAAGTTATGGAAGGAGTCCGTAACTTGGAAGGTTTTGAGATATTGAAAAAACACGTGTTTAGCAGGGTTTCGGGTCTCTTGATTTGTAGAATCAGATAGGATTGTGTCTGGATTAATGATGACACGATTTAGGGCCCTAGCATATAAAAGGATGAGTGGTTAGGAGTTAACCGACCGCTTTTGCAGGGCTTTGGAGATAAAGCTTTTGTGCTAGAGTTTGAGGGGTACCGTGAGAACACTTTGTAGTCATAGAACATGATCCAAAAATAAAAGATCAGATGTATTCCAGAGAAGTTAGTCGGCGTCAGCGGTGTTGTTTTCTGAGCATCCATTTTGATTCGTTCTCGTTACGAGCAGAATAGTTCGTGGCGAGATAGAGTTTTTTATTGGTATGACCACTCAATCGTTGACAACAGCAATGGTGTCAAAGCATTCGAGTAAAAAAAGATTATGACTATGTGCAAAAGAGGTCAAGCTAGCGGTCAAACGACGACCGTTCGAAACCTTCATCGGGCACTAAAAGATTCAAAAAAAAAGGTGCAATTATTTTCCTCTCTAGTTGTCATCGACGATTTTACAAGTAGAACTAAAACTCATCAGTAAAAGTAATATGAACGGCCCAAAATACAAGCAAGCAAGTCAAACCTTCCCTCGCACGGCATAGTAATAACTTTGATTACTTACTCTCGGTATATGCTCGTTTGTCAAAAGACCGCTTAAAAAGATGATAGGTAAATCATCTCATTTATTTATTTGAAAAAATCATAATTTATAATCTATAAACGGAAAAGAAGCAACAGATATGCTACTAGTGGACTTACCCATCATCCATGTACATTCACGATGCCGTTCGTGCAGCGCGCACGTCTAAGATTAAGATAAAAATAATGGTGAAGGTGCGTGTAGAATATGTAGATTGCGGAATACGGTGAATCTAATGAAAAAAATCAATCATATCTGTAGCAATCTAAGTATCCGGCCGCTGCCGGACTGGCGCCGCGCGGATCTGGTTGCCTCTGGGCCAGATTCGGTCGTCTTCGGCCGCCTCCCGCCCGGATCCGCCCGCTCCTCCTTGGCGCCGTCCCGGGTGTGGCCCTCGCCGCTCGGATCTGGCTTCGTCGCCGGCACGACGGAGATGGCGGCGAGCGGCTTCGGTGCGCGTCGGAGGTCGGCACGAAGGCGGCAGCCTCGGTTTGGGCGATTCATTTAGTGGCACTCCATCTCCATCTTCTAGTTCCGCGCGACTGCGGTCTCGGGTTGGCGTATCGCCGGGCTCCCGAGGACTGGATTTGGTCAGCTCAAGCAGCAAGAGTGCTCATCAGTTCGGTGCTCCGATACTGGATCAGCCATTATTGGCGGCGCAGTTCCATTTTGGTGCTACTGCACTTAGGTATCCATTCCAGCAGGAGCAGAAGTTGCAGGATGAGATGTTTAGAAGGAGCAACAGTGGGTTCAACCTGAAGTTTGATAGTCCAAGCGGCACTGGGACGATGTTGTCGGCGAGGTCTTTCATGTCATCCCTGAGCATGGATGGTAGTGTGGCTAGCTTGGACGGGAAACCGCCGTTCCTTTTGATCGGCGGGCCAGTGGCCAGCGACCCGGTGATTGCGCTCCTTGCGCCCTAGCGGCGGTGCACTGGCAGAGGGGAGGATGGCAGCGGCAAGTGGGCCATTACAGGCAGGTGCCATTACTCAAAGAAGAGGAAATTGTGATTTAAGAGGTCGATCAGACCCCCGGATGAATGCTCATGGCGGATGGTGGCGGTCTATTTTGTGTGTGGGTAATGCGTGTGGTGCTGTGAAGGTGCTGGCGAAAGCCTTGCCGGTGTACTTATCGGTCCCGACAACGATGACGCCTTCGGGCGCCATTTTCCTTCTTGGGGGTGTTGTCTTGGCACTCCACAGCTCTCATGTTTTCTGATCTCCAGGTGAAAACCTTGCCTCGGTGAGACGGACGGCGTTGGCGACCCTTGTCGTCTCCTTGGAGGCGTCGCCTAGGAGGCCCTTCTTCACGCAAAGTAGACCGAAGTTTGGGTGGCACAGTCGTTTGAGGATAGGGTCTTGGTTGAAAGCAAGGACGGAGAAGAAGTTCTGAAGCGTAGTCTTTCTAGCTTTTTTCATAGTCCTTAAGCTCTCTTTTTCGATGTTGTATGCTCCTCAGTTATGAGGCTTTGAGCCTAAGAGCTCGTGTAACTTGTGGTTGTATTGGCTGTATATATCCCTCGTGGATATAGAGGCTGGATTTTATATCCTTTATCTAAAAAAAAGTACAACATATGTTGCTTTAGATCGATCAATGTGAAGAAAGTCGGGGCATACCTTTTCATTCTTCGGTTGACTCTTCTTCCGATATGATCCGTCGATTACTAGTTTACCAGATATTTTCGCCCAACTTACTCAGGACATGTTCATATTAACTTTTACTGATATTTTTTTTGTTGCGGCTGATGAATCTTGCTGCAACGTATGACGTGTGGGACATAACCGAAAAAAATTTGTAATGTTCCGCTGCTAGGAACTAGGGTGAAAACGGATTAAATACAAATTAAGTAGTGTCCTTACTGTATTTATATTCGTATTTTGTAAATAAAATACGAATGTGAATATTCTTGAATTCAAATACGAATGAAATAATGTAACGAATACGAATTCGAATGGAATATCTACTTAATTCGATCGAGTCTGGATATCCTCGTAACTTATGCACTATAAAGATATTAATGACATTTTATCCTAATATGGTTATGCTTAATCATTTTAATTCATTTACTCCACCTAATGAAACATGAATTTACATTTAATTTTGAAAATTTGTCAAATTAATTAGTCATATTGCAATAAAATATGTACATTGCTTCGTCAAATATGAATACGAATACGGATATGAATAGTTTGGATAACATAACATTTCGGATGGTAAAAGTACATATCATATTTGTGTTCATATTTTTTATATGAATTCAAATATGAATATGAGAGAAATTGTTAATCGGATGAAAAAATATGTGATGTATTTATATTTTATCGAATACAATAACCGGATAATATGAATAATTCGTATCTATTTCCCACCCCTAATAGGAACTAGGAACCAAACATAAGCCTAAGTAGCTAGGGAATTTTTTTTTTCTCCAACCAACTCTTTTGATCTGTCGATTACTTGATCCGACGGTCAAAACACACGCATCTCGACTACAGCCGATCATCCTCTTTCAGCGACAGTACATGGCCCATTGGAATTACAGCGCCGATTCTCAGACACGGCAAAACTCGAACCAAATCCTTCTTCCTCAAGCTGGGGTGGCTGTCAAATCACGACTAGGCAACCTGAAACGGCGAGATTTTCACGTTCTAGGCAAGCCGCACGGCGCATGTGCAACTGCTGCCTCGCAAGTGGCTTCTCACATGCACACACCTTTTTACGAAGCCACCTTCCTTCTCTTTTTTTTCCTTTTTTTTAAAAAGGCACCGCTCACGTGATCAAGGTCACTATGACATATGGGCTCCACACAATGTCGGGCCCGCTGTCATAGGCACTTCGGGGGTGATCGGTTGAGCTTCAGCTTTTAGCTTCCGGTTTATTTTTTACTATTAATAAATTTCGTCTTTTTTTGAACTTTTAGCTTTTTGTTGAGTTTTTTTGCCGGTTCTTTTTTTCCCGTATTTGTTTGTATTATAAGTAATGTGCTAACATATTTTATTTATTTATTTAATTTTTTTAAAATTTAATTATGCTAAATAAGCCTCTGTCAGCTACAGTGTTTTTTTCAGCCAGCTACAGTGCTTTTCAGCCATAAGCCACCAAGAATAAGCCCAAATGATCACCACCGAAAGCATAAAAAAACTACGCAATTATTAAGTTGTATGTAACAATCAGTTCACCCAAAAACTTAAGCTGATAAGAAAATATGTGTAATTCACTTATACTTCAACACTCTCCCTCATATGAAAGCTCTATCAGGACTAAGACGTGAAATAGAAGTGGGCTGTAATTATTTTTTTAATTGTGTTGACTAGGTTTTGAACTTAAGATATGTTGACTCTAATACTATATTAAGTTATATGTATCAATCAATTTATCTAAGTTAATGAGAAAAGATGTACAACTCATTTATACTTTCACGGAAATGATGTGGCGCGGGATATTAGGAAAGTACATCTGAGGTTATACGGGAGGAAGGGTACCATTTCCGTTCCGGAGAGAGATAAGATCATAAGATATTAAGATTAGACGGCCATGTTCAGCAACATCGTCCGTGAAGAGTCGCTGCAGACGCTCGTCACGTGGTTACCAGTACGTAACTGCAGCACCGTCACGTAGCTCAATCCAGCCTTCTCTTTCCGAAGATATGAATGTTGATAAGAGCTCACTGACCGGGGTAGGAAGTGGTTGATCGATTTTAATTCGTATTGGAATCGCGTCCTATCATCACAGCCACCTCCAAACGCTGACATGGACGTGGATAAGGTCGTCGCCAGTGACGAACCAGGAATTATATAGACTCGCGACACTTCAGTGGAGCACTTGTGCCACGCCACCTCGCCGTTACCGTTTCGCGCCGTAGCCTCCTTGTGACCTCGTCGTCATTCCCGCACGCTGCAGCCCTCTCGCCGGCGTCCCTATGCGCCAGGGGCGGACCCACCCTTCAGGCGAGCTCGGGCGGCCGTCCAAGCTCCGTCCCCGGCCGACGGCCCTTCCTCGCTCGGATGAGTATCGAGTACTAATCAGAAGTATGTTCAGTAAAATCATGGATGAGTATCCTGATAGGCCATATGGCAATAGGTGCATAACATAAAAGGGGCCCAAAAAAACTAATCAAGAATATTCTCCTAAAAAAGTGCTACAATTCACGTTTATGCCAACTTTCATGATCGCTGCTACTTCTAGTGCTACCATTTATGCAATATGCACCAGGTATTATACCTGTGGAATGCATTGTAAGCACCTTCATGACTCCAACAGTTTAGTCATATTACAGATGAATAGAGGCATTTGCATGGTCAAAAAAAATTCCACAATGTTGTCTTTCCCCAGTTTATCTATAATTCAAATATGGATGCATCTGTAATATAGAATCTGTCCCGACTATCAGAATGTTCTGCAGTCACGCCAAAACGCTTCATCAATCTTAATGTCATTTCAACATAAGGAATGGAGATTAGTTTATCAATGATTTAAATCTCCACAGATGTTATGTTTACTGGATAAGCTCAAATGCTCAACTTCTTCAATTGTATAGGGAAGTTTTGAAAATCTTGAGAAGGTGCGCAACTCAGAAGTGAAGGTAATGACAGGCGTGTCCTTCAAATGTGCAGAGGATGGTTCTGGGTTACCAATGCCATTTTTACGTTGGACTGAAATTATCTATTGTACTTTTCTCAGAAAAGAAAGTCCCATTTTCCCACATAAAGAGGAGAAAAATTCATGGATAGTAGAGATGAATAATTAGCAACCCAGTTTATAAATAATGCTATAGCTTGCACTGATTTATGTGAAGTCAATCTTGTGAACTGACATATCGTTTTATTTAAGATTTGGCTACCTCAACCGATCTCCTTTTATTGCATCTTTTATGTTCTATTATCAAATTGTGATATTACTGATTCATCTATCTTTTACAACTAACTTCATTAGTGAGGTATTGTTTAATATCCTACCGTTATCTGCACATGTTTGGATTCGAATCGTAGTTATTACTTCCATTTTGTATCATATACTCTTATTAGTGTGATTGCAATGTAGTTTGATCATGGATTGTTTTGTTTTTGGCTAATACTATTTGCTTCACGCTTACGAGTTTGCCCTAGCTATATTTTATTCCTGAGTCCGCCACTGCGGGGCTACGGCGCATACTATGCGCCGTAGCCCCCTTACCGTCGTCGTCTCCCACCGCACTGCCAAGCGCTGCATTGTTGCAGCCTCCTTGTCGTCGCCACCTCACGCCGCAGTCGCCCTAGCGCATCGCAGCCCCCTCGCCATCGCCTCGCGTGCTTGGTCGGGGACATAGGGGGGCTGGCCGGGGGCTTCGCCAGGGAAACCTAGGGCAGCCGCCCCAGCTTGTCCCTATGGTTGTTTTGCCATTGATCGTCACTGAGTATCTCGACTGTCAAATTTGAGGACGGAACCACTGGAGAGTGGTGTTTCCATGTATCATCTTACCAATACAAAGTTGCACAAATTTTAAAATAAGAAAAAAGGTAAGTGGTCATCATGTATCTTTTATTCATGCTTAAACAGGTGTGCAACTCCAGAATAGCATACAAGCAGCTCTCTGGCAGGAAAAATTTGCTGTCTAATTCAAATATGTTCCCTCTGTCTTTTCGATGGGGTAGCACCGAACAGAGATGTGTTTGCGTTCATGGACTTTTCGCGCATGCAAACGACTTTTCAAGAGATGATTGAGTTAGTTAATCCGTCACGAATGTGTCAAATGCCTTGAGTTTGATCGCAAAAGCGAGAGGAAGTTAGGGTCCAAACCCAAGTCTTTCTGGGACAAAAGAAGCGAGCAGCTTCGATTTTGAGCTGTCCCAAATAATTGTGAGACACAGGATTGCCTAACAAACTATACTAGCTTGCTCACTGTGTTATTCTGTGCACGCTTTTCCGGTGCGTCGTATCATAGGGCGAGTAAATTAACAAAGAAGGACCTAAAATAAACACAAAATGGGCATAAACTACTGGTATCAAAAGAGAAGCTAGCACAACCAATTAAGAAATTAGACAGACATGATTAATATTAGTCCATCATATGATATCTGAGCCCTTTTCTTTTGCTCTTTGATGTACCCTACTTGGTAGTATTAATTATTTATTTGGTCGAGCGCCCACTCTTTAACGGAGCATAATCTTCAAGTGCTTTGTCCTTTGGAGCACGAGTTTTGAGGCCAATGAAACGAGGAATGGAGACGATGTGAGCACGGCAATGCAGTCGAGTCACTGGAGCTGCCCCGTTGTGCAGCTGCTACCTGAAAAGGATTTTACTAGCGCTGGTGTTGGTTCAGACGTTTGCTCATTTGCAAAGGAAGGAAAGGTAGAGGAGGATGGGGAATAGTAGGTGACTTTCTCTGGTTAGTTGCCTGTGGGCCTCAACTCTCACATCTCCAATGGAGTTTTCCTCGTGTGGGCGAAAGTCCAATTCCTGCCTTGTGGCAGCTCTCGTAGCTGCTTGCTGCACGCGAAAAGTAGGGAGTCCGTGATGGTGCGTCACGGAACGGTGTCGACTTCTCAAACCTCCTCCTTTTCTTCTTTCTTTTTCAGGGTTTTTGGCCTGAACCCCGAAAGCCAATCCAAAAATGATGCGAGCTCGTCTCATAACAACTTTGAACATACAGAGAGATATGGTCTCTATGGTTTATCATAGTGAACTGCTGAGACGTCGTGGCCCACGGTGCACGGGCATTCTGTCGTCCTGGTTGGGTGCTGCGCCGATCAGACGGGCGGTTTATCATTTTAATTTACGAACCGGGAGTTGATAATTAAGCCGCGCTTGGAACGCAAAAGCGTCCTAATCCAACAGTGATTATTTCTGCACCTACGGCTTTGACCCGCGTGGAAGTGTGACGTCAGGGCGAGAGAGCGAGGGACAGGGGTCCACACAGGCCTAGCCAAATGCCGCCAGACACAGCACGACGCTGGATTAGAAAGGTCACGACTCAATTAGACCCAACACAGTCGATTTGGAAAAATTATCGTGTCATACCGTGCCGATCTACATACCTGCTCTTTCATCTAGGCATATCACAAAGAGCGATTGAGCCATACCAGGCTGGTCCAAACACGTTTAACTAAACGGGTCACCGATGACCTGTTAATTTTACTACCAGTCGTAAGTAATTTTGTTATCAGTTATAGATAATTTTACTGTCAGTCGCTGAGTCTTAAGTAATTTTACTGTCAGTCGTAAGTAATTTTATTACCAAATTATTCATCCGCGTTCAGAAAAATACATTAATCATAACACAAATAATTTTACTATCAATCATAACTACCAAACAGGCTAAGTCGATACTATCTATATACTATTTATACCGTGGTGTATCTGGGTCAGATCAACGGTACGGTCCAACGGATGGACACGGTTGACGTTTGGCCAGGTCCAGGTCCACAGGTGCGTACCCCGAAAGCAACACTCCAAGGAGAAAGACCCGCTTGGCCTTCCGACATGTGCCCGTGCTCTCCGGCTGACATGCGTGGCCCACCGACTGCTGTACTGACCGGATCGATCTCCCCGTTCGCCATCCATGGCCGACACACCTCTCGCACCAAATACCCTGTGTGTCAGCGTATGTGTGTGTGGGCACAAGAGCTGATCTGCTGCTGCACACGTCGTGTAGAGGCCAGCAAAATACGTCGCGTGAACAGGTACGATCCCTCTTCGTACGAGTGTTACTGGCTGCAGTTCACATGGTTCGTACCACACGTCCAAAACACAGTAGTGGTCACTTGGACTAAAACAAAATATGAAGGACAAACGTCGCGATGATCTCCAGCTTATCCTCTTGAATCTTGACAACCAATATGTGGGCACGCTGAAATCTACAAAATGTCACGAGCTCCTCGAGAGCCAGTTGACCACCGGCCGGTACGAGTCACAGGGCTAAGAGACTCGACGGCACAGGCGCACGGCCATGGCCAAATACTCGCGTACGAATCGTTGGTTGCTGGATACGTGCCATTTTGCACCTACACACGCACACACGTGCCGGAGAAGCACGGACGTACGAGCAAGAACCCGTGAATTAGCAGCTTGCTTCGACAAATCGAATATGCTCCATGTGGAAGATGCCGCCTCGCCACGGGATTATCAAGGCATCCCTCAGCTAGCCGGTCGGATCATGTATTTAAAAGGTATGTTTTTTATATATATGGTTTATAACTTATTAATCTAATAAATAATAATTACTAAAAAGTAGTAATATTTCCATTGAAGGACACTGCGAACAATATTAACGTAGCATTACGGTTTGATTTGCAGGTCCAAAAGTGGCGGCTATTTTATATATGCTTTCTTGACAGTGCGAGCGGGATCTAAATTCTGGAGAGGAAAAAAAGCCCCACATCTATAAATACCCAGAGAGCCCAACCATCATAACCAGTACCACTGGCTGGACAGTGGAAGTGGACGGATTCTTGTTACGGTGCTGCTTCTGCTGCTGTGATTCCGATGCCATCGCCATGGTGAGCGAGCGAGCGAGCGTGCGTGGTGAGCCTCCGCATTTTTATATGCTTGTTATGGATACCACCGCGGTGCCACTGTCTCGTAGCTTTAATCCTCTGTGTGTTGTGGTTAGTACCAGGAGTGAGTGATGAGCAGCTGCTTCCTTCTCTCTCCAAAGCTTTTCTTCCCTTTATTTTTTTTCTACCCATTTCTTTCTTGCTTTCCTTCCCCTGCCTGCCCCTGTAGTGGCTGCAAATGCGAAAGCTGCCAACTTTGTGCTCGGTTTGTTGTTGTTTCTTCTCCAGCTAGCTACTTCAAGTCTCCCAACTCTCCACCTCCTCCGGCCCTTCCCGTTGTATCTTCTCTCCATCCTCTTGTAAATCCTAGCAGCAGGTCATTGTTTCTTGATTTCTTCTCGTGTTTGGGGTGCATGCCCTGCTGTGATCAGTTGCTGGATTCAGATTTGTTGTTACCCTGTGCTTTGTTCCTGGTGCCTGTGTGTGTATGGTTCGTTCTTGATTCGTTTTCTGTTTTTAGATGTGAGATGCTGAGGTGAATCCAATTAATGTGCAATTATCAGGTGAGGTGCTGGTATGCGGGAGCTAGGTAGGATTAATCAATCGTGCAAGGAGAGCAGGACACTGCAGTTCTTGTGCAGAGTGGTGCCCAATCCAGTGCGAGGGAAGGATACGTAGGTACAGAGCTTCTTGCGGAGCTGCGAATCTTTGGGGGTGAAGGGCCATGCCGGAGTCAGGGGGAGGTGCTGAGGTGAATGCCTCGTCACCGTGGTCGGCGTCCGCCGGCGCGTCGGGTTCGAGTCCGGGCAATGGAAAGAGGCCGGGCGGCGAGCCGCCGGGCGTGGCGACCCGGGTTCCGTTCCACAAGCTGTTCGCGTTCGCTGACAAGACGGACGCGGCGCTGATGCTGCTGGGGACGCTCGGCGCCGTGGCCAACGGCGCGGCGATGCCGTTCATGACCGTGCTGTTCGGCAACCTCATCGACGCCTTCGGCGGCGCGCTCGGCATCCACGACGTCGTGAACCGTGTCTCCATGGTCTCGCTCCAGTTCATCTACCTCTCCGTCGCCTCCGCCGTCGCGTCGTTCGTCCGTAAGTGTGTGTAGCGTCCAAGAAACTAGGCACTGATGAGCAAACAACGTCCCTTGATGGCCGTGGCCGTCAGCTCACGATGCCGTGCGACGATGCAAATTAATGGTGTCGAATTGCTGTCTGACCAGAGGTGACGTTCTGGATGATTACCGGGGAGCGGCAGGCGGCGCGGATACGGAACCTCTACCTGAAGGCCATCCTGAGGCAGGAGATCGCCTTCTTCGACAAGTACACCAACACCGGCGAGGTCGTCGGGAGGATGTCCGGCGACACGGTGCTGATCCAAGACGCCATGGGTGAAAAGGTCAGAAACCACATCACAGCCACCATCAGGCTCTAACACTAGAAGTGAATCATCTCTCGTGTTTGTCTCAAGTTGTAATAGTCCCTTTTCTTGTCATGTGACTCCTGTATTGCAGGTTGGCAAGTTCATTCAGCTGGTGGTGACATTCTTCGGAGGCTTCATCGTCGCCTTCGCGCAAGGCTGGCTCCTCACCCTGGTCATGATGGCGACCATCCCCCCGCTCGTCATCGCGGGGGCGGTCATGTCGAACGTCGTGGCGAAGATGGCGTCCCTCGGGCAGGCGGCCTACGCCGAGTCAGCGGTGGTGGTGGAGCAGACGATCGGGTCCATAAGAACAGTAAGCACACAAGCAAAGAGCACACGAAATTGTGTCACAAATTTGAAGTCCCCACTAAGGTCCTGTGTTTGACACCGCAGGTTGCATCTTTCACCGGGGAGAAGCAGGCAGTGGACAAGTACAACAGGTCGCTGAAAAGTGCCTACAAATCCGGCGTCCGGGAAGGCCTCGCCGCCGGGCTCGGCATGGGCACAGTCATGGTGCTCCTGTTCTGCGGCTACTCTTTGGGGATATGGTATGGTGCCAAGCTGATCCTGGAGAAGGGCTATACAGGGGCTAAGGTCATGAATGTGATCTTTGCAGTCCTAACAGGCTCCCTGTAAGTTTCTACCAATTTTTATGTTTCAGTTATCTTTATGCTATACTCTTTGAATGATTTTTACCCACTGCTTGAAGAGCAATAGCTTCTGTTCTGAAGTTCAAACAGGATTGACCATGTTTGAAATTTCTACTCTATCATATGTCGATTTCCAGTTTAACAGGTCCTGTAGTTAAGTCATTTTCTTGGTTCCTGGTCATTTTTCCTAAACTACAGCTGGTAGTTGGGGGCATAATTTAGCTGACGATAAGGAATGTTATACTCCTTTCATCTCATCTGTACTTCCAAATTCCTACTGTGGGCGGAGCTAAGGAAGGTTGCAACAGATAAAGTTGTGCGTTTATGATGATTTGGACGTGTTAGGCCACATACAGAAGCTACGTTACATGCCTCTCTTTTTTTTTTTTTTACAATGATAGCACACTTTTGTCGTGGGCAAATTGCTTAACGGACTTAGGACGTTTGACTGAGTTCATTAACAAGTGATTGGTAGACTCTTGTCCCTTTGTTCCAAGCTTCGTAGTACCTAACTACCAACTCCCAACTGCAGGCTCAACAGAATCCAAAATGCTCTTCATGTTCAACAGAATAGAGTAGATGATGTCAATAGAACTTTCAGCACTTACCCCGGTTGGTAACAAAAAATTCATACTATTTACATCAGATAGGTCTTGGCTGTTGACAAATTGAAATTTTCATTAAATCATTAATCATGTACATTTTTCTGTTTTTTTCTTTTGGTGGTGATACACGGTGTTCTTCAGTTAAACTAACCAATCACAGTGTTCTTCAGTTAAACCAAGCAAGCAAATTGATTATTAGTTCTAGAACCTGACATTTCATTATCCTGTTCACCAGAGCTCTAGGGCAGGCATCACCAAGCATGAAAGCATTTGCAGGTGGGCAAGCCGCTGCATACAAGATGTTTGAGACAATCAACAGGACACCAGAGATCGATGCATACAGCACCTCAGGAAGGAAGCTGGATGACATTCGAGGGGACATCGAATTTAGGGATGTGTATTTCTCCTATCCAACAAGGCCCGATGAGCAAATATTCAGAGGTTTCTCCCTCACCATACCTAGTGGCACAACAGTTGCTTTGGTTGGCCAGAGTGGGAGTGGTAAATCAACGGTTATCAGCCTAATCGAACGGTTTTACGACCCTCATCTTGGCGATGTTCTTATAGATGGTGTGAATCTCAAGGAGTTCCAGCTAAGATGGATCAGAAGTAAAATTGGCCTTGTCAGCCAAGAACCAGTCCTATTTGCTGCTAGCATAAAGGAAAACATAGCTTATGGCAAAGACAACGCTACTGATCAAGAAATTAGAGCTGCAGCTGAGCTTGCCAACGCCTCAAAATTCATAGATAAAATGCCTCAGGTCAGAAGGCTGTTCTATAAGCAAGTTTTACATGTTTCAGCACTTCAGATAATTGGGCATCATATATTGAGATATCTTCTATTTGTAATATTTCACAGGGTTTTGATACGTCGGTTGGTGAGCATGGGACACAACTTTCTGGTGGGCAGAAGCAAAGAATTGCCATTGCAAGAGCAATTCTGAAAGATCCAAGAATCCTACTATTGGATGAAGCTACAAGCGCTCTGGATGCCGAGTCTGAAAGGATTGTGCAGGAGGCTCTTGATAGGGTCATGACAAACAGGACAACTGTAATAGTTGCGCACCGCCTGAGTACTATTAGAAATGCTGATACTATCGCTGTCATCCATCAAGGATCACTAGTCGAAAAAGGTACATTTCTCAAACGTCAATGATCAAAATCATCATTTGTCAGTCTTCAGTTGCTAATTGCATCTTTGCTTAAACATTTCAACTTTTGACCAGGTCCACACCATGAGCTTCTAAAGGATCCAGAGGGAGCTTACAGTCAGCTGATACGGCTACAGGAAGCACACCGACAGGACAAGACAGATCGAAAGGGTGATTCTGGAGCTCGTTCAGGCAAACAATTGTCAACAAATCAGTCAGGTAGCCAGAGGTCATCTCGTGACAACAGCAGCCATCATTCGTTCTCAGTACCATTCGGTGTGCCTATCGGGATTGACATCCAGGATGGTTCATCCAAGAAATTATATGATGAGACGCCACAAGAAGTACCTCTCAGTCGCCTCGCATCTCTGAACAAACCAGAGATCCCAGTGCTCATACTAGGTTCCATTGCCTCAGTCATCAGTGGAGTAATCTTCCCAATCTTTGCGATACTCCTGTCCAATGTGATCAAAGCATTCTACGAGCCCCCACATCTGCTAAGGAAGGATTCACAGTTCTGGTCATCCATGTTCTTGGTGTTTGGTGCAGTGTACTTCTTGTCACTTCCTGTCAGTTCGTACCTTTTCTCTGTAGCTGGGTGCAGGTTGATCAGAAGGATCAGACTGATGACATTTGAGAAGGTGGTAAATATGGAGATTGAATGGTTTGATCACCCAGAGAACTCAAGTGGGGCAATTGGTGCAAGGCTATCAGCTGATGCGGCAAAAGTTAGGGGGCTTGTGGGTGATGCACTTCAATTGGTTGTACAAAACTCTGCAACCTTGGTTGCTGGTTTAGTCATTGCCTTTGTATCAAATTGGGAGTTATCACTTATCATCTTAGCTTTAATACCACTCATTGGCCTAAATGGATGGATCCAGATGAAGTTCATTAAGGGTTTCAGTGCAGATGCCAAGGTTTGTCCTCTACTTCTGAAATGTCTGTTTCTTTCAGTCTCTTATTAGTTGCACAAAATGGTTACTTGCATATGCAGATGATGTATGAGGAGGCAAGTCAAGTGGCAAATGATGCAGTAGGCAGTATAAGAACAGTAGCCTCATTCTCAGCGGAAGAAAAGGTGATGGATTTGTACAAGAAGAAATGTGAAGGTCCCCTAAGAACAGGGATCAGAACAGGGATCATAAGTGGAATCGGTTTTGGTGTTTCCTTTTTCTTGTTATTTGGTGTATATGCAGCTAGCTTTTATGCTGGTGCTCGGCTTGTCGAGGATGAGAAGACCACTTTTCCTGAAGTTTTCAGGGTAAGTACTCTGGCAATACTGTTAGAATGTTAAGTTCAGAAGGGACAAAGAAAAGTATTATGTGACTATTAAAATGCAGTCAAAGAATTAGGATTTGAATTGAATACCATGCAATTTTGAAATAAAGAGCTCTAATAATTTGGACATCTAAATGCAGGTGTTTCTTGCTCTTGCTATGGCAGCGATTGGGGTGTCGCAATCAAGTACCCTTACATCGGATTCTTCCAAAGCACAATCAGCTGCATCTTCTATATTCGCAATCGTGGACCGTAAATCTAGGATAGACCCAAGTGAGGATGCAGGGGTGACTGTTGAGACATTACGGGGCAATATCGAGTTCCAGCATGTTAGCTTCAGATATCCTACCAGGCGAGATGTTGAGATTTTCCGAGACCTATGCTTGACAATTCATTCTGGAAAGGTAAGTGACCTTCCTAACATATAAGATCCTCTTTAAGCTCAGTGTTAATGGTTACTAAAACTAACACACTAAATTATTTGTCTATCAGACTGTTGCACTTGTTGGAGAGAGTGGTAGTGGCAAATCGACAGCCATTTCATTGCTTCAGAGGTTTTATGATCCTGACGTAGGCCATATACTCCTAGATGGTGTGGACATACAGAAGTTTCAGCTAAGGTGGCTCAGGCAACAAATGGGCCTGGTGAGTCAAGAACCAGCTCTGTTCAATGACACAATACGAGCAAACATCGCTTATGGGAAGGGGGGACAAGCAACAGAATCAGAGATCATAGCTGCTGCAGAATTGGCAAATGCTCACAGGTTCATTAGTTCTTCGCTCCAGGTTAGATTCCCCCCCCCCCCCCACTTAAGAGTCATAGATAGATTTGGAAGTGGCTTTGCTGTACAATTAAGTGCCAATAAATATTGCTTAAAGAAATATGTGTTACCTGAATAGGGGTATGACACAATGGTTGGGGAACGTGGAGCTCAGTTGTCTGGTGGGCAAAAGCAACGTGTTGCGATCGCGCGTGCAATCGTGAAGGACCCTAAGATCCTGCTGCTTGATGAAGCAACAAGTGCACTGGATGCTGAATCTGAACGAGTGGTTCAGGATGCACTGGACAGAGTGATGGTCAACCGGACAACAGTGATCGTCGCACACCGTTTATCTACAATACAAAACGCAGATTTAATCGCGGTTGTGAAGAATGGAGTGATCATTGAGAAGGGAAAGCACGATACCTTGATCAACATCAAGGATGGGGCATACGCGTCCCTCGTCGCCCTTTATTCAGCAGCCTCTTAATACCGGGCAGTATGGTTCCTGCAAGCGTCTGCTGAACTTATATGAACAAAACTGGCACCTTCTGTGTAGTACGTCAGGTGCTAGTCTTTGTTCCTCTTTTGATAATACGTATAACTGCTTATACCTAAGCGGGAGAGTTTATACAAATAGCAAGGACCAAATGTAAATGCAACAAGTTGGTCCTTAACATAAATATTTAATTCATATATATATGTAGCATGGAACATACAAACTAAATAGATGATGATTATGATACCTCGTGTTCTTGCTCTTATTTCCCCTTTTCTGTAGAGATGTTCTTCTACTTCGCAAGAAACTAATGATGGATCTGCACAAGAAAGAAAGAACAGCTTAGAAAGGTGCCTCATGGAACTCAAATCTCATAATGCACATTTAATCTGCCGTCTTCAGCTCACAACAACGAATCAAGTGATAAAAGGAGAAAAAGATCAACTTTTTAATAGAAGTATAACCACTGAAATGACGTACCTCATGCCTGAAACAGCTGAGTTGAAGAAACGCTTCTGCAAAAGCATAAATTTCATGGCGACCTGCTTAAAGCTGTACCGGTTGCACAAGATCTGATCAAAAAGAAACTATGGTTGTTTTGCGGTGAAGAGGAAGTACTGACTCTGTGTGTACAATTATTCAGGAGCACGACAATCGACAACTGACAGACCCTCTTGACTTTGCATCACCTTTTTTCTCTGTCATGTAGATTGATGTTGCCGGGTTGATACAAGTAACTTTCGGGACTCAACTCTTCACTTCCAGATGACAATAAATAATACATATTTGATTTCCCAAGACAGGACAGGAGCTCAAAGTGAGCTGATGCGAGAGTGTCCTGACGATTACGGGGCTGTTTGATTGTTAACCACATTTTACTAATAAAAATTATTATACTTGTCTAAGTTGAGGTACTTAAATTCTTTGTCACACTTTAGCAAGTCTAAGAGAATCTTATCACATTTTTTGAGTCATTGACGCGTGGGACCTAGTTTGCTGGAATGGAATCTTGCCACAACTGTGGTTGTAACCAAGCAGCTCCCAAAGTTGATCAAATTTGCCTAACCTTAAGCGTGGTAAACTGTGGCTGGCAACAAAACATCTCTTACATTGTGCATATATGTTACCTTGCTCGTTCAAAGACGACAAATAAACTTCCTTTCAAACTCTAACAAAAACCTTCAATCCTTGAGGAGGTACCAAGAGGTACCAAATTAGATCTAGCCGTTCAATCAGTGTGATCAACGGCTCAAAATTTGGTACCTCTTGGTATCTTGTACCTCTTGGTACCTCGCGTCCGGTACCACTAGGTACTGCCAAATCTCAGCCGTCTAATCAGTGTGATCAACGGCTCAAATTTGGTACCTCTTCCCTCTCAAGGATGGTAAAATTTCCCTTCTATCAAACTCCACGGGAACAGTACAGAGCATCGGATGAGACTAGGTATCGAATAATTCGGATCAATCCGCGGCATAATAATGATTCCACAACCTTAAGAACACATCCCTTGGACTGGGAGTCTAATGTTCTCTGTAAGCAGGCTTGTCAGATAAGATGGCGGGGAAATACCTCGGCTTGTTAGGAAAAAAGGGGGTTTAATTTTCTTCGAAAGACCTGTAAGCTACACTGAAAGAGCCTAGGCCCTGTTTGGAAAGCAATGAATTTTCCCATATTACTGCAAGAATCAAACTGTTTCCTCCGAAATCCCTGAAAATTTATGCGTTCCTGATAGACCATGAGCTTACATAACTTAAAAACAAAGCTGAAGCTTAATCCCAACTACGAAAGTAACTGAAGATAAATTAATTCATCTAGATAAACGACTAAACCATTGTCAAAGGTAGGATAAAGGGTTCGGACTAGAGATAATTGGTTTTTTAGGACTCTAAACGTTGGGTTTCGCAAAATTAGGACTCCAAACGTTGGCTTCGCAAAATTAGTACTCTAAATGTTGACACTTTGATTTCTATGGTATTATAGCTTATTTATCATTTCTTAATCTCTTTTCTTAATACTTAGCACCTAAAATGACTCTTATACCCTCTTCCCTTAATCACGTACCTGCAGGTGGAGCGAGTCCAGTGCCGTCGTGCTGGGCGCCGCCGCCGCCGCAGCGTTTTCCCGGCCACTGCTGCCCCTCGCAGAGCTGTTTTTATTAGTCTTCTTGCAACACCCTGCAAAGCGGCGCATCCAGGTTCCGGACCCAGCTTGAGCTTGGTATCGCATGATTTTTTTGGCCTTTGCTGATCACACTATTTTGTTTGGCAAACCAATTCACCAATCTCCTATTCACATTGTAAGACAATTGGCCTGATAACAAAACATGGCTGGCGGTGAAAGCACAAGTCATTTCCTTTTCAGGTTGGATACGCCAAGAACACTGATGATTCGGTTGGGAGAATTGTACAATGTGGCAAAGAGCTACAGCCCAAGGTGCTTTTCTCCCAATTTGTAGCTCGTCTTAAAACAAGGCAAGTGTTTAGATGCCCTATAATTACTAGTTACTAAATACTTCTTTCAGGCAATTGGTCACTGCATCTTCAGGGACTCCATTATTTTAAATTTCCTCGTCGGAGACGAAGACGAGACATATACGATGAAGGAAGGTGCACTGATGTATTGCAAGATTACCGATTGTGATTAAGGGAAGAGGGCATAAGAGTCATTTTAGATGCTAAGTATTAAGAAAAGAGATTAAGAAATGATAAATAAGCTATAATACCATAAAAATCAAAGTGTCAACGTTTAGAGTACTAATTTTGCGAAGCTAACGTTTGGAGTCCTAATTTTGCGAAGCCCAACGTTTAGAGTCCTAAAAAACCAATTATCTCTTCGGACTATGGCCGAAAGGCGAGGACAGACCACCACGGCTGTCCGGAAGCCAATGGACGTGGACCAACGGTGCAGATCTGTTCCCGCCACATCGTGCGGCCGTGTTAGGAGGAAAGCAAGAACACACAGGAGAAGAAACCAAGCAGGACGAACCACCAAGGCGAGCGGCGGCGTGGGGAGAGGAGGTGGTGCTCCCACGGCCACCCACACTAAGGGATATCACCGGCGCTGTCCGCTGGAGACCACCGGTGTCCGCTTCCCCGGAGAGCGTGCCAGAGACTAGCCAAGCCGGAGCATCGCCGCAGGGTTTGCCGTCTTGCCCGAACAATCTCGAGAGCACGTCTGAGGTATTATGATTTATGAGGCAGCGGCGGTGGCGGCGAACTCTCCCTCCCTCGGTTCTTGCGCAAGGGCGATAGAGGTAGCGATAAGCCTTGAAGAAAACCGGCGCGGATTCTCTGACTTACAAGAGGTAAGTCACAGGTGACTTTTCTCCTGCCCGATGCCATCCATTTAGCATCCAACGGCTGATGCTCACAATGCAAGCTCCACCTCAAGATTCCTGTCCTGCGCAACCAGAGAAGATCGGCGGGGGGAGGAGGACGAGGAGACGTGGGGATCTGGTCAGTTCGGGCGGCCGCGCGGCGATTCCTCTCCTGCGCAACCAGAGAAGATCGGCGGGGGGAGGAGGACGAGGAGACGTGGGGATCTGGTCAGTTCGGGCGGCCGCGCGGCGCAGGCGGTTCGGCGGCGGCGAGATGGTGGGGGTGATCGGTGGGATTGGCCGTGCCGAGGTGGGGATTTGCATGTCGCGACGTTGCTTGGTGGGTGGATTGGCTGGGCGCCGTGGGCGTCGGTCGGTTGGGTCGGCGTCGCTCGGTTTTGGCAAAGCAGGAGCCGGGACTCGTCACATGTGGCCGCCTGGGTCACAAGACGACGGCCAGAACAGCGCGATGGAGACAACAAGCCGTGATGGAGATCGTCATCGTTGCCTTCCGCTGGAGCCACGGTTCGGCTGCCCTCGCCGACTCGCCGTCGCTCAGAAAATCGAGCAGGACTGAAGCAAACATAGCAGGACTGAAATACGCCCAGGACTGAAGCAAACAGAGCACGCCCAGAATTCAGAAAACGAGCAGCACTGTTAGCAATACGGCAAAGTACTGAATGTGGTAGAAAGTTCAGAAAGCAAATTCTGTCAATTGCATTACTGAAAATCTCAACTAAAGTTTCTGAATACATTCAGAATACACGCAAGAGACTGTTTACAACTGAATGCTAATGCTATTTATTCTAGCACCTAAATCGGATCACAGATCCAAAATAAATGAGAAAAACTGAACTAAAACAAATAAACATCTAACATCTCTGCAGACTTGCTCCAACGGCTCAAACAAGCATTAAACAAGCAGAATTAAACAAGCATTTTACGAGCACATTGACTGTCTCTATTGTTACCATTTGTGCTCTGTACCGAATTCATCAATTTCTGCTTCCCAGATAACTAGAAAAGCAGATACTTTCATACCAAGGAGGGAAATGCAGAGACACATAAAACAATGTTCCATATTCAGATCAACCGAATTCAACATGGATGCCTAGTATTCCAAAGTAAGATAAAAAAGCGGTGTGCCTAGTATTCCAACGGCTCAAACAAGCATTAAACAAGCAGAATTAAACAAGCATTTTACTAAGTATTTTCAATAGTTACATGCTCCAAATAACCAAAATAAACTCCACCAAAAGCCACCACTACATCATATATATATGTATGTACGTAAAATTAGCCATAGAATTGTTATAGCTAAAAACAAAATAATCTCCGCCAAAAGCCATCTGTTAGCGCTCAGCGCACATGTGCTCGACGAATTTGCCCAAAAGAACAAAATATCCTTCCATGTGATAGCAACCTATAGAAGATCTTGAACAGACATATCGTCAATTTCACTAGGACCCTGCAAAGACAAAGGAAAAGGTTAATTCTACACAATTGAAAAAGAGTATTATCGAAACTACCATTATCAAATCTGTGAAGCTAGTGAAGGCGAAGGTATTGTGGTCCTCATAAGCATTATCCATGGATTCTTGAGTTTCTAAACCACCACCATTCTCTTCATGCTGCATAAAGCATCCAATCTTGTTTGTTAGCAAGTAGTAATAAATATGTACAATATATTGCAAGGGTTTTCAGCTACATACATTAGATTTATTTGGCACTTTCTTTTTGAACTTTCGAGTCTTGTCGAGCCAACTTCTATGTCGCTTTGAACTTTTTGGTTTAACCTCTTTTTTCTTTAAGCGTGCAGCACTAAGCATGTCTTCATCTTGTTGAACATTAGGCTGGACATTGTATGAATCAGACAAAATACTTGTAGATGCACTGATTTTGTCCTTCAGTTGATTACTAAGACAATCAAGTGCATTATCTACCAATAGGCAACACTCTGTTGCGCTTGCGGCTTGATATGCCAAGTTCAGAAATTTATGAGACATAAACTTGTAGCGGAGCATAGCATCTAGTTTTGGATTTTCAATGATGCTCCTTCCCTTGTTGTCTTGTACAGTTCCATACCTTGCTTCCCTTGTCCAACGCTTCAGAATGTAATGGTTGGGCAATAACTTGATATTCATCAAGTCAAGAACTTTCAAAGCATGGCCACACAAAACACCGGTCCTTGTAAACTGCTCACAGTTGCATGAAGCTGTTTGCTCCAGAGGATCACCAACAACTATGCGCTCTTGTTCAGAACTTAAATCACCATTAGACCTCACAATCGAAATAGCATACGTGTTATTTTCATCCAATGCTCTAGTGCATGCTGCCATGGATCTCTCATATTCAGCTTGGAATGCTTCAAATATTTGGGGGGTGTAAAGTTTTCCTGCTTGCACTAGCATAGGTGTCTTCATTCGTATTCTAGGTAGCTTTTTCCTAGCTTCAAATTCTTCATCTAGTTCTTTGTTTCTTTTTCCTTGCACTGCTCTTTCAAAATGCTTTAAGAACCGAATGATGTCAAAATCTGATTTCAGATGGTTTTTTAAGTCACTATTGAAACTCTCACTTAATTGTGTGCTTCTCATTCCCAATGTGAAAACATCCCTCATGTAACATTCAGCCCATTTTTCCTTAAACTTGTAGATGCTATCGAGCCATGATTCCCTCTTATTGTCAACCTTATTCCTCATGATGTTAAATGCTTCTTCAAAGGCTGCCTTGTCCTCAATGCTATACATGCAAGCACTAAAATCTGAGAGAATATGAGATTCTTCATCTTCATCATTTTTTCTATTACATAAGTGCTTGACAGCATTTTGCATTATGTGATGAGTGCACAGTCCATGCCAAGCTTCTGTGAATACCTCCTTAATAGCATTTCCCATTGCAGTGTCTTGATCAGTAAATATAGCTCTAGGTTGTTTCTCATTGTGTGCAGCTAGAAAAGCCTCAAATAGCCATGTAAAAGATGCACATGTTTCATCAAATAGAAGAGCAGCTCCAAAAATAACAGTCTCTCTGAATTGATTGAATCCAACAAAAACACCAAAAGGTCTGTATTCTTTGTTTGTGCCAAAAGTAGTGTCAAAGGTCACCACATCCCCAAAGTGAGCATAATCAATTATCATCTTAGCATCAGCCCAGAATATATTAGTTATATGTTCCTCCACATCCAATTGTAGAGCATACTGGAAAGAAGGGTTCTCAGAGATCTTGTCTTGAAAATACTTCAACATGCTTCCTGCCTGACCAAATGCCAACTCCCTTTGGCGCCTGCCTTGCAAGTAATTTTTTTGATCACGGCAAGTGTAGCTGAGATTCATTGGTCCTCCAACTTGGCGACTAGCTAACTCATGTGCAGCTTTTGGCCTAATTCCTGAATCATCGGCAGCCTCAATTTCAAAAGCTTGCACTTCAGAAATCTTTCTTTGTGATAGCATCAAATGGAAGGTTTGTGGCAAGTGAAGAACATGATTGTGCACAAGAACTAGATCAAGCACTTCATAATTCTCTGCAACTCGATCTAATGTAAGTGTCATACGAACCGGACAACCTGTTCTTGTTTCTGCTCGAGGATTCTTTGTTACGTGATCTCTCTTGTCTCGTGCTCGAAAACCCTCCTTGGCACACACATATCTACATGAAGTTACCTTTCCATCAAATTTACTTTCATTTGTGTACCTTTTCCTAACCTCAAAACCGGCATGACCTCCATAGTTTACCCAAAATGACCAAGCATCATCCAAGTTTCTAAATTTCTGACCAACTTGAGGTACCCAACTAGGATTCACATTCTCTCTGTACATGAAAACAATGCATTCTCATTGCTCGCATCTGGGTACAAACAAAGCAAAGAATAAAGTTTGGAATGTGAACATAACTTACTTGTTGGGTTGTGCTTGTGCCATTGAATCTTAACTAGATTTTGACTACAACACCAGCGCCAGCCTCAGCTCATTGAACATAACTTACAAAAGGAGGAGGGGGCTCTGTCTTCCCAATTACTAGAGCAGAAGATTTGCGGAGCAGATCGACACAGAAGTGCTGAGCAAATGATCAGCTTGGAAATCTCGATCTAGATACACAGCAGAGCTTCAGAAGAGAGTAATACTTCACTACACATCAGAGCAGTAACAGAGCCAGGCCAAGACAAGCTAAAACGGCTAATGAACTCTCATCTCAGAGCAGCCATGCAGGGTGTTTAATTAAGCTCGATTCATAGCAAAGAAAAACATGCAGGCAGAGGTCGTCCCGGCGGCTCGCCGGCCGACATCGCCCCGCTGGAGCCACGGTTCAAAAGCAGAAGAATCTACCAAAATCCTGTACACCTATTCATCCGTTGCTTAGAACTGTATCCATAGAAATACAAATAAAGTAAAATATCTCAAATCACCTACGTAACCAAATATGTTGCAGCTTAAGATTCAATTTCAAATATACGTAACCAAATACGTAACCGCCTCCACCTCGCGCTCCTGCCTGCAGTTGCTCCCCGGCCACCACGGCGGTCACCCAAGGCCTCCGGCTGCCGTCGGCCACGCTGTTCCTCGGCTTGGCGAAGCTCCACCTCCTCTTATCTATTGGCGCGATGCCACCATGGGCGGCCGCGGCATTGTGCTCCTTGTTCCGATCGTTGGCTCCAGCGGGGCGATGTCGGCAAGCCGCCGGGACCGAGCGTGACTCGAGGCAGAGCCTGCGGACGCCGGAGTAGCCAGAGCCGGTGAAGTCAGCGTGTCGCACACAAGGAACCGAGAGGGGAGACGAGACTCGTTGCGCGGCAGGAGCTGGGGCGGCGACTCAGACGCTCCCGCCAAAAAGCATTCCCGCGCGTAGGACAGGAATCTTGAGGTGGAGCTTGCATTGTGAGCATCAGCCGTTGGATGCTAAATGGATGGCATCGGGCAGGGGAAAAGTCACCTGTGACTTACCTCTTGTAAGTCAGAGAATCCGCGCCGGAAGAAAACATGGTGCCAAGAAGCGTTGACATTGGGTGGCTTGTTCGTTGAAGTTAGATGGAGGAGGATTAGTTTTTGACTTCCTATGGAAGGATTCGGTGGGTTGGAATTTTTACTAGATGATGTTGCGGTTGCAATGGTCGACTTGGTCTAAACCAATTAGAAACGCTCTTTTGTTTTTGTTTGAATTAGTCAGCTTGTACGTGGAACCAACCTTGTATCAATATGGAACCACAAACATCAATTTACCCTCCTCAATGTGGCTTCTAGCTGATGGCTTCTGTTTTTTTTTAATATAGTAGTTGAAAATACACTATACGGACAGTTAGTTTTTTTTGAGAAATTAAATTTTTAAAAATAAAAATATTATATCATCATGTACAATACAAATGAATAAGAGGAAAAAAAAGAAAAAGCCCAAAAATAGCTAAAACCCAAGTCCCTCCTTATTGAATGAACACATTTACTCACTTAATAGCTTGTCAAGAGTGGCTTTATCTTTGAAGCATCTTTCCAATCTCTTATTTAGCTTGATCACTTGCTCTTTTAATTCATTGTTCTTAACAATAAATTTAGTATCATATGACTTAATATTACCATGATTAGAATCAACATTAGAGCTATATGACATGGCAAGTAAGTCATCACATGAAATAGATATACTAACTCTTAACAACTTTTACACTAGACATTTCATTTGAAATATCACAAGTAAGACCAATGCTAAGGCAAGACTGCTTGAATTTTCTTGGATGAGCAAGTCATGAGCTTCCTTTAACTCATAAGAATCTTTAAGAGAGAGATGCTCTCTTTAAGACCTTGAATTTTGACTTTTCCTTTCTAACATATTCATTTAGTTCTTCTAACATATCCATAAGTTCATCATAAGAAGACTCTTCATCATCAAGAGAGTTTACCCTTTTTTTTCTTTTACCATGAGGCATGTAGGAGATGCGAAGAGGGACGGAGTCTCCTTAATGACAATACCAATAAGTCCCTTCTTGGGGTACTCATCCTTATCGGAGTCGGAATCCGTGTACTCTTCATCGGAATTCCATTCTCCTATATGTGTTTCATTCTTTTTTTTCTTTGTGAAGCTTCTTGAAAAGTTTTTTCTTTCCATTGAAGTCCTTCTTGGATGAGTTGCCCTTGTCATCCTTCTTCGTGGGGCATTGAGAGGCAATGTGCCCCATCTCATCGCACTCATAACAATGGATGTTGCTATAGTACTTGTTGTCGTTGTAGGAACGCTCCTTCTTGCCCTTCTCATCGCTAATGCTTCGATATGAGTGTCTCTTCATAAATTTCTTCATCTTACTCATAAGAAGAGTCAACTCCTACTCAGAGTCGTCCTCATCATTCTCGGACTCATCACTTGATACTGCCTTGGCCTTGAAAGCGGTCATCTTTTTGCCCTTAGAGAAAGATTGCTCCAAGAGCTCCTCTTTGTCCTTCTTGTACAACTTATTAGTGATGAGGTTTCCCAAGAGTTGTGTTGGCGTCATTCTTGCCAACTCGGAAGAGTGTCACTAATGTCTCGTACTTCTCCGGTAATGCCCTAGGCATTTTTCTTACAATATCAACATCCGTTAGTAATGTATCAAGACCCTTGAGCTCATTCACAATGTTGTTGAGACGAGAATACATTTCATTTATATTCTCATGAGGCATCGAAAAGAGGTGCCTTTCCTATAGCAATCCCCTCACTAGCCATCCTTTTCTCTCTAGACGGTTAAGTCTAAATCAACAAGAGATTAATCTCGTTGAGACGAGAATACATTTTATTTATGTTCTCATGAGGCACCGAAAAGAAGTGCCTTCCTTATAGCAATCCCCTCACTAGCCATCATTTTCTCTCTAGATAGTTAAGTCTAAATCAACGAGAGACCAATATCTGATACCACTTATAGGATCAAGGATAAACGACTAAAGAGAGGGTGAATAGGAGGTTCTAAAAATTCTTGCCTACTAAAACTAATTACCACAAAATATGACTAGGCAAGGTTTCAATGCAATTTAAACCTACATAATTCTAGTATACCTAAGGCACCACAAGCACTAGTCTATATAAATATCTCTCTCGCACTAGTAAAAAAGCCCATGTTGAAAAAAACCCAAACGACTTGGACTGACTCCACGGACTGGCCCCACGAATTAAGCCTCAACTCCTTAATCCACTAGTGGTTGTCCTTCCTCCACTCCGGAGATGGTGAATACCAAACCACTCACAAGTTGACACTAGGCCTCTTCACAATCTTTTGAAGAGGTCACCTCGTAATCTCTCGTCAAGCCGTCTAGGTGTCAGCAAGCACCAAGAGTAATAAATCAAGCCTTTGCTTGATGGCGATCAAGTGCCAAAGGATCAATTTGGATGAATACACTTGATGTTGGCTCAACTACCTCAAATGAATGGAATAAAAGCAATTGAGGTGTGGAGTGAATACTCTATGCTCAAGGATATTGCAATTAAGTATTTTACTCTATCCTTGAGCAGGTGGGGGTATCTATACCACCACCAACCAAATCTAGTAGTTACAAGGTAAACCCTAAAAAAATCAAGGTGAGCGAAAGTATCACTATTCATCGGTCAGTACTACTGTACCTGTTCTGATGTAATAGTAATGGCTATTTCAGAACTTCTGAACTAGCCGTTGAAAGTCGGCGCGGTACTACCGCCGTTGTAATCGCAGTAGTTTCGATCTTCAAAAGTTCTGGAATTTCAGCTTGGTACTTCCGTTTGCTTCGAGGCCAGAAGTTATCGTTCTCTGGAAAAAAATGTACCGCTGGATCTTCGGAGCTTCCGTGTTGCGGTAGTTCCACTAAAGAATTGCGGTACTTCTGCCCTACGGTAGTTCCATCGTTAAAACTTCGGTACTTCATTTTCCAAAGATACAAATGTGATTCTACGGGTACTCTCTGGAAAAAACATACCGCTCATTTTGTCGAAACTTCCAGAATGCGAAAGTACCACCGTTTACACTTTGGTACTTCCGATATTCCCGACAGTGCACAGTTTGGCTATCAGTTTTAATTTGAAGTGCATGCATGATTCTAAATTGATCCAATGACATAAGAACATGCTATCAAGTTACTAGCCATGATCCCTCTTAATAGTATGACATTTATACTATAATCCAGTCTCCCACCCTATCTCCTAAGACCAGTAAAAATAAAAGGGATCATATACTACTTATACATTTGTCTTGAGCCACATTGATCTTTATGTTGATCCTTAGTATGCATCTCACATTCATTATCGGAACTAAACCTTTCAAACACTCAGTAAGTATGTTAGTCCCATATTCACAAAAAGTCATTAATTATCAAAACTATTTTTAAGGGTCTAGATACTTTCACTGGTCGTCGCGGCCAGGGTTCATGATGAGTTGAGCTGAACTGGTTTGAGGTCGGTTCATGGCTTGGCAGCTATGAGGGTTTATGTTGCATTGCATGATGTATGGTTTTTACTAACATGAGTCAAGTACATAAAACTTGTGCTCAATATGGTTGCTTGATCTTTAGATGTGCAGGTGGCTTGGAAGACATAACGGGCGGTGGGAATGGATTTGGACTAGGCAGGGGAACTGAGATTCGGAGTGATCATGTAAATCTGAGTGAGGCTATGTGGCTCAAGCTAGAGCACAGAGAAGGCAAGGATCATGAAGATGTAAGTTGGTGCAAGTAGTGCGCCAAGTGATAAAACTAATGCAAGTAGAGATGGTTCGGGGGGAGTCTAAATACGTGAAAATGTGATGGCTAGTTATTGGACACTACAGGCTGCGTGTCAAAGCATGTGGAGATTCTTTGAGACGAATATGAAGATGGAGTTAAGGGAAGGTGCCCGTAAGTTTCGTCAAGAGTATTTTGATAGTTGGCAAAATACCGGATTTGTGCCTTGATCAAAATCGCGGCGCGGGGAGGCGCGGGGAGGCGCAAGGTTGAAGTGGTTTATGTCAAGGAGAGCTGGATTTGATAAGTAGATCAATTGTTAAAGAGTTAGCAGGGTGAGTCTTTGTAACGCTTTGAGAAGTGTGTGTATAAAACCCATGTTAGTGGGTTGACGGGTTTCCCTAGTAAGCTTAATGGGTTAGACCCATTAACGGTTGTGCTAATTATTTAGAGGGAAGGAGAGGAGGTAGGAGTATCAAAGATTATAGGGTTTAGTTTTCCTCTACTACCTTGTCTCCTTTATGGTTGTGAGTGAGAAATCTTGAGACAGGAAAGGGTGGTGTTTTAGCTGCACCTTATACTTATCTATGAACATGTAAACTTTATCCTCCTCTAAAATAGATCAAAACTTTGTCTCAATCATGTTCTTGTTTGTGTTCTTGCTTGGCTTCTCTTGTTCTTGAGCTAGATTTGTGATTTTGGGTTCGTGAGAATTCTTGCCTAATCTCTTGCTTGGATTATCTTGCTAGGATATGTGAGAACAGATTTAGAAGACTTTATATCTTAGATCTTTACGAGTAAGAAGTAATATGAGAATTAAGGCTTTTTATGTTCTTATGAGCTAGATTTGATTATCATCAAATTGGTGAACTTGAGCCCAAGAACCTTGTGGTTCTTGATTGGTTTTGGTTCTTATTGCTTTGAACAAATCTCATGCAAAACTTGAAAGTGTTTGAATGAGATTTGAACAAATTCTTGAGATTTGAGCTTTTATTTCGAGAGATTTTAGGTTTGGGAACAAGAGACCGATTGGACCGGCCTCAAACTTGCGGTCCGACCGGTGTGATTGGTCACAGGCAGCGGTCGCACCGGCCCATTAACAGCAATTTGACCGGGCTTGTGAAAGAAACTAATTTTGGTGGCTTTTGTTACTAGGTTTGGTTTGTATAGTCGTGTTGGTGTGATCTAATCTTGGTGAGTATCATAGTCATTCAAGTAAAGATTTTGAATACTTTAAAGGAAAGTTTTGGGAATTATTCATCTTGCCGGCAATGGTCCTACACAATTAATCCTTCAAAACCAATAGCAATAATCAATAGCCTAATGGGATAGCATTGTTTTTTGTGTGGTGGGGGGGGGGGAGGGCTAGGGGGCAACCTTCAACTTTAAATTATAGCCATTTGATTTGTGAGATGGATGGTTGCGATCCCCTGGATCTGCCAACCTGGTGCTTTTATAATTAGTATGCATTCGATATAGAAGAAATTAACTAGGACACTTAATTTAGTTCTAGCATTCAGTTTAATGAAATCGGTAATTTATAGGGGCGACCGAGCCGCTGATGGATCACACATAGATGGAAGCTCCCAGCTGTTGGACCGGCATCGTGTTCTTTCACGTATGAGGGAGCTGAGGTAGGGCCGAATCATCGATGGCAACAGTGAGCTCGACGGCGGCCTAGCAGCTTCAACCACTGCGCGCCAGGGTTCAACACGTCAGGCCAGCATCCCGTAGTGGGAGGCGGTGGAGGCTAAATCGCTGCTTGTTATGGGATCAGCACCAAGCGGTGAGCAAGGTCGAACAGAGGCCTACAAGAAGGTTGGGAGGCGAGTTAGGTCATTGGGAAGGTAGGTTGCGGTGGGGAGTAGAGGTGGTGTCCAAAGGCAACGGCGGAAGCACGGTATTAAAGGGCTGATGCTAATTTGGGACTAAGGATTAGGGTGTCAAGACACCTCAAAGGACTTATGCCCTCGATTGCATTTCATAGTCAAGGCAAATGCCATGGAACTACGCATTGGTGCACACTTGTGCCATGTGCCACTGTAGGGCTACACACACAGCAGCTCGTGCAGTAGTCCGTTTACGGTCGTGGGCCGTGCCGGCACAACAAGCCATAGCCCGGCCCATTGCCAACGGTCGTAAATGGGCCATGCTGGCACAGGCCGAGCGGCCTGTGCTCGGCCTGTCTAATATAGCCGTTTTTTGATTATTAGGTGTAAAAATTCGAAAAAATAGTAAAAAATTCAGTGTGTATAGCACGTGCAACGAGAACTTCTAATACAATCTTTTAACTCCATGTGTCCAAAATTCACCTAACCCTGCATGGGATGGGCCTACACACGGGTAGCAGCTTGCTTATCGTCGCTTTGTCCAAAAAAAGTTTACTTGAAAGTGCTACATTCTGGGAAAAGTGCATTATATGCTAGTGTAACCTTAGACTGGTGACGTGGGACTAAAAGACGGGGTGTTACAAGAAAGTTGATCAATGTGCTGGTGAAACGAAGAGCACAGATCCTCTGAATGGAACCACTATCCAGCCATGAAGCTGGGCTCTGGCAGAACCTGCAATATGCAGCCATATACTGATCCATTGTGACTTGATCTACTTTTGAGAAGGTGTTCATTGCGATTTGATCAACATATGACCGATCCTGTAGTCAATCTACAACAGCTGCAAAACTCCGTAGGTTCAGATAATTATTGAAAGCAAAGGTGATTGCGTGAGTAATGTAGATTGATAGATAGAGAGATCAGGAGTACAGGATATATAGGGATGAGGAGATCATGTGGTTTATAGAAACAGCACCAACAGGATCTCCTCATATCTCTCTTAACCAAATATACTCTCTAACCAAATATACATAGGATCCGGCCGGCGGTTAATGCCTGGCGCTGGACCCATATACACGCAAGCCATATGGCTATCTAACACGCCCCCGCAGTCTAATCGTCGGTAGAACGAACGTTTAGACTGGACCGGAACTCCGTGAAGACTGACGAAGGCAGCCCCTTGGTGAAGATGTCAGCGAACTGAGATGTCGTAGGGACATGGAGGACACGAACATCACCAAGTGCGACGCGCTCCCGAACGAAGTGTAGATCAATCTCCACATGTTTGGTGCGCTGGTGCTGTACGGGGTTTGAAGACATGTAGACTGTGCTGATGTTGTCGCAATACACCAAGGTTGTCTTGCGCAAGGAAGTGTGCAGCTCAGACAAGAGTTGGCGTAACCAGGTGGCTTCTGCAACGGCGTTTGCAACAGCTCGGTATTCAGCCTCGGCACTGGAGCGAGAGACGGTGTTCTGACGCTTGGACGACCAAGAAACCAAGTTGTCACCAAGGAATACTGCATATCCTGAAGTAGACTTGCGCGTATCAGGACAACCGGCCCAATCAGCATCAGAGTAGACAACCAAGTCGGACTGAGTGGAGGGGCGCAAGAACAGACCCATGTGTAGAGTGCCACGAATGTAGCGCAGAATGCGCTTCAGGGCGGCAAGGTGTGGCTCCCGTGGATCATGCATGTGAAGGCAGACTTGTTGAACTGCATACGAGACATCTGGCCTGGTGAAAGTCAGATATTGAAGAGCGCCTGCAAGACTGCGGAAATCCGTAGGGTCAGAAACAGGATCACCATCTGCTGAAAGCTTCGGATTCACATCAACAGGCGTCGAACATGGCTTGCAGTCAGCCATTCCAGCACGCTCAAGGATCTCAATCATATATTGCCGCTGAGAGAGGAAGAGGCCTGAGCTCGTGTGCTGAACATGCATACCCAAGAAGTTGTGAAGGATGCCGAGATCCTTCATAGGGAATTCCTGTTGAAGAGCGCCAATGGTACGCCGGAGTAATGCAGGAGAGGAGGCTGTTAACACGATGTCATCAACATAGAGAAGGAGGTAAACAGTGTCCGCTCCACGATGATAGACAAACAGAGATGTGTCCGTTTTGGCCTCAACAAAACCGAGCTGCAGAAGGTGGGAAGCAATCCTGCTGTACCATGCGCGAGGTGCCTGCTTGAGTCCATAAAGAGAACGATTAAGCCGGCACACGTAATCAGGATGCGCAGCATCTTCAAATCCGGAGGGCTGAGCGCAGTAAACTGTCTCTGACAAAGTACCATGCAGGAAGGCATTGTTGACGTCGAGCTGATGAATGGGCCAGGAGCGTGAGAGAGCCAAAGAGAGAACAGTCCGGACAGTAGCAGGCTTGACGACCGGACTAAATGTCTCAGCAAAGTCGACACCGGGACGTTGGGTAAATCCACGAAGAACCCAACGCGCCTTATATCGCTCAAAGGACCCATCAGCTTTGAATTTATGTTTGAACACCCATTTGCCTGTCACCACATTGGACCGAGGCGGTCGAGGAAGAAGATCCCACGTGTGGTTGGACAGAAGAGCTGAGTATTCAGCTTCCATAGCGGCTCGCCAATTTGGATCGGCGAGGGCAGCACGGTAAGTCCTGGGAACTGGAGACAGCGGCGCGGCCTGGAACAGGGCCGGCTGTCGGAAGCCGTGCTTCCCGCGTGTGACCATGGCATGTTGATTTGCCACAGGAGGTACAGGTAGAGCACCGGTAGGAAGAGGTGCAGTCGTCGGTGCGGGAGACGGGGCTGGCATCGGCGACGCCATAGGCGCGGTCACCTCGACCGGTACAGCGGGGGGGCGCCGGGTGTAGACGTTGTCAAATTGCCGAGGAGGCCGTTGAGAGGCCGTAGCCCGCTGCCTGGAGAAAACGGCGCCAAACCGTCCAGGGGGCAGCGGGGAGGCTGGGGGGGCCGTCGGGACGCCGGGGCTGCACGACGCAGCGGGCGGCGTTGTTGAAGAAGATCCGGAGCCGCGCAGCCCGCAAGCGGAGCGTGGCTGTGGCTCTCCAGGCGAGCACGCAAGCTCCAGCTGGACCGGTAGGGGCTCCAGGGGCGCGATGTGGTTGTTGGAGAAGTCCGGTGCATCTGTTGCCGCACGTGGCTGTGCGGTGGAAGGACCTGCAGGCAGCAAACGAGGTGACGGTGCAAATGGAACTGATGCAGGATTAGGGACATCCTCCAGAAAATCAAAGGCCGCGCGAGTGGGAGGAGAAGAATCCTTGGAAAAGGGAAAGGAAGACTCGTCGAAAATGACATGGCGGGAGATAATGAGACGATTTGTGTGGCGATCAAGGCAAAGATAGCCCTTGTGGTGGAGGGAGTAGCCAAGAAATACACACAAGGCAGATCGAGGAGCCAGTTTGTGGGCGGCAGTGGCGGAAAGGTTGGGGTAGCATTTGCAACCAAAAACACGTAGGTGCTCATACGATGGCTGAGTTCCAAAAAGGGAAAGATGCGGCGTAGAGAAATTAAGTGTTTTGGTGGGAAGAATGTTGAGAAGATAGGTTGCAGTGCTAAGAGCCGCAGCCCAAAATGTGGGGGGAATGCTAGCCTGAAACAGGAGGGAGCGAACGACATTGTTTGTGGTGCGGATGATGCGTTCAGCTTTACCGTTTTGAGGCGAGGTGTAGGGACAGGACATGCGCAGGTGGACGCCATGGGAGAGGAAGAAAGCGCGGGCACTGGAATTATCGAATTCGCGGCCGTTGTCGCACTGGATCCCCTTTATGGTGACACCGAACTGGGTGCGGACATAAGCAAAGAAATTAGAAAGAGTGGAGAAAGTGTCAGACTTAAGTCGTAACGGAAACGTCCAGAGAAAATGCGAGCAGTCATCAAGAATAACCAAGTAATACTTATGACCAGAGACACTAGTGATTGGTGAGGTCCAAAGATCACAATGTATTAGCTGAAAATTATGAGTGGCACGTGATGACGACGCATGAAAGGGAAGACGTGTATGACGACCAAGCTGACACGCATGACAAAGGGTGTCACTAGTACTTTTATTACAAGGAAGACCAAAAGAGGTTGCTAGCTTAGACAGTACTTCATGACCAGGATGTCCGAGACGCTGATGCCAAAGCGAAGAGGAGGTAGCGGCATGGAAAGTGGAGGCCGCAAGTTGTAATGGGTAGAGAGGACCGGAGCTGTCACACCTGGCGATCTCTCTCCGAGAGGGAAGATCCTTCACAGAACAGCCAAAAGGATCAAACTCCACAGAACAGTTATTGTCGGAAGTGAACTGGCGAACGGAAATAAGGTTTTTAATAAGGTTTGGGGAAACAAGAACTTTATTAAGATGAAGGTTATGAGGTAAATGAGTTACGCCAATGGAAGTAACGGGAAGTAAATTTCCGTTGCCGACAATAATGTGACGTGGAAAGGAATGAGCAGGAGTGGGAGTAACTGTACCAGCGTCAGAAGTCATATGATTTGTGGCGCCGGAGTCAAAATACCACTCAGTTTGTTGTGGCTGAGGGAGGGACATCGTCTGGAAGTTGGCGGCGAGGGTTTGCTGGTCCCAACCGTGCGGTCCAGAACCACTGGGGGGAGGAACGCCCCACTGGCCGGCCCACTGTCCTTGGGGCATGGCTAGGAAGGCGTGCGGCTGATAGACCGGGCCAGCAGGGCGGGAAGGTGTCGGGGGAGGCCGTTGTCCAGGCCACATCTGAATTGACCCGGACCAAGGATTGTAGAAGTTGGGCCACGGATTGCCCGAAGTCTGGTTTGGTTTGGCGGTGGAGGACGCGCCTGCACCCCCGGAGTTGGAGCCGCCGCCTCCGTTGGAGCCACTGCTGTTGCCGCCGCCGCCGCGCTTGCCACCGCGCTTGCCGCGCTTGGGCGCACTGCCTCCAGATCCAGCAGCCGCCTGCTGCTGGGTTTTCTGGGGAGGCGCGGTAGCGGAGGCGGACGAGGCAGCAGAGGAGGTCGCAGAGCCGTTGTGGCCCGCGATGGCGGCGAGCGCCGCGGCGGGAGCTGTCTTCTCCATGGTTAGTTCCTCGAGGTGTAGTTCATCCCGTACTTGGAGGAAGGTTGGGAGAGGATTGCTGCGCCGAAGGTGACGGCCGAGGGCGGAGAAGCGCTCGTTGAGGCCGCGGATGATGTTGATGACGAGGGTGTGGTCGGCAATGGGCTCACCGAGGTCGCGGAGGTCCTCCGCCATGCGCTTGTAGCGCCGGCAGTACTCAGAGACCGAGAGGTCACCTTGGGAGAAGGAGCGGAAGGCTTGGTCGGCGAAGAGCGCGCGCGTCGCTCGATTCCCAAGAAATTGGGACTCGATGGCGAGCCAGGTGGTACGGGCGGTGGCGCCACGCTCGGAGATGGCGTCGGCGAGGTCGTCGGAGATGGTGCCAAGAAGCCACGTCCGCACAACGCAGTCCATACGCACCCAATCTGGAGAGTGGGGCGCGGTGGCGTCGGAGAGGACGTGCTCCTGCAAGGAGAACTTCCCGACGGTGAGGAGGAAGGACTCGCGCCATCTCGCGTAGAAGGCGGAGGTAAGATCGAGGAGGAGGGGCACAAGGGCGCGGATGTTCTGCACGGCAACAGCCTGTGCGTGCAGATTGAGAAGCGCAGCAGCCTCATGGTGGAGAAGGGCCTCGAGAAGAGGGGGGTTGCCGGCACGAGTGTCGGCGTTGGTGACGGCGTCATCGATCTGGGGGGGTTCGGCCGCCGCGCGCTCGCGAGCAGCGCGTTCGAGGGCGGCGCGGATGCGCTCGTCGGCAGCATCGCGCTCCTTCTGGGCGAGGGCAGCCTCGCTCTCGGCTTCCTGTGCACGAGCGAGAGCGGCGGCGCGGGCAATCTGAGCGGCGTGCGCACTGGCCTCTTTGTCGGCGCGGGTATCCTCCGCGCGCAGGAGATCAGCAGCAGCAACAGCGGCGGTGGCGGCAGCGTCGCTGGTGGCAGCACCATCGGGATCAACGATGGTGCCAGCGGGAGGAGCGCCGGGTGGAGTAGTCATGGAGCAGCAGCGCCGGGAAGGCGGCGCGCGCTGGGTGCGGAAGGTGAGGTAGGTGATAACCTAGTCTCGTGATACCATGAAAGCAAAGGTGATTGCGTGAGTAATGTAGATTGATAGATAGAGAGATCAGGAGTACAGGATATATAGGGATGAGGAGATCATGTGGTTTATAGAAACAGCACCAACAGGATCTCCTCATATCTCTCTTAACCAAATATACTCTCTAACCAAATATACATAGGATCCGGCCGGCGGTTAATGCCTGGCGCTGGACCCATATACACGCAAGCCATATGGCTATCTAACAATTATTCTTACATTACAGCTCAAAATGAGGGGAAACGAGAAAGGACTGCTCATACAGGGCTTGTCAGCTTCAGAATGTATACTACAACAACTGACGATGCCAAGGGAGAACTACAACTCACAGCCGCATTGGCTGGGACATGATCCACGTACAAGTTGTCTGCCACAACGCCTTCCAATGGAGAGCTGGCTGGCTGTAAACTCGTCATGCAAGAGTTTCTTGGTGCAACTATCAGTCAGAAAAAAAGATCAAATTTGCAAGGCACGTGAAAATCCAGTGTTGCGTGATCGATCATAAATTACTTCAACAATTAGCACATGTCAAGGGCCTTCCAAACAAGTACTCCCAGAAATTCTCAGAATGTAAGGTCATTATGTCAACACATAGTTCAGTTCAAAAAAAAAATGTCAGCACTCAGCAATTGAAGAAGACCCAAACTTTGGATATCTGTGTGAATCTTGGGCATACATGATACATGGAACATGTTCATCGAATGTGGAACCCTTAACATCCTAATAGGATTTTTATTCCAAAAATAAGTATTATTGCACATGCAGAGCCTCTAGACCAAGATCGTCTGAAATTATCCAGCCAATGCATATGAAGAAAACCATCCTAGACAGACGTTTCTTTGATGGAATATTCCAGTCATTAATTACTCGTAGTATCAGACAGTAAACCGATAAAACTAGGAAGATGCGTATAAAAAATAGAGTACAATATATGCCATGCTCTAATTTCGTCATGAACAGTTCTGTAAAATCAATACAGCAATGGCCAAACCAGCAGAAGAAGGCATCTTGATCGTTATACTCAGGAAGGCTAGCATACTTTTCTTTTAACCGAAAACATCTAATAAGCTATAGCAGTCCAAATGAGCAGCTGGTTTGAAATGAAAATTTGTGTCCTTGCAACGTTCCAGTTAGGGGTGCTAATGGGTTGGGTTCAAATAGGTTAAATGGAGTGGGTTCTTAGTTAGGTTGGCTTTGAATGAGTGGAAACAGGTTAGATTGTTGTGGGGATGAGGTGGGTTTAAAAATTTCGGGTTGAGATCAGGTTGTGAGCGGATTCAACCCATGGCGTATCCTAATGGAGTGGCACTTGGATTGTCCATAGACTTAAACTACCATACTCAGTTATACCTTTCTATAAAAACATATGAGAGCTATATGTGCACATGTGCCTGCTAATTTATACACAGTAGCTCCATACACATAGAATCATTTGCAACGAATTTCAATCGATTTCGTAAAACTTTTGTAGTATGAATGCGATGTTGAATTTCAAATACCAAAGTTTTACAAAAACTTCCTATAAAAGCATGTGGGGCCACGTATACGCCTAGTCCTGCTAATCTGCATAGAGTAGCTCCCTTACACGTAAAATTATCTCTAATAAATTTTAATTGATTTGGAGAAACTTTTGTAGGTGAACACGAAGTTTTACGAAAATTTTCTATAAAAAGCATGTAGAACATACATGTGCGCCTAGCCTTGCCAATTTGCATAGAGTAGCTTCCCTTCACGCAGAATCATTTGCAACAAATTTCAAACGATTTTGTAAAACTTTTGTAGTGTGAACACGAGATTGAAATTTCAAATATTGAAGTTTTACGAAAGCTTCCTATAAAAATATGTGGGGCCACGTGTGCACCTAGCCCTACCAATTTATATAAAGTAGCTCTTTTATACACAGAATTATATCCAATAAATTTCAATTGATTTCAAAAAACTTTTATAGTGTAAACGCGAGGTTGAAATTTCAAATACCGAAGGTTTACAAAAACTTCCTATAAAAATATATGGAGCCACATGTGTGTCTAGCCCTACCAATTTGCACAGAATACCTCCCCTACACGTAGAATTATTTACAATAAATTTCAATCGATTTCATAAAATTTTGTAATATAAACGCGAGGTTAAAATTCTAAATACCGAAGTTTTACGAATAAATGGGTTGGGAGTGGGTTGAACACATGGGTTTGGATTGGGTTGGGTTTAAGTGGAAAGTGGTTTGGATTGGATTGGGTTTAAGTATAAGGTGGTTTGGGCTGTGTGGGGTTATGAAAAATCTTTTGTGGGTTGGATTAGGGTGGAAAGTTGGCTGTCTCATATGGCTTAGGTTGGTTTTGGGTTGGGTTTAAACCCATTAGCACGCCTAGTTCTTCCAATGGGACAGCATTCCATTATCATAACAAACAATAAAATGCTATTTTGTTTTGCAACACAGATCCATAATGTATAAATACTAGTTAAGTTGCACATTTACTATGGCAAAGGGAAATTGATTCCATATTTTTCTAACTTGAGTAGAACACGAGATCCCAAACTCCACAAATAAAAAACCTTGTCATATGCAATGTAGCTAAAGGCCTTCACAGAAGCATGAGACTTTATAGTGGCATATCACCTTTTGCTAATTATTTCCTTTTTACAAACCAAAACAAGCAACTTGCAAAAGCAGGAAAGTTCAAGCATCCAATACCACAAGCACTACTAAAAAGACAAAAGTTCTCAAGCATGCGCAAAACAATTTCCATATCCTTAACAACCCTATCACCAGTCACAAGCAGCTGCTTTTGTATGAGAAATGGAACGTCCAATCTCACTAGTGGAAGTCCAGGACATTATTTCATCATAAGTACAAAACAAGAATGCGCTGTTTGTTTTGCTTCCACATGCAGTATACTAATGGATAGGTTGTACATACTACAAAGAGAACTTGCAAACGATTCCATGTTTGCAAGTTGTAATATGGGACAAATCAGGGATCATTGTTATACTCGAGAGTCAAAAACACCAGGGTTCTCTATATGGATGAACAGCTTTCTCAACATTATAATATGCCACATTGTAGAGCTATATCAGCCATTTCTGATCTCCTAGAAGGATATAACACATCACTATGACACATCAATGTCCACAGATAGATCAATTGGTGCTCATGTACAATGTCAAGTGCATGCATTTAAACATATCGTTACTGTCATGTGAAACATATGAAAGATTAATGGAAATGACGACACTGTGGGTTCAACTTTCGTGAGCAGGGAACATTATCAAGATAAGCCTATCTGTAGCAGCAATTTGACAACAAAACATGAATGAAGTGAAAAGGACCTCTTGCTACAGATTGTCTTGACCATTGAATTTCTTGAACGCATGGACAAAACAACTAGGAATATTGATAGCTGTAGTTCAAGCAGGTAACTTCACCTTGAATTATTTTAATGAAAATCTTGAATGCTTCAGTTGATTATTTTGGTTCTATGCCAAACAACTAATTAGCTATTCGAGAAGGGTTGTATAATATTAATCCGGATTTCATAAATGTGCGGATATATCAACAGCACACGGAAATGGACATGCAACATTGTAGAAACAAATACAGTAACTTCGTCAAGAAATTTAAGAGAACCGACAAAGATAAATAAATAACCAAACACAAGAACGGTGTCAGTGAGAGAGTACCTTGGCAGAAGCTCTAAACTTGCTGCAGGAGAACCCATCAGCAACAAGCTTATTGACCGCATCTCTCAGGGCCTCGTACTCCTCCCTGACATTGTAAACCTGGTGAGAGATCCTCACATATCCTGTCACTGGATCACCACTCGCATCCTTTGCCATCTCCTGCTCTTCCCCCCTTCTTGAATTGTAGTATGTTGGCACCTCCACCTTGAAATCCTTCCTCAACATGTTCCTCACACTCATCGCATCATCATCGCTCTCAATGTCAAGGCAACCGGGCATCCCCACCATCACCATGCTTGCGCACATTTCCGGTGGTGAGCCAAGCAACGTCCCCCATGCCTCGGCAAGCATCCTGCCCATCTCGATCACCTTCTCATGGTTCCTGCTGCGTATGCCCTCAATGCCGCCCTCGAACCGGTTCACGAAGTCAATGACATCGGGTACCACAAGCTGGGCACTGTAATCCCGTACACCGATCCATGCGCTCTCCATAAGTAGCCCATTGCCGTACTCGCTGGACACCACGGGGTGGTGGAGCTGCGAGGCTACCGGATCGTCCTTGCGGGTGTGCAAGAAGGCCACGGCGGCGGGGCAAAAGAACCACTTGTGGAGGTTGCTGGTGTAGAAATCGGCCCCGACGTCGCGCACGTCGACGGGGACCTGCCCGATGGCGTGCGCCCCGTCGACGAACACCTTGTCGACGCCCTCCTCGCGGCAGATGGCGACGAGCTCCTTCACCGGGATGAGGACGGTGGGCATGGAGGTGATGTGGTCGATGACGGCGAGGCGGACCCTGCGCCCGCCGGCCTTGGCCAGGGCGAGTGCCCCGCGGAACTCGGCGATGATGGCGCCGGCGGAGGCGACGGGGAAGGGGAGGGGCACCTCGACGACGGTGGCCCCCGCGCGGGCGACGTAGCCCTGGATGGACTTCTTGACGGAGCTGTAGGTGTAGTGGAGCATGAGCACCGCGTCGCCGCGCGCGAAGGCGCCCTCGGCGAAGCTCCAGGCGACGTGCTGCATGACGATGGCGGCGGCGGTGGTGACGTTGTCGACGAGGGAGACCTCGGAGGTGTTCCCGGCGCCGACGGCCGCGGCTACGGCGGCCCGTGAGCGGGCGAGGCCCGGCTGGAGGTGGTGGAAGTAGAAGGCGTCGGGCTGCGCGAGGAAGAGGCGCTGCCACCGCGCCCGCGCGGCAAGGACGGAGACCGGGCAACAGCCGAAGGTGCCGTTGTTAACGCGGGCGACGGCGGCGTCGTGGTGCGCGAACTCGGCGCGGACCTCCGCGGCCGTGATCGCCGCGCGGGGGCGCTTCGACGGGGGCGGGGACACGCCGTCGCTGTTCTCGGGCGCGTCGCCGGGAGGAAGTTCCGAGGCCATCGGTGGCTGCGGGCAGAAGAGGGGTACGTCGTGGGAGCGAATGCCGAATAGGCTGGCTGACTTTGATCAACTCCAGCACCAGCAGTAATCCTTAAAATAGGACATTTACTTTTTGTTTAAAGGCTATTCCTACTTTTGAGAGCTCTGTTTTTTAGGCTACACTTCAGCAGAAACCCTCAAAACAGGACCCTCAAATTCATTCTTAGAGGGGATGACACATAGGACACACCCTCATCCTCATCCTACTTTTGAGGGCCGAGGGGCAAAAAACTCACTCCAGCAGGGCCCCCTACTTGAGCCCTCAAAAGTAGGGGCTCCCTCCAGACCCCAGAAATGAGGGCTCGAGGGGGAGATTTGAGGGCCCCCTACTTTTGAGGGCAGTAGGGGCCCTGCTGGAGTGAGTTTTTTGCCCCTCGACCCTTAAAAGTAGGATGAGGGCTTAAGTAGGGGCCCTGCTGGAGTTGCTCTTAGGGCCTTTTATTTTCGATTGCGGTTTAAGGTTTTTGGCTGAATTTTTTAATTTTTGGGTATTTATGGTATAAATTATGGAGAGACAAATACTCACTTGTGATTTTGGCTGGTACAAATGTTGAGCTTTTAACGTGTAGATCGTTTAATTTGTAGACCCCCCATCTTGAGAAAATACTCCGTTTGAAAGTTAGGTACTGTAGCAAAAGCCAAAAGCCACCAGCTTTCGACTTAAAGAACATGCCCTTAGATTAAGGTTCGTTTTAGCTTGTGGCCCATTTATAGCTTTTGATTTATAGTTTATACTATAGTAACTAATTTTTAAATGGTGTATTTTTAAAATGATGTCAATAAAAAAGTTATAGCAAAAAAATACTGAGTTTAGCTATACTGATTAAAATTCTATGCGATTATTTTTCTCTGCGTACTATCTCTCCTGAACAGCTAGCATTAAAAAATTTAAACCATAAGCCACAGCCTAAAAGAACCTACCCGAGCCGTTACAGGTGGTGAAGGGGGAAAACTATATCACCAAAATTTCAGCGTTTATTAGCGAAAACTGGTGTTATTGGTGAGCACTGGCAAAAAAGGTATCTGCCAAAAAAATTTGGACCTATTTAAATTTTGCCAAAATTTCAAAAAAATTCGGACCTATTTAAAATTTGCCAGAATTTCAAAAAAAAAAGTCACTGAAAAACTGGAAGAACCGGTAACTAGCATAATTTCAAAAAAATTTCGGCCATTTTTGGTTGATTTCAGCCGATACAGATTTTGTAATTCAAATTCCAATTCAAAAATTTAAGCCAAAATTTTTCGATAAAACCGGTTACTAGCAGTTTTTAATGCTACAGCTACCCTCAGATAAATTTTGACTACCGATAGAAATTTCCCTGCAAAGGGTTGGGAGCATCGTCCAGGGTTTGTCTCACATCTCATTTTAACTTTAGTGCAAATCAAGATCGATCATTAAATTGTATCACCAAATAAACTATAACCGTTCGATTAACCATGTGATTCAAGATATTTTCAGGAAAAATTTTCTTCGTGCCCCTTGAACCTCCAAGTTTATCAAAATACAACTAAAAATCATCCAAAATATAGCCACAATACAACTTCGGTTGATGTTGCTCCTTCTCCATGGAGGATCTTCTTGGCCCGTTCATATTTGTGTTTAAAAACCATTTTTCTACACTACATAATTATTAAAAGGAGTGTTTTTTCAAGGCGCATTCTACTTATCGATTGTAGTAAATACTATAGTGATTCCAGCTATATTGGCAAAAAAATAGCACATACGTCTCTATCTCTTCGTACTCTCTCGTGAACAATAAAAAATTATTACTATTCATAAGTTAAAAATCATTAATAAAAAACATTATGAACGGACCTTAACACACGGCACCTCTAGCCAATTGTGTACGTCAAGGGCAATAGCAGCATAATTGTGAATGTTTGGGTTGTCCTTTAAGCTGTAGTTGCTGTGTACTCTATTCAAGAATCTATGTGCTTGTTTTAGGAACCAACGAAGAAGAAATTGATTGAAGATCGCTTGCTGCCGGCTACGAAAATTCTTGGTGATCTCGTGGAGCTAGCTATCTGACAGTGATGGCATCATCGAGGTCGAGGATGACGCCGTCATATCGAGGACAAGTTACTCAAGCCAACGGTCCATGGCGTGTAAAGTCGATTCCAATCGAATTTTCTTCAATGCACCGATTGGAACACAGGGAATTGGATACGATTTCTATAGGATATGTACATCGAATTTTGCAAGATTCCTACGTGGCCGGCCGGCCGGCCTCACTCAACTCTATCGGATGCCGCGTGGGCAATGACTCGACCTTCCGTGCGTGAGCGGAGGCCATTTACAGCTGGTAAACAACGGCCATTACGCAAAGCAGGCAGGCTAGCTGTTGCTGTCGTCTTCACGGAGAGACCATCAGCCTATGTGCAGCGGGGCCCACCTCAGTAACCTCACCCGTCCACGCAAGCAAAGCCGAAGCAGACGAAACAGATGCTTTGTTGTATAGCGGTTAATGCCTTTTCGAATTGTTTATGAAAAAAGTATAGAGTAATAGGAACTCACATATAATTTTAATTGATATAAATAAAATTGTTACAGTATATAATATAATTAATTTGCATATTTCATCCTAACAAGATATTTTAATTTAAAACTAGTTATTAAAGAAAAGTTGAAAATAGATTTTAAGAACTGAAAAGAAAAAAAGTGAAAAGAAAAAGCTCGAAAACACGCGTTGAGTGATGCGACCCGACGGAATACGACCGACCCCCGCAAGCCCGAGCCGCACATCTCCGACTCGACTCGAGTCACGAACCCATTCCACCCGGAGACTCGGAACCCGATCCGCCCCAATCTCCCAGGACACTCACCCGGTCACCCCCCACCCCCAATCAGTCTCGAGTGCACGCGCACACAGCGCACGCACACACTCTCTCTCTCTCTCGCCCCCAATCCGAACTAGCTAACCCTAGCGCGGCGGCGATGGCGTCGATCCCGCCCGACGACGTGGCCGAGAACGGCAACGGCAACGGCCCGTCCCCGCCCCCCGCGAAGCGGCCGCGCGGGGCGCTGATATCGGCCGCCGAGATCCGCGGCGAGTTCGCGCACCACGACGCCGCCGTCGCCCGCGTCAACAACGGCAGCTTCGGCTGCTGCCCGGCCTCCGTGCTCGACGCGCAGGCCCGCTGGCAGCGCCTCTTCCTCGCCCAGCCCGACGCCTTCTACTTCCACGGCCTCCAGTCGGCCCTCCTCCGCTCCCGCGCCGCCGTCGCTGCCCTCGTCAACGCGGACGTCGCCGAGCTCTCTCTCGTCGATAACGCCACCACTGCCGCCGCCATCGTCCTTCAGCACGCCGCCTGGAGCTTCGCCGAGGGCCACTTCGCGCGCGGCGACGCGGTGCTCATGCTCCACTACGCCTATGGCGCCGTCAAGAAGTCCATCCACGCCTACGTCGCCCGCGCGGGGGCCACCGTCGTCGAGGTGCCGCTTCCGTTTCCCGTCGCCTCCGCCGACGCCATTATCGCTGAGTTCCGTGCCGCGCTTGCCCTTGCGAAGGCCGGGGGGCGCAGAGTCCGGCTCGCGGTCATCGATCACATCACCTCCATGCCCAGTGTCATCATTCCGGTGAAGGAGCTCATCGCCATCTGCCGCGAGGAGGGCGTCGACAAGGTGTTTGTCGACGCTGCGCACTCCATTGGGCAGGTCCCTGTCGATGTGCGTGATATTGGTGCCGATTTCTACACCAGCAACCTCCACAAGTGGTTCTTTTGCCCCCCGGCCGTGGCATTCTTGCACACCCGCAAAGATGACCCAATAGCCTCCCAGCTCCACCACCCTGTTGTGTCTCATGAGTATGGCAATGGGCTGCCTATGGAGAGTGGATGGATTGGGACAAGGGATTACAGTGCCCAGCTTGTTGTGCCTGACGCTATCGACTTTGTGAACCGGTTCGAGGGTGGGATTGAGGGGATACGCAGCCGGAACCATGAGAAGGTGATCGAGATGGGTATGATGCTTGCTGAGGCTTGGGGGACGTTTCTTGGCTCAGCACCAGAATTGTGCGGAAGCATGGTTATGGTGGGGATGCCTGGTTGCCTTGGCATTGAGAGTGATGATGACGCGCTGAGGGTGAGGACCATGTTGAGGAATGATTTCAAGGTGGAGGTGCCAATATACTACAATTCAAGAAGGGTGGATGTACAAGAGATGTCAAATGATAAGAATGGTGATCCAGTGACAGGGTATGTGAGGATCTCACACCAGGTTTACAATGCCAGGGAGGAGTATGAGAGGCTGAGAGATGCTGTCAATAAGCTTGTTGCTGATGGGTTCACCAGCTGCAAATTGCGACCTTCTGAGAAGGTACTCTCTTGTTGAAATTGGCCTCGCTTTAATCCTTTCTTTTTCTTTGTTGTTTGACTCTTATTTCTTCATCAATCACGACTGCTTGCCTTGGTTAATATAATATTTTTCAATTTTATTGAAGACTCCAACAACACCTTAGATGTTCTCTGTTTATATACTTGGTTTAGTAGCCTAATATAATGCATTCTTCTACAAGGATATTAGTTCATTTACTGGATTTTAAGTTCATTTATGTGTATATTTTATTGAAGACTCCAACAACACCTTAGATGTTCTCTGTTTATATACTTGGTTTAGTAGCCTAATATAATGCATTCTTCTACAAGGATATTAGTTCATTTACTGGATTTTAAGTTCATTTATGTGTATATGCTATCAGCTAGGATGCCCCGATACGCGATACAGATACGGCGATACAATATTTTCCAAAAACAAGGATACGTCGATACAGCAAATGTGTGTACATGAAAATAAAAAATTGTAAACAGGCTACGAGAGAGAGAGAGAGAAACTGAGATTACCTCGATGAATTGAATGCTATATATTCCATTAATCAACCGGGCAAGATAGCACTTTCCAGTTGGTACCTTGTACAACTGCAATGCATCAGATTTTCTTGTATCTCAGATGTCCAATGGCATAACCAATTAACCATCAATGCTTGGCTAGTAATGAAAAAAAAATGAAACTTGAATAGTTTAAATGACATCCTGCTGCATAGTCAATCCTACAAGTAAAAACTTCCACTGACCTCCACAAAATTGTTAATGAAACTGAAAGAACAGTGATGCATCTAGCTTAATACCTGTCATCAGGTCAACCGCTTCAGCTGGTACTTCCTTCCCCATCTCCTTAAATCATTTTGCTGCCCGAGATTTGAGTTTGCTTGGCAATGGGAACATTACCACAGCAGTCTGTTGCATACAAGAGTAAATGGCATTACATAAGACATGAAACCATCCAACATTAAGATCTGTTAAATCAATAACCTCTCAGCAAAATTGGCATGTTTCTCCTTTTGCAGATTACCTTACGGTAATTTGTAAATGGCCTCAGCTTGCATATGCGGGCATTTTTGTAAACATTTGTTTGGTGGATGATGTCATTGCGAGGGATCTTTGCAGCCCTGTCCAGCAATGTGTTGAAAATCACTGTAGCACGATCCATCAAACGATCAAAACGCTCACCATAGTTATGCTTATGCAACAATCCTAGCACCTGCAGATATTGTAATAAACTGAAAATCAATTCAAAGTAAATGAAAACACTAGTTGTAAGATGAGTGGAAAACGTTCATTTGGTCCAATGCAAGGTTAGTTCCAAGAAGAACAAAGCGTTTCTCTGGATGTTCCTTGACCCACTTCTCTGCCCACGTCGACTTCCCTGAAGTTGGGAGACCAACCATCATCAGAACCTCACATGCTCTTTGTTCTGCAAACACAGGGCCAAATACTACATTTCCAACGGCACAAACTGACGCCCAGGGCTTATAACCATCAACCGGCTCCAGCCCATCCTCCCCACTAAACTGCATCTCGACGACAACATTCTTCAGCAGTACACGTGGAAAGACTGCCGATTCCCATTGCATTGGCTTCATAGGAGCATCAACCAAACAAAGACCTTTATCACTTGCATCAAAAATTTGTGGAGCAGGGAGAGGCCGCGAGGGAGTAGAGGGAGCTGTGGCCGGTGTGAGTAGGGAGAGCGGTGGGGGAGCAGTGGGAGCTGCGGTCGACGGGAGCAGGGAGAGCGGCGGGGGAGCAGAGGGAGCGGCGGCCGGCGGAAGCAGGGGGAGCAGGGAGAGGCGGCGAGGGACCAGAGTGAGCGGCGGCCGGCGGGAGCAACAGGAGCAGATGGATCTCCAGGCAGCGGTTGGCCGGTGGCCTCCAGGCAGTGGTGGCGGCAATCGAGGAGGAGCGAATGTGCAGGAGGAGAGGAGGGCTCGGCCTGGTGTGACCGACGTCTTGGAATGGTGGGCGTGAGGAGACATTAGGGCTTCGGTGTTCGGCCGGTTTCTCTGTTGGGCCAGGATTTAATTGGGCCATATGTATCGCTCGCGTATCGCGCCGTATCGGTCAAGTATCAAAGTATTTTTTAATTTTTTTCAGCTGAAATTCACCGATACTTCGCCGATACCATATCACCGCGTATCGGAACGTATCGCCGTATCGGACACGCGTACGGCAGTTGGGAGCCGTATCGGTGCTTCCTAGGCTATCAGTATATCTATGCGTTCACAATTTCCAGATTATACAACCTTTAGGATAGCTGATGTTGATGATTAATGGTTGCAGAGGTACTGCCCAAAATGTTGTTTGACATGGCAACAAAATAGTCAACTGTAGTATTCAGTATTTGCATCAAGAAAATTTGATTTGAAATAAACCGCATGAACAATGGCTACCAACAGTCCAATAGGTTTTTACCTTGTATTTATGAAGAAAATTGAACTTGAAGGTCAAGACAATATGTAGTCAGAGAAGTCCTTTTCCTTCATCCATGTTTGGTTGCCAAACTACTGCAGTGCACAAACTTACGTTGAGAATGCTCCCAGGACATAAAACTTAACTCTCAGTTCTCACTGAGGTTCATTGCCTTTAACTTTCCTATATTTAACATCTCACTCACTATCTGTCATGTGCATGTGTGTGACATTCTACAGTGTCACAACTTACCAGTCTATGAACTTTGAAGTTTTATGTACTCGTATACCAATAGAACATAAAAATGTTTGTCAGCAAATGGTTCTATGCATGCTTGAGACCGTAGCATATTCTTGTTGAAAAATGCTAAAGAGATGTGTTATAGGCGTGGGCCTTGGGCCTAGCTGGGTTATTATTAGGAATTAGAGATTGGTTTCTATTTAAGTTAGAGATTAGTTTCCTTGTATTAGAGATATGATATCAGTTAGAGATATAATTGAGATTAGATTCTATCTGTTAGGGGAAGTCGTCTATATAAGGAGGCTACCACATGCTATTGTCATCAAGCAAAGTAATATCAAAGTCTTCGTAGTCTATAGTCTCTCCTCTCTCCCTACGCCGACGCCATCCGGCCATCTTCTTGGTGGTGTTTACCCGTTATGAACTAAGGTTCATAACTATAGGCATGTTCTTTAAGTCAAAAGTTGGCGGCTTTTGGCTTTTGCTACAGTACCTAACTTTCAAACGGAATATTTTCTCAAGACGGGGTCTACAAGTTAAACGATCTACACGTTAAAAGCCCAACATTTGTACCAGCCAAAATCGCAAGTGAGTATCTGTTTCTCCGTAATCTGTACCGTAAATAGCCAAAATTCAAAAAATTCAGCTAAAAGTTATAAGCCGCAACCGAAAAGAACATGCCCATAGCACTACAAGTCACAAGTGTCACATGACTATGAGGGCTTTTCAGCCATGCTGATTGCTGAGTACTCCTGAGTTTTTTTTTCTCCTGACTTGTGAGATAAACAAAATCCTTTAGTTTTCCCATATTATAACTTCTAATACAGAACATTCGGCTGATTTCTTGGTACAAGTTATCCATGAGTGTCATGTGTGCAGAAACAAAATAAAGAAGACATTTTGAAACTTTTAACAAGCGTAATTGTGAGTCAACAAATGGCTTGAATTGCCTGTAAGAAAAAAATAATTGATTTTCAAAATGCTAGTGAGATTGGAGTGGTCTCCCACTGGTGATATTGGATGTTCCATTTTGTAATTGAAACACAGCTGTTTGTGACTGCTAACTCCTTACTTTTTGAAGAGTGCAAAATGTATGCTATGTTAGCTCAGTTGTCTGATGGGAACTTTCTGTCTAATTTACCTGACTGTGAACTTGTGTTGTTCATATAAAAGTGTACTTAAGGAGCATTCATTTATTTATAAGAAGTTTTTATCATAATAGAAGATCACTAGAGTTGATAAGTATATGGAAATTGACCTGCGCATGCTGGATAACCTTACTGGTTGTTGTAGTGATTTGTTCCAGGAAAATGGCAAAAAGTATTAATGTGCTGTAGCACTATACATTTTTGTGTTTTTACGAGTGCCTTTAGCTATGTTGTATATGCTAAGCTGCCAAGGTTTCTCTTTCACTGATTTTGTGATCACTATGGAATCATTTTGCCATATTTACCTGTAATTTTGCTAGTACATACAGAGTAGGGAGTTGCGTTCAGAAGCAAACTTGCCCTTTATTGTTTTTTATCCATTGTAATCATGGAAGTTTTTCCCACAAGAAAGGTTTAAAGTCGGATCCCATTTAAAGGCACTATTCTTTTTTATTGCGGCTGATGACTTTTGGCTGTGGCTTGTAGGTCTCATGAATAGTATTGAATAATACTGACTGATAGAAACTGAAGCCAAAAGCTGGCTGAAAATCGGAAAAGAATGGGGGGGGGGGGGGGGGGGGGGCAAAAGCAGCTGCTCATGAGGATAATTGTTAGTGAGGAAATCAGAGCACTGTATATATTGCACTCTATATTCTTATATGCACTTACAAGTTTTATTGGATTAAGGCAAACTTAATATAGATTTGACAACAAAGTTGTTTTCCAAGAATATAAATCCTGTCAGGTATCAGGGTGTCAAGAGTTCCATAGTTGACAAACATGGCCCATGGACGTCCCAAGTTTCACACAGCAAGTGTTTCGATGCTGTTGTGAACTTGCGATTGTCTTTTTCATGAATAGTGATTATGCTGACAACTTAACTTTTGGCTGAGGCTCTTGATATGTGCTAATGATCAAAGTATGATGATTGTTCATTACTAATCTGATTTCAAACGTATTATGATCTGACGGATTTATCATAATTATGATTGCAGCAAGAAACCTTGGCGTGACAACATTACGGTCAGGCAGCACTCCATTTGAAGATGTTGTGGCCAACTACTTAGGTGTGGATCGTGCCACAGCCAGTGCTGCACTGAGGTCTAGTTCTTCCGTCCCGTAGTCCCATGGCATCGTCAGTTGATGGTGTACTTTCAGAAACTGACAAGTGTTGTATTTGCGATCTGTTCGTGACAATAATGCGCACTGGCATGTCTTTGTTTCCCTCATTTTCGAGCTGTAATGTAAGAATAATCTGAATCTAAGGAGATTTGCAGCCATTGTAGATTGATTGCTGGTTACCGAATCGGGAATGCTCCTCTGTGCACCGCAAATCGTCATTCTACCGATCTGATCAAGTGGCTGTTTCCACAGTGCTGCCCAACACTGAACAACGGCCTGTACAGATTGCTAGCCTCTGTTTACCTAGCCATTGTATTGTATATTTGTATCTTCGTCCATGGCCAGGAGAATGCGTTATATGGTTGAAACACTTACAAGTTCTGGAAGCATTTATGCCAAGCGCAGCAATTTGGAGCCGTCCTGTAGAGAGTTGAGAGCGCGACGGTGCTCGCCGTTGGTGGCATTTGGACTCTCTTCTGTGGTGAGTCACTACTCTATTCGGATAAATTCACCTCCTTTCGTTAACTATACAAGACTGCAAATGGCAAATTTGTATGAGCAGCATTGTAAATCTTGTAGACGGCAAGGGATAAATGATGATATGATACGAGCCTGTTTTTCTTTACTTCATTTATACCGTACTGTCGTTCCTCAAAAAATTTGTACCGTACTGTAAGTGCAACGTGGGTGAACGTGTTTAATCCTGTACATAGCATATTTTCTCCTTGTTGGACTGATTTATTGGGCCTGTGTTCAGTGGCGGACTCAGGAATAAAATATAGCTAGGGCGAACTCGTATGTGTGAAGCAAATAGTATTAGCCAAAAACAAAATAATCCATGACCAAACTACATTGCAATCACACTAATAAGAGTATATAATACAAAATGGAAGTAATAACTACAATTCGAACCCAAACATGTGTAGATAACGGTAGGATATTAAACAATACCTCACTAATGAAGTTAAGCTTTTTCAGTGAATCGTCTGGTTAACCTTTGCCAAAGCTTGTTCTTCTCTTTATTTCTTCAAATATCAAATCATACATATTTATAACTGATCTTGGTTCCTCCTGTGATGCTGCCAATGCCATGCTCCTAAGTCCTAACAAAATAACAAATTGAAGAGCTACAACTGCAATTCTCTGCTGTCCAGAGTAGCATAAGGTTGGAAAGTGTACAAACAGAACATTCTGTGATTTGCGAAGAAAATGTGTGTTGGTGAATGGTTTTTGAATCCTCAGGAAGGCATAGACTAGGTAAGTTTTCTTCAATTTCATTATCAATAGATTCTATATGTTAAGATGTCTTATAGACTACAAATCAATTCTTTAATTGCCATTTTCCATTTAAATAAGAATTTAGACTAAGCAAAGTCACATGCACAAGCCCGCCGCAAAAATGTATCATGTAAGGCCATGTTTAAAACGCAAAATGGATCAACTCAGCTGCAGCTCCAACTCCAGCTCCGACCCCGACTCCCCGTCCCCTCAAATTAAACGGCTGTCCCACGGCACGGCTCCGCCTTAGCCAGCTTAGCCTTGCCTATATACTTATGTAAGGCCCGAGATGAGGTAGGCATATATATTTACTTGGACACGTATACGAATTCATATCATATTTTAACAAACATTAATAGTAGTAAGACTTGCAGTACGCAGTTCTATGGACGGAAACTGTCCTAGTTGAACAAGTGCTGCTAAAAATGCCATTCACTAAAAATGTTAGCATTCCTGTTGTCTACAAAACTATGAACTATATGTACTGATTTTTCTTACTTTCCTTTGCAACATGGGACACTAGAGCCTGCTTAACTCATCTGCATTTTTCTCAACATTCAAATGACTTTCATCTTGCATGACAATGTTGCTGCCTCAAGAGCTGTGCAGAAAGACATGAATCGTATCAGATATGGAACGATGCAGCCAGAAAGTATGCAGCATCTATGCACAAAACTCCAACTCAGGACAATAACGTGATGTGCTTCTGCAGCGGCTATGAGCCTGAAGGGGCCCAAATTCTGCATTCCAAATCTCTTGGGAAAAAGAGAGGGTGACATTAGCTTGTTTCTTGACCCTTTTTTCTTTTGTGAAAATCAGCTTGTTTCTTGACATGAATCCTCTGCTGGGATCAGAGCCAAATGATCCATGTGAAAACATGAGAGACTGAGTAACACTACTTCATAACGAGAAAGTCTGATTTTTTTCAAACCCAGAAAGTCTGAATTTGAACCGTCTGCATCTCAAACATTGATTTTCAATCAGATGAACGGGACTCTCAGAATGGACTTTTCATGCATATGACCAAACATTTTTCTCTACAAAAAGTACATCACCATGATCAGAAGTAGTAAGCAGATCTATCATCGACCTTCTTGAAATTAAGCACGCAAAACCCTATTATTAGACGCATTAATTAGCTTGCAATCACTGCAAATACATTCTCCAAAAACCAATAGTACTCCATATAATGAAAGGAACAGAATGGTATTCAGAAATGGTTTCACAGATTGATTACAAGCAATCCTAGCTAAAACTGATAGTACTAATTCACACGGTTCCAACCAATAATCTGTACGCAAGTACGGTTCCGCTACGTGTGTTTTCTCCTCCAAGGCTCCAATCAGAGCTCTGGTCATAGCTAGCTGGTCACTTAGTGCCTCCTGTATCACATACCGGTTAATCTTCTTCTCCTCCGATCCAGTCCTGGCTGGCGGCAGCAGTAGCGCCCAGCAGCAGCTGAGCAGCACACCAGCTCTGGAGGAGGAGGAGGGAGGGGGGTGGGGGTTCCGCCGGCGACTGGAGCTCGGGCGGCCGCCCGACCTCGCCCGAAGGGCAGGTCCGCCACTGCCTGTGTTTCTACACTTAACATAATATCATCCATATTTTAGAAACGTGGATGCTATCAAAAGTCTCTTGCAGCTGTTATACGTACACGCATGACAAAACGTAACAGTTCAGGGGCACAAAACATATGCATAGCATAGTTTGTAAAACAGCCTTTTCGATCGGAAATATGTGAAACAACCTGTCTCCCTCTTTTGCAGGCTGTGGATTTTCTAAAAATATTCCATGGGCTTTCCTCTTGATTTCAGACCAAAGGGAACAAGAAAGGTCATGATTTCAGACTACAAGGAACATGAAAAGAAACAAAAAAAATCTCTGTGAGGAACCACTGGTAGCATATTCTTTGTTAGCCTATCCATTTAATTGCCAACCTCTGAAGCAGTTCAAATAAATACATATTTCTGCATCAACCCATCAGGCATCACCAAGTCACCAACCTGTTGCTCTCTCCTTTGATTTTCTTAACACCGTTCGTCCCCTTCCATCCATTCTCTCTGCTTATTATAATCACAGGCCCCCTTTTACTATTTCTTCAGAAGAACCATCCTTTCATCCTTTGTCTACTTCGCACTGAAGAATTTTGTCCTGGACATGTAGGCCAGGTTGCGTTTGAGCCCACATGTCAGTGGAACAGCAGTGAGCAAGCTTTATTACATTCTTTGGCTGTTTGCTTTCTAGACAGTGCCACACGACTAACACCTTCGTCTGATTGGTGTGTGTGTCCCCTATTTATCATCCACTCTTTCCCCTCGAGTTCTCCACTAGCTTTCCCTTCTCTCTCTCTGATAGACTGGTTTGGGAAGCAAACAGCGCAAGGTATGAGTCCATCAGCCTAGCTAGCTGCTTAATTACTTGCCATCAGTTCATCACTCTACAGTTGAGATATTTGAGCTATTATCCACTTTGGAGTTCCTAATCTTGTTCTTATGTACTAGTAAGCAGCCTTGCATATCTTGATTCTCTCTCTGTTGACATGTTTTCTTGTTTTTGTTCTTTTCTTGATATGCTGCTAAGGATTCTTAGATCTTCGATTTCATGGCTGTGCTGTTACCAGACAAAACGGATAGTAGAATACATCTAAACCATATAGTTGGGATTTTACCTGATTTCGATCAAAATCTGTTTAATCGTGTTCAATTTCTTGTTATGAGCTACTGCTACATGGTTTTTGTTTTAAGCTGCTGTAAATCTTCCAGTGAATAAGCTCTATTATTGGATTCATAGATGATTCACATGACATGCCAGTCTTATCCTAATTGGGGTTTATTTTACTCAGGGAGTTCTGGGGCCATGTGGCAGAAGCATCTTTTGTTGGTCACTTGCTTATGGACTCTGTCATGTGCCTTGCTGATTCACGCTTCCTCTGATGGATTGCTAAGAATCAACCTGAACAAGAAGAGACTGGACAAGGAAAGTTTGACTGCTGCAAAATTGGCAAGGCAGGAGGGCCACCATCTGAGGTCTGATGGCTCTCGCCACTATCTCGGCGTTTCAAGTGATGACATAGTTCCTTTGGACAACTACCTGGACACTCAGTACTTTGGAGAGATTGGCATCGGCACGCCACCGCAGAACTTCACTGTGATATTCGACACCGGAAGCTCCAACTTGTGGGTTCCATCATCGAAATGCTATTTTTCAGTAAGTTTATTACCTAATAGACATATGATACTATGGTACATGTTTTGAGTAATGGAAGATAGATGCAAAAAATTTGACGTTTTTTGATGTTTATGCTTTCCAGATAGCATGCTACTTACACCACAGATACAAGTCAACCAAGTCAAGCACATACAAAAAGAATGGTAAGACAGAAATACAGAATACTTCGCTCCTGTTCAATATTGGTTCTTCCTTTAGCAAGTCAGAAATATGTCTCTTAAACACTTTCAAATTGTTCAGGAGAAACTTGCACAATTACCTATGGCTCTGGGTCAATTGCTGGCTTCTTCAGTGAGGACAGTGTGTTAGTTGGTGATCTTTTTGTCAAAAATCAGGTGATTGTTGAATGTGTATCTCAGTGAAACATTTATATGCATGAGTACTAATGCTGTAGTTTCATTGTTCTTTCAGAAGTTTATTGAGACAACCCGTGAAACAAGTGTTACTTTTATCATTGGAAAGTTTGATGGTATACTTGGCCTTGGATTTCCTGAGATCTCTGTGGGAGGAGCTCCTCCAATTTGGTACATATTCAAGCCTTTTAATAGATTCTCATTGTGTCACAACCTCAGCAATGCTGTTGCTTGAATACCCTTTCTATGTTGTATGCAACAAACAGGCAGAGCATGAAGGAGCAGAAACTGATTGCAAAGGACGTCTTCTCGTTCTGGCTTAACCGTGATCCTGATGCATCCACTGGAGGTGAGCTCGTCTTTGGTGGAGTAGACCCAAAACACTACAAGGGGTGCCATACATATGTTCCTGTTACTCGCAAAGGCTACTGGCAGTTTGACATGGGGGATCTTCTTATTGATGGCCACTCAACTGGCTTCTGTGCTGGTGGTTGTGCTGCTATTGCTGACTCAGGAACTTCACTGCTCGCTGGCCCAACGGTATGTGTTCTTGCTTCCCTAAGTGGTAGAATGTGCATTTGGACATGTTCTGGAATTACGGTACAACTGAAATATTTTCATTTTATATTGCTTCCAGACCATAGTGACTCAAGTGAATCATGCAATTGGGGCTGAGGGAATTATCAGTACAGAATGCAAAGAAGTAGTGAGAGAGTATGGAGAGATGATCCTTGAGTTGCTCATAGCACAGGTTTGTTCGCTTGCTGGTTTCCCCCTCTGTTATCTGAACAACGGGAGAAATTTTGTTGTGATGCATGTGTTTTTTAAATTGCTTTTGAATTCTCTAACTATAGAACATTTTTTTGTTATTGAGCAGACAAGCCCGCAGAAAGTGTGCACTCAGATCGGCCTCTGTGTGTTTGATGGTACTCATTCTGTCAGGTTAGCTCAACAAATGCATGAAGTTGTAATTCTCATTTTACTACCTGTGTATTTTTCTTTTCTCATGGCATGTTTCACAAATAACTATGCAGTAACCAAATCGAATCTGTCGTTGAGAAAGAAAAGCGGGGTTCTGATCTTTTCTGTACTGCTTGCGAGATGGCTGTTGTCTGGATACAGAATCAGCTCCGAGAGAACCAAACGAAAGAGCTCATTTTGCAGTATGCTAATCAGGTCAGTATTACTGCCTTAGTTATGTCACACCAGTTTTTCACTTTTTCTGATTGTGAAGTGATGAAGAATGTGATGACATTCCAATTCCAATGTGCATTGCAGCTCTGTGAGCGTCTCCCGAGCCCCAACGGTGAATCAACTGTCGATTGTCATCAGATCTCAAAGATGCCAAATCTTTCATTCACCATAGCAAACAAGACTTTCACGTTAACACCGGAGCAGGTGAGTTCCTAGTTACACTTGGCTCATTCTTGAACTTATAGCGATGTTATTATTTTCAGAAACACAATCTCTTTTCCTTAATGTCTATATGTTGGTTTGGGGGGAAACACGTCAATCAGCTCAACTTATTTCTTTGCTACTATTAATTGTTTCTGACAATTTCCAAACTTGATCCCAATGAACTCAAACAGTACTAGCGCAGTTCACTTAATTCTTATTCACAAAAAAAGTTCACTTCATTCTTGGACACATCATACCCTGAATTGAGAAAGATCAAGAAGCAGCTAACCAAATACTCATGCAGTTCACTTCATTCTTGAACTTTTGAGGATCCGCAAAGTTCACCATTGTAACTTTAAACATAGCCGTTGCCTTGGCCCTTTTTATATGCCTTGTTCATATATAAGATCTACCTCCCCGTCTCTGTGTTCCAGTACATAGTAAAGCTGGAGCAAGCAGGGCAAACCGTTTGCATCAGTGGGTTCATGGCATTCGACGTACCGCCCCCTCGCGGTCCGCTCTGGTATGCAGCATATATGAAATAAGTGGCACTCCACACTGATTCTTCCTTTTCTGTGACCCCCCAGCAACATGCAATCTGATACTGCGGCTTATGAATTTGCAGGATACTTGGAGACGTCTTCATGGGAGCATACCACACTGTCTTCGACTTCGGTGAGAACAGGATTGGGTTTGCCAAATCTGCATGAGGATTTGGGGACTAAGCCTTCACCCTCAACATCTCCGATCTATTAGAAATTTAGAACCAGTTTGTTACAGCGGCATTGTACATATTGCAGACTTACCTAAGTTGCAGTGTCTAGTATACGCAGAAATGTATCTGCAGTGAAGCCGTGTATGAGTTATAGGACACGAGTTTGTTGATGTAATGAGGGCAAGGGAGCACGATGATAGTTAGGCCTTTCCGTCTGATCGCATCATATAGATGGTTTCGATCACACATGGGGCTGCACAAGTATGAACCTTTCCGACTTGAATAAGTATTCGGGATGTGATGGTAGCGTTCGTTTTGCGAGACGCCAGTGTAATATCCTAAAAATGTCTCTTTTAAGGGCTTGTGCATAAGTAGTAAAAAAATATGAGAAAATGGGATGTTTGGAATTTTAGGAGAAGGATTGGTTTTCTGGAACAAGTCAGTCAGAGAGTTGGAGGCAGAAAATATAGTTACTTCTAATAAAATCATTTTTTTAGAGGGGGTCATGTTTTTTGGAGAGGATTTGTATGGGTGGATCTGTTGGATGGAGATCTAACGTTCCAGATTAATCTGACTATTTTTGTTCTAAAAAATAGTCGAATGTTGTATAGAAATTCCTTAAAATTTATAGTAGTTATAATAAAAAAATTTAAATAGTGTGAAATAAGTCTAAAAACTAAAAGCAGAACTCCAGGTGAGCATCCTCTGCATCAGTCACCGCGTGGCAGCCGCTCACCGGCCGAAGGAGCGCGCTGTCCTGGGTCTTCCCACGCGATACGCCGTACGGCCGTAGCGTCGCCTTGGGCGCGTTCCCGCGATCCACCCGATTGCTTGCGCGTGGATGCTACGCCGGTGCGAGAAAGCCAGCAAGGCGAGCGGTCGCCGCCGGAGCAGTGCGCCACGGGAGGGTAACTGGTGGCAGTTCAAGCGCTCGGCCAGAGGAGAACCAGAGGGAGGCAAAAAACAAGGCTGGCGACTCGATAGTTTGGATACGTGCTGCGGCTGCATGCAGACATGCTATTTGCCAAGCAAGGGAGTAGTGAGCCAGCCGTGGAGGGAGATTCAAGGAGGAGAAAATAAGAGAAGGGAAGAAGTAAGGATTAGATCATTGTTTTGATGTGCTTCATCATCTAGTTTCCCTTCTGCTATTTATTTTAATTAGAGATTAAAATCAGGATGAGAGGGAGGATTAGTATGTTTCTAAGTCAGGGCAAATCGAGTAGCAGATCGGTTTGGTCAGTTATATCGGTTTGGTCAGTTTATGAGTATGAGCATTGCATTAAGAGAAATTGAGATGAGCTATAGATGTATGTGGATGAGAATTGATAAGATTGAGATTTGAGATTTGAGTTAATGGTAAATTGTTGAGTTGTGGGCTCACCTTTACTTATTTGTTGTTTTTATGTGAACGATAAAAATGACATGCATGTGTGGATATAGGATATGAATCATTGCACTTTTGTATCTCTTTATGCCACCTAGCAATTCATCACTTGCGGATATGAATAATTTAGTAGCTCTCATTATAGTAATTGAATATTTATGGTTTCCTTAGTTCTTATAGTTCTTAACTAATTAATAGTTTCTTAATTTAGATTATCAATTGATTCATCTTAATGATTATTTGGTTTATCTTAAATTCAGTTCGTTGTTTACCGTGTTGCTGAAATTTAATAATTCATGGTCATATTGAGCTTTTGTTCTTGTGGCTTAGCTAATAGTAAAGTGTAATTTAGTGGTTTAAATTGGTAGTGATTGTAGTTATGGTAACATTCTAGGATTTTATTAAGCTGGGGTGTTACAGCTAGGGTTTCACGAAGGTGATAATTGAGTTGGATTGCCATGAAGGGATGAATCTGTGGATGCGGAAGGAGGATAGATCCTCCTCTACCGTAATGCATTATTAGAAGCAGGAGAGTTGGATTCCCAGGAAGGTGTCATTGTGCTTCGCTGTGGTCCAGAAGTAGATGTAGCACCTAATTCATGCACAACCTAGGAGAGAGGAGGGCATAGGCCTTGTACTGTAGACCGGTGTAACAGTCCAGATTTTTATAAAAATTAAAATAAATAATAAAAATTGGTTAAAATAAAATTAAAATTAAAATAAGTATTTTTGTGCCTAAGTTTTAAATTTTGATTTGCCCTGAATTTCTGTTTTTGCAAAAGCTTAATTTAAAAAGTATTTCAAGTAAAACCTAAAAATATTATTAAATAAAATGATATTTTGATTTTATATAAAAATTCTATGTCAAATTAAATATTTAGAGTTATTTGGCTTTTATTTGGTTTCCTGGATTTTTCTGAGTTTGAAAATGTATTTTTGAAATTAAAAAGTATTTTAAGTATGAAAATTAAATACCAACATTAGTTGGGAATATTTTTATTAAGTCCAAAAAGTATCCAGGAGGTTCTCTGAATTTTTCTGGAATTTTTGGAGTTTATTTTGTATTTTTCTGAGGCTTAATGCATTTTCTAGGGCTTTCTGAAAATCAAAAACTAAAATTCAAAAAACAATTTCACATCCCTCCTCTCCGGCCGCCACGTGGACGGCCAGATTGCCGCCCACATCGTAACCGCCATCCCGCCTTCACCACCTCCCCGCTCGCCACGCGTACGGGCCCTATCTGCGCCACGTCGCCCCTCGGCCAAACCGCCCCGTCCGCCCACGCTTCTCCCTCCGCCACCCGATCCGCCCCTTGGCCACGCGGCCCCATCCACGCCACTCGCTCCTCCTCTCTCTACGCGTGGGGCCCGCCTGTCGGCTCCGTCTTCCCCGGCCGCCTCCTCCTTCCTCCCGCGCCGCCGCCGTCCACAACCGCCTTCTCCGCCTGACCCGATCGCCACCCCCTTCTTCGGCCACACCCCCACTCCCGCACGACCCGCGCCCCGCCTTCCCCACGTCCCCTCTAACCGTGCCCCCACTCCCCACTCCCGCCCGCAACCGCCGCCTGTAACCGCCGTCTCTCCGGCGAGAGATTCCCGGCAACCCTCCCCTCGCCGGCCCCCTATAAAAGCCCCATTGGCTCCGCCTCCTCCCACCGCACCTCCCCCGCTCTCCAATTTCCTCTCTTTGCCGCCGGAGCTCCCTCGCCGTCGCCACCCGAGCGCCGCCGTCGCCCCTTCCTCGCCGCCGGCCGCCTCCGGTGCCCACCGAGCCCTGCGACACGGTGAGCCCACCTCCCCTCGGTTCCCTCTCCCTCCTGCGCCGCTCGCCGCCGGCCACAGCCCGCCGGAGCGCCGGCGAGCTCCCTTCCCCGAGCGCCACCACCGGCCGCCCGACCCATGTCAGCCAACCTGCCCGCGTGGCAGCTGCGTGTCACGCCACATCGGCGCCGCGTCGGCAACCCCGCCCCATCAGCGCCACGCAAGCGCCAGCCCGCCACCCGTGCCACCTCGGCACTCCCTTCTGCCCGTGGACTTGGTCCATGGACCAAGGGTCCACCTGTCAGAAATTTCCTGCTGATGCAATAATTAAGGTTTTTCAGCAGAAAAATAATTCCAAAAATCCCTTTTTCCATTTTCTCTCTTCTCAAACTTCCCGGAGCCCGTTCTTCTTCGTCCTAATTCCGATTTGGCCCATTCAAATTTCTAAATTCATCAAAAATTCCCCTATATCCATTTCTAACCTCAATTCAAATATTTAAAGTCAATTTGAATTTAATTGAATTTGGTGGTTTATTTTCGCGTGTAGACTTCGACGATTTGGGAAATTTCTTCGACGAAGATTCAAACCAAGTTGAAGAGCAAGGCAAGTCACACTCCTTGATCATGTTGATCCTAGTTTTCAAAATAAAATTATGTTGATTTAAATTATATTGCATGCATATTTTTATTCAGCGTATTTCAATTCAGATTTAAATTTAGTTATTACCTACTTGTTAATCCCTCCATTGAATTTGAATTCCCCAATACCTTGTCACCCTAGAATCAAATTCTAGTTAATACATTAGTGTTGGCTAGAGAGTTTAATCAAATGCTTAGCCCTGCATAGTCATATAATTTTATTTTGGGATATCTTTCACATAAAATGATAACCCTGTTCACATAAAATGATACGCTTTTGATATGTACTCTTGACTTTGGTGAGTCAAGGAGGTTTATGAATTATTTTGCAAATAAAATATGAAACTGGTTTAGACTTAGGCAATTGGTTAGAATGGTGGGTGCAGGCATGCCCTGTTGGTTGGAGCCGCAGTGGTTGATTGTCGTGCACAGGGGTATGTGGTTGGGCCTAAGTCAGATTAAGGACCGATTTGTGAGCTACTGTTGCAAAGCCCTATCGTACTACCACATGGCTGGTATGGGACAGCCCTGGCTGAATAATTTGCGAAGTCCCAACCTGATTCAAGTCGGAGGTTGAAGGTGGGCGTAGTTAGTGCCATGCGAAGTCCCACTTGGGTGAGCATGGTTGTAGCCATGAGAAGTCTCACTCAGGCTCAAGAGGGGGTCCCGGTCTGGTGGATTCCTTACTGGGGTGAAACCTTAGAGTTGGCTCGACCAGGTTGAAGGCTTTGCATTGTAAAGGCCTTGTCACGACTCCTCACCGCACACCTAAGGAAGTGTGTAACTCGCGTGGCAATATGGGATGATCGTGTCTTGTGGGTAAAGTTGTACAACCTCTACAGAGTGTATAATCTATCCTGGATAGCCGTGCCCACGGTCATGGGCATGCTGAGTACAAGTTTTTCATGGATTGGATTTTGTTTTTCAAAAATAATTTTCGAAAACCTTATGGATGGATGGAATCCATGAGAGAATGAAAACCTTGTGGGTGGATGGAACCCATAAGAGAGATTGGAAGCTTTTGGATGGATGGAATCCACGAGTGTTTGGAAACGTGTGGATGGATGGGATCCATACGTGATCTTTTGGAAAAGATGGTCCAGGTGGGATGTCCGTGGATAGGTTGGTGTTTGGTCGAAGCCTGCACTAATGGTATTATTTTCAATTACAAGTATTGTTTTTTACTTACTGTATTAAATTCAGCAATTTCAATCTATCTATTGTATTTCATTAAATGTTGTTTTATGCAAACTAACCCTATAAGCCTTCCCTTGAAGCCTCGTGTGATTTGCGGAGTACAAGTTTGTACTCACCTTGCAATCCCCATACAGAGGAAGATGTAGACAACAACGGTGAAGATCTAGACGAATAGGCCGCGTCTTACTGTCGTTTGCCTGTGGGCAGGCTTGGGCTTCGCTTTATTTATTTTGCCAATGGGCGTTGATGTAAGACTTGCCATACGATCGAACCCTTTTATTTAATATAATTGGTCATTTGTGCTTGATATTTATCTTTGTTGCACTGTATACACTAGCTGATCCTAGACTAGTGCGATTTACAGAGGATCCAGGAGTCATTACTCCGGGTTCCGACAGCGTTGCACTCAAGGTCGCCCACTACCACCATCATGGCCACCAAAACCAGGTAACCGGTGGCTATAACACTAGCCACTAGCCTTCTTTGGGTTGGACTAAGTGGGCCGAACCTAGCCCATAGCGCGTAAAAAAAGGAAAAGAAAATCCGGCCGACCTATTTGGCAAATAAGCCCTTGAAGTTTCGAACAATCAAGAAATTTTGCTGAGAATATGAAAATGATTAAAATATTGACCCTGACGTTTGTTAGAATTGCAAATAAGTCCAGCAGACCAAATTTAGCTCTAAAGAAATTAATTTTTAGATTACATGAGCTTGTTTATAGTATCTTTAGCTCTTTGGTATTATTATATGTTTCTGGATTTATTTTCTTTAGTATATTATTTCTGCTTATTAGTAATTCTAAAAATTGCTTATTAATTAGCAAAAATTCATTAACATTGCTAGAAAATTCTAGAAAATCCTAAAAAAACATGGTTTTTAGATATATGACCTTTCGTAAATTTTTGAAACCTTAGACTTAGTACACCTTAGAAGTATCATATTTCTTTTATGGTTTACTTCCTAGCATTGTATGTTTGGCGATTTATTTAATGGGTTAGTAATTCTAAAAATTACTTAAATGCCTTAGTAATTATTAGAAAATCCCAGATATTGCTAGGAAAAATCTGGAAAATGCTAAATTATCTACTAAATAGATAAAAATAAATCTTTACTATTTGCACTCATTTTCATGCACTTGAAATTACTTACCAATAGTAAGCATACAGGAAATTGGATGAATATTGTAGGACTTTGGGCATCACTAAGTGGATATTTGCTTGCCCCGAATGGCTACAATTGTATCACCTAGGCTTATTTCATTGTCATACAGTCATACTACTGTCAAGCCGGATGCTAATGTAGTTGCACCCTTTTACCACTGAAAGGTAAATACTTTGTAGTTTATGAGGTATTGCGTCTACTCTACCCTGAAGAATGACTATATGATTTAGATTGATCTGTTGAGCTTAAGGGCCTTCTCTGAAAGTATGGCCAAACCTGTAAAAGGTTACTGGTGTTCCTACAGACACTTTGCTAGGATCTATTTCTATTTCTAGGACTAGAAGTTTGCATGCGAGTATTACTCCGCCTTGCACCATATTGCCTCTGGACTAAGTTTAGGTAACCCATATGCTACTAATAAATAGGTACATTCATAAGCAAGAATATACCTACGGTGAACAATATGGAGACCAGTAGCATTCTCCTAGTTATCCCTTAGCTTTATTTAGATGTAATTTCCATACATGAGTAGCATCAATAGTATAGATACAACTCCTGTCGAGCTTGATCTTGCTCACAAAGAGCACTTCTTATCTTTTACTTTAGGCTGAAATTGTGCCTTAGATAATTATTTTCCTAGATACCAAAAATATATTTGGTCTAAGTTGTTCTATTAAAGCCTTACCCCTGCTGAACAATTGCTTAATACAACACATTGCCAATAGCATACCTTACCTACAGTAAAATAATTAATCATGCATGGAATAAAATTTGTAAATATTATGTCTGATATTTGAAAAGAATGATATACCTTAGTTCACTAGTTCATTGTAAATTAATGCCTAGATGCAATAGAAAAATTGTCCTTCTTGCATACACAAGAAATCTTGTCAAATGTTAAATCTTAGAAGGATCATCTTGACTAGAAAAAACTATGAACCTCAAATAAGTATGGAATAACTTACACCCAAAGACTTGAAGTCTATATATAACCCCCTATCTTCCATATTACAAAGTATATGTTGGTTTTACGCTAATAAAATGTTACTCTTAAAGTAGTATAATAGAAATTTATTGCTAAAACTCTGAGGAATTTGGGCATTTGAGGAATATTGAAATTTTCGAGGCATGAGAGTCATGACAGGCATAGTGGATATCCTAGGTCAAATCTAGAAGCAAATAAGCTTGAATATATAAATAATCTAGTTTATTTGAGAGATATTGAAACTGTTATCCACACTATTGGCAAACAAAAATCATTGCAATCCTCGAAGGGTAATTGATTTGTCCCCAGTAATATGTTAGTCGCCGTTATGTGACTACATACATGGAAATTACACAATAGCATGAAGCTGCCGCGTATATGCCACTAGAAGTTATAGTCATTTGCCTGAAAAAAATATAACTCTAAAAATACTAGATGACCTATTGGATTTTAATGAACCCGAATGATCTAAATCTGTGATGCTTATTTGGCATCATAAATTATAACAAGCATATAAATTACCTCCCAATTAATCATATATATTCCTGGTGAATAATTATTTCATCTGGAAGGTTAAACTAGAATTATATTTTAGTAGAATATATTATATGCCATGCAGATTAATCGATGATCATGTTTTATGTGGCAGTGCTATATTTATGCTTTTGAGAGCATCCTGTAGATGTAAATTATGCTGTCAAAAATAATACTCTTGACCAGGTCAGAACATGTTGCATAAACATAAAACCTGAAGTTTGATCCAAATTTTAAATTAGAGTATGAGTAATTGAATCATAATATTGAGCAATATATAAGAAGCTAGAATATTTCTGTTGTTGCCTATTAATAACCCACCAGATGTTGGAGATAATCTACTAGTAATAGAGATGTGCAGTTTTTATGCCACTACATTAATAAATATCTAGCTCACTGCATTAAGAAAAAAAACCCCAATTAAGGATAGCGTGTATTAGAAGAACTAATCATTTCCTATACAATATCACCACCATGGCATATACTATTTGGGCCGCCACCAGAAGCTGGGATCAGATTGGATCTAAAATTTCATTTATCATGTGTTCATACCAAGGGGATTTTGAATTATGCTATTAAGCAAGATCAAATCTTGGTATCAGGGAAGACAATTGCCCAAAATCTTTTAATGTCATGATATTTTCCTAAAGAAAGATCTTTAGTATAAGCCTCACATACTAACCAAGCTAAATTTAAGTTTAGCTGATAATCTTGTACGCTAGAAGCGGAGAGACTGCCAGATTCCTTTGCATGGAGGAGTTATATAGTATTTACTTGAAATAATGTGTCGCTAAGTTTAGAATACCCTGGGTTGAATAGTATATTCATCTTTGTGAAGTTGATTTATTGATTAGTGATCTAAAGTCTACGGGGACGCCTGTGGATTTAAGGTCTAATAACACTAGTGAAAATAATCATTAAACACTACTTATATGCTCTAGAAGAGAACTCACCTTGAAGGTGAAATACCTCATGAAGAGGCTCATCATGAATATTAAAACCCCAGTAATTAAGCGTGCACATATTACAATACTAGGGAACACGGAACAACCAATAAGCTTTTGTTTGGGAAATGACGAAGATTTGGCTAACACTAAAAGACACTCAATTTGAGGATATTTGGAGAAAAAGTTGTCGATAACCAGTTTGCCTCTAAAATTGCTAAAGTTTCTCGTATGAGAACATAAATTTGGAACCAAAGTCCATTGCCGAGCACTTGAAGTGTTCATATCAGTTAAAGAAAATGAAAGGAAGCAATTGAGGCCGAATCATAATCGGAGATGAAAGTCTTGGAACTGTTAGTTCAAACTTGTGAGTATTATGAAATAATGAGGTGGTGAAAGCAATGGTTCAAGGATCCCTGTAGAGATCGATATTGTAGGGACCCAGATTTTACAATCCGGCATCCTCTGGGATTCCACTGCACTATTCCCTGGATCAGTAGATAGTGCTCACAGATTACAGAAATGAACATCAAATACATATCATGCGGAAGTATAAATATAATAGTAAACTTACTCACAGGCCGATTAGGCCGAAATCATTAAATTGCAGCAGCGAAAGAACGAAACACATAGGTGGGACCCTCAGGACATGCCCACAGGCAGCCGACTGGGGGTTCGCGACCTAGCCCTCGACCTCTTGATCTTCTTTGCCACCATGGCCAAATAGTGTTGCTGAATCGTAGTGATCTGATTCCTGATTCTGGATTTGTTGTGAAAGCGAGTGTGAGCACAAACCACCGTTCTCCGCAAGCTAATACACAGAATGCAAATAAATAATATTCATGGCTTATCAAAGGAGAGGCTCGGGTTATTTTATTTGCCATAAATTGCTTTTGGTAGCATTATTATTATTAAATCATAGAGTTATTGTTGCTACCTGAAACTCCACACGGCGATTGCCATAATTGACTTAATCCACCAAAGATACACTTTCTTCACTGATTGCTGCCTAAGACTCCAAACAGCGAGTATCATCATTTACTTAATCCACCGAACATACTCTTTCCAAATTGATTGCTGTCTAAGACTCCAAACAGTGAGTGACATCATTTAATTAATCCACCGATCATACACTTTCTATGTTGATTGCTGTCTAAAACTCCAAACAGCGAGTGGCATCACTTAATCCACCGATCATACTCTTCCTATATTGAGTGCTGTCTAAAACTCCAAACAGCGAGTGACATATCTCCAAATTCTCAAAAATTCAATTGACTCATCTAATAACTGATCAATTCTATTAATCCCACATTGCCAACATCTCCCAAGACTTTATATTATTTATCAGTGTTGTAATCCAGCAATTACTTTCACACTCCCTAATTCTCCAAAAATCATTTAAATCATCTATGTAGCCTATAGATTCATTTTAGCTTCACCAATTTATTTGTCCCAAAATCCACACTATCGTTTCTTTTTTATGATCGACACGAATCCACCAACATCTTTATGTGTTTACCACAAACATCCATCTTCTTTTCTTACGACTCTATTTATTCTTCCTGACATTTTATTATGTGAGAATTATTATCATTATTTAAAAATATAATACATAGAAATTTCCTGAGACCTAGCAGTTTTGAACAAAAACATAATATGTAAGAGAATGCAACAATAATAGTGATCCAGATTTCATCCATCGTTATATGGTCTCTGCACCATATGCTAGACCTTTAGCGTTATAGCCGCTTACATAATCTCTGGGACGACATCCATGGCAACTCAAAACAGGGCTTTTCACTGCCCTCCACTTTTCCATTCCCACCCATAAAGTTTTTGAAATAGAACTATATCTGGTTAAGTTCCCATGTCCGCCCTTGACCGTGGGCACGGCTATTCGAATAGTTTTGACTCTGTAGAGTTTGCACACTTTACCCACAAGAGACAGTTCACTCGTTGCCCTCACACAATTCCTTAGTCATGCGGTTGAGCAAACCATCACAGTAACCGTTCAAAGTACCTTGCCCTTTCCATCATCTCACCCTATGGGCCGCTCCCACTTGCGGTGGGTCCCATAGGTTGTGCAGGATGTTCCCCTCCTATGCGCCTAACAGCTGGCTACCCACACTGCTAGCACGCCACAGAAGAACTTCACCCTCTGCGGATGTCCCATTCAAGCCCGCCACCCAGACAACCGCTTGCACTACTTCACTCCTCCATCGATGATGATGACTTTCAGAGTTCGGTAAATTTATTAGGCCAAGTTGTACTTTACAGACTTGTGATTGTACTTGTTTTACACAGGAGGTCATGACAAGATTCAGTCCTTAGAGTTATCTAGGCGGTTCTACCACAAACCACACTCTCGTGCACCCCTGCACCATACCTCCGAACCATCCGCCCAGATAGATAAGCAAGTTGAGGTTTTTAGGAGTATAAAATAATCATATCCAACATATACCAGTCATTACCACCATGACTGTCCAACCAACTTTTCTCATGATTGAAAGTGATGCTTGGCCGTTCTTGCGCCCATGAGTTTCTAAGCAATACTAAGCATGACATATAATTATGAACTTATTTTCGAAAGGTTACTATTATAATTTTGCTAGGGCGACAAGGTTCACATATTCAAATATTTCAAAAGAGGTGGAATATTAATCAAGTTAAATAATGGGCATATAAATAGAATCTTAAATTAAATATGTATTTGCATATAAAATAATAGCATGCAATTTGATAATTTAAACCAAAGTAATTTGCAGAAAACGTAGGTTCAACATGATCAAAGTATTGTCTCGCCTTGCGCGGTTTACTGCAGTCTTGAGCTTTCTCGAAGCTATCTCATGCGATTGTCTTTAGTCCCTGGTCTTCGTCTTTGCTTCGATCTTGATCTCGCTTGCCTCTTAGAATCTCCAGCACTCCAGTTTCTAATTACGCGCTACACGACTGAATCCAAGTAAAAGCAAATAACTCAAAAGACCCAAATAAATCCGAATAAATTCAATTTAGCTTTATTATGAGTTAATGAGAGTTACTGGTATTGATATTTTAGCCCTTTTACTTAGCATTTGCAAAGTTCGACCTTTAATTAAATTTCTATTTACCGAGGGTCGAATTTGCTATATAGGGTCTTATCTCAATGTTGCTATTTAATTAAATTTACCATTGGGATTTATTTAATGGTGGCATGTTAAAGGTTGGAGCACATGTTTTAGTTATTATTAAGGATAATCTTTAATTGAAATTATTTTTTTATAGTCAAACATAGTATCAATTTTATTTTCCTTAACTTTAACTTGGATGTCTTTATTAAATTTAGAACCGTCTTTTATTAATACCTTTACTCAATTTTTAGATTAAGATAAATAATAAAGGCACATTAATTATCCATATATGGTAATTAATCAAATATTAAATCTTAAACAATTTCATTTACATCCTAATAAGATTTGTTGGCTTCCATGGACTAATTTCATATTTTACCTTAATTTTTCCTAATTGAAATAGAGTAAAGAAACAAGAACAAAAATAAAACAAAACAAAATAAAAGGAATGGAAAAAGGGGAAGGACAGGAGTCGAACATGGGACCTGGGCATAGTGGCCAATGCGGCTGACCATCTGGGCACTTGCCTGGTGATGAATGGGGGATGGAGAAAATTTATAAAAGGCCAACCACGAGCTGGGGCTAAAAACAGGGGATGCGGCCGGCCAAAACAAGGAAGGGCGGGTGGCACCGGGGGATGAGGTTGCCGATGGCGATTGATGGCCAGAGAGGTAGTGAAGATCACCAAAACGGGTTGCTAAGGAGGTCTATATGCCAAGGGGGCGGTGGTGTAAGTCGAGGAGGAGCAAGGCGGCTCGGGCGGTTACTTAGGCGGCCGGCAGTGGGGTGAGGATGGGGCGCCGGCGGCCGGAGGGAGGGAAGGGTGGGCCAGCATGAGCACGAGCTATGGGGGACCCTGAGGAAGCTTACTGTGCGACTGGCCGAGTCGGGGAGGCACCAAGGCGCGCCAACGGCCATGACCAGGGGTAGCGCGGGCACGCGCACGGCGCCGACGAGCTGGAGCAGACCACGGTCCCAATCGGCGGTGGGGGTGGGTTCGTGACGCCACGGGGATGCTCCATTGCGGCGGAATTGGCCGGAGCTTCAACGGTTGGCCGGAATTGCTCACGGGCACGGCGGTGGGAATGGCGGCGGTGGCCTGCGTTCAGGCAAAAGAGGAAAAGGGGTAGGGGGTAGAAGAGGGGCGGCGCGGGGAGCAACAGGAGGCGGCGGCTCAGGGCTCCTTAAAGGCAGGCGCGCGCGGAGGAATGGAGCTGGGCGTGGGCAACGGCACGGCTGCGGGTGTACGCCGGCATGGGCTGCGGAAGCGAGGTGACAGCAATGGGAAAGTGATGGGAGCAGGTAGCTGACGTCGTGCCAGTGCAGGAGCGCAGGCAGAGGCGTGCGGTGACGCGGGGCCGGACGAACGGCGACAGGAGCAGGCATGGTGGGAGCGCGTGACTGACGGGCACGGGAGAGCGTGGCTAACGCGAGCGAAGACATGGAAATAGGGAAAGGGAAAGAAAGAAAGAAACAAAGGGGGAGGGAAAAGAGAGGCCAGGGCCGCGCGCAGAGGGAAAGGGAGGGCCCAACGGCAGAGGGAAAATCGGGAGAGGGAGGGCAGAGAAAAAGAGAAACCAGGGGAAATAAAAGGAGAGAGAGGTGGTGGGGCCGGGCCCACGTGTAAGAATGGGAAAGAGAGAAAAGAATGAGAAATATAAAGGCTTAAGAAAATCTGGAAATTAAAATTTTAAATTGAATTTCTATTTCACATTCGAGATTATTGATTTCAGTTTAATTCAAATCTTGTTTCAAATATCTAGCTACAAAATCTATTATTTCTCTATTTTCTATTTTATTCAGTTTGCCCTCGGATTTCAATTTTGACATTATTTTGTTATGAATTGTATTTATATATATGTATAAATTTTGAATATTCAGCCTTGGATTTTTGGTTGAGATTTTTATGGGTATATTCTAATATTCTTTTTGATTCATTCTATTGACCTAAATTTGAATTCAAGATTTTGGGTATTTTGAAATCTTGATCTGTAATAACTTTTTTTCATTTTTATAATTTACAAGATTATTAGTTGCACTTGGGAGTATTCTTGATTATTAGTTTGTACGGCACAAAACTCAAAAAGATCTCAAATAAATATTCAAAAGAAATCTGAGTGCTAGCAAAATGCAAGAAAAATTTTAAAAACTCCACATTTTTTAATACTTGAAATTTTAGGATGTCACAGATATTCACCTGTTATGAATGAAATAATGTTCTGTTATATAATAACTCTAGCGGATGACCTGAATAAGATATGTAGTTATCAGGTTCTAAAAATCCTTGATGAGATCTCTGAAGGGTCCCTGTTGTAGGGGTGGCCCCCACCTAAGCCCAGCAGGCCTGTTAAGAGTGTAAGGCCCAGAATGGGACATGTATAGTGACATAGGTACCCCTGAGGAAAGTACTCATGTGTAAGGGTATAATTGTAAAGGCACTCCCCATGTGGATGTATATATGTAGGACATGGGCCATGGGGAAAGGCCCTAAGCCATTCACTTACTCAACTCTCCACTACCACACTCTCTCTCTGTTTGGTCTGTAACCACGACAGTTGGCGCCGTCCGTGGGGAGGACAAGAGCAAGCCTCCAGGTCTGAAGGAGGATGGCACCAAAGAAAGCTTCACCATCGGCGGCGAAGAAGAAGAAAGCGGAAGTGGCGAAGTCTCGAGTCAGCACTAGGGCTTCGGCTTTAGCAGCCGCAGGTACGAGCGGTGGTGTAGGTGCGATCGTGAACCCCGCCATCGACGCGAAGACCAACCCCGCCACCGACGCAACGCCCAACTCAGCCACCGACGCGACCACCAACCCCGCCAGCGACACAACGCCAGACCCCACCAGCACCGCCCCGACGACCAACCCCGGCGATGGCAACGCAGGCGCATCCGTTTTTCCACCCGGCACAGAAGCGATGAATGGCCCCAGCGGCGACGCGAACCTTGTCACCGGCTCCAGGGTCCTCCAGGACAACGCGGCGGGCAGCCCGGGCGCGCAGGCCGTGGTCACCGCCGTGACGGTAGCACCGCCAAGCGCACCGACGGCCCCAGCCACGCCCGCGGTGGAGGCTGCCCTGCTGGCGGCCCTCAGCGCATTTCAGCGGGAGCTAACAGACCTCCGCGAAGCTGTGCGGGACATGCAAGAGGCTCGGAGCCAACACGCCCCCCCGGCGGTGGCATCCGAACCCGCTCCGGAGAGGGTGGATAGCCGCGACGCCCCTACGTCTAGTCGCGTCCCATTGCGGCGCGTAGACCCGGAGTCCCCGCTCTCCGCAAGCCTACAGCAGGTGGCATGGCCTAAAGATTTCAAGTTCTTGAGCGTCATCGAGGCCTACAAAGGCGACTCCGACCCGCGAGAGTTCGTGCGCGTGTATGAGACCGCTATCGAAGCTGCTAGCGGAGACGACACCATGAAGGCAAAATGACTCCCTCTCGCGTTACAAGGGGTGGCGCTGTCCTGGTTCTTCACCATTAAACCACAGTCCATCTACGCGTGGGAACAGATCCGCGACCGACTCTACAACAACTTTCAGGGAAACTACGTCGAGCGTGTCGATGCGGACCAGCTCTTCGCAGTCAAGGAAAAAACTGAGGAAAGACTCCGGGATTACTTCAAGCGCTTCGCGAAGGTGCGCTACCAGGTCAAGGACGTCAACGAAACAACCGTCATCAACGCAGCAATACAAGGCCTCCGACCGGGACCTATGGCCGAATACAACGCGCGCATGCCCATTAAGACAGTCGCGAAGCTCTTCGACAAGATGGAAGAGTACGCCAGAGCGGAGGAGGACGCGCGGAGGCGACACGGTGATGACTCCGACACCAACAAGGCAGAGGGCTCGGCAAAGAGCGAAGGCTCGCCGAAGCAGGGCTCTTCGAAAGGTAAGCGCAAGCAAGAGTAGCCGAAGGGCGCCTCCGAACGCAAGGACTCCCAACACAATGACCCGCCAGGCGAAAGGCCCAAGCGCGACCAACGCAAGTTCAGGAAACCTCGTTACGTCTTTGACATCGAGGGCGGCTCCGAAGACAACGCCTCCGCAGATCGCGGAGGCAGAGGGCGCCGAGGCCGAGGACGGGGACGTGGCCGGGGTTGCGACGACAGAACCCACGAAGAGTATGGCGACCAGCACCACGGGCAGTGGTGCGAAATCCATGGCCGAGGCAACCATGACACGCGTGCTTGCGCCACTATCGCAGCGCTACAGCAGAGCGTCGCCAGGGACAAAAACCCAGATACGCGCGCACCCGTCGTGGCCCACGTCCCACACCCCCAGGACCAAGGAATACAGCCCTAGAATGGCCTCCTGCGAATTCAGGCACATGTGCAACAACCTCGGGAGGGCTTCCTACAGTTACAAGCCTCGGAAGGAGCTCAGCGCAGGATCATCAACGTCATTTCCGGAGGCTCCTCGCTGGAGTTCGCCTCGGCGCGGAAACAGAAGGCTTACGCGAGGAGGCTGCACCACATCGCGGCATACCCGGCGCAGGCGCCGCCGGAATGGGCACAACACGAAGTCTCATTCACGCCCGCTGACGCCGAGGGCGTGGAGTTTCCCCACCAAGACCCTTTGGTCGTCCGGGTCCTTGTAGCCGGATGCGAAGTCAGGCGCGTCCTAGTTGATGGAGGAAGCTCCGCGAACATCCTGTTCGCCGCGGCCTTCGACCAAATAGGGATCCCTCGGAGCCGATTGGGCCCTTCAGGCATCCCGCTGCAAGGATTTGAAGGGCAGCCTTTGCGCGCTTTGGGCCAGATATGCCTCCAAGTATCCTTCGGCCAAAACGACAACGTGAGGAGCGAAGACGCCATCTTCGACGTGGTCGACATTGCATACCCCTACAACACCATATTAGGGCGGCCGCTCTTAAATACCCTCGGGGTAGTCCCGCATCACGGCTTCCTGTGCATGAAGCTTCCCGGTCCGCGGGCCATCATCATCGTCCATGGCGACCAGGACATGGCTCGGCGCATAGAGCTTGGCGCCAGAGGTCCATGCCACGTGGCTCGCCAAGGCACCTAAGCCGGGTGTGCAGATGCGGAGCCCTCGGGCGCCCCCGAGAGCGTCTCGCATTCCTCGGGCACAAGGTTGCCCCGGCAGCAGAGGCTCGTCAGCGGTCGCCCCGTCATAGCGGTTAGTGGTCGGTATCCCCCCTTTTTTTTGTAATCGCTCACTCGCGCAAACGGGAATTTAATAAAGTGCATCGTTCATGCGAATTCTCCCGTTTTCATACCAAAAGCGCACGAAGGATCACCTTCGTGTGCACTGTGCACGAGCATGAATAAAGACGCGTGGGGGGACGCCTCCGCACGCAGTCTACGGACTCTAAATAAGACGTAGCGTCGAGGTCCGCCTCCGCACGCAATTTCACCGCCCGCAACGCGCGGAGGCTCGCCTCCGCGCGCAGTCTACGGACTCTAAATAAGACGTAGCGTCGAGGTCCGCCTCCGCACGCACTCTACGGAGTATAAATAAGACGTAGCGTCGAGGTTCGCCTCCGCACGCAATTTCACCGCCCGCAACGCGCGGAGGCTCGCCTCCGCGCGCAGTCTACGGACTCTAAATAAGACGTAGCGTCGAGGTCCGCCTCCGCACGCACTCTACGGAGTATAAATAAGACGTAGCGTCGAGGTTCGCCACCGCACGTAATTTCACCGCCCGCAACGCGCGGAGGCTCGCCTCCGCGCGCAGTCTACGGACTCTAAATAAGACGTAGCGTCGAGGTCCGCCTCCGCACGCACTCTACAGAGTATAAATAAGACGTAGCGTCGAGGTTCGCCTCCGCACGCAATTTCACCGCCCGCAACGCGCAGAGGCTTGCCTCCGCGCGCAGTCTACGGACTCTAAAATAAGACGTAGCGTCGAGGTCCGCCTCCGCACGCACTCTACGGAGTATAAATAAGATGTAGCGTCGAGGTTCGCCTCCGCACGCAATTTCACCGCCCGCAATGCGCGGAGGCTCGCCTCCGCGCGCAGTCTACGGACTCTAAAATAAGACGTAGCGTCGAGGTCCGCCTCCGCACGCACTCTACGGAGTATAAAGTCGAGGTTCGCCTCCGCACGCAATTTCACCACCCGCAACGCGCGGAGGCTCGCCTCCGCGCGCAGTCTACGGACTCTAAATAAGACGTAGCGTCGAGGTCCGCCTCCGCACGCAATTTCACCTCCCGCAACGCGCAGAGGCTCGCCTCCGCGCGCAGTCTACGGACTCTAAATAAGACGTAGCGTCGAGGTCCGCCTCCGCACGCACTCTCCGGAGTATAAAAAAGACGTGGATGCTATCCCTGCGCACTCTACGGAGTATAAACAAGACGCGGACACCGCGCACGTATGGGCGTTGCCCCAGTGCGTACTCTTTGGAGTATAAATAAGACGTGGATGCCGATCCCACGCACTCTCCAGAGTATAAAAAAGACGCGGATGCAATCCCTGCGCACTCTACGGAGTATAAACAAGACGCGGACACCGCGCACGCATAGGCGTTGCCCTAGTGCGTACTCTTCGGAGTATAAATAAGACGTGGATGCCGATCCCACGCATTCTCCGGAGTATAAAAAAGACGCGGATGCTATCCCTGCGCACTCTACGGAGTATAAACAAGACGCGAACCCCACGCACGCATGAGCGCTGCCCCAGTGCGTACTCTTCGGAGTATAAATAAAATGTGGATGTCGATCCCACGCACCCTCCGGAGCATAAAAAAGACGCGGATGCTATCCCCGCGCACTCTACGGAGTATAAAAAGACGTGGCTGTTGGCCCCACGTACTTAGAGCACAGCTTACCCCGGTTAATTCTACGGAGTGCAAAGTGCACCACGGGGGCCCACTCCCACGCGCCGCCCGCGAAGTACCAAGGCGACGTGTCAGAGGCTAGCTCCCGCGCGAGCGCACCTGCGAGCGAGAAACACCAGAGGCTGTTCTTGCATAATCTTGGAAAGGAGCGCTCGCGCGTCTACCTCGACCAAGGCGCCAGCTCCGCTGCCACCACTTCGAAGGGTAGGGGACAGAGCGCTCGCGCGTCTACTTTGACTAGGCGCCAGCTCCGCTGCCACCACTTCGAAGCGTAGGGGACAAAGCGCTCGCGCGCCTACTTCGACTAGGCACCAGCTCCGCTGCCACCGCTTCGAAGGGTAGAGGACGGAGCGCTCGCGCGTCTACTTTGGATAGGTGCCAGCTCCGCTGCCACCACTTCGAAGCGTAGGGGACGGAACGCTCGCGTGTCTACTTCGACTAGGCGCCAGCTCCGCTGCCACCACTTCGAAGGGTAGGGGACGGAGTGCTCGCGCGTCTACTTCGACTAGGCGCCAGCTCCGTTGCCACCACTCCGACGGATGGGGGATGGCGCGCTTGCGCGTCTGCTTCGACTAGGCGCCAGCTCCGCTGCCATCGCTTCGAAGGGTAGGGGACGGAGCGCTCGCGCGTTTACTTTGGATAGGCGCCAGTTCCGCTACCACCACTTCGAAGCGTAGGGGACGGAGCGCTCGCGCGTCTACTTCGACTAGGCGCCAGCTCCGCTGCCACCACTTCGAAGGGTAGGGCATGGAGCGCTCGCGCGTCTACTTTGACTAGGCGCCAGCTCCGTTGCCACCACTCCGACGGATGGGGGACGACGCGTTTGCGCGTCTGCTTCGACTAGGCGCCAGCCCCGCTGCCGCCGCTTCGAACGGATATCGAACTGAGCGTGTGTGCAGTTATTGCAACCACGCGTCCACCTCGATCGCACCGCCCTTGCAAGGCGCAAATCGTCGCATACGGGCGAGCGTAGTAACCCTCCGAGTTTACCATGGGACAGCGTAGCCGGAGGGGCGTAGACGCACTTCGCAGGATCTAATCAAGAATGTTCTCTGCATTCGCTAAGTCGATTACAAAGGCGCACAAACACCTCCGGCGCACCAGGCCGCTACTCGGCCGGCTCATCCTTAACATGCGTCCGTGCCGAGGCTCCACTCGCAGACGCCCGACCTGCCCAGAAATCCAACGCTTCCTCGGCCCTTTGCCAGCGCCGAAGACGCCGTCGGGTTGCAAGGTCGGAGATTAGCAGCCGGCCCCAGCTGTGTAGCTGCTCGGGACAAGGGGACAGGAATCAGAACAGCGGGGAAACAACTCCGTGCTTTACCAAGAAAAAAAAGACAATCCGGGCTTCGGTTACAACGCACACCAACACGCGACAACCTCCCGTCACACTTGAAGGCTCGCGGTGTCCTCCGGGGCCGCAGCGCCATTCTCGTCACGCCGGGGGACCTCGTCCAGAAACCGGCCAAGGTTTCCCTCGCCGTGCAAGTTGTTCCGCAGCTCGACTATCGCTGCGGCCTCGCCGCAGTATTCCCATATCCGCTCATGGAAGAACTTCACGGCGCAGCGTACGGCGCGCACGGCGCCGAACATTACCCCGCCCCCGGCGGGCATCTCTAGTCGAGGATCAACTAGCCCCGCAACATGTTCACAGCTGCGGTGTCGCAGGAGCACGCATGTCAGACACGACGCCACGTAGGCGTAGTGATTGCGGAAGGTCGCCGCGGCGCCGCGTGCAACGTCGACCGCATCTCCAATCCACCGGAGTGACCGCGACAGGTCCTCGGGTCCGAAGGAGTGCGCCGGCACTTCGGCGACAAGCCCCTTAAGGGTATCTTCCAGGGCGAGCATGGTGTCCCAAGCGGCTACTGAAGCGTCGCCCAAGGCTCGATCTCGCTCCGCGAGAGAGGCAGCAAGTTCGCTGTTTTCCCCCTCTAGAGTAGCGATTTGTTGCAGAAGGCCGTCCCGCTCTGCAGCAGCTTCTTGCCGCACCGCTTCCGTGGCCAACGCTCGCGCTGCGGCAACGAGCCCCTCAGTGCGCGTCTTCATCTCCGCGCACTCCAATTCCAGCCGGCGTATACGAGCATCCTGGGCGGAGTGCCCTCCTGTAGCTCCCTACAGCTCCTCTTCGTCGGCCTGCAGCCTACTCCGTAGTGCTGCTCCCTCGCGAACGTGAGCACCTCGCAGGGCCTGGGCCAACACGAGTGTCTGCGCGGCGCAGGAGTTAGCAAGCGCTAAACGGCTGCAAGTGGTCTAAAAGACAGACGCTTACCCTCACTCCCGACACTTCCAATGCATCTCCAAGGCGCCCTGACCCGTAGGTCTGCAACGCCTGTTGGCCGATGCTGGCGGCCGCGTCCTCCGCAATCCCGCACCATGCCCTTAGAGCATCCGACAGAGGGACGAAGTCCGCTGGGCTCGGGCGCGCGGCATCTGTGTCGCCAGCACCAGGACCCCCGCGCTCAAGGAATGGCTCCTCCTCCGGGATAAGTGCTGCTGCAAAGAGGAAGTACGCATTTGTCACGGGGCGTGCAAAAATTATCGAAGGAGTGCCGTCATAACCTACCTTCGGTGGCAGACGGAGGACTTCGCGGAGACGTCTCCCTAGCTGCGGGCGGGACCGCTTCTACTTCGGCCCCAACGGACGGCGTTGTCTCGCAAGGCCGGGGGACCTCCGAGTCGGGACCTAGCGCCAACCGATCCTGCGCCACGGTCACTGTGGCCCGAGGGGCCGGGAGGGCGCGGGGTGCAGGAACCTCGGTGCCCGAAGCGGAGTCCCACAAGCTCCCAACACTGGTCGCCACAACGAACCCTCGTGAAGTCCGCGGAAGGGGGGACGGCAGGCGTGGCCGCTTCGCTTGAGGGGAAGGTACCACCTCGGTACCTGCCACAGAAGGAGCCCCTGCGGCAACAACACTCGCCGAAGGGGTATCCACAGCTACAACGACAGCGGTCGGGGGCTTCGCCCCCACGACCTCTGCGGGGGACACCCTCGCCCCTGCGGGGGATAGTTCAGCCTCGGCCGATGCTATTAGCGAAGGCTGCGCTCCACACACTCCCGCGGAGGGCAGCCCCGCCACAGCCATGGCCGAAGACGAGGACTCCGCACCGGTGCCGCCAGCTAGCACCACCACCCCGACGACGGTCGCGGGCAGCGAGACCTCTGCGGCGCGCCCTCCGCCGCCGGCGCCTTCGCCCTCAGTACCCGTGCCCTCCAAGTCTGAGTCGGCATACTTCGCCGAACCCGACTCCGGGCTCACCGCGCCGGCAGGAACAGCGGCAACCGCCGTACTGGGTGTGGTCGCAGTGCTCCGGGTCCTCTTGCGGGATGACGCCTTCGTCTTCACAGCACCGTCATCCTCATGTTGTTGGTCCGGAGGGGTGCGATCCGGCACAGGAAGCCCTAAGGCCTCACACACGCGGTTTATCCGCCCCAATCCGGCCTTCGCAGTCACAGCTGCGCTCTGCCCGTGCTCTCTGCCGGTGTATGGCCCGAGGAACACGCGCGTGGCGCGCTCCACGTCCTCAAGGCGAGTCCCTGCGCCGGACAGAGCACATTTACACAATGCAATACGTACGAACGGAGAAGAAGACATGGTCGAGGCTTACGAAGACCAGTCAGCATGGGTAGCGAACGAACGGACGGGCGAACATTATCATCCTGACGTTCACCGACCGTGAAGCGCCAATCGTGGGAAAGCGGCGTCGCACCGAGCATCATGTACTCCTCGGCGAGGTCGTGCATATTGAAGCGGGCGGCGACCCCCACATGTCTTCGCGCCCTCAGCCTATCGTCCTGGTCAAGCGTTAAGCCGGGGGAGGTCTTGAATGTAATCGGCCCGCCTGCGCACTCAAGGCCGCTGCCACTCATCACACGATGGTAGAACCACCGCCTCGCCCAGTTGACCTCCCACTTCCCTCGGGTCGCGTTCGCGGGGAAGAGCTTCCCACATGACGTCCGCAAAACGAAGTTGACGCTGCCAAATTTTGACAGCATACCATCCTTCTGCTCCTTCGGTTGGCACCGGGCTTCATGCAGATACGCGAACAGGGAGGCGCTGGGCCAACACCCCTCCGAGCGCAGGGCCCAGCTGTACACGGCGAGGCGAGCCACCGTGTTCGGAGTCAGTTGTGACAACTCCAGCTTGAAGGTCCGCAGCACGTCCCCAACAATTGCTGCGGACGGGATGCGAAGTCCGGCTTCGAAGTAGGCAACGAAGACGATCACCTCCGACTTCTCAGGGCGCGGCTCCGTCTCATCATCGGCGGGCAACCGCACCGCTTGGCGGGCCGATAGCCTCCCATCTCGCAGTAGTGACCGGATCGTGTCCTCCGTCACAAGCGTGCGGCCCAACTCGCCGGAGTACGGATCCTGACTCTTCTTCGCCGCCCACCACTTGTCTACCGCCGCCGGATCGCGCTCCTCCAGCGCGTATTTCACCTCGAGCGGTGAGGACCGCCTGTGGATGGCGTAGCCGCCCGCCTGAGTACGCTTGTCGCAAGTCGCCATCATCATCCACGGGGAACTCGGCGGCGAAAAGGAGCGCAGGAACAGGGCGAGCGGATGCAGGGGGCGACGTGAACAACCAGAAAGCGTGAGGAGACACAGGCACAACGCCACGGGGGGTACTTAAAGGCCCCCCGCCTCCCACCGTGGGTAAGCGCAAACGGCGAGTGACAACCGCTCACCTCCCCACGGGCGAAGCCGAAGCGTCGCAGCGGTACACGTAGCCAGCATGCGACCATGGTCGTACAGAGTCCTGTCACCACACGACGTGTCACTAGCGTCCCACCGCGTGTCGGTCAGTGCAAGGAATCGACGCGGCCCTTTGAACCCTAAACCGCGATAGCCCAAACGGGGTCATCGACCCCCCAACCCTGGCCACACCTGTCTGAAGGGACAGCTGCAAATCTGCGTGACATGGGCAACCGAAGATCGGCAAGAAGCGCAACTGCTAGCAGCCGGTGATGCGCGTTGGAAGGCGAGCAGCCAGCGTGCGGCGCGCCTACAGCGCCGCGCCACGTGCCCCGCCCCTCTGGGGAAGGGGCTTGACCGCTGACGGCCCATCGACACGCCAATCATGGCCCGCCGCGTGTGCATCTCAAATGGACAAGTGCGTACGGATACAGCAGCCTGCTCGTGCCAACCCAGGGGTCGGCGCGATTCCCGGAACCATCAAGGCGCACTACCGCGGGGTCGCGCTCACCCCGGGGAGTGCATCGCCACCACTTCGAACGGTAGGGGACGGAGCGCTCGCGCGTCTACTTCGACTAGGCGCCGGCCCCGCTGCCACCACTTCGAAGCGTAGGGGACGGAGCGCTCGCGTGTCTACTTCGGATAGGCGCCAGCTCCGCTGCCACCACTTCGAAGGGTAGGGGACGGGGCGCTCGCGCGTCTACTTCGCCTAGGCGCCAGCTCCGCTGCCACCACTTCGAAGGGTAGGGGACGGAGCACTCGCGCGTCTACTTCGCCTAGGCGCCAGCTCCGCTGCCACCACTTCGAAGCGTAGGGGACGGAGCGCTCGCGCGTCTACTTCGACTAGGTGCCAGCTCCGCTGCCACCACTTTGAAGGGTAGGGGACGGAGCGCTCACGTGTCTACTTCGACAAGTCGCCAGCTCCGCTGCCACCACTTCGAAGGGTAGGGGACGGAGCGCTCGGGCGTCTACTTCGACTAGGCGCCAGCTCCGCTACCACCACTTCGAGGCGTAGGGGACGGAGCGCTCGCGCGTCTCCTTCGACTAGGCGCCAGCTCCGTTGCCACCACTCCGAAGGATGGGGGATGGAGCGCTCGCGCGTCTACTTTGATTAGGTGCTAGCTTCGTTGCCGCCACGTCGAAGCCGCTACTTCGACTAAGGCGCCAGCTCCGCCGTCACCACTTCGAAGATTAGGGGACGAAGCGCCCGCGCGCTTACCCCCACGCACGTAGCACCCCCAAACCACCCCGCAAACGCCTGCTCTCCGCGGCTACTATCCTTCAACGCAGGAGTCCAACGGCTTAGGAGCACCGCCCCGACGCCCGCCTTGTAGGCACCGCCTCGGCGGGACAGCACGTCCGATGGCATTCCCCACACATCGCACCGGCGCAGGTTATGTCACGCCAAGCTTTGCCTTGTTCTCATAAACAGGCCACCTTCAGTGCATCAATATTCTTTCGAGAGACGGGCTTGATCAGAAGCCCCGACTGAAGGTGAGCTTGTCCAAGAGAACAGGGCAAACCTTGCCGTTATATGCAGAGCGGTGGTGCAGGTGCGAGCAGTTGCCGTCAACAGACGCTAACCAAGCTCCCGAGAAAAATAGGCCTCCATCAGTACATCAACATTTCCCGAGCCGCGTAGTGCCGCCATGGAATGTGGATGCACTGAAGAGACCCATTTTAGGGGAGCAGCACCTATCTGAGCACACAACGCAGGTACAATGTCACACCAGCACGCTATATATATACCCCATCAGTGGGGAAGCCAACCGGCAGAAGTCCAGCCGGCGGAAGTCCAACCGGCGAAAGTCCAACCGGCGGGAGTCCAACCGGCGGGAGTCCAACCGGCGGGAGTCCAACCGGCGGGGGAGCGTCGCAGCATCGTACCACCGCGATGCTCCAAGATCCGCGCGGGGAGAAGGAAGGTCGCGACATGGTATCACCGCACCCCCCTCAAGTCTCGCGCCGCGTCAACCAAGCCCCGCTGGGTAGGTTGGCAGTCGCTTATCGTCAAGGGCGCTCGACGCCAGAGACGCGCGTGCGCGCGACGACTTACGACCCGCTCCGCCTCCTATGCCGCGCATTTGACTCCGCCAACACCCCCAATCCGGCCCGGGCAATCACCGACCCCGCCAAATCGGAGGCAACTTCGGCCTCCAATCCGCCCCCTCGGCGGTGGGGCCAACCTCGACTTCGATCTTCACTCCGGACGACAGACCCGACCCCGCCACGACAGGACTCTGTGGGTGACGAAGCCTTCGACAAGCCGCCCGGCGCCATACCTTCGCAATAAGGTGAACACTACACTTCGAACGTTGAAAAAGCTCACAGGCCGCAAGGACGGAGGGGGCCAAAGGGCTCGGCAACATGGCTTCGGCCCGTGAAGCCCTTCACCATGAGAGGCTCCTGTTGTAGGGGTGGCCCCCACCTAAGCCCAGTAGGCCTGTTAAGAGTGTAAGGCCCAGAATGGGACATGTATAGTGACATAGGTACCCCTGAGGGAAGTACTCATGTGTAAGGGTATAATTGTAAAGGCACTCCCCATGTGGATGTATATATGTAGGACATGGGCCATGGGGAAAGGCCCTAAGCCATTCACTTACTCAACTCTCCAATACCACACACACTCTCTCTCTGTTTGGTCTGTAACCACAACAGTCCCAAAGCTTGATCCTTGAAGGACTCAGTGTTTCAACAAGAAAGTAAATTGTAACATGTATATATGTATATAAAACTCATACATGATAAAACTTTTACGCAAAATAAGAGTGTCTCCCAGAAGAGAAAATATCTTCTAGAAGAGAGAACATCATCCCTGAAGGGAAATTAAATCACCAATTGATCAAAAATACACCAACCATTATGTGATCCCTAGAAGTGGATAAGGATCCATCCAAGACCCGAGGAAATGAAATGAGGAAATTAAAAACCAGAAGTGCGTCACATAAGCACATATGAAGGGCATCTCCTACCAAAATTAAGACTAGTTATATTGACTCTGTTGTGATATGACCATGCTTTTAGTTCTACAGAATACACTTTTGGTTGTATGGTACCACTCTAAGATGGTTGTTAAATATTAAGACTCTAAAAGGTTTTGATAAGTAAAATCCTAAAGAAATGTGGCATTGCAATTGATTACCCCCATATCCTGATTAGGATAAATTTTGCTTGTGTTGCACATATGGATAAGTGGAATTTTAGAAAGTTAAGTATATTACTCCCAAATTATTTTATCATCTCGTTATCTAGATGGACAGTGAGATAGATGTCTAAAAGACTATATATTGTGGTAATTCAGCAGATATACTCACAATATACTAGCCTGTATTAATTTCTTAAAATGTATTAAGGCATTGGAATAATAAGACTTCACCAAAAGTGGTCTTTAGGGGGAGTATCTGCCGAACCTTTATAGTTATACACGAGATTAGAAAATCTCGACTTAAGTCTAACCTAGAAGGTACTGACTCGATGATCACTACCTTGAAGGTCTTTACCACCTATCGGTATAACTCCAATCGATGAACATGATAAAGGTCTTGAAGATCATAATAAATCCTGATGATAGTTTATAAATTTTGAAGATAAGCGTTGTACTCTTTTTCTCTTAGGAAAATTTTCCCATTGGGTTTCTTACTTGAAGGTTTTTAATGAGGCAACAAATGTAATATAATTTAACTTGTGTTGTGTACTCTTTTCTCCATTCCTTTTTTTCCTACTGGGTTTTTAGAAGGAGTTTTTAATGAGACATATGCATATTGTGGTATGAAGCATCATAAGAATGTGCTTGGTTCAGGCAAATGATTAACCACATCAAGAAGTCATGTGGCATAAGTACCATTCATAGCCTCACTATTATCTATGAAGATAATGTAGCTTGTGTGACACAGATGCAAATGGGTTTTTTAAAAGTAATATCACAGAGTATATTGCTCCTAAATTCTTTTATCCTCACGAACTCCAGAAGAACAGAGAGATAGAGGTATTGAAAGCTAAGTCTTGTGAGAATCTGGTAGATCTATTTATAATATCTCTATATGCCTTTAGCTTTCTGAAGTGTGTTCGAGGCATAGGGATGAGGCGACTTAGAGAGTTATAAGGTTCAGGGGAGTAAATCCCTGAATTATAGCTCTTATGTAAGACTAGAAGATTTATATGATCTTGAAAATCTAATGTTGCACTCTTTTTTTTTCCTTTGTGAGTTTTCCCTGAAGTTTTCTCACATGAAGGTTTTCAATAAGGCAACAAGTGCGACACAAAGAATGAATGCGATGTACTATTTTCTCCATCCTGTTTTTTCCACTGGGTTTTGAGAGGAGTTTTTAATGAGGTATGTGCATGCCGTGGTATTCACTCAAGGGGGAGTGTTATGAAACCTAGAAAGTTACGGTATGGACAAATAACAGTGAAACCTAGAAAGTTACGGTATGGACAAATAACAGAACTACCCCTAGAGGGTTTAGACTACAAATAAAGATGTCTATGTAACATGAGAATAAATCTGAAATTAATAAAGACTATGTTCTGATGTTCTCTCTTAATTATATGTCCTGGTGATTGATCTATTATATTTTTTATGATTGGTTATACAGACTATATTATCATTTATCTATTCATAGACGATTTCTTAACAGATAGAACAGTTGGCCGTGGCGCGCTGCGGTTGCATTGTGATATGTTGTAGTCAACAGCTAGCCTCTAGCCTTCGGAAAAAAAATAGACGGAGTACTCTAAACCATACTTGCATGTCTACTTTTGGCTTACTTTTGGCTTTTGCATTGCTTCCTGGCTAGTGTTGGATCGATAGTTTTGTTTGTCTGCACGTCTATCGATCCATGTATTCGCATTAGACTCGCCCGATTTTGTTCGATGTGGATCATTCCATCCATGTATTACGACTTGACAGCTCAAATTAATAGTTGTATTTGTTATGAACTCTGGCATGCATATAATAAATTTATACTGTTATAATCAGTATTCATCACAATCGATAATATAGATTTTTATCTTTTTTTCTTTAATTAGCATGATAATTTTTACCCTTTAAGAACTAACGTGATGACTATTTTTTACTTCTGCTTTAATATTATAAGGGATAAATAAATATTATAATGGATAAATAAATAGGAGATCGATTTGGTCTGGATCTCAAAATATATTTGGTCCAACGGGTAGCGAAATCCTGAATCTGGACGCGACTTGTGGTTTCCTGTCGTTTACACATTTCTCACGAATCTAGTTTATTATTCTATTCATGGCTTTTGTCCTAACTCTTACTCCTAAGCATTTTATTTTTCCAATGATAGCTTCCTCGTCCGGCAAGTGCGACGTATCTGCAGCATGCCACAATAACATTGCAACTGGACAGTCGACTCATCAACGAAATCAAGAACCGCGTCGCCGAAATCCGTCAACCTGGAGCGCTAGCCCCGTTCATTTAGGTTTAAACTTTTAGTTTCTAAATTATTTTTTACTATTTATAAATTTCGTTTTTTCTTCTGTTTTTTCTGTTTTTTGAACTTTTTGTTGTTTCTTTTTTACCGTATTTATTTGCATTATGAGATAAGGCTAACATGTTTTTTCTTTTTTTAAATTTAATTATGCTAAATAAGTCACCCTCAGTTATAATACAAAATAAACTAACTACTGTTGGATTGATCTCTCTCCCGATTAGCCCAACGGCTAATCGGGGCCTTGATCCGCGCCCTGATCGGGGGCGCCCAGCCCATCTATTGGCTGGTGGGCCCCCGTCGCGCTGCGCAATAAATAAAGGGGTGGGGGCCGGCGGCACAAGACACGAGGTTCGCCTGAGCCGCAAAACCCCACCGACACAAATCCTAGACCGATCTAGAGGGACGCGCAGTCGGCGGCGGGAAGCTCCATCGCCGTCCCCTTCACTGGATCTACGCCGCCGCCACCGCCCTCCTCTTCTCCGACCGTCGCTGCCCGTGCGCAGACTTCACCGACGAACCAGCGATGGCCAGCTCCTCCTCCAATGCATCGGACGGTCGGTAACGTTGCCTACTACCCTCTCCCTCTCCCCTTCTCTCTCGAATCCGATCAAGAGCACCCTCTTATCTACACCTAGATGATCCTAAGGGACCTAACAATGGTATCAGAGCCCTAATCTAGGCGTAGATCTAGATGGGGAAAGTTCATAAACCGCCGTCGGTTGACCGGCGTGCGGAAAAGAAAGAAAAAGAGAGGGGCAGAAGACTCGATCCATCTGGACCCTAACCCTAACCCTAGATCTGAAACGGCTGGGTCTTACCTGGCCATCGTCGACCGTGGGCTCGCCGGTCAACTCCAAAGCTCCAACGTGCAGGCCACCGTCGACGCGCGGGACCAGACCCGAGCGCGCCCCGGACCCCGGGCCAGGGCGCGTGCTAAGAGGCGCCGACACGGAGCCGCTCGACGGCGACGCACTCACCCTCTGGGGAGCGCGTGCGCCGGCGAGAGGGCCCGCGGTGGCACCGTTTCCTCCTTCTCCGACGGCTAGACGAGGTCGCCGCCGCCGCTGCGTTTAAAAATAAGTCATAAATTAGACTTACTAGTATAGTGTCCGTGCTAACGCCACGGCGGCATTTTAGGGATGCACACGAAATCAACCAAACAAATTTTTGAATGGCCATACATGTTTTGTTCCCTGCTTTCAAAGCCAATTTTTGAATGGCCATATATGTTTTGTTTGGATAATTGGGTTCCTCCCCGCTGCGCCGCGTCCACCGCGTGCGCCCCTGCACCATGTGGACGCGGGTCCACCGCACCATGGACCTATGCTCCAAAAAGGAAAAAAGAAATTTAGAATTCAGCTCCTCCTCCAGTTGCCAAGCTGCAGGCACACATATATGAAAGGAAAGGAGAAGAATTAAAATTACATAACCATGGAAATTAAGGGAAAAACATAAGGAATCTAGCACAAGGCGAGTTTTGTACCCTCCAAACCAAAGGCGACGCACTGTGGCACGGGATATAGCACGTGCAGTCGAGCAATACCCTGAATGGCAAGGTTGCATCAAGACTTCATAGATCAGACCCTTAACCCACTACTGATCATAGCATTTCAAAAACGAAAAACCTCTTTTTTTAAACAGTAAACTGTAAGGACTTACAAAACATATTTTTATCATCTCTTACTCATCCATGCATGCAAGAAGATAGGGAGAGCATCAAATTGTTTAAACCCACGTCAATGTCACAATTGAATATGTAACCATTGGTTGCTAACAGAGAGATTATTCATTGAGAGAACTAAGAAGCGATACCCAACTGCCCTTCCCTGCATTTTCACAGCTCTGAAAAATAATACTGATGAGTGTCCTGCTCCATGAAGTAGTGGCTTCTTCTCTATCCGCCGCAAATAATTCATTGAACATGCAGAGTCAATAAAAACTGTTAACAATTCCTCAAACATGCACATTCAACAATTTAGGAGTAAGCAAATTGAGGCAGAAAGTGGAGATAGGAGACGGAGTAAGAGATAGCTGCCTGTTATGCCAAACACAAGCTAAACTTGGCGTCAATTACCAGATAACCAACAAGAAGACAACATGTTCAATTTAGAAGCTACATACATTCAGACCTTCAATCTCATGTCGCTGCCCAACCATAACTTGGGGTGGGTGGAATCCATATCACATCAAGCATATACACGCCTCACCGAGGTTGCCAACCAGCATATTAGTAAGAATGCACGTACAATTCAAATCACGATATTTATATTAAATTGAGGTACCGATATTTTCAGGTTAATGCTAATTCAAAAAATAAGCAGTAGCTAGCTCAACATTAGTTTTCTAGATTTATATACATGACAAAAAGATAAGTAACCCCAACAAACCAAAGCATAAACATGAAGACCAAAACTAAAATTCCACACAGAAGAGCAGAAAAAGTGCACTTCGAATATAGATTCAAGGTTAAACCACGGATGAGATTATGCAATATATACTGAAGATTGATAAGTTTTTACCATCCAAAAGCTACCAATTACTGTCTGAATCTTTTTGTCAAAATGGTGAGAAAATAAGAAGATATTTGAATAAAAATTATGAACTGCATAAACACACCACCTCCAGTTGGAATAACTTATTACCACAGGGTAATTTTCGAATAACAAATCTAGGACTTTTTGAAGAAAAAAATGGAAGAAACGCATTCACAAATTAGATAATATTTAATTCTAAGAAACAGACCAGGCAATCTGAGTATATAATAGGTAGTTAGATGGTCATTTTTCTGCTTAGGGCAAGAGTCCAAAGGGGCTGCAGAGTATATGCATACCCAAATTGTTTCTACAAAGACTAATTATAACTGACATACCTCCTAGAACTCCTCACGATTTACCAAACTGTCACATGATATTATATCTCCACGCTTCCACTAAAACACATATGCCTATGCTCGAGGTATTATGAACTGTTAAGGTACACAATTTCCAATATACTATTTCTGCCCATAAACCACATACCCACTTGTTTACCACACACCAGGAAAATGGCAACGCTACCTTCCAAAGAACAATTTAGCCTGCTTACAGCTTACCTGCAAGAGTTCTTCAAATACATCTTCGAGTGTGATGATACCAATGACCTCACCATCATCTATATCCTCTGATGAACGAGCAACTGCATTTGATGGTGTATCATTCTGCTGCATAGAGTGGGGTTTGTTTCTATTAACCTGCCTGTTCTGTGGTCTTTCAATATCAACAACCACACTCTCCACCCTTTCTTCAGCATTGGATAGTAAGGGAGCAGTCAGCTGTGGTGCTCCAGCTGCTTCCCTGTTTGGCTCAGTTTTGTCAGGGGGTGGGGCGTTCTTGGGCTTAGCCTTCACAACAGCAGCCATGTGACTACTTCCTTTCTGAAACTCATTTAGTATATCATACAAGGGCATGTCTGCAGGAACCCTGGAAAAGGTAAATATTGACCAATTATCTCCTTCTAAAATAATGAATTCAACACAATATGACTGCATTCCATAAATAACATATATGAGATAAATGCGAAAAACAGTTCAGTGATTTGCTCAATAAACAAACAATTAGGTTGACACATTCCATGCAAGCTTGTCCTTGCCAACTTTGAGAAATTCGTTTATATGCTCTTTCATTAGCAACTAAACCTGAAATTGATCACTTCTTACTGGTATCTCTCAATGATTACTCTACTGATTGAAAGACCATATTATAATTAAGATGAAGACCAACTGTACTCAAGGTAAAGAATGTTTATTCCTACAAGACTTGTAGTGTAACTGTCCATGTACACAAAATAAACATTTAGCCGCAGATGAATGGTTATCACCACCATTTTTTTTTGTGTGTGTGCAGTTTCAGTTCTTTGAACTCACTTAATCCCTAATGTCCATTTTCTTTCTCAAACATATGAAACCGACATTGATATATCCAACTGGGTAGGACATACAAGGGAGCACAATAAGCCAGAGCTTACAGGGTTTCAATATCTTCACAAGTTTATTACTTACATTGGAATTATGTGAACTGTAATACAACAAGGGAGTTAGCTTTGAACTGTAGCCTGTAGCTACTCTAGTCCAGGCTAACATGGAACATTTCTATCTAAACAATAAATAGCAATGAAAAATTCATGAACAAATGGAACAACACATGAAACAAAGTTTTGTTGATACCTACCTTGAGACAATATAACATAAAGACATGCTCAGTATAATAGGAAACCATTCCCCATGGCATCCCATGTAGAGAATCAACGACCATTCCTTGATGAAGATCACGACTGATGCATGACAAAATTTTTCATGCTTGAAGAAAGAACATAGATTGCTAGGAGCCCTATTCACTTATCCAGTTATCCCGTTCTATAAGTGCTCCTGTCCTGCCACTGATATGAGAAGTAACCAGTTGTAACTTCTCAGAGAAATATATTGCAATTTAATACTTTTGCTTTTCTTTATCAAGTTAAAATTTGAAATTTCTCTGAATGTTAGAACACTTGATAGTTGAGACTTTATGACCATGTTTTTGGGGAAATTTCTTGATAATCCAAGATGAGAATAAGGATCCTAAATGAGACCAACAACATTAGATGATCGGTCGACAGCAACCATTTCCTCCTTTGCATCTTACATGGCCTAATCAACAGCGATGTATAGGGGGAAAACATCCAAACCTTCTTGCGGTGGTGGTCGGCGGCTTCCTGATCCAGCCGCTCATGCTCTTCCAACTCCTTCCTCGCGCTCTCCGCCTCGTCCAGCTTGGCGCGCGTCTCCTCGCTGTAGTGCTCGGCCAGCGACTGCTGCAGCGCCCTGATCGCCGGCGCGTAGTCCCCGGCGCAGCCCGCGAGCCTGAGCAGCGCCGACGCCTTCCGCGACAGCGCCCGCGCGACCAGCTTGTTGTCGGCGCGGAGCTCCCTGCCCCTCTCCACCGCCTCGTCGCAGTCCCTCACGCACTCCTTGTACTGAAACGAACCAAGAGCAAGCGGCGAAGTGAAACAGCCAGCGCCTAGGCGAGCGGCGAGGTTTTTTTTGGGGGGGGGACCGGGGGAGAGGTGGCTGACCTTGCCCATGAGGAGGTAGGCGGCGGCACGGTTGGTGAGGAAGGAGATATCGCGGTGGTCGAGGCTGGCGGAGGCGGCGGCCTTCGGGGGAGGCGGCGGAGGGGACGACGGGGGGAGCGGAGGCGCGGGGGAGAGGTGGAGATGGGGGAGCGGCGGTGCGGTGGAGGACGGGGGAAGCGGAGGGAATGGCGGAGGAGGAGGCAGCAGCGGCGCGAGATGGGGAGGAGGAGGCAAGGGCGGCGCGGCGGCGGAGGAGGCGCGGGGGAGGATGGGGGGAGGCGGAGGGAGGGGAGGCGCGGGGGAGGAGGGGGAGGCGCGGGGGAGGCGGAGGGAGCGGAGGAGGCGCGGGGGAGGCGGAGGGACAGGGGAGAACGCGGGGGAGGCGCGGGGGGCGTGGGGGAGAACGCGATTTCTGCGTAGCGGGAGGTGGCGGCGACCTGCATGCGAGCCGCGAGCGTGAGGGACGCGGGAGGGGTACTGCAGATCCATTGAAGGATGATCGTCGGATATGGTTGAGTAAGGAGAGAGAATGGAGGAGAGTTAATCTGGTGCGCACGTTTTTATGATGGTGTATTTCTGGGTGCATATTGTGGTATGGACGTAGTTAAGGTCATGACTGTGGAGCAGGTAATTGTTGGGTGGATGTAAAATAATTTGAACTGGTGGATTATTAGTTTAGATAGATAGATAGATTCAGTCTAAATGAGCATAGCTAAATCATTAGCCGTAGCAGCACCTCCGCCCTTCCACGTTCGTTGCCGTTTCCGCCCTAGTCCGGGTAGCCGTCACTCAAGCTCGGTCTCTAAACCATGACACGCGCTCGCACCTCCTGTTCACGGCGAGCTACCGTTCGCGGCTCAGGCCGCCGGTCGAAGATAGCCACTCCGGCAACTGCATCAGAGCCTGCGTCGCGGAGGCGACCGTGGGAGACCTGGTGCGTGCTCCGGATGGCATTCTCCACGCATCAGGAGCCACCCAAGAGGCGACCAGCTAGTTCAAGGATGAACCGTGGCCGGATTCGAGGGAATACTCCAAAACCACTCTCTAAACCACCGTTAAGAGGTTATTTGCACGGCTTGATAGTTGAGAGGTGTAAACTAATCAATTTGGTAGTTCATAGTTAAAATTGACGAGGCATACAAGAATTTGGCCCATACTAGCCCATACATGAACTAGTCGACAAGGCATACATAGTCCGGCTTACATGAATTTGGCCCATACTAGTACAAACATGGACAAAGCCACGTGGATTTTGGATACCGTGGCGTTGGGACAGGCAGGGAAGAGGAGAGGAAGCAAGTGGGTCTTGTGTCAGTTGGCATCTGGGAATTGATTTAATACCTAAATTTCAAACTATCCTTGTTTTAAAAAATAGATGCCAAATGCATACACAGCTCCGCATTAAAAGTTCGCAACTTGCAACTGAAAGCTGCCTTTTAATTTTCTATATAAATTAATTTTTAAATAGAGTATCTTTGAAGATAAAATTTATAAGTTAATTATACTACACACTGTAATGATTTTATTTATATCGGCTAAAACCACATGTAAGTTTCTATTACTCTTTTTTTTTCTACAGGAATTAACTTTTAAACAGATTATTTTTTTAATGTAGAGTCAATAAGTTGGTTGTACTACACATTGTAATGATTTTATTTATGCCGACCAAAACTATACGTAAGTTTCTGTTACTCCGTATTCTCTATTATAAATAGCTTAAAAATTATAAACTATAGCCAAAAATGAGCAAAAAAAAAAAGGCCCGGACGCATCACTCCAATGCTTTAGAAAAAGGAAAATGCATCATTCTGTATTTGCATACAGATACAGCACACAGGCAGAACAGGAGGCACCACAAATGGCGAAGCGTGCAAGAAAATTACGAGCGCCTTGCGTTTCCCAACGAGAGTGCCACGAACTGCAAATTAATCCTAGCAACACACAGACAAGGCGACAAGATCGCAACACACATTTGAGCCACCAAATACTACAGTCTACAGTAGGAACCTTGTGGCTTGTGAGAAGAGGCTTCGCTAGCAATAGCAATGGCCTCCAGCGCCGCCGCAGAGGTGAGAGTTGTTGGCACCACGTACGTCCCGCTCCTGCGGCCGCCGCCGCAGCACCTCGAGCAGATCGCACTCTCCTTCTTCGACGCGTGGTTCCTGCCGCAGCCGCCCATCCAGCGCCTCTTCCTCTACGACGGCGCCGGCGCTGACCCCACCCCCACCTTCCCGTCCCTCGTCCAGTCGCTCAAGTCGTCACTCGAGGACGCCATCGCCGTCTTCTTCCCCCTCGCCGGGAAGCTCACCCACCTCCCCTCCACCGGCGACGTCGTCGTCGACTGCTCGCCGTCCGCCGTCGGGGACGGGGTCGCGTTCCTGGAGGCCGAGGCCGACGGCGACGTCCGCCGCCTGTCGGGCGAGGAGAAGCACGACGTCCCGGCGTTCCTGCGGCTCGTCCCGAGCCTGGAGGCCCGCGAGCTCCCCGCCCCGGTGCTCGCCGTGCAGGCGACGCGGTTCGACGGCGGAGGCGTTGCGGTCGGCGTGGCCGTGCACCACGCGGTGGCGGACGGGCACAGCTTCTGGCGGTTCATGGGCGCGTGGTCGGCGGTCGCGTGCGGCCGGGCCTCACCGGCCGCCCCGACGTTCGACCGCTCGGCGATCGTGCACTCCACGGCGGCCGAAATGGCGAGGGGCATCCTCCGGAAGGTGACGCCGGAGCTACCACTGGTTGGTACCACACTACGTCACTACCATTAGCTCCTTAATTCCCAACATTTCATTTCGTTTTGTTTGCACTAGCGATAAATTGTCGCATTAACTTCCAGTTTCTAACTGCGATTCAGCTTAATCAACTGAATTTTCCTTGGAAATTCTAGCTTCCCACGGCAAATTGGTTGCGGTCTACATGGCTGCAGCACGACACAAGAACGCTACAACTCGACGGCCATCGCATCAACCACATCAAGAACCGCATCTCGGAGCTCGACCGGAGCACAGTGCATCTCCTCCAACCCGAGCGCCGCCCTTCCACGTTCGTCGCCATCTCCGCCCTCGTCTGGGCGTCGGTCGTCCAGGCCAGGTCCCTAGACCGCGACGCGCGCACGTACCTCCTCTTCCTCGCCGACTGCCGCTCGCGGCTCGAGCCGCCGGTCGACGAGGCCTACTTCGGCAACTGCGTCAGAGGCTGCGTCGCCGAGGTGGCCGCGGGCAACCTGCTGGACGCTCGGCGCGGCGTCTTGCACGCGTCTAAGGCGATACTGAAGGCAATCGATGAGTTCGTGGACCAGCCGTTGGCCTCCTTCGACCAGTGGTTTGACCCGATAAGCGGTCTGCTCCGGCAGCCGGGGTTCGTCGCGGTGACCGCCTCGCCGCGGTTTGGGGCGTACGCGACGGATTTGGGGTGGGGCGGGCCGAGCCGAGTGGAGTTCGTCTCGGAGGGTGCTCCCGAGGGCATGGTGGTCCTGACAGGCGGGAGGACGGAGGCAGGCATGCAGATATCGGCAGGTCTCAATCCGATGCACATGCAGGCGTTTAGGACACAAATTCTTGAGTTTTGACACCATATTTGCAATGGACGCAAACTGCATCGAGAGTAATTACAAGGCACATATCATGTGTTGTCGTGTTATCTATGTGTCCTGTTCCTCTTCCGGTTAATCTGTTTCTACTTTCTCGCCGACCTATCCGTTCGGAAAAAGACGGGAAGAGAAGAAAAGTTTCGTATATGTTCACCATATTTGGGCTTTTTTTTGGCTTATGGTTGAAAGCACTGTAGCTGTCTGAAAAAATACTGTAACTGACAGAGACTTATTTACCATAATTAAATTTAAAAATATTTAAAAGTATAAAAAATATGTTAGCCCATTACGTATAATACAAACAAATACGGGAAAAAAGAACCGACAAAAAAGCTCAATAAAAAGCCAAAAGTTCAGAAAAAGACGAAATTTATAAATAGTGAAAAATAAGCCGGAAGCTAAAAGCTGAAGCCAAAACGATCACTCCGGAAGAAAAGTTTCGTATATGTTCACCTAGGAATAATTACAAAACCCGGCCGAACACATGTACCTGTGAACCTAGGAATTGAGTGCGCAATTGAACTGAATAGAATTTTTTTTGAGAAATTGTACCAATTTACTTCAATTTTTTGCGTTGTTCCAAATATGGTACATTTACATGGGGATTGACTACGTATCATTTGAATATTTTTGTATACCGATTGAACAGTCCACCTCCTCCCCTATTGCTACACAAAGCACTCCACAGACTCAACCCTACCTGAGCTCCAGTCTCAATCCTGACTCAGACCCCCCCCCCCCACACCCCCTCCCAACAGTGTTATCGGACCCGGACCGACCATTGACCCGGTGGTCAAACCGTTGGGTCACCGATCGGACCGTATGTTTTAAAATTACATTTTCAGAACTATATGTATGTGTATATACGTACATATGTATGTATGTATATATAGAAAAAAATCAGCAATACAATAACAACAATAGTAATTAAAGAGAGTGAATGAAAAATAATAAATAACCATTGATGCTCATAGAAACAACCATGAGGTCCATGACCATAAGCGATAAAATCATGTATGAGTCGATAAGATAACATCAAGCAAGAATGTAGTGAAATCACAACAGCCTAAAATCTCGTATACATTGCTCTAGCTAACAAATTTATAGGCAAATAATCACTAAAAACCAGTAGCTCTCAAAATACAAGTATCACTATCATTTTTCTTGTGAAAAGTTCTTTAATTTGAGGGTACTTTTGTTTTTTGTTTTGACCTCAGGACAAAACCCAGCCAAGTTGATGCAAACCGGCTAGGTCAACCAGGTCACTTAAAACCCAGCTGGGTCAACCAAGTTTTCCCGGGTCAATTGTGTGGATGGTCCTGTGAGTGTGACCAGCCCGGCGTAGCTTCTGGGTCTGGGTTTTTCTGGTCCAACCATCGGGTCAGTCTGGTTCTGATAACAGTGCTCCCAACTCGACCCCTACCACCTCCAAAGAGGTAAGGCCCTCCAGTGAGCCTTTCCTCCACTGCTGGCGCCTCCTGCGCCATCGTCCATGCCTTCTCCTCCTCTGCCGCATCTTCACCTCTTGTTGCCGTGGCTATCGTCGTTGGATCTGTCACCATTGCCCATCGCCTTCCTCTAAGCTCACGGCCGAGGCGGCGTTGTTGTTGCCTCACCACTCATTGCCAGGTTGCCATGTTCCCGCAAAATCTGTGTTTGGGGGTCCCGGTGAACCCCGACCATAACCAAGGTGAACCCAACCCTAAGGATGCTTGCCGGAGTTGAAGAGGAAGGTGCAGGAGTACGAATCTCCATGCAAATCGCAAGGTTAGAAAAATCGACTGATTTCCCTAAAAAAAATCATGCGATAGATGTTTAGCAATTCTGCATTTACATTGTCAACACAATTAAACTGAGAACCTAAATATGATGACTGAAGAATGCCAATTAAGGTTATAGTACCGGAGCAAGAGTCGCTAGCTGGCACTGTAGCTGCCATTGCTGTCATGTGTGGGCACTTCAAGTGGCTTATAAGTTCGAGATTATGGTTTATGTTGCATTGTAACTGCTGTTGGCTTATTTTCGTAATTAAATATAAAAAATGTTATATCAATACTAACAATGCAAAGAAATAAGAGAAAAAGCAAAAGCAAAAAATCCTAAAAAACCAAAACCTATAAAAAAGAGGAAAAATAATAAGTTATAAGTTAGAAACCAAAAATTAAAATCGTTTTAGAGCAGGACCTAGAGCAAACTTGTTCACTCAAGAGCTAGTCAAGAAGACCGACCATCCAAGTCGGACGGCGTCAATATTACCTGCTGGAGAGGACGCGCATAGATATGCCACTGCCGGCACGCGGGAGCTGCACGCGTTCGGTCGCCACCGTCAATACGGCGCGACGGCCGCCGTCTCTTCTAAGTCAACGCTCTGTCCGGGTCGTCCATTGATGCATCTTTCTCTCTCTCTCTCTGCCATCTCATTGGACGACTCAGCTCAAGTGGGACCCACGTTGGTCATGGACTCATGGTTCGCCGGGCGCACGGGTTGGTTGGGTTGGCCCAATCCATGTTGCTTCCCAACGGCGACGGGCTGATCAACATGCAACAGTTTGTCGCGAAATTTACCAAGGAATCCTCAGACATGAGTGACGGGTAAATCCTTTAACTTTGAGATAATTGATGATCTACCACCAATTTGAGATGTATTTGATAATTTACCTTATGATATCTCACATTGAGAACAAATCATCAATTGTACCTCAATTGATGAGACAAATGATCAATTGTCTCTTTAACTTTTAATTTGGGGAGTGACTATACCACAATCGGATAATTATTTTCAAAATTAGCCAAGCTATGGGCCGTCCGATCAGTCCACCTCCATAAGATTGCAACCCGTGTCCCCAAAGCCCCACAACCCAAATTCGTCCCAAGTCCCGACCCTTCCACTCATGCACATCGTCGCAAACTGTGTCGCGATTTCCACCCACACATATTGCCTTCTCTCCTCCCCTTATTTTGCTTCGTCTTTTTCCTTCAAATCTGGATGAGCTCATCGGCAAGCGCCTTCACCTTCCTCTTCAAAGAGTCCAGTGAATCCACCACCACCCTACCCCTGCTTGGTGACCCACCTCCCACAGTAGCCACAGGTGCCACACCTGCCCCCTGCGCTACTATTGGCCGCTTCCACCACTGGCGCCTGGTGGAGCCCTCGTCGCCATCTCTTCCTTACCGCTGCTGTCCCCACGTCGCTCACCCTAACTCATATTGCGGTTGTCGGATAAGGTCCAAGGATCACTCAATCTCACCGATTCTGTGTATCGCTCAAATGGAGTAAGGAGGAGACGGGCTCACTGAGACTGAATGTAAAGTTCAGGGATATGCTATTTTCATTACGATGGACAGTACTTCGGCAATGCAAAGATTCCAGGAGCTGAGACTCCATCCAACAAAACAGCCAATTACATGGAATTTAAACCTTACGGGAAAATACTAACTACTCCCTAACTGAACTCCTGAAAGCTCTCCATGATGGACTTGATCCGATCAACTCGTTATTGCAGATCTGGACTGTTTCTTCCAACTGACCAAGTGTGCAGCCGAAACTTGAGAAAGTCGCTGCACCTCCGAGTCTTCAGTTCCACGCGCAGAGTTCGGCCTCCGTGCCTCCATGCCCGGCCTCCACGCGCACGAGATCCGCAGGACCCGCTCAGGCGACGTCGCGAGCCACTCGCTCGATCGGACGACGCGGCTTCCTCCGCACGAACCGGCGCCACGAACTCCACTCTTCCTACGACTCGATCAACCTAGCAATAGACTCAAACGCGCACGCCCGGACATGACCCCGTGGCGTGGTTTATTCCTAACAATCACCCCCTAAACCACGACACCTTGCACGCCCAGACCTACAGGAGCGTGGGCTCGTCGTCGACCTCGGCAAGGAGCGCCCTTTCCTTCTTCTTCCCGCGGCAGTCCCTGGCCATGTGGCCGCGCTCGCCACAGTCGAAGCACCGCCCTCGGTAGCGGCTCCCGTTGCGCCTGCTGAACCCCGAGCTCGTGCTGTTACCGTCGTCGTCGTTGTGGTCGTCGTTCCGGCCACCACGCCTCTCGCCGCTGTCGCGCCGTGCTCCTTCGCCGCCGTGCGCCTGCTGCTTGCCGCCGCGCTGTCGTCGACGCTCCTCCCACTGCTCCTCAGTGAGTAGCAATCGTCCGACACCCTCCGCGGCCGCCTCAACACCACCGCAGCGTTCCTCCGCCACGTGCAGCCTGCCGACGAGCTCCTCCATGGACATCGTCTTCAAGTCCGCGAACATCTCGATGGAGCACGCGATTTGATTGTACCTCGCCGGCACAACGCGCAGCATCTTCTTCACGACGCGTTCCCCCTCCATCTTCACCCCCAGCTCGCGCAGCTCCGTGGCGAGAGAGCCGAGACGCAAGGCGAAGTCGTCGATCGCCTCCCCGTCCTTGAACGCCGCGAGCTCGAACTGCTTGAGGAGGTGCTGCGCCTTGGCCTCCTGCACGCGCGCATCGCCCATCCTCAAGGACTTCACCGCCGCCCACACTTCCTTGGCGCTCTTCTTGCTGGCGAGCCCGGACTTCATCTCCGGCGGCACACCGCGCAGAATGGCGGCCAATGCCCGCCGATCCTTGCCGCGGTCGACCTTCTCGGACTCCACAGCGTCCCAGAGCTCCATGCCCTCCAGGTTGACCTGCATCACGAGCGCCCACTCGTGGTAGTTCGCCTTCGTCAGCATCGGGACCTCCATCCCGCCAGAGTTGATGACGACGCGGTCCGTCGCAAAAGGCGATAGCGACTTCAAGCCGCTATTGCCGGCACCAAGCTCCTGCGGCGACGCCATCTTCTTCTCCTTCATAGGCTAGCTCTGATACCAAATGTCGGATAAGGTCCAAGGATCACTCAATCTCACCGATTCTGTGTATCGCTCAAATGGAGTAAGGAGGAGACGGGCTCACTGAGACTGAATGTAAAGTTCAGGGATATGCTATTTTCATTACGATGGACAGTACTTCGGCAATGCAAAGATTCCAGGAGCTGAGACTCCATCCAACAAAACAGCCAATTACATGGAATTTAAACCTTACGGGAAAATACTAACTACTCCCTAACTGAACTCCTGAAAGCTCTCCATGATGGACTTGATCCGATCAACTCGTTATTGCAGATCTGGACTGTTTCTTCCAACTGACCAAGTGTGCAGCCGAAACTTGAGAAAGTCGCTGCACCTCCGAGTCTTCAGTTCCACGCGCAGAGTTCGGCCTCTGTGCCTCCATGCCCGGCCTCCACGCGCACGAGATCCGCAGGACCCGCTCAGGCGACGTCGCGAGCCACTCGCTCGATCGGACGACGCGGCTTCCTCCGCACGAACCGGCGCCACGAACTCCACTCTTCCTACGACTCGATCAACCTAGCAATAGACTCAAACGCGCACGCCCGGACATGACCCCGTGGCGTGGTTTATTCCTAACAGCGGTGCTGTTGTACAGCCTACCGCCACGTACCCTCCTCTATGTCCATGGCTGACTATGCCATCGCCGCTTTGCTGGCCCGCCGCCTGCGCCATCCACTGCTCTTCCCCCTATAGCTAGCCTTCGGTGAATCTAAACCCTAATCCGGTGAAACATTGTCCTGAATCGCTATGACCGGAACCGGAGAAGATGAAGACCACTGGTGAGAGCACAAATCTTCAGGGAGATCAGAAGGTTAGAAATTTGACTGATTTAATAAGTATTTAGCCAAGTGATGTATAGCAATTCTGTCAACGTTATACCTGTCAGCTGCTACATAATTCTCTCTCTCAAGAGAAAAACTGTGTGTATAAGATTCATCTACTGTTTAACTGTACATAATATAAGAAGTATGTATGTAACTATATATCTCATATGTGGGCATAAATACACTCAATATTATGCTTACAAGACACATCATATACTAATGGCGCAGCAGCTCGCGCAGATCGATCTGTGAGCTGCGGTCTCATCTCCTCACGTAGTAGACGTGGTGCAGGACTGCGTCGCGAACCGAGGCGACCCGCCAGACCCCGCATGTGCTCCAGCCGTCGGCGCCGCCGAGGCGGAACCGGCACCGGAACCGCCTTTACCGTCTCCCGCGGCACCGGCACTACCACGGGGAGTTGGCTGAGCCTGATGATGATGAGCTCCTCCACCAGCCATGACCGACGAGATGGCTGCCGCCAACGCCGTGGTGAAGTTGGGGTCGGCCGCGATCGCCGCGGTCACTGTCTCCATCACGGACTGCTGCCGCGCGCCCTGCAGCCCGGCCGGCAGCATCGCCGACGCCCTCTGCGGGAGGTACATCCCCAGCTGTGGCGGCACCGCGAACGGCATGGCCGGGGCCGCCGCTGGGTGTATGGCCGGCGGGCGGTGGAGCGCGTGCAGCAGGCCGCTCGCGCCGCCGGGCGCGCCCACGGGAGTCTGCGTGAGGTCGAGGGTGATGGTGGGGAATGGCGCGGAGGCGGAGAGCGTGGCCATGGTGGAGGCGTAGGGTAGGGACTGGTGGAACAGCGCCGCGGGGTGGCCGAGGAGGGCGCCGTCGCGGCTGGCGGCCGGGCCGGAGAGGAGCATGGCCGCCGCCGCGGAGGTGGTGTTCGCCATGGTGGTGGCCGCCGGCGGCAGCTGGTGGTTGTGGTTGCCCTCGTAGGTCGTGATCAGGACGGTCTTGTCCTCTGCGCAGCGTTGCACCTGCATCCATGCACAGTTAGTTGCACATATATAAGTTCGATGGATTCGCATAGTCACGTACACCGGTACACGCGCGCACACGGATTTACGTGCACGCACGTAAGCATGCATACATGCAGCATCTATCTAGCTCATCGCGTGCAGGCATGTGAGGAGCGTCATGGGCTTTGACTTGCATCGTTCATTCAAGGGATACTGCCGAGTGTTAGGTGAGCGATCAGCATCATATACATATAGCAAAACAACGGAAACGTGTTGAGCTGCAACACTACACACAGTTCGTAGATATGATGTGTGCGTACTGCTTTGGTATACAGCTGGGCAGATGGAGAAACAGATGGTACGTACAATATGGAATGATTCAGAGTAATAGCGTATGCGATGCCGATATGTATGCAGCTTTGAATCTCACTGGGTGCATGTGTTCACATGAAGCATGGGGTATACTACCTATGAATTGATATGTACATGTACTGTTATTTACTAGTATAAGAGTTGAAACTTGAATGTCAGTAGGATGCTTTCTTGCTTAGCTAATTCACATAATGTCAGAAAACAGCTATAGTGTCAATTAGTTCGTCATCTCGTTTACTTCAATTAGGATATTTCTATGTTGGTTGCAACGAGGGAGATTACATGTAGTGTTACTACACATGCGTGTCCACGATTCTAGCAACACGAGTGTGTTCTGGTTCCACAACATTAATTGTTGCATGGTTCATACCTTCATTTGCTAGCTAGTTAATTATGTCCTACACCGGGTTTAAGCTATAATGATTGAAACATGAAGTAGATTTCTTTTATTTAATCAGTGTTTTTCTTCAGTACTAATGGAGTTTCTTATCCGTTTCCTTGTTTATGTACTTCGTAATTTTGCGTCCATCTGGTGCAAAAGTCGATCAAGCATGTATATGCATCGTGTACTAGCTAGCTAACACATATATTAGGTTGAAACTTAGCTAGTTTTTTTTTCCCATTTTTTCCTAAGGTTAGATATGGGAAGATAATATTCAGAGTCAACAATTCCAACTGTTATTTTTCCAGTAACGAAAGAGTCAAGTCTAGCCGGCCAATGAGCATACTAAGTTTTAGTTCGCAGTTTGAATGATTGTTGCTGACATATAGCTTGTCACAAAAGGAAACATGGAACTAACATTGTAATTAGACCAAAAAAAATCATGAACAAAGTGGAGGATTCTGACAGAATCCAAAATTCCTAGTGAAGACTCGAAGAGCCCGCAATGATTAGTAGCGGGCTGGATAAGTAGAGTTCAGGCATAAATCAAAGTTTTACCTAACACCTGAACTGCTATGAAATATTGGAACAATGGAGTGCACTAAAATTTGAATTTTGCAAATCAGGAAAATGATCATCCACTATATATAAAAGAACTAAATGTGAAAAAGATCATCACTATCTATCATCTCTACTTCAGACAGGGATGGATCCACACCTGAAGTCTAGGCTCCAGCCCTGGGTGAATCAGCTGTACATAAAGCATACATGTGTATTGATTTAGTTTATCGTTTTTTTTGAAAGATCAAGAACGAGAATACCTGTTACGAAAAAAAAAGGGGAAAGACTGAGCTAAGCCCACTTCATGATTTATAATTTATCATGAGTTCGATTATAATAAGCAGATGGTTTATTGAACTACAAGGCTTGAGGTGGTGATCATTTGTGCTTTTTTTGGTGGCTTATGACTGAAAAACACTGTAGCTTGCTGAAAAAACACTGTAGCTGACAGAGACTAATTTAGCATAATTAAATTTAAAAAAATTAAAAAATATGTTAGCCTATTACGTATAATATAAACAAATACGGGAAAAAGAACCGGCAAAAAAGCTTAACAAAAAGCCAAAAATTCAGAAAAAGACGAAATTTATGAATAGTGAAAAATAAGCTGCAAGTTAAAAGCTGAAGCCAAAACGATCACAACCTAATGTTGTTAGTTCACAAATCATCCACTTGGATGTTTTAACCTTTTTTATTTTTTAGTTAAAATATTTTTCAAGTTATGCACTAGGTCAGCACCCTTTAATTTCATTAGTTTCTAGCTAGTTCTTGCCCTTAGAGGACGCAGTAACCATATCTTAACCAAGAAATTCGTAGCAAAAATTCTTCGTACGCCACCGAGGGTTATCCCGATCTCGAATTTGTCACTGAGAAAGTTCATTCCCTATATCACTGAAAGTTTCTTCTTTGTACCACTTCGTGCCTCTTACGTCACCTCACCGTAAGCTTGCTGTTAAGTCGCAGTGAAAAAGATGACATTACCCTTCTTCTTCCTCTTGCTCTCCCCTTTCTTCTCTCTGCTCATCTCCCTCTCAAACTAACCAACGAGATCCAAAATCGAATCGAAGAGATCAACCAAAAATCCGTCGTCCTCCAAGCACTAGCTGCTGCAACGTCCCCTAGCCGACTCCTACTCATCTGGAGTCTGGACAAAGGTGTACCGAGGGGAATGGCGGACTCGTCGACTGCGAACTCCAGCAGCAAGGCGGAAAAGGCAAGCGCATGGGTTGGAAGAGAGCGGGGGTTGAGAGCGGTGGAGCAGAGCTAGCAGCGTCGATGGCCATGGTGCGGCAGTAGGGCTCCGCGGCGGCGCACCAGATCTGGCACTGACGAAGCGATGGTGCAGCCCCGCGACGCCGAGGCTTCCGGTGCCTGCCCTTCTGGTGCCGTCTTTCTCCCCGTACGTTAGGGTGAGCTCCGGTAGCACCGCACTCTCTGACATGGCCTTGTCCTTGGAGAACGGGAGGGAGGCGCCGCCTTTGTATGGTGGTGGTGGTGGTTGGGTTTGGGACCAGGAGAGGAGTACGAGTGACTGGTTGGGATCCGGGAGGGAGGAAATGGCGGCGGTGACGTGTGCTGTTAGATCGGGCTCAGTGCTCGTGTGTAACCGGGTTTACTCCAACTAAACCTACGGACTAACACATACATACTCTAAACAATAACTTTATAAATAGTATTAGATTTCCCCCCTAAAAGACTAGTCCAATGAGTGAGATTTCCCTCATGTTTATAAGTTATTCTTGGTGTGCACTCCTGCCCCAACAATTATAAAGCTCAAGGAGATGTTAGACGTATAGGGTCTGATATTAATTTTTAGATCAGACCCTGGCCGCATGTCTAGGTTCAACTGAGTTTACTTCCTAGGCCACAAGTATAAATGAGTTGAACATAACTGAGCCCACGGGTTGCCATATGCATGCTCTAAAGTAATAACCTTATAAGTGATATTGGACATTATTCTCTAAAAGATTAGTCTAATGGGTGAGATCTCCCTTACGCTTATATATTGTGCTTTTTTCTTTCTATAACTAATATGGGATTATTCCTAACATGAGCGTTGGTACGTTGCAGAGTTATGTAGCGTGAGAGAAGAGAGAGGGAAGCAGGAAAGGAGGAAAACCAATGCAACATTGACTTGTGGGCCATCGGTTATTGGAGGCCTAGATGGGTATTTTGTGAAAAATCTAACATGTTTTTTGGTACAATAGAAAGTCTAGTAAACGGAGCTAATAGATGTGTTATATAAGAGTAAAGATTAGAAACTCAATAGTATGGAAGGATTCAAACTTTTTTCGATGGTAAATCCAAGATCAAGACAATTCTCTATGGCATACAACATATTTTCTCAAATTGGTGCGAGTGTATGTAGGTACCTGCTTCCTCACGGGGCATCCGATAGCCATAGTGCAGCGGTAGTAAGCTCTCGGGCATGGGTTGCCCTTCGCCATCTTCTGCCCGTACTTCCGCCATTGGCATCCATCACTAATCTGGAGTTCAGCAAGGTCAAACATAATTGTGTAACGTCACGTACATTTACAAATTTTAATTTCAGACCAAGTAAACAACGAGGTACACGCGAAGAGATCAGCAATATATATACATACATGGTAAATTGTGGCCGAGTTCTTTTGGATTTAAAGTTGACTTATGCTTATACTGTCTACAGTAACTAACTTTTAAATGACGTGTTTTTTCAAGACAGGATCAATAGAAAAATTATAGTAAAAGATGTACTGAGTTCAGCTGTACTCGTCAAACCATATGCGACAATTTTTTTCTCTGCGTACTGCCTCTCACGAATAGCCAGAATTCAAATATTTATATAAACCATCAATCCAAAAGAATTCACCGTGTGTTTAAGCTATACTCCTTAAGAGTACTTCAATCATCTACAGTATTGCCACAAATGACAATCACTGTTTAGTTTCCCTTTCTTTTTACTAATTAAATAATGAAACTGCAGCAATGCTGAAAAGTGCTGCCCTACCCATCTCTAGCGGCACTACTAAAACCAATCAACAGAAATAGGCTAGCTTCTTTTAGGTTTATAGCTTATATCTTTTGATTTATGTTACATCAACTAGCTTGATTTATATTACAGTAACTAGCTTTCAAACGATATATCTTTTCAAGATAGAGTCTACAAATTGATTGTAGTAGACACTGTTCTGAATTCATCTATATAACTCAAAATCACACTCGAGTACCTTTCTCTCTGTACTATCTCTTATGAACAACTAAAATTCAAAAATTTAAAGGTATGTTCTTTTTGGCTTCGATTTATTGCTTTTAGCTGTGGCTTATGACTTTTAAGCTGTTCGCGAGAGAGATTCTGTAGTAACAGAAACTCACGTATAGTTTTAACCGATATAAATAAAGTCACTATAATGTGTATTATAATCAACTTATATACCACACTTTAAAAAGACACTCTATTTAAAAACTAGTTATTGTAGAAAAATAAAAAATAACTTTTAGAAACTGAAAAAAATATATATTAAGTTAAAAAATCATAGTCTAAAAGAACCCATCCATAATTACATACCATTGGTGCTTCGGATCGTGCACGTACGGATACCCTTGGTTTCCGACATGGCAGCTGCTCCGACGACGCCTGCTCGCTGCCCTCCCTTCCCGTCGCCGTCTCATCTTGGGCTACCCTCCTCTTGCCGCGGCCAAACGGCGGAGCGCTCTTGCCGTCAACATCGTTGCCTGCATTGCTGAGAGACGGGGAGGCATCGCCGGCGTCAGCCCCGGCCTCGTCGTCCACGCCGGTGTCGGAGGCCCCGTACGCGTCGGCCTGGTGCGCCGTGGAAGACGCGCGCGGCTCCAGGAACTGCTGCGTCGTCGCCGACGGGTTCGGTACGCCTGCGGTTAGGTGGGTCTGCATCGATCGAGGTTTGGTACGATCGAGAAGTACGTCTTGTTCGTTAGTCAAAGAGGAAAGCGAGCAATCAATTAAAAGTGCCCGCATGAGATTAGCACATGCTAACTACCATTCGTACTACAATTATAAGTACATAGCTAGCTGATCTTGTGTTAGCATGTCAATGTCCGTACTTACGTCCTCTGAGAAGCAAAACTGAAAAGATCTAAGTAATAGAAAAGACTTTCAGAACATTGTTCACACGATTATTGTCATGGTCCTACTTTAGGTACAGTTTGAAACCCATGAATTTTCATAGGAAACAGTTCAATTTTTATAAGAATCACTAAAAAATTCTCATGATCCAAACTGAGCTTTAAACATGATCCATATTACGTGAGTTAAATCAATGTGGTGAAGATGATCTTTTTTAGAAACCCCGAAATTTTTGGAGGAAATAATGTACTCATAATAATCAAGTTAGTGCCATCCTCAGCCCATGATCCTATATATGCTTCTACTATCCTATTCCATAATACTTTCAGGCATATTTATCTTATATAAGATTAATCAGTTAATTCGTAGACCGAGGCATTGACAAGTTCATGTGTCGTGGCAAGACTTGTTGATCTGCAGGATCTTGCACGGACATGCGTGCATGCACGTTTAGCAATGACCCGTATATTAATTATTGCACAGATCTTGATCGTGCAGTGTGATAACCTTCTCAACATATATAGGTCTAAAAGCATGTATAAAAAATATCCGAATTAAAATGAGTGGCAGTGATCTGGATTGAAAATAGATTAGGGAAAAGCAATAAAACCGTAAATTGTATCATTAATCTCCTCATAATTAAGCTAGTGATCTTGAAAGAGGAACAAAGAAGCTAGCTAGGCGAAGAATACTTGAAGAGAGAAACAAAGGCAAAGAATGAACAACTCTAGCTAGCTAGCCAGCTTGAAAATTAAACGAAATTAAATCAAGGAAAGATGAAAGCCAGCTATCGAAGGAAATCGATCTCTAGACAAGAAGAGGGGAGATCATGCATGCATGTGTGATCATGGCGTGCAGCAGGAGAAGCTAGCACTACTCACTTTAGTCAGTGGTGATTGGCTGTTCATGATCAGATCAGGATGGCGATGCGGGTGGTGCTGCTGCGTGACCTGGAGCAGCTGGTGGTACAGCGTGCCGTAGCTCCGGGTGAGCTCCTCCAGCATGCCCCGCAGGTGCCGGTTCTCCTCCACCACCCGCCGGAGCTCCACTTCTACCGCCGCCGCCGCCTCCATCTACATACCACATAGACATCACGTCACCCCACGTAGAAGTACATGTCAACCAACAGAGCACACACACGTAGTAGTGACAAAATCAACCAACTTTATGATTCTTCGCCGTCCCTTCCTCGTCGACGGCGGCGACCGTTGCCCCACCAGCCGCTGCGCCTATGGTGGTGGTCAGCAAGTCCAGCCCGATCTGCACCACAAGAACAAGAACCACACCTCAATTTGGGCACGGCACAATCAAGAACAACTTTCAGCTGCTACGCCCGCGCTCAGACGATCGAGATGCCGACGAAGCTAGACTTACGTTGACGCCATCACGGCAACCATGCACCACCCCGCGGCCGCGGCCGTCGTCCTGCCGTCGGGCAGCCGCATCGCCGCTGGCCAAGAAGAAGTCCACCTCCTTGATCTCACCCCGGCGCCCGCCCTCCTCGTCTTGCCGCCGGGCGAAGGCGGCGCCGCCGCCGGCGGGGCGCAGCGACAGATGGCCGGGCTCCATGGCGGCCTCCTCCTCCTCCTCCTCGCGGCGACGGTGGTGGTGGTGCTGCTTAGGCCTCAACTCCATGTACAAGCTGCACCGCTCCAAGAGCAAGCCGTGCTGGGCTTTATCAATCAGGGGTCAAAGCTGCGGAAAAGCCAAGCAGCCGAACTGAGGACTTGGACTTTGGACCGAACCGAAACAAATAAATAATAAATCGAGGGGCAGATACGGAAATTAAACAATGGTGTGGACCAATGGAAAGGCGCGCGAGGAGCGGTGGGCCAGGCCGCGTCAGTTGCTGCGTCAGCGTGACAGGTGGGCGCGCCCGGCCGGCTGCTCCGGGTGCAGCCGTAGCATGACGTGGGGGAAGGAGGGGTAAAATCGGTAATTGTGCTGTCCACGTACGTGAGGGAGGGGCCATTAGGTCAAGGAAGTCAACTTCGGTTGGGGATCAAGTGGCGCCCGAGGACGACACGACGATGACTAATCTCGGCTGATGATTTTGGCGTTTTTTAACAACCGGTCAAAAATCTCACGCGGCAGTCACGCAGTCTAGACGGAAGTTTATGCCTTCCTACCACTAGAAAGAATCCAGGCATAGTTGTTTTTTTTTTTGCACTTGCATAAATAGTGTGAATTCAAAGCATGAACCGGAAAAAAACAACAATCACTCGAACAACAAAGTGCGTATATAGAGAATTTCTCCCCTCCTAAAACGGGTGTATCTTAGTCTCTGTTGGAATCGCAGTACACCACACTAATAAATCTTGTTTGGCTGAACCGGTTTCATAAAGTTTTGTGTTTGGTTAGTTTTTTCCCCCTAAACCATGTTGCGAAAGGAGATACTGTGATCCATGTAAGAGGGAATACATACAGAAGGGCCATCTATTTGATAACATAATTTGTTACAAGTATCTAATTTGCCAAATAGAGTACCCCTTCGGGTCACAAAAGGAAGAAGTTATCATATGCGTGTGTAATCAAATATTCTAAACTTTGGCTAATATCTTTTTGAATATTAGTTTTTTGACACATAAAAATGGTACATATATATTAGTCTCAAAAAATACTTACATGATATAATAATTTTATTAGGTTTTATGAATATATTAAAATAAAAATTAGATGTCGAAGTTGTATTTAGAAGACCATGTAAATATCCAAAATGACTTCTTTTTATGACCAGAGGGTGTACTAACTAGATTTTTCATAGCTATTTTCTCATATATCTTTGAATATAAGCACGACAAAACATTAAGCACCACAAAGGCACAAACCAGCCCTTAATCCTAAAACATAACGACCTAATATTATGATTTAATGCCTGAACAAGACCATGCTTGCTAATTCGTGTGGTAAAAAGCATCCTTTAATTACCTTTTTATCACTTAGAATATTTTATGTTAAATGTCACAATGAAAATGTTAGTTCTAGATTAATTATGCTACTTAAAATATATAAAAAAAATCAAACTCAAGCATTGAAATCTTGAAATAGACCTGCTATAAATATCTGCCCTTCAAAAATACATCTAAATATGACAGAACCTCGACCTGATTGCTCGACTCCCCTATGTACCTAGGCAGAGTCGATCTACACGCCCAACTGTTCGTATTTCTCCAGCGATTTACACACGGTACAAGGACCTTCAGATGATTCTTCGACAACTATTCTAACCAAGCTGGTCCACAAGCTTAGGTTAGTGACATGTTCTTTTCCTGTGATGGTTCTTGTTGTTTTCTACAAGTAGAGTTGTGTCGCCATCCTTTCTTGGTGTTTTGAACGACGTTTCTTCGAGAAGGTACAGTTAGTCTTCACCTACTCTATGGTTTACAGATTGGATAATATATGTTTTAGCGTTAGCAATGAGCACGACGAGGTTCATCGCCAAAACGGAAGGAAAAAAAGAGCACGGTGAGCTGATTGCGTGCTGGCTCAAATATGTCGACATCTCACGAGGAAATCCAAAAATATTCCGCTGTACCAGTTAGATAGAGTGGAAAAAGTACAGTTTTGTGAGAACATAGGAAATGAATGGATGGAAATTCTATAGCATCTTTAAGAAAGGACAGACTATATTTTGCACATGGCACTTCAATTTTGGTTGAAATTTTGGGGAACGATCTGTAATAATTTGTTCGTAGGTCATGAAAGATTTCAACCAAATCTAGTGCACTACATATAATGCTAAATTAGGTTAAACCTTTTGGTGAGAAAATTAAGACGAAAGCTAGCCAAAACTCCTAAGGTTAACATGATGATGACCAGGACGATGGAGTAGAAACTACTAAACATTTCACAGAAAGGCAGCCATTGTGCAACAGTGTGTTAACATGGTCCCCTTTCCCATTCAAGGCACTTTGACGTTTCCCAACACCCGAGGGCGCACGTTGCATGGTACGACAAATATGGAACTAGTATCTGCACATGAAAACCCATGTGTACTTCATCTGCCACACGTTGCTTAATTTACGTTATGCTGCCGCAGTCGATGTGGAAAGGTGTGGAAATCAGGGCATGGATGGAGAAGAAGCTAGAGAGGGAATGGAGAGAGAGGAGACAAGGGAAGACCTTAGCATGCATAAGCATAACCTAGCCACTAATTGTCAACATCTTACCGATACATGAACAAAACAAGGCTAATCAACCGAATCATGATCTTATGGGATGCGCGACTTTAATATGTGCAGACCATGTGTAGCTTGCTTCTGCAAGAAAGGCGCCGTCGTGATTTGCATGTGAATATATAACAGCAACAACTTGTCCACGCTGTTTCTTTTCTTAATTTCATTTAATGGAATAATGGCCCTTCTATTCCTCAACCCGATCGTGTAACATAGACAGTTTTGGCCTTGTTGATGTCTGTACCTGGTGGTTTCTCCTTGTGTTACAATTTGTCAAGGCGTATTGACAAGGGGTTAGGTTGCACAACCTTTTCCGCCTTTATTTTTTTGTCCAGATAGAGTATGCATCACCCTTTTTTTGGCGATGAAGTATGAATCACTCTTTGGTATTAACTAGAACGATACAATGATGTGGGCGATGATGACCGAGAGGTTCCTTACGTTTGAAATTGATCGGTGTAATTTTTCCTCAAAGAAGAAGATGGAAAATGTTAACAAGAGGAGTATATTAATTACAGCTTTGTTAGGATAAATTCCGTACTACATATGAGTATCCGTATTGCTATTTCACAAGCGCCTAAAATTTCACCAAATTACAGTCAATTTCCTTACTTTTGGATTGGCGTGGATATTCATGCTTCGGCGAGCACGTCTTCCTCCTCTTCAGCGCCCGGTGACGATGGTGGTGACTGTGGCCGGTGGATTAGAGTTAGTGTTCACCCATTTAGGGTTTGGGTTCACCTATGCCCCCCTCGGCTTAGAAGGAGGCTAGGGTGGTGTCGGATTTGTGGTGGGTGGTGGCGGTGGGATGCATTGAGAGGTGGCGGTGGCACCACCAAACGTGGGCGAGGAGGAGGGCGGTGGGGGCAACAAGAACCAAAGTGGTTAGGAGGCATGACGAATACGGCAGTAGTAGCTGCTGGAGAAAAGGAAGAGGGCAGTGGAGGCAGGCTCTCATAGGAGAGGAGGAAGAAGAGAGACATCATCGGTGGGAATGAGAGTCGGGGCTGTGGGGTTGCTAATTGCATACGAGCCCCATTGCTAATTGCATTCCAACCCCCAGGTTAATCCTTTTATGTGAAGCGAGGATGAAGCATAAGTGGGGTTGGTATGAGTGCATGGTTTGTCTAGCGTGCACGTAGACCTGAGCCTAATTAGAGTTAGGGCGTTACAAATGGTATCAGAACCGACCCTCGCGGTTACACCCGCGTGCGGGTCAAAAGGTGTGGGCATATAGCGCGTGGTGCATGTGGGCCCAGATGAGTGGACACACGGCATGACATATGTACCAGACTGGACACATGAATGTGTGCCAAGAGGAGAGATCCTAGTCATTTGCCCCAACATGGGTATGTTGCTGATGAGGATGTTGGATCCTTTGAGGGTGGGAGTATGTGAGACTCGACCCAATTAATATTGAGTCCAAGTGAGGCCCATGTAGGACATGAGTGCAAGTGTTGGGAGTTTAATCCCACCTTGCTAGTTGGGCAAGAGTTGCACCAACATATAACCCTCATTGGCAATTGCATCCCAATCCTTGGGTTAATCCTTTTACTCGAAGCAAGGACGAAAGCGTAAGTAGGGTTGGTGTGAGTGCGTGGTTTGTCTAGCGTGCGGGTAGACCTAAGCCTGATTGGAGTTGTGGCGTTACACCAGCGATGCAGTGGAAGGTTGCATGGTGGTGGGGCTGTGGGCGGCAACAGTCGCACATGGATGACACCTAGCCGACTGGCCAACCTTGGCCGGCCAGCCAAGGCTATAAATAGGAGGGCATGTCCTCCTCTCAAAGCATTCAACATCATAAAGGAGAAGCACTCCATCACATCACATCACTCCACTCTAGAATAAGTCCTATGGTAGTATAGCGACGCTAAGTCGCTAATAGCCCAGTAGGGTAGTAGGAGAAGAGTCAGCCTGCACGCCAATTGTTCCGAAGTCATCCTCTTCAGTATCCTGGTATATGCTGAACTCCATATGCATACTTTACCTTGTAAGAGTGAAATATCATTTCAATAAAGTTGTCATTATCTAGTATCTTGTTATCTTTTTTGTAGATTAACATAGAACCTGACTAGTAATACTGATATGTTTTGTAGTGGAAGGGCCGAGCTACCCTTGGGCTCTAGACATAGCGCCTTTATTGTATAGTTGCTTACGAGCCTTAGCGCTAGGGGCTATACACACTTCAGGCTTTGCTGCTAGCGCTTAATCCTGATTTGCCACTTTTAACCATATGTATGCGGAGTTGATACTCCTGTAGTAGTGCACAACTATGAGGTGTTATCCAGAGATCCTCCAGGATTAGTCCAGCCACATCCCTAAGAGTTAGGCTAAGTTGGTGACATCACTCAGTCAGGCTTCCGTGAAAATGGTTATTGGTGTGTTGCATTATGCTTCCACTGATAGATATTATTTTACTCTGCATGCTTAGAAAAGAACAAAACCATTGTTCAAGAACCACTCACTCCTAGCCTTGCTAGCTACAAACTCCTGGTTGGCTATTTACCCAGCGAAACTTATTTAGAGTTGCTACTTATTATTTAAATGGCGCCCTATTCTAGAAAGTTGGGAGATAAGTATTTAAATAGTTAAGTTGGTATCTCTGAGCCACAAAGCTTCCCATGGGCAAAAAAGATACACTGGAATACTCCAAGGTGAAGTTCTACATGATGATTTCCATGCGTTTGAGATAACCATTTGTAAGGCATAAGAATCACCAACACCTAACATATTTTTAATCTATGTAATCACTTCAAGCTAGTCTTGGATTGCTTTGCTATATATGTTCTTGCATGTTTCTACAAGCTAATTAGCATTGCTTGGAGAAATACCTTTTAATTAACATGGATAATTTTTAAAGCTCCCAATCCAACTAAAAATCTAAAAATCACAAAAAAATGGTCATGTTTGCCTCTTAGTCTTCATTAACTCCTTCCCTTCTTTTACTTGATGAATTCATTATCAGAGGAGAAATTATGGAAAAATGCATGAATTGGGCTAAGGGGGAGAAAATAAGAAGGTTTTGGATCTTGAGTTTTATTGCAAATTCGTGATTTGCTTAGCTTCTTCTCACCATGATCAAGGTCAAAATAAACAATGGTTATTTCATATGGACCTAGAGTGAGAATTTTCTAAGTTTAAATGGTTTTGGAGTGCTTATGTTGAAAACTTGCTCTTTCTAGTTTCTTCATTTTCGTATAGACCTAGACTTCTATTCACTTCTTGAGCCAAGTTGAGTTTTCTTTTGCAAAATTCTCTACTAATTTCTAAAAATCAACTCAACTTTGTATTTTTAGAAGAATTGCTAATATGTTCATCAAGGAGGAGATTGAGAGACCATGGGAAGGTCTATAATATATTTGTGATGAAAAATTGGTACTTTGATTGAGTTGAAATTGAATTTTGCAAAAGTTTTATAAAATTCAGATTTCAGATTGTGATGTTAGGGTTTAGGTGGTCTGACCACCATGGGGTCAGCAGTTTGATTGGCTGGCGGCTGGCGATTTGACTTCCATGGGGCGAGCGGTCAGACCAACCATAGACTTTTGGAAAATTGAAAACCAACCACTTGCATAGGCTTATTTGGGGATGAGTTTGTGCTTGGTTCCACTGGAATTGGAAACTAGAGATGAAACTAGATAGAGTTTTAACCGAAATTCCAAAGAAGGTGCTTTCCTGTGTTGTTAAGCGGTCAGACCGGGTTTGACCGGTGTGGTCTAACTGGCATGAGAAGTGTAGTAAGATCGGTGGGTGTGGACAGAGAATAGTGAAAATTATTTTTGAATTAGATGAGTGTGTGCGATATGGGTGTCGTTGGTTGGTTATGTTGTGTTGCATGATATATTGTTTTGACTAATGTGAGTCAAGTATATGAAACTTGTGCTCGAGAAGATTACTTAGTCTTTGGATGTGTAGGCAGCTTGGAGAACGTTAGTAGTCGACAACAATGGACCGGAACTAGGGGGAGCTGAGGTCCAAGTGGTCATGTAAGTCCAGGTGAGGCTACATGGCTCAAACGAGAAGCATGTAGAAGACAAGGATCATAAAGAGGCAAGTTTGGTGCATGTGGAGCGCCAAGTGACAAGGCCGATGCGTGTAGAGACAGTTTGAGGAAAACCGAATGTAGATGACAGCTAGTCAGTGAACATACCAAGCTATGTGTCAAAGCATGTGGAGATGCTTTGAGGTGAAAGTGAAGATGGAGTCAAGGGAAGGTCCCGGAAGCTTAGTCAATGGTATTTTGGTAGTTGGCCAAATACCGAGTTGGTTCCTTAATCAAATTCATGGCACAGGAAGGTGCAAAGAAGAAGTGGTTTATATCATGAAGAGCTGAAATTGTCAAGTGGATTAGTTGCTAAAGAGTTAGCGGATTGAGTCTTGTAAACACTTTGGCAAGCGTGAGTGTGTAAAACCCATGTTAGTGGGGTTGACAAATTTCTTCGATAGGCTTAATGGGTTAGACCCATTAGGGTTATTGCTAGTTATTAAAGAGAAGGAGAGGAGGTGGTAGATTCAATGATTTTGGGACACATTGTATCCTTCTATAGTTGTAAGAGAGAAAACTTGAGAGAGAAAAGAGTTGTGCTATTACTGCACCTTGTAATCATTCATAAGTATGTAAACTTCATCCAACATTGAAAATAGATCAAATTTAATGATCAACTTTTATCTCAATCTTATGCTTTTTTATATTCTTGCTTGCTTTTGCTTGTTCTTAAGCAAGATTTGCGATTTTGTGTTCATGGATGTTCTAGCTCGAACTCTTTCTTAAATTACATTGCTAGGACACGTGAGAATATAATTGGAAGACCTCATGCCTTATATTCTCTTGAGCAAGAAGTAATTTGAATTTTAGGGTTTTTGATGTTCTTGTGCCCTAGATTTAATTTTCTCAAATTTAGTAAATTCCTCAACAAATCCGGTAGTTCTGACACACAAATTCTGGTACTTCCGATGATCGGAAGTATCGCTACACTCATACAGAACTATCGATTCACCAGGGACGAGAAGACTCCCACGAAGGCGTCTCTCTGAAAAAAATGTACCATTGCACAAGCTGGTCATTCCGCAATTCGGAAGTACCACTCATACAGAGCCGGTAGTACCACAAGTCATTTGGACTGCTCACACCAAGCTGAAACTATCAATCGTCGACCACACTGGTCCTCGACCACATCGGATGGTTCAACCACTCAGGTCTCTGACCATGTTGTTCGGTTCAACCATATATGTCTCTGACCATACTGGTTTCGACCACTCCAGTCTTGTCCACGTCGACCATGTCGATCTTTGATCACACAGATCTCTGACCACCATGTCAATCTTTGACCATGTTGATTAAATCACGTCAGTACGACCACATTGATTTTGGCCACACTGGTCTCGACTATGACGGTTCTGACCACGTCGGTTTCGACCACGTTGGTTTGACCACGCTGGTTTTGATCACACAGATATCGACCACGTCGGTTTCGATCATGCTGGTTTGACCACACTGGTTTGATCACACAGATCTCAACCATGCTAGTTCGACCATGTTGGTTTCGATCACATAGATCTCAACCACGTTGGTTTTGACAATGCTGTTTTGACCATGCTAGTTTCGATTACACAGATCTTGACCACATTGGTTTCGACCACATTTATCTTCGACCACATTGGTTCCACCATGATAGTTCTCGACCACACAAGTCTTTCGAGCACCAACGAATGCGGTAGTTCCATGATTACAATGCTGATAGTTTAGTTCAACTGTAGTACTGAGCCACACAGGTCAATAGTTCTTATTTTCTTCAGAAGTGTATATACTTCAACAAATCTTACAAAACACATTTGCAAACTATAGTATTATGCACTCAAGGATCAAACATAATTCTCAATAAGTTGCAAAACACATTTGCATGCTTTTGGAATCATGACACAATGATTATATATGGTCTTCAACCATTTGCAAATATAAGCCTTATACTACAAGGAGTAGGAAACATGGACTTCAAACATTTGCAATGTATAGTTCCATATTACAAAGATTCAACACATGACCCATAACTATTTGCAAAACACATTCGCAAATATAAGCATCATACTATGGAGAGCTAGAGCAACTGAGGTTGAGCTATCAACATATGATGAGACTCAAGCTACTAGACATGACCCCTCTTAATAGTACGCTAACCTATACTAGTAATCCGGTCTTCCAACTAAACACTAAGACTGGTAAAAGATTAGGAATATATCCTTAGCCCTAGCTAGTCATACTTTTGCGTTTAGCAACCTCTTGAAGCTTGATGACGCATATCTTCACTTCAAGTCTGGGTCATTGACTTGACATGCATCAACTCATGATGCATCATTCACTTGAACTCCATCAACACACGATGTGTCTTTTCTTGACTTGATGATTAACTCATGATCATCTCTTCTTGGATATGCATCAACTCATGATGCATCATTCACTTGACTTGATGATCTTCAACACATAAAATCATCCCAAGTCATCCTCATTTGTGGAGCCTAACCTATTCATCCAACTCATAGAAAATGTTAGTCCACAAATCAATTTTCATTAATTACCAAAACATCACCATTAACTCATAATAAAGGGATTAGATTCAACATCCTTTCCTTTTTTGGTAATTCATAACAATCTCAACAAATAATGAGATAGAAATTGATTTTCGAGTATACGACATGTACACAATAATTGTATACTCTAGGGTAAGTTTCTTAAGCAATTAACTCATTTTAGTGTGAGTGTTTATTTTTGAGATTAATTGCTAGCAAAGCTTATACATCCGATTGTCATTGATTATCCAACCATTAACATATAATGGAGAAACTAGATGATAACCCGATTATGAGTATATATGAACAACATAAGCTATATATACTTAGGGGATATGTTTTAATATGTGGACAGAGAACATGGATCAATACTAATAAAACGACAAAACATAGATCGAACTTCCACAAAATATGTGCATACAAGAATATGTAATGAAAACATATACACATATTCAAGTTAGACTATTTGGTGAAGTTTAATCTATATTTTGAATCCGAGGGATGCAATAAGATACAATAATGTGATATTGAATGCATACCTCTTATGATTTTCACTTTTTCATCCAAATGGGGCTAAGTAATTATTATAATCAATAAACATGTTATTCTCACAATTGCATTTATCATTATATCCAAACATATTTGTCATTAATTGTATCCAAATGAGACTATGTAATATCATAAATTTAACTAACGAGTTAGTCTCTTATTTGTATTTGTCATTATCACCAAAACCAACTTAATGGAGCTTAAACTTACAATCTCCCATCGTTTTGGTGATGAATAATAAATCCATTAACAATAATAGCATTTGAATGAACATGAACATATGATAGGAAATTCAACTAAGGTAAAAGTATAAGCATAAAGAATTTCCTTTTTTTTGACAATTTTAACAATGATATTCTTCCATTCTCCCTCTTTTGGTATTTTACAATTCTCCCTCTTTTGGGCATTTTTACTATTCCCCCTTTTAGGCATTTTACACTATATAATATAATTCTCCCCCTTTTGTCATTTTATCATTTTATTAATGCTATTATACACAATTCTCCTCCTTTTGGCATTGATCATCAAAAAGCAAGGAAGAGGGTTAATCCAAATGGAGTCTTGAATCTTACTTGACAGTTATCCCATCTTAATTTTGGTCATAAAGAATATAAAGATAAGAACATATGACAAATTTGGGTTTGGAGTAACTAAAGGAAAAGATATTTGAAACAGATTCAAATAATCTTACTCTTGAGTGCTTCTCGAAGATTTTTGAAGTTCTTCTCCTTTTGGCATTTGAACCATACTTCAATTGAATTTTCAGATTTTCATGATTTCGCATTCCAATTGAGCTTCAAAAATTAGCTGAAAAATTGACTTACAAATGACCAAAAATCTGATAAAATTTGTCAGTATAGATCAACAATAGAAGACCAAAAGTTATTGTTATGCCTTCCTCAGATTATGGGCACGCTTAAAGATGCAAAAATGACAAAATTGCTCAAAAACATGCACAACTCTGAAATTTTTCAGCATGAACACCAAAAGAAACAAAAGAGAATGAAACACATTCATTCACAAGATCCATAAAATATTTTGGCCAAATAAATAAAATAGTTTTCTCAATATTAATACTTTACCATTTTTGCTTTAGTAAGCCCAAAATGCTATATATGTTTTTTCACAAAGAAAAACTCCACCTTACATAAAGATTCCTCTTACATTTCTCTTTCCTTTAACACACAAAGGATTCTACTCTTCTTATTTGTTATCTTTTCATATCTCTTCCCTTTTGTTTAAACTTTCTCTCCTTATATCATCTATTACCAAGAATCAAGGTTACCACTTGTAAACCTTTTGTTCATAATAGGTGCTTTTTAACCTTTTATGATTCTTTTATCTTTTTCATGAAAAGCATACACCACTTTGATATTTATATCCCTTATAATGACATTAGATACCACTTGTAATCATAAATGATATCAAGTATAATTAATTCTAATTGTAGAAACTTGATACCACTCATGAGGTTAGATGATATCAAGTATGATTAAATCCATTTGTAAAGACTTGATACTACTTTGAGAGCATACATGAAACCAAGTGTGATTAATTCTATTTGTAAAACTTGATGCCACTTATATGATCAACTTGTATCCCGTAAGGTCAAATTTGGCACTTCATCTTCCATGATTTTCATTTGTTAATACTTGTAGCGGATACCACTTGTAGGAAGATATCGCTAGAAAAACCACTTGAGAAAATAGGATTATACCATTTAGGAGAGATATACCACTTGTAAAAATAGATACCACTTGAAAAGAGAAAATATGATATCACTTGTAAATACAAGGATAAAACTCATGCTAAGGTCAAGATGATCAAAAGTCTACCACTTTTAGAGAGAATGCATGCCATTTTATGATAAAATTATCACAAAAGGATCAAAATAGCATATGGAGTCAAGAGATATTTGAGGGTAGCTAGCAAAGATAAAATGATCAATTTGACTTTGAAGAGCAAAGAGAATGGTTGAGGGAATTGGATACCAACACATTTTGAATCAAATCAGCCTTTTTTTCAGAAAAATCGGCAGTACTGTCATACAAACAACCGTCATACCGTTTATCGGTAGTACCGCTTGAAGACTTGCGGTAGTACCGCTCTGCGACTAAGGCATGCTAAAGATTGGAATTCAAAAGAAAGGATAGATATAATGTTGTAACTTGCTTCAAAGTTTTTCACAAAGAAACATAAACCACTCATAGAGCATTTCTAATTGTATGCTAAGATTAAAATTCTTTTGAACATAGATTTTAACAATTTAAGCTTTTATTTTTCAAAAATAAGCTCATTTTCAATAAAATCTTCAAGATTGCAAGAATGAGCATTTGATGGTATATTGAGCATTTCAATTTCATGTATAATTTGCAAATACTCTTGTAAGCCAATATATATCAATAATTTTAGCTCAAATGACAAAGCTTACTTAAGTGCTATATTGTGAGCACTTAGGTCAACTTAAGATTTTGGATGAGTTTTAAAATCAAATAACTTTTGATTGGTTGGCTTTTTGAAAAACTTTTGAATACCAATAATGTTTGAAATAGCTAACTCTAAGTTTCAGTATTGAACACTTTTTAAAATTCCTTTTAGAATTTATTTTGGCCAATTTTTGAGTTTAAAGTCAAAACAAAATACTATATAGCTAGTTTTGGGTTAGAAACTCAATTTTACTTGAAATAAGATTTTCTAAAGCCATAACCTTTTGAAAATCTTTGAAATGCATTTGTATACATTTTTAACTAGTTTTTCAAAGATATAATAATTTCAAAATTTTGACTTTTGGTTAAATGGCTCAATTTTAAAAATCAATACTAGCACTTAATTAATATGGGCATACTTAGGGATGTGATATACATGATTATGATTTAGCACTCCCCTTAATATTCCATAAGAATCTTGCTTGTAATTATAATAATGAAATTTTAGAACAAAAGTAAGAACACCCCTTTTAATATTTTCATACAATGCAACCTACATAAGGTTAGGGGCTAAATACATGAACGTAAATATTTGTTACCAAGATGACATTAGTTCAAGGTGTGAGATGTTGATCATCAAGTTTGGCTCTATATTTGTACATGGTGAAGTTCACCTTTTTATGAATAAGCCAAGCATTCAATGCCTCTTCAAATACATATTAGATATTTAAGCGCATTTTGGTTCCCACAACTTAGTTAGATCCATGAATGTTAGTCACAATAGATTTGAGCACCCAAATGACCCTAGTAATAAATTTTTGTGAACTAATATTTCTAACAAATACATTGTCATTTCTATCTTTTCTAAGCAAATAATGTTCGTTATAGAGAGATGGTTTAGAAATGATACCTTTGGGATAATCCTTACTAAACTGCCCCTTTTCCTGGCAATTGTAACAAGTTTGGCAATTGATATATCTGCTTGTCTTTCTCATTGCTGATTTGCTTCTTCATTGATATTTTGCTTGTTATCTACCTTGTTGGGGCACATTGAGGCGAAGTGGCCCTTCTTGTTACATCCATGGCACTTGATTTTCTTCGTGTGTCTTACATTATGTCTTGTCCTGCTATTCTCCTTCTTGTTGGATATGAAGCCAATAAGTCTCTTGTCATTTTACTTTCTTTGATTGGTCAAAAGTTTGTCAAGAGAGGTCATCCCTTTATAGCACTTTTCCGAGTCAAGGTTTAACTTTATGACTTGGGCCTTGAGCTCATTATTTTCCTCTATAAGATTAGTATTGACAAGCATGGAGAAAGTAGAATGTAACATCCCGAAAAATTTAAATTTGAAAATATAAATTTCTTGAATTATTTTTGTAATATATTCTGCTGGAATTTGGATTTTATGGTGTTTTCCTGAATTTGGAAGAGATTTCAAATTTTAAGAATTTATAAAAGACAAACACTAGTAATGACGAAAAAGGATTATGCAAATAATAGAAAACTAAATTTTTAAATACGAATCTGAAAAGATGATCCAGTATAAGAAGAGAGAACCTGAGATAAAATATAAAATCTCATTTTATAAATAATGGCATAAATAGTAAAAAAAAAGTAATGGATAAAATATATGCAAACACATTTACAAAAGGCCTAGAAAGATGAGTAAGACATGAAATGTGTTTATACACAAAAAAAAACGGGGCATGAAGGAGGTATATATACATGCATATATAAAATAATGAGCAAATAAATAAAGATATATATATATATATGTATATGTATGTATGTATGTGTATATGTAAATAAAATAAATAAATATACTTAAGAAAAATAGAAATAAACAAAATATATGTGTGTATATATACAAATGGTGCAAGTAAGAGTTTATCAATATAGGAAACCAAAAATATACAAAATGAAATAAGCCAGCAAAATAGCGATATATGGAATAATATATGTATATACCCCTATGTATATATATACTAAAGAAAATAGAAAAAAAAGGTGAAGGAGGTCAGGCCGCAAAGGCCCAACCCCCTTCTCGCCGCACGACCCAGACCGCGCCTCCCCCTCTCTGCCGTCGCTGACCAGCGGGCCCGGACCGTCGGCGCCTTCCTCTTCCTCCCTCTCTCTTCCGCGCGCCCGGACCCCCACCTCTCCTTCTCTTCCGCTGCGCGGCTCCGGTCAAAAGCCGTGTAGCACGGCCGCGAGGAACCAGCCGGGTGGCAGCGCAGGCATGACACGAGCATATCCCCCGATTCTCGCTGCCAAGTTCTGCAGCCGCTGCCGCTGCTGACATCGCCGCCGCCTATTGTTGCACAGGCGAGCTCTCACCGCTGCCTCCTCTCTTTTTCTTCTCCCCTACTCCGCCAGCTTCATCATGCGCTCGGCGCTAGCCTCTGCCACTCCGCACGCGCAGCGCAGCGGCATGATGCCGAATCCCGGCCGAATCCCCTCTACGCTGACCCGCCATCTGCCTTCGCCGCTTGCCGAGGCGACCTAATGGGTGGAGTTCCGATGCCAGCCCCGCCCGCTCTGCTATAAGCATCGCCGAGCCCACCAGAACCCTCCCCACACTCCCCTCATCCCCTCCTGTCGCTTAATTGAGCTCCCGTCCTCTCCTACCTCGCCGGCGCCGAGTTTCATTACACGCCGCCGCCGCCAGCGCCACCTCCTCCTCAGGCGTCCATTCTTCAATTCCACGCGCGGAGGGCGACATCTCGACGAACCGAAGGCTCCCCGATGGTCGCCCGACGCCCTCCCTCGCCGGAGTGACCCCTCCGCGTGAGCCCTTCCCGCGCCATCACCGGCCTCCACCGCCAGCTCCCCTCAGCACACCTCCCGCTCGGCTAGTTCATGGTAAGCCTCCCCTGAACACCCCCAATACTCGTGCGGGTTTCGGTTCCTCTCCTCTCCCCCTCCGGCGGCGTCGCCCATTTCCACCTCCTCGCCGTTCGCATTGTGCTGCCGCCAACCCACCTCGCCGCCGCTCCGGTCGCCGCGCCACCACCCCTAGTATCCACTAGCACCGAGTAACCCCTTTTACACATCCCCACCTCCTCCACGGCCGCTGCTCACCGCCGGCGAGGCCGCTTTCCTCCGGCGCCGAGATGCTCTGCTTGGCCCCCAGTGGCTACTCAGTATTGCTTGGCTCAAAGCATTAGTGCAGTCAGCACAGGCCGATGGCCCAACTAGCTAGCCGAGCGCACGTTCGGTTCGCTGACCCGAGTTCGATCCCCCATTCCGCAACATTTAAATTAGGTTTTATTTTGATTATTTTGATAGTAATTTCAGAAAAAGAAAAATCAAGAATGTTATGAGATTAATCCACAAATAATACAAAAATTGACTGAGGTATAAATGAGCTTATTAAATGTCTAATCATGGATCAAACATCATATTTTAATGACTAATGTGCTTTGAATACTTGTCTTAAAAGCTTAAATTATTAACTAAAGTCATGTTAAGAAATTGAGTAAAAATCTTGTTTAGGTTTATGCCTCCATGGAATGATAATAAATGCCTCCATGGAATGATAATAAATAAGGATGGTTTAAGGAATATATCATAAGCCATTGTTTACTAATAAACGTTATAGGACTAATCATTGCATACTTAAAATCATAACCCTCGTATCCATGCCTGCAATTTAACTTTCTTAATATTACACATCCTTTGGAAGATTAAATGTGTGAGTAATTACCATATGTGCATAATTAATATGCCTTTATTTATCGTCATCTAAATGTTAAGAAAAGACATTAGTAAAAGATGGTTCTAAAATTTATAACGACATTCAAGCTAAAGTTTAGGAAAATAAATTTGACATCATGTTTAGCTATATTAATAATAATGATAATAATAATAATAATAATAATAATAATAATAATAATAATAATAATAATAATATACAGTCTTTTCTTTAAGGCTTAAATGGCACTAAGCAACAACTAAAGACACATAAAGTGGTAGCCACCTCTAATCAAAAGGATAATTTTGTATAGAAATGTCATGTTAGAAATATATATATATATATATATATATATATATATATATATATATATATATATATATATATATATATATATATACATGTCTAACCATGGATACTTTAATCTTACGAACATATGATACTTTAAAGTAAACAGATAACTATTAACACAAGTAATTAGGGTCACATAAAATGATACATATCAAACCTTGTTCAGATTGCTAAGTTTAAACTAAAAGTTAAAATAAAGCATAATAGTAGCTAAAGTATGGGCAAGATAACAGTAGTGCCATCAATTAAATCTTACCACTAGCTTTAGTACATATTTATATGGAGTGTAATTATATGTATACAGCAAGTCGGGACTTGTATAAATAAACCATAGCTTAGTAATAAATGGAGGCACCTGAAATATCATACCACAAAAGGTTGTAAATATAGGCTATAAATTTAACTCGGTAAACTAAGGTTTGCAAACATCACTCATATATATATACATATATATCATATGCCCTGAAAAGTAACACCCGACAAAATGATACCTACTTATAGGTCCATTCTAACTCATGGAACTTCCTTGATAAATATAAAAATAATAATAGAAACTGTTAATAAGAGATTGAGTCATCATTTTCCACCGCCGGCCTTGTCCCCAAATTACCCAAATCACCCATTAACTCACAATACAACAAAAGTTGAGTTTATTCAGATTTATTGGATCTTTTGAGTTATTTGCTTTTATTTGGATTCAGTCGTTTAACGCGTAATTAGAAATCGGAAGTCGTGAAGACTCAGTGGATCAAGCGAGGTCAAGCTCAAAGTGAAGATAGAGACCAGAAGCTCAAGAAAGTATTATGTGAGCTCAAGACCGCGGTAAACCGTGCCAGGCGAGTCAATACTTTGATCATGTTGAACCTACATTTTCCGCAAATTATTTCTATTTAAATTATCAAATTGCATGCTGATATGTTATATGCAAATCCATGTTTAACTTAAGATCTTAGTTATATGCCCATTGTTTGCTTGATTAATATTACACCTCCTTTGGAATATTTGAATGTGTGAACCTTGTCACCCTAGCAAAATTATAATGGTAACTTTTGAAAATAAGTCTCTAATTATATGCCATGCTTAGTACTGCATAGATTCTTGGGGGGCGCTGAAATGCCCCAAACCTCAGTAACATTTTAATCATGAGAAACTGGTTTGGACAGTCATGGTGGGAATGACTGGTATATTTGATATGATTATTTACACTCCCAAAAACCCCCAACTTGCTTGAATATCTGGGCGGATTGGTTCGAGGGTGTGTGGGTGTGGTGCAGTGGAAGCACAAAGTGGGTTAGTGATAGACCGCCCAGATACCAATAAGGACTGAATCTTGTCATGTCATCCCAGGTAAAACAGTACAACCACAAGTCTGTAAAGTACAACTTGGCTAAGTACATTTATCGAATCCTCGGACTCATTTCACGGGTTGGGGTTCGAAGGGGTTATGCTAGGGCAAGGGGGCCTGAAGGGACACCAGTGGGGGGGTGAAGTTTCCCAGCTGTCCTACGTTGCGGAAAGAGAGAAGGTCCGGCTGCGTAGTGGCTGTGGGAAACATCCCGCGCACAGATGGGACCCACCGCAAGTGGGTAGTCTCCCATAAAAGTGAAATGAGAAAAGGGACTCGATAATTTGAAAAGTCACTGTGATGGTCTGCTCAACCACACGTCTAAGGAATCGTGTGGGGCAACGAGTTGATTGTCTCTTGTGGTGAAAGTGTACAAACTCTGCAGAGTCAAAACTATTCGAATAGCCGTGCCCACGGTCAAGGGCGGACATGGGAACTTAACCAGATATAGTTCTATTTCAAAATGTTTTGTGGGTGGAATGGAAAAGTGGAGGGCAGTGAAAGGCCCTAGTTTGGAGTTGTCCTGGGTGTCGTCCCAGTGTTAAGTTAAGCGGCTATAACGCTGAAAAGAAATTGCTATATGGTGCAGATGCCATGTAACGGTGGATGGAATCTGGATCACTAATATTATTGCATGTTCTTGAACATTATGCTTTTGTTCAAAATGCTAGGTCTTAGGAATTTTTATATAATTGTATTCAAAAGCACTCTTCGCAAAAATAAAATAAACCTAAGCCATCATTTGGTTAGCCATACATGTTATATACTGCATTCTGTGTATTGGCTTGCTGAGCACGGGGTCGGAGTGCTCATGCTCGCTTTTGCGACAAATTCAGAAGCAGGAATCAGATCACTGCGCTTCAATAATACTTTTGGATCATGATGGCAAAGAAGATGAAGATGTCGAGAACTAGGCCGCGATCCTCCAGTTGGCTGCCTGTGGGCATGTCCTGAAGGTCCCACCTGTGTGCTTCGTTCTTCCGCTGCTGCAATTTAATGATTTCGGCCTCCTCGGCCCATGTGTAAGTTTATTATTTTAATTATGTTCCGCATGATATGTACTTTGATATTCAGAACTGTAACTGTGTGCACTATCTACTGATCCAGGGAATAGTGCAAGTAATCACAGAGGAATCCGGATGTTAATATCTGGGTCCCTACAGGCATGGTATCAGAGCATATCGACTGCAGGTCGTGACCTAGTAAGCCTGGCCGTTAGTTTCATGACTAGAAATATTTCTTCGAAATATTAGTTCCAAAAATATAAGTTATACTGCTCATTCTCATCCCTTTTAGATGAATCCCTCTCATCTGTATTCTGCCCTAGCCATTTATACTTCTAAAGCTCTCTTATCCCGAATTCAAAATGATAAAAAAAAATCTGGTACTCACCTGGTAAACCCCCGTCGCAAACATACTTTTGGCCAAAGCAACCAAAGCTTAAATTTGAAAAGTCATTTCCAAAAATTATTTTATCCTTGGGAGGATCGATTATAAAATTGTTTACAAAAATTCAGTTTTCAAACTCATTCATTTTGACAAACCTGACCTTCCGAGGAAATTTACATAAGTCCAACTACTTGCCAAAAATTTCTTCCAAAAGTTCACTTTGGATCCTCAAATAGTTAAAAAAAATTAAAAAGCCTAAGGGTAAACCTTGAGGTACTGCTTCTCAAAAGAGTTAATTTGGTAAAAACCTAAATTCCCTATTTGGTTTTATTACCCATGGTTAGAAAAATACTTCTTATCCTAAATATATATATATATATATATATATATATATATATATATATATATATATATATATATATATTTCAAAGGTTATTATTTCAGAACAACTACAAATATATATATATATGTATCCACTTGCCACAAAGTTTAAAAAAAATGATGATAATACAAGAATGAATACTAATATCAACCAAATTACCCCCAAATACTTCCCTCCTCTGTCTATTAAATTTAAAAGGAAAATTTTATTCCTCTTCTCGTACCCTTACTGCAAAAATTTAAGGTTAGGAACGTTGAAGACATTCATGAAGATAAGGTGGTTTTGTTCTAAACAAACTATGCAGACAAACCCTATGCCCCTTATGTGTGCTTTCCCGAGTAGACGTTGTATTGTCGCAAGGTTTTCGTTGGTCCCTGTGCACTGTCTTCCTGCCTTCGGGCGTTACATTTCGCGGTCACAGGAAAAGAGTGTTTTAAAAACGGGTGTGATTTATGTGTCACCCCAGCTTCCGGGTATACCCTTTTTAAAATTTAAATGGGTTTAGAGTGCCTTATCCCCACGACTCTAATCGTATCTCATGCTATTCCCTCTCAACTTTCTGCTGAAAATCCCATCACTTCTACTGAAACAAAGTGATGGATCGCCAAAGACCAAGACTCAAGACTCTGCCTTGCTAACACTCTCTCCTCACCCACTCGGAGGACCCGTAGATCAAATCACCGCCAACTAAACAAAGTGATTTTATGGTGTTTTCCTGAATTTGGAAGAGATTTCAAATTTTAAGAATTTATAAAAGACAAACACTAGTAATGACGAAAAAGGATTATGCAAATAATAGAAAACTAAATTTTTAAATACGAATCTGAAAAGATGATCCAGTATAAGAAGAGAGAACCTGAGATAAAATATAAAATCTCATTTTATAAATAATGGCATAAATAGTAAAAAAAAGTAATGGATAAAATATATGCAAACACATTTACAAAAGGCCTAGAAAGATGAGTAAGACATGAAATGTGTTTATACACAAAAAAAAACGGGGCATGAAGGAGGTATATATACATGCATATATAAAATAATGAGCAAATAAATAAAGATATATATATATATATGTATATGTATGTATGTATGTGTATATGTAAATAAAATAAATAAATATACTTAAGAAAAATAGAAATAAACAAAATATATGTGTGTATATATACAAATGGTGCAAGTAAGAGTTTAGCAATATAGGAAACCAAAAATATACAAAATGAAATAAGCCAGCAAAATAGCGATATATGGAATAATATATGTATATACCCCTATGTATATATATACTAAAGAAAATAGAAAAAAAAGGTGAAGGAGGTCAGGCCGCAAAGGCCCAACCCCCTTCTCGCCGCACGACCCAGACCGCGCCTCCCCCTCTCTGCCGTCGCTGACCAGCGGGCCCGGACCGTCAGCGCCTTCCTCTTCCTCCCTCTCTCTTCCGCGCGCCCGGACCCCCACCTCTCCTTCTCTTCCGCTGCGCGGCTCCGGTCAAAAGCCGTGTAGCACGGCCGCGAGGAACCAGCCGGGTGGCAGCGCAGGCATGACACGAGCATATCCCCCGATTCTCGCTGCCAAGTTCTGCAGCCGCTGCCGCCGCTGACATCGCCGCCGCCTATTGTTGCACAGGCGAGCTCTCACCGCTGCCTCCTCTCTTTTTCTTCTCCCCTACTCCGCCAGCTTCATCATGCGCTCGGCGCTAGCCTCTGCCACTCCGCACGCGCAGCGCAGCGGCATGATGCCGAATCCCCTCTACGCTGACCCGCCATCTGCCTTCGCCGCTTGCCGAGGCGACCTAATGGGTGGAGTTCCGATGCCAGCCCCGCCCGCTCTGCTATAAGCATCGCCGAGCCCACCAGAACCCTCCCCACACTCCCCTCATCCCCTCCTGTCGCTTAATTGAGCTCCCGTCCTCTCCTACCTCGCCGGCGCCGAGTTTCATTACACGCCGCCGCCGCCAGCGCCACCTCCTCCTCAGGCGTCCATTCTTCAATTCCACGCGCGGAGGGCGACATCTCGACGAACCGAAGGCTCCCCGATGGTCGCCCGACGCCCTCCCTCGCCGGAGTGACCCCTCCGCGTGAGCCCTTCCCGCGCCATCACCGGCCTCCACCGCCAGCTCCCCTCAGCACACCTCCCGCTCGGCTAGTTCATGGTAAGCCTCCCCTGAACACCCCCAATACTCGTGCGGGTTTCGGTTCCTCTCTTCTCCCCCTCCGGCGGCGTCGCCCATTTCCACCTCCTCGCCGTTCGCATTGTGCTGCCGCCAACCCACCTCGCCGCCGCTCCGGTCGCCGCGCCACCACCCCTAGTATCCACTAGCACCGAGTAACCCCTTTTACACATCCCCACCTCCTCCACGGCCGCCGCTCACCGCCGGCGAGGCCGCTTTCCTCCGGCGCCGAGATGCTCTGCTTGGCCCCCAGTGGCTACTCAGTATTGCTTGGCTCAAAGCATTAGTGCAGTCAGCACAGGCCGATGGCCCAACTAGCTAGCCGAGCGCACGTTCGGTTCGCTGACCCGAGTTCGATCCCCCATTCCGCAACATTTAAATTAGGTTTTATTTTGATTATTTTGATAGTAATTTCAGAAAAAGAAAAATCAAGAATGTTATGAGATTAATCCACAAATAATACAAAAATTGACTGAGGTATAAATGAGCTTATTAAATGTCTAATCATGGATCAAACATCATATTTTAATGACTAATGTGCTTTGAATACTTGTCTTAAAAGCTTAAATTATTAACTAAAGTCATGTTAAGAAATTGAGTAAAAATCTTGTTTAGGTTTATGCCTCCATGGAATGATAATAAATAAGGATGGTTTAAGGAATATATCATAAGCCATTGTTTACTAATAAACGTTATAGGACTAATCATTGCATACTTAAAATCATAACCCTCGTATCCATGCCTGCAATTTAACTTTCTTAATATTACACATCCTTTGGAAGATTAAATGTGTGAGTAATTACCATATGTGCATAATTAATATGCCTTTATTTATCGTCATCTAAATGTTAAGAAAAGACATTAGTAAAAGATGGTTCTAAAATTTATAACGACATTCAAGCTAAAGTTTAGGAAAATAAATTTGACATCATGTTTAGCTATATTAATAATAATGATAATAATAATAATAATAATAATAATAATAATAATAATAATATACAGTCTTTTCTTTAAGGCTTAAATGGCACTAAGCAACAACTAAAGACACATAAAGTGGTAGCCACCTCTAATCAAAAGGATAATTTTGTATAGAAATGTCATGTTAGAAATATATATATATATATATATATATATATATATATATATATATATATATATATATATATATATATATATATATATATATATATATATATATATATATATATATATGAGCTTGATACATGTCTAACCATGGATACTTTAATCTTACGAACATATGATACTTTAAAGTAAACAGATAACTATTAACACAAGTAATTAGGGTCACATAAAATGATACATATCAAACCTTGTTCAGATTGCTAAGTTTAAAGTAAAAGTTAAAATAAAGCATAATAGTAGCTAAAGTATGGGCAAGATAACAGTAGTGCCATCAATTAAATCTTACCACTAGCTTTAGTACATATTTATATGGAGTGTAATTATATGTATACAGCAAGTCGGGACTTGTATAAATAAACCATAGCTTAGTAATAAATGGAGGCACCTGAAATATTCACACTTTGCCAGGTCTTCTTACAACCTTCTTTGAGAAGATCACCACGAACGATACCTCCAACGCCGTCTAGGAGTCGACAACCTTCAAGAGTAATAAGTTAAGCCCCTCACTTGACTCTCATCACGTGTAATGAATGCACATGCTCAAGTAGATATTAAATCCATCTCTAGATGCAATATATGCAATCTAGAGCCTTCCTTCTTGCTCACAAAGTGTAACACATGCACAATTGAGAGGAGGATCTCACATTAGCTCAAAGGAATGAAATGGAGTACAACATCATATTCTCCAACCGACCACAAGGGGGTCTTTATACCCCACACCTCGAAACTAGCCGTTAAAGACAGAAAATAGGATTTTCAAAAGTACCACAGGCTTAAGACGAGCACTTCTGCTTTCCTTAGTAAAGGTCAAAAAACTAGCCGTTACTTAGCAAATCTGGTAGTTCTAACACACAAATTATGATATCGGAAGTACCGTTACACTCGTGCGGAACTACCGATTCATCGGGGATGAGAAGATTCCCATGAAGGTGTCTCTCTGAAAAAACGTACCGCTACACAAGCCAGTCATTCTGCAATTTGAAAGTACCGCTCACACAGAGCCGTTAGTACCGCAAGTCGTTTGGACTGTTCACACAGAGCCGCTTAAGCTTCTCACACAGAGCCAGAACTATCGATCGTCGACCACATTGGCCCTCAACCATGTCGAAGGGTTTGACCTCTCAGATCTCCAACCACGTTGTTTGGTTCAATCACACGAGTCTCTGACCATGCTGGTTTCGACCACTCAGGTCTTGACCACGTCGACCATATCAATCTTCGATCACACAAATCTCCAACCACCCGTCGATCTTTGACCACATTGTTTAAATCACGTCAGTTCGACCACATTGTTTTCGACCACACAGGTCTTGACCACGTTGGTTCCAACCACATCGGTCAACTACGTTGGTTTTGATCACATAGATCTCAATCACGTCAGTTTCGACCATACTGGTTCGACAATGCTAGTTTCGATTTCACATATCTCAACCACGTTGGTTTTGATCACGATGGTTCGACCATACTGGTTTAATCACATAGACCTCAACCATATCGATTCCAACCATGTTGGTTTCGATCACACAAATCTCGACCCCATCAATTTCGACCACGCTGATTTGACTACGTTGGTTTCGATCACACAGATCTCGATCATGTCGATTCCGACAACGCTAGTCAACCACGCTGGTTTTGATCACAAGATCTTGACCACATTGGTTTTGATCACATTGATCTTCTACCACATAGATCTTCGACCACATTAGTTCGACCATGATGGTTGTCAACCACACAGGCCTTTTGACCACTAACGAATGCGATAGTCCCGCGATTACAACACTGGTAGTTCAGTTCAGCGGTAGTACCATGCCACACAAGCTGATAGTTCTGATTTTTCTCAAAAGTGCATATACTTTAACAAATCTTTCAAAACACATTTGCAAACTCTGACATGCAAATTCTAGTACTTCCGACTGCTGCACTCGTGAGGAACTACCAATTCACCAGGGACGAGAAGACTCCCACGAAGGTGTCTCTCTGGAAAAACATACCACTGCACAAGCCGGTCGTTCCGTAATTTGAAAGTATCGATCACACAGAACCGGTAGTACTGCATGTCATTCGGACTACTCACACAGAGCTAAAACTATCGATCATCGACCACACTGATCCTCGACCACATCGGATGGTTCGATCACTTAGGTCTTTGACCACGTTGGTTCGACCACACAGGTCTCCGACTACGTCAACTACATCGATCTTTGATCACACAAATCTTTGACAACTATGTCAATCTTTGACCATGTTGTTTATATCACGTCAATACGACCACATTGATTTTGACCACACTGGTCTCAACCACGTTAGTTTGGACCACGCTGGTTTCGATCACACAGATATCGACCACGTCAGTTTCGACCATGATGGTTCGACCACGCTGGTTCGATCACACAGATCTCGACCACGTTGGTTCTGACCACGCTGATTTGACCACGCTTGTTTTGATCACATAGATCTCGACTACGTTGGTTCCAACAATGCTGGTTTGGCCACACTGGTTTCGATCACACAGATCTCGATCACATTGGTTTCGACCACATTTATCTTCGACCACATTGGATCGACCATGATGGTTCTCGATCACGTAGGTCTTTTGACTACCAACGAACATGGTAGTTCCATGATTACAATGCCGACAGTTTAGTTCAGTGGTAGTACTGTGCCATATGGGCCGATAGTTCCGATTTTCTTCAGAAGTGCATATATTTCAACAAATCTTGCAAAACACATTTGCAAAGCATAATATCATGAACACAAGGATCAAACATAATTTCCAATAAGTTGCAAAAAATATTTGCACGCTTTTGAAATCATGACACAAGGATTATATATGGTCTTCAACCATTTACAAAACACATTTGCAAATATAAGCCTCATACTACAAGGAGTAGGAAATATGGACTTCAAACATTTGCAAATACATTTGCAATGTATAGTTCCAAGTTATAAGGATTCAACACATGACCCATAACTATTTGCAAAACACACTCGCAAATATAAGTATCATGCTATGGAGAGTTAGAGCAACTGAGGTTGAGCTATCAACATATGATGAGACTAAGTTACTAGACATACTCTCTTTTAATAGTACGGCAACATATACTAATATCCAGTCTTCCAACCAAACACTAAGACTGGTAAAAGACTAGGAATACATCCTTAGCCCTAGCTAGTCATACCTTTGCCTTGAGTAACCTCTTAAAGCTTGATGACACACATCTTCACTTCAAGTCCGGGTCATTGACTTAACATGCATCAACTCATGATGCATCTTTCGCTTGAACTGCATCAATACATGATGGGTCTTTCCTTGACTTGATGATCAACTCATGATCATCTTCTCTTGAACATGCATCAACTCATGATGCTTCTTCACTTGATTTGATGATGTTTAACACATGAAATCATCCCAAGGCATTACCATTTGTCGAGTCTAACCTATTCATTCAACTCATAGAAAATGTTAGTCCACAAATCAATTACTATTAATTACCAAAACTTCACTATTAACTCACAATGGAGCGACTAGATTCAACAAACTTTTCTTTTTTGGTAATTAATGATAATATCAACAAATAGTGAGATAAAAATTGATTTTCGAGTATACGATACGTACATAATAATTGTATACTATAGGATACTTTTCTTAAGTAATTAACTCATTTTAGTGTGAGTGTTTATCTTTGAGATTAATTGCTAGTAAAGTTTACATATCTGGTTGTCATTGATTATCCAATCATTAATACATATGGAGGAACTAGATGGCAACTTGATTATAAGTATATATAAACCACATAAGTTATATATACTCAAGATATATATTTTAAATTAAGGATACTTAATATGCGGAAGGTGAACATGGATTTGTACTAAGGGATCTATACGTGCGTGAGCCGCTTGCCGTGAATCTCATGATCTTATTTTGTTTGTTCGATCGCGTTTGCGTGTGATCTCCATTTTGAATCCGTTATATATGAACCCTTGGAGTAGGCCAACTGTACGCTGTTTGGTTTCAACCGGTGTTGCATCGGGTCAATTCCCATGAACTACGCGTTGAGTAAGTCGTGATAACCAGTTGCTCGTACTCGAAAAAGTTATGTCTATATATACACACTTTTTGTAACCACATGCATATATACTACTTTTCTAAATGATGAATCATACCCTATACAAACCCCGGGGGGTTCCTGCGCGGCGAGAGGGGCCACGTCGCCCGTTGGAGCGCTCCGGCCGGCGCGTGGCAAAGCAATTTCGGTACGGCCTGGTGAGCTTTTTTGCAAAAAAGTCCCTAAGCTTTCCGGAAATTACGTAAAGGTCCCCAGTTCTCGCGAAAAGGTCCCTACCTGTTTTTTAGCCCCTCCACTTTGCAGGATAGCCCCCCGCGGTTTTCTAAATTACACACGGGTCCTCGTTTGTTTACGTATAGATCCTTGATTTTTTACGAAAAAGCCCTTTGAGTTCTTTGAAAATACGCATATGCCCTCGATTTTTTTTAGAAAACTCCTCACAAATTATCGCCTCTTTTACTTCGGTGCATACGGTGGTTGGCGCGGCGTGGCGCCGCGCCTATGAGGCTAGTCGTAAACGAAACAAAGTCGGAAGGATTCCGGCCCAGGCGCGGTGTCCACGTCGCCCCGCTCGCTAGGCCGGCCGGCGCGTGTCCTGCGGGATTTGCGTACGGTCGGCCGAGCCACTTTCCTCATGTTTTTTTAAAATTACGTAAAGGTCCTTTTTCCTCGCGAATAGGTCCCTGCAAGTTTTTTCCTACAAAAAAAATTTTAGATGGCGTCCCGCGGGTTCCCAAAATTACGTATAGGTCCTTATTTACTTACGTACAAGCCCTTACAAGTCCTCGCTTTTTTGCAAAAAAACCCTTTTATTTTTCCGGAATTGCGCATTTGTCCCTGGATATTTTTGAAACTCCCTGCGGATTACCGTCTCTTTTACTTTGGTCCGCACGGTAGCTAGCGCGGCGTGCGCCGCGCTTATGCGGCTAGTAGATTATAGAAGCTGTCTCCTCGAATGTTAGTGTGTGCAAGATCCCAAACAAAGGATGCTTTATTAGGTGGTGAAGAAAGTGGCCCTAGCTTTCAAAGAGCAGCGGCTTGTGTTTTGCAAGAGCCAATAAGAGGGGCTGCAGTATGGCAGAGTGACCAGTACGTGTATATAACAACTATCTTAAACTAATTAAGATAGTTGTTATACTGATTTATAGAGACAGAATAAAGCTAATAGCTCGGCAAAATGCAAGATTACAAATAAGTTTTGAATTTTTGAAGATCCAATTTCTCCGAGGCTATGTATATCTCAGTTTAATGTATCCGGCCGGCCTGCAGATCTCTATATATTGTGCTTGCCGTCATGCGTAGGAGAGAGCCTGAATCTTTCGACCGCTATGTGGATTTTTATATTTTTTATCTCTTAAGGAGATGCCGTTTTACCTCATCCGCTATATTTATATTTTAGAAATAGAGAATACAGCAAGGAACAAAATGGTGTGAATCTTGAGATAAAATGGACGGATGATACAGGGGCATGCTCCCTTGAAAGGTAAAAAGATTTTCCCTATACCGCCTCATTAGCTCGGAAGTAATATTACTTTTAATTCTTGTAAATCTCTGTATCGATCGTGCGGCCCCGCTCATTTCAGCTTGAGCTTCTGGCTTATTTTCACTATTCATAAATTTCGTCTTTTTTAAAATTTTTAGCTTGTTTTTAGCTTTTTTGCTAGTTCTTTTTTCCGTATTCGTTTGCGTTGTCCGTGATGAGATAACATATTTTTTCTATTTTTAATTTTTTTTAAATTTAATTACGCTAAATAAGTCATCTTCAGCTACAGTATAATTTCAGCTAGTTATGATGTAATTTCAGCCATAAGACATAAATTTTTAGCCCAACCGAGTACAGGAAGGTGCGCAAATTAATACTTGAAAAATCCATCGAACGCGTTTCCATGGCGCGCTATCTAGGCACGCGCAGATGCATTCGAGCTTCCCGTACTGCCATGGCGCACGGCTAACATCGATCGCCAATGAAAGAAGCTAGCTAGCCAGCGACTAGAGATGGCAACGGGTAAATACCCGTCGGGTATAGCCAAACCATACCCGTACCCGATACCCACACCCGCACCCGCTACAATACCCGTACCCGCACACGGGTATAGAAACTTACCCATACCCGTACCCGCGCGGGTATTTATACCCGACGGGTAACCCATACCCGAATTGATAAGGGTATATACGGGGCACAGGTATATACGAGTGCGGGTATTTCCATCAGCTTCGTTTCGAATATATATATACGGGCCACAGGTATATGTATCTGTTGCTATATCTAATATACACCCGGCCGGGTATATTTTACCCGCGGGTATGCGGGTACGAGTAGTATACACCCGCACCCGCACCCGCATACCCGATGGGTAGAGATTTTTGCCCATTAGCATACCCGCGGGTGAAGATATCTTTCCATACCCACCTCCTTATCGGGTAAAACCCATCGGGTACTCGGGTTTCAGGTACCCATTGCCATCTCTACCAGCGACATGTAGCAAACAAACGATGGACTTTGCCATCGCAGGGCGCCCACATGACGTCGTACGTCGCTGCAGGGGGGGAAAAAGAACCACACGCGAGCGATGCTAATAAATTGGTTATTGCGACACGCATGACACTGACGCAAGCGCCGGGGGCCGACCGACCGATCGATCACGTACGTACGTACAAATTATATATATACCACCTAAACAAATCTTAAATACTTCTTTATCACTTTAGATATACTCATGTACTAATTATAAGATACTCCAATGTAAACCACACGAAAAATTTACAAATACCTTTATATATGCACATAAAAAGGAGTATACCAAAAAAAAATATGCATACCACCTCTGAAAATTATTCATACCACTTACGTAGCCTTAAATACTCGTGTACTGCACGTACATACCATCCGTTACGCAAGATACTACCTACGTTGTGAGATACGACATAAGGTGTAATTACACCCGGAGTAGAAAAGAGGCTTCCTATATAGGAAATACACACACACGCACGCGTGCGTGATATAAGAGTATTTGTATTGATTTTTTACTTTTGCCAGAAGCTAATATTAACACATGGCTTTTTGAAGCAGTTTTTCCACTCTTTTCGTTTCTATCTCGCTCCGAGAATAAGTCAAAGGGTTATGGGTGCATTATATACCCTACTCCTCTTGCTCGTGTCTCGCGTACGTATTTGTCCCTTACTTTTCTCACCGCTCGTATCTTTACTATAAAAAGGTTAATACTAAACGTCTCATCACAGACGGTTAATCAAAACCGTTAGTATTAAATATAATCACGGACGATTTTGGTTTAGCGACCGTCTATGTTATTAGCAGTGGTAAAAACCGTTAGTGAAGGGATAATATCGCAGATAGAGCTGGACTTGGGCCGTGCTTTTTTGGGCCAGCCCGAAGCACGGGCGGCCCGGCACGGCCCAAGCACGGCCCGGCCCGACACGTGGCGTGGCGTGCCGGCCTGGCACGAACGGCGGGCCGTGCTGGGCCTGGAAAACCGGCCCTGTGGGCGGCACGGCACGGCGATTCGTGCCGTGCTCGGGCCGACACGGCACGGCGGGCTCGGCCGGCACGGTGGGCACGACCAGCACGGCGGAGGACGCCACGGCCTCTACCACAACCATCACAAAGCATACGCACGGGCGGCACGGCGGAGGCCTCCCCCAGTCCCCCTCCCGTCGACATCCCAATCCCCACAACCACAACCATCACAGAGCAGAGGAGAGAATAGAGGGGAAGGAGGCACACCGGTCACCGGAGCACGAGTGGACGACGGCCGCACCGCCGCAGCATCCCGCATCCCGTGCGATGACGAACTCGTCGTCGGCACCCAAGTCGCCGCCCGGCCATCCGCCGCTGGTGGCTCGCTCTCGGAGTAGTCGAGGTCGTCGTCGCTCGGAGCCAGGGGAGAGGGGGCGGCGGGGGAAGGAGAGGGTGCCGGGGGAGAAGGGGGCGACCGGGGAAGGAGGGGGCGGCGGAGGATGGGCATTGGGGGAGGAGGGGTGGCGGCGGGGGAAGGCGGGGGCGGGGGAAGGAGGGGGCAGAGGAGGAGGAGGGGGCGGCGGGGGAGGAGGGGCGGCGGAGGAGGAGGGGCGGCGGGGGAAGGCGGGGGCGGCGGAGGAGGAGGGGGTGGCGGGGGAGGAGGGGCGGGGGCGGCGGGGGAAGGCGAGGGCGGCGGAGGAGGAGAGGCGGGGGCGGCGGAGAAGGCAGAGGCGACCGGGGGAGTAGACGAGTAGTGGGCGGCGGGGAAATGAATCGAGCGGCGGCGGCGAATGATTTGAGGGTTAGGGTTTCTTTGGTTTTTGTCGATTTAGTCCTTCAGGTTTTTGTTTATTTTGATTTCTTCTATTTTAGCCCTCAAAAATTCTGATTTCATCGCGAAAAGATCCTGCACATCTGTTGTGACATGTACATTTGTATAGAGCAGTCCTTAGAATGCCAAATTTGAAGATTGAGTTGGGTTTTAGAGATGTGAATGTGCAATGTGTGTTTATATATATATATATATATATATATATATATATATATATATATATATATATATATATATATATATATATATATATATATATATATATATATATATATATATATATATATATGAGATGAGGAGAAAGATGTGGATGGTTGGATCTTAATCCAATGACTGAAAAAAGTGATTGAGATATGTTATGATTTAGGCCAAGTTTATTTTTGCACTTGTGATATGAGGTGTCTTTTCTTGTTCTTCATTTTTGCACTTGTGATATAAGGTGTCTTTTTTTATTCATGCTATGCAAGATATGCATGCTATTGGACTAGATGACCAAGTTCGGAGGTGGAATGGTATGAGACAATAGTATGGAATTGTGATATAAGGTTCTATACATCTGTTGTGACATGTACATCTATACGGAACAGTCCTTAGAATGCCAAATTTGAATATTGAGTTAGCTTTTGGAAATGTGAATGTGTGATGTGTATATATATATGAGATGAGGAGAAAGATAAGGATGGTTGGATCTTAATCTAATAGCTGAAAAAGTGACTAAGATATGTTGTGATTTAGGCCGAGTTCATTTTTGCACTTGTGATATGAGGTGTCTTGTTGTTCTTCATTTTTGTACTTGTGATATAAGGTGTCTTTTATTGTTCTTTCTTAAGAAACATCATCATACAAGAATAATGAGTATTTTCAATGTTGCTCCTCCTTAGGTTACCACTACTGAACCCTAGGTCGCATCCTCACGGCTTTCTTGCTTCTTTGTGTAAAATCGGTAGGGCTGGACTGCTAGAGAAGAAGATCAATCAGATCAACATATTCTAACATATATTATAATTTGACAACATAGCTCACCTCCATTGTGATTTTATTTTATGTAAGCAAATTACTACTATATGCGCTTCTAATTCTAACATAGCTCCCTTCACCGACTGCCTTTTTAATTCGAGCATTTGATGAGATAATCACCCCATGTGTGTTACAATTAACCATTATGTAAACAGAGATATACTGTTATTGGTGTGTGTATTCCAAGTAGTTACTAAATGTTCGAGAAATTATTTAAAATCGATTTCTTAACTATAGTAAATTGCACTCATAACTCTCTTTGAGCTTTCCTATTTGACTAGTTGGGCAACGCTATGCTAGATTTCCGGGCGATGAGCTAGATATCTACATACGCCACAGTCCAATTTGCACCAAGATATGTATACCATTAGACTAAATGACCAAGTTCGGAGGTGAAATGGCATGAGATAATAGTATTGAATTTTAAGTAGGTTTTTAATAAGGCGGGTACAAGAGAAAGGAAGATGGCGGCCACCGCTACCATCGTCACTGTCGCTTTCGTTGTGTATAGTTACTTTGGGCTGGGCTTGGGCTGGCACGGCACGAACACCGGCACGGTGGGCTTTGGGCCATGCTTGGGCCTGGCCGGAGGCGAGGCGGGCCGGCACGGCACGGCGGGATGACTGGGCCGAGCCGGCACGGCACGAAGCGGCCCGAAGCATGATGGGCTTGTGCCGTGCCGGCACGGCACGTCCCAATTCCCACCTCTAATCGCAGACGGTTCATGTTGAAAACTGTCTGTGAAGTATCATAGACTGTTATTAACAAGAATCGTTTATGATATTAACTCATCATAGATGGTTTATATTTAAAACCGTCTGTGATGTTTCGCCGCCCAATTTTGCTATCCCTTCATTCAAATTTTCAAACTGAAGCGGCGTCGCGCCCTCTCAACTACTGATTGGTTCCGCTACCCAAATGCTCTTATATATATGTTGCCCATACGCCTCCCCAAGCGCTTCAAACCGAAGTGCCGCCTAACTTCCCTTAACCGATCGAAGTGCCGCCTCTCCCAACGACGCTGATTGCCTCCTGAGCTCCTTCGTCTTTGGTTGTGACACTACTGTTTACTGCATAAGACACTCTTATCGTAAGAGTGTCTTGTGCAGTGTCTCCGTCGTGATACAATGGTGATGCTCCCGTCGTGTCTCCTTCATCGTCGGTGATATATTCCTCATCCGAAATTGTTGGATGGCTAGGATTTCGACCATGTAAATCTTGATGCTCATGCATGTAAAAATCAATTATTAATATCTTAGTTTCTCCTTAATTTCCTCTGGGGCACGCTCACATGATCGGCCCTGCTCAGAAGAGCTTATTTTGAGTGGCTTTTGGCTGAAAAGCATTATAGCTGGCTGAAAAAATGCTGTAGCTGACGGAGCCTTATTTAGCATAATTAAATTTAAAAAAATTTAAAAATAGAAAAAACATGTTAGCCCATCACGTATAATGCAAACAAATATGAGGAAAAAATAGAACCGACAAAAAAGCTGAAAAAAGCTAAAACTGTAGAAAAAGACGAAATTTATGAATAATGTAAAATAAGTCAGAAGTCAGAAGCTCAAACCGAAATGAGCGGGGACTAAAAATCATAAATTATCGACCGTATCTCCGGGGCACAGTTGAATGTTAGTGGAAAACAACGCACTCGATAGCTAGCTGTGGTGTCCCCAGCCGGAATTGAATCCCCATCTCCATCCTTGTTTCTCCTTAGTTTCCTCTGGCCTCAAAATTTTTTTCCAAGAGCACGACGTGAGAGGGAGAGATGGGCTCCGTGAGAACGATGAACGACGACCTCGGACCTACCTTGCTAGCTACGGCGGGTGGTGGCCACGCTGTGCACACATACGTAGCGCGGCGGGGCCCACGCGGCCGGAGCTAGGGATCGATCGAGGTCGATCGGCCGGGCCAGGTCCCCCGTGTCAACGTACGTCGCCGTCGCCGCCGAGCCGCGCCACGCCACCTGCAAGCGCGCTGCCCGGACCCTGACACCGATCGATCGTCCGCCCGCGTGCCCGCTCGTCTCAGAGAAGTCTCGACGACCTTTCGTTGATTAATCTCTCCTTGACTTGCTTGTCAAGACGAACTACCTGTTCGTGTAGGTAGGTCGGTAGGTAGGCGTGGTCGTGTTCGTTCGCGCTCGTCTCTAGCTGGCCTGATAAACTATGTTTGATATATAGGTAATATTTTAAGGGTGTGTATATGTATGTATCACTCAGATATTTTATTCCTAACAATCATTCAAATTTCGGACCGTTGGATCTAGGGGGGAGATTTTTTGGAGGGGCGGGGAGAATTCATGACTGTTGGATCTCTAATCCAACGGTCACAAATCTGGATAATAGTTAGAAAGAAAACATCTGGATGATGTTTATCAATACCTATATTTTAATTCTAAATTTTATAAAGATAAGTATAGTAAAACGCTAGTGATAAAAAAAACTTATAACTAATAACAGACTATTCATTGTATTTAGAAATTATACAAGAAAAATAAAAATATAGTAACAAAATCAATCGATCGTGCGAATGACTGACGGTTGGGTTTAACGAAGAACAAAAATAGCACAGACTCGGCACAGTGCAGAGTATATATGAAATAGCTTTAGAATTACCTTTCCTTCATTTGGCTAAATAATATGATACTAAAATATGTATGATTTAGAATATTTTGATTTTGTTCACACGGTAGTCTTCTATTTTTCCAAGAGTACTACCTTGTACCTCGTACATAGCCTATTATGTCTGGAGAGATAGATGTGGATTTTTTTTTAAAAAAAAGAGGCCTCAACTTATAGCCCAATTTCTAACAAACTACCCTCAACTCATTGCCCAATTTCCAACAAACTACGGCGCATATGCATCATGCATGTTGCAAAACGAATTATGCGTGCATGTTTACATGACGCAGAGACTAGCTCCTATTCTTTTGTGGCTTTTGGTTTCAGTTTTTGTTTTTTCTACAGTAACCAGTTTTTAAATAGAGCGTCTTTTCAAGATGGGTTCTATTAGTTAATTGTAGTACATATTATACCGACTTCATTTATATCGGTAAAAATTACACATGAATTTTAGTTACTTTGCTATCTTTCATATAAACAGCCAAAAGCCTCAAGCCACACACGCCCTACATATGTAGCGCACCTCTGACGAATCTTTCTACCAAACCATAAGATCTAGAAGAGCCAGCGATGGATGCGCCTGAATTTGACTGGAGACGACGCTAGCATTTGGAAACATTCAGAACTAGAGTACACGCGCGATCGATTGAACCAACTAACCAGCACGTACTATTAGTTTAGTTAGTCATGGAAGCAACCAGGAGATAATCCAAATGCGTCCTCGTCTACTCAGATCTTTACACTAGCTAGTGTGCCTCGTCAGCAAAGCCAAAAGCAACCAGCAGCACTCAACAAGATCTCCCGTTAATTGACCACAAGAGGCCCTCGGTTGCTTCGTAGCACGGCGCCTCTACGATCTCATGATTTGACATCTACTTCCTCCATTGCAAATGTAAGTAGCTTCGGATACTGGCAAGGCCAACAAGGCACTACTTCGACCAGATCATTGCAAATGTAAGATCGTAACATTACGAAATTATATTTCATGATGACTAATTTATGTGGCTGACCCAGATATTTCTTCATAAATCGATCGCCAAACCAAAAATAATGTTTGGCCAGACAGTTCTATTACGACTAGTTTATATGAGGGAGCTTGTGGAAGAACACTGCGCAGCCGCAAAGAGTGGCTACCCACCTACTAAACTATCACAAATACGATCCAAAATCTTGGGTGTGTAAACAAACAAGCAGGTAAATTTGATTAGCTACTGAACATGCCATCTCAGATAGGTCTCTAGGATTGCTCTTTGCACTGGGCCTAAATCAAGGTACTTTTGTGGTGTGGGCCTGAACTGTAGACTGTGGATCATCTGGACAGTGCTATTCTAATCCGAGAGCTATGTAGAACCTACGAGCCGTCTATAGATACCAGCATAGGCAACCTTCCGGCCCACTAGACAAATGTGAGAGTTTGCTTAGCTTATCCTTTCCGCTGTCTATAGACTACAGGCAAACCAGGCCGAAGAAATGTCACATATTTTTACTGGTAGTGAACCAACATAGGCCGGTTGGTTAATAGTATTACTCATTGTTGTGTAAGTGGTTTCAGATTTGAGCTGTCATAAGGAGAGAGCCATATATCCTTGGTGCGGATGGAAAACATTTTCCTGGTATTTTTCAGATGCCAAACGGTGGATCGAGGAAGAAGGCCATGTCAGCTGCCATATGTATATGTATTCAGAGCATGTACAATAGTTTGTCCTTTAATATCATTTCTAAAACTTCCACCTCACCTAAAGACAACACTAAAAACAATTTCTCCAATAACATATCCCTTGGGTTGTCTCTAAGGAAGCACACACGCTTTTAATTTTCATATGTACTTATAAAATATGGTGATCAATAATAAACTGCATATTTGTGACTCTTTGTGTTATATTTTTAGCCTCAATGCTGTTTGTGCCTCAACCTTGTCCAAGAAATATATCTTTTTTTAAGGAAAAACTAGTGATTTTGTTGCTCATGGATTGCTTCTCTCTCTCTCTTCCTTGTGTTGTTTCTAGTATTCGTTCGACTTGCGAGCCCTTCTGTGGCACCTGTGCATAGCTATAGAGGTGGCAAAAAAGCACGAGACTCGTGAGCTAGCTCGACTCGTTGAAGGCTCGGCTCGTGGCACAAACGAGCCGAGCCGATCCAGGGTTTTAGCTCGGTCCGTTAACAAGCCGAGCCGAGCCGGTTCGCAAGCCGCTCGCTAGACTCGGTAGGCTCGGTCGGCCCAGCTCAGCAGCGTCTCTGGCCCATCACGTGTGAACGACTCGGTATAGCAGTAGTCGTATGTATATATGCATGCCAATTTTCGCACCTCTTTTGTCACTGAGAGGTATTATTAAAGTACACGTTACTCTTTTCTCTATTAATTTCACATATGGAAAAAAAATCATAGAACTTATCATTCAGAAAAACAAATTTGAAACATAAAAAGAAATGTTAAAGACACTTAAAAATTAAAACGAGCCTAACAAGCTGAGCTCGACCTTTTCAGAAAAGTCAATTTGCATATTCCACCTAATGAGCCTAACGAGCCAAGTTCGAGCTTTTCAGAAAAGTCAATTTATATATTCCACCTAACGAGCCTAACGAGCCAAGCCGAGCTTTTTAACGAGCCGAGCCGAGTTTCTCTTTTAGCTTGTTAGTTTAACGAGCCGAGCCGACTCCCTAACGAGCCTTCATGAGCCGAGCCGGCTCAATATCCACCCCTACATAGCTAACCTAGCTTAACACAATGCTTCCACATGTGGAATAATGTGGTTATTTTTCATGTTTTAAGTTGACCAAGTTAAAAAAAAAACACCTGGAATGGTGAATGGATCTCCAGGTACCGTTTATCATGTTCCAACTTCCAATTTATCATCAACAATACTACAGTTTTTTGTTAGCAACAAACTGAAATGACAAGTTACTATACTTTTGATCATCAACAATACTATAGTTTTTATCAGCAACAAACTGAACTGAAGAAAACAAAAGGCTGCAACAAGGTAAAGTGAACATAACTGCTGGTATAGATAGTGCATGAAAATGTCAAGCACTGGCCATTCTTTTGAAGTCAAACAAAATTACTTGGCAAATATGCTACATCATCCATTCACCAAGTACACAACACCGCAGGTTCTATACCAACAAACCAATGTCCAATAAGCAAAAGTACAACTAAACAAAGTGTCCAAAAGTTGAGATAGTGAACACAGAAGGATAAATAATGCTAGTGCATAGAAGTGACTGCATTCTTTGGCAAGTGTTCATGACAAACAGGGCATTCTACCAAAAGCAACCTTTCATCCACTGTAACGCGATCCCGCTAGCTACTTTGATGCAAAGATTATTTACTGCCATATGCAGACAAGAAGATTCTGCGCATGATTGAGTTTTTTATATTACTTGCGCCCTTCGATTCCTAAATGGTGAAGCTTGATCCCACTCTGCTCCAAATACTGCGTGTTCTCGTGCAGAAACAGAATTTGTATCACAAATTCAGCTAGCTTCGCTCAGGTTCTGCGTTCTCAGTCCAAATTTCAAAATCACATTGCACAAAAAGATGAGGCTTGCATACATGCATCCTTTCCTGCGTGCATTTTAGAGTTCAAACAATGTGGGAATGCGGTAATCCTGTGCCAAGTGTAATAGAGTCTCTCCTCTTATCTGTCTAAAGCAGAATAGCAGATAACTAACATTGTTTTGGACCCAGTCCCAATTTTACCTGAATTGCGCTAAGAGATATCCTGTATCTAATCTTTTAACAAAAATAGTAGATGAGCAGTGCTTTCATGCTTTTCACGCAAACAAGAATGGCACTAATCTTAAAACATACGAAAGGGTAAGTAATCACCATCTACCATTCAATTCTACTTTAAAAGTTGTACAAGTCACTTTGAAGAATGCATAGAAGTACCTCCCATAGTAGATTTGGGCATAACCCAGAAGATAGGACTCATTTTAGCATTTGATTGCTTATGTTTCTTGCACTTGTGCATAGTGAAAGACTCAACGATCTCATAAGGCAAAAACCACTGCTTGAGTCTTGACCTTGACTGGAATTAGTCAACATGGTCTCATCCATTGATCCATCTAACAAAAAGGTATCTATAACCATGTGACTTAAGTCATATGATAAAGCAGACATTCTTGCTGTTTACATTAAGGCAGCACATCATTGTCTTATTGGCAAGGCACTATTATTTTTCAGTGTATTCTCTATGACTGCATACGGACATTTCCTTATCTAGATGATTCATTCTGAGCATAATTTTTTTCTACTCAGACACGAATATCCCTTAACATATATTAGTTTAACCATTGCTACATATATGTATACATTTTATTTCTACTCAGACACCAGATTTTCACATGAGAGCCCATGATAGCAAGTTACAGTGCTGTGTACCCTGTACCATCAATAGGACTCAAAACCAGATGCGTTTGGTATTATATTCAAAACCAGTGGACTAATTAGCACATCAATCAATAAAGAAACTAAGAAAATGAGAAGATCATAACTAGTAGAAATGTTGTTACAGTCATACCTTAATTCGATGGGCCAAAAAACTTCTCCCTCGTTCACTTCACTGCCTTCATATGCTCAGCTTTCATATCATATAGGTACAGGGTAAGGTGAAAATAGCAAAGATTTGACAAATCTACAGTCCATGTAAGCATCATTCAAACTATACTTGCGTAGTTGCACAGATGAGAAATACACACTTTCTGAATTTAGACCTACTATATATCATGATAAGGTGACCACAACAGGGGGTAACATACATGACTACAGAGTATCAGCTCAAGAGAATGTGTACAAGGACAGATCCCCCAACTTTTGCTGTTAGCAGTTTGCATCCAGAACCATGAAACCTTAACCATGTCGAAATAACCACAAATCCCCCTAGTCACCCAAAACTAACCTGAAATCTCCCTATAGAACTGAAAGCAGGTTGTTTCGTCCATTTCCTTTGCTCAAATCGGACGGAGTAATAACAGAAACAATATATACAACCTTGCACATCCAAAAACCTACAACTAGGAATGGTAAACGAAGTCTCAAATATAATCCTTTTGGCTATGTTAGCAAGACAGCACTAGCACACCACATGGTAAAGTCTAACTAAATGACACTTTTTATGGCCAAACAACAGTACTACCCCACCACTGGTGGTGGAATGACAGGATTTAGTCACACCATGGTGACTAACGTGGCAATGTTGTCTTGACGTGGCTAAAATGTTAGAATTATAAATAAAGTTAGCAAGGAATTATTAATAAAATATTTTCAAAAATATTATTTAATAAAAAGTTCAGTGTGACAAAGATTGGGAAGATGAATTAGGGACTGGGAGAAGAAATAAGATGGACCGGGGAAGAATAGGGAGAAGATAGAAAGCCCTAGATGGAAATTTTCATGTTAGTTCACCCTTACTCTCACCTACAAACTTGGCTTATAACAACACCACTCTCACACATCACTTTAGGCCCACTTGTTAGCCAAATGCATACAAGACCTTCCTAACAGTTAACTTCTCTAGTACAAGACAAAAGAAGCAATACAATTTTTAAATCTAGATAACAAGGTCCCAGAAGTTAGAGAGTAAAGCACTACAAAGATAGATGAGGAACTTTTTCTTTTCTGAGAGTTTAGATATATATAGATCAGGATGTGTATATACCAAACGGCAGATAATGTTTGGAGATGTATATATCTCAAAAAAGGAAAATGCTTGACAGGTAGAAGGATCTAGCACATGAAAGTCTAGCTCTTGTGCTGCTAGCTTTTGACCATGCAATGTGCCTGCCATTGAACTTGCTTTTGGTGTAACTTTACAAAAAGGTTTTTTTCCACGCTTAGCAGGGGAAGGCGCTAATGGTTAACCAGATGATCACTGAACAGAAGATAATTGTGACAACCCTGAATTTCGACTAGATTTATCTGTGCTGCTGGCTGTAAAAAATTTTCGCCTAGGTTTAGCCATGCTGCTGGCTAGGTCATACTGGCTAGGAAGTGGTGTTGATTGAGCCACGGTACTGAAGAAAACCCTATTATACTAAGTCAATAGTTTTTCCTGCATTTCATTGTAGTTGCTCGCTAGTCGTTTATCGTATGTTTACTTAGCATTCGTTCGACTAATTATAGTTCCAGAAGACCTTGAACTCATTTAGAGACTATTCTTTCCTCTAGCATCAACTGTATTGCTATTGCATAGCATCAGCCTTTTATCAGTCGAACCATGTTTTGAATGTAATTTTCAAATAAATGTCAGTGTACTCTGTGAGCATACAATTTTACTATAGAAGACCAGATACATGCTTTGTTTTAGAAAATTATACTAGATTAGAAAACTAGCTTTTCTCTTAATTCCTACAGATTACTACAACTACGCCAACCCACTGGAGCACAATTGCAGTAGAATGTGCAATTCAGATAATAGCCAAAATATTTAATTGGAAGGTAGAAATAAATTTCAGCAAAATAGTTTTTCCAAAAATGATCCAATTAGGCCACAATTGCAAAAAAGACTCTTAGATCAACATTATCAAAAAAAGACCCAACATTTCAGGAAATTACATATAGGCTGAAACTTAATGGTGAAGGATGACCAAACTTAATGACGAAGCATGCCCATAGTAAAATACAAATAGTTTTAGAAGTGAAAATGGTCACCATGAATATCACTTCAACACTAAGATATACCTACCTTTTTCACCTAAAATTACAATTCATGCCAAAAATGTTCAAAATGCTTAGCCATGCATGTAGGTGTCAAGCCTCCATAATTTCTAAGAATTACCAATATGAAAAAAAAATCACTTTTACCTAACTAGTTGGAGAAATTACCATCCATGACATGAATTAGGAAAAGATCCACTTACCCTTTTTACCAACTCATTACATGAGGTGGCAAGACCATAGTTAACCACACATTTTTGTCTCACAAAACAAAATAAAATGTTTTCAGATTTTCATAAACAATGTGACCTCCAAGTTCTCAAGTTCTACCAAATTACCATGGAGTGAAGTCACCATTTTACCCTCAAGTGATTAGGTGTCCCACTTAAGTGGCATATGCATGCCATGAGGTGTCAAGTAGAGAGGATTTTAACCCTTTTTCCAAAGTAAAAATATTTCGTAAACCAATTGGTAATTTGCCATGAGGTTTCACCTAAATAGGGCACTAGGAGCATTGTAGAGAAAGGGTGCCATTCTTGCAAGGGTGAGCTCATCCCTCCTCTCTTCTTCCTTCCTTTCTTTCTTGCAAACCCTAATGCCATGGCTGCATAGGTGGGGATCGGCCAAGGCAAGGGAAGGCAAGGAACAAGGAATAAGAGAAGGGGAATAGCTCAAGCATCCATCATATAGACATAATGTATCACTAGAGCAAGCTCAAGGTTAGTTTTTCCCTCTAGATCCCATCCTTCCCTACTCCTTTTTGCACCAAGTATTCAATATATGTTGTTGCAGATTTGGGGGCAAACAAATAGTTGATTGGGAGCACAAGGGAAGCAAGAAACCTCAAGCTTCACATTTTACAATTTCGGCCAGATCAAGGTAGACATATGTTAGCATCTCATCATGATGTGATTGATGCATATTCATGCATTTAAATGTTTGTGTGGTGAATGTGTTCTTGAATGTTTGACCTATTTATGTGGTGAATGTGTTCTTGAATGTTTGACCTATGTGTTGCCATGGAAACTAGCATGCATAGGTTATATGTGTGAATTGCTCTCAGATTCTTAGTCATCATTGAGCTAGTAGCTAAGATCATAGTGTAGCAACATGTTCCTATTAAACTTACCATGGGTTCTTCCAGCAAAAATGTAATCATGGTCAATATGAAAATGAATAGCATGTGTAGGTCTTTAATATCAGTTTCTTACTCTAGCACTTTATGCGTAGCTCTTATATTTGAGAATAAGAATGTCATAGAATATTGGGCAAATATGTAGCAAAGCTCAAGTTATCATCTTTATAAATCATTGCCATGCTAGTTACCATGAACCATGTTACTAATTGCCTATTTTAATCATGTCCTATGGTATGAAAATAAGGACATCATCATGTTAGTGTGAGTCTTGCAAAGAATCGGGCTTAAATGTGTTATAAGTAAATCTGAATATTACCAGGAATCTAGGATGAATAGAAGCATCACTGCCTGTTTTCATACCGGTAATCATGAAAGGACCATGTTTAACAATTGAAACTCTGGAGCAAGATCATGCTAGAACATGTATAAGTTGTGTGGCTAAGCTCAGTTCACGATTTTTCCTCATCATTATCATGTTTGTAGTGTTGATTGGTGTAATTTTCCCCTGAATTAATTTGTCTTATAGTATGAAAATGGAGCACTTAGTATGCTAATAAGGATTAACAACCAAGAACCAAAAATCTGTAATATCTCAAACTTACATGGAATCCATGCCATAAATACTAGAACAAAGTGGTCACATATTGGGTAAATTCTATTGCCATGCTTATATTCGTGTTTAAGAAAAATACTAGCATATCTATGTTTTTAATTACATGGATGGTTATTCTCCCAATTGAAATGCCACACACGCCATGTCCTTTGATTACCATGCTCATAATGTCATTAGAAGCAAGATTAAGTGCTATGCATGGATAACATAGTTGATTGACTACACTAAGGACAATATCACGATAATGTGAAATAATTAGACAATATGATTAGATCTAGTATCATCATTGCTATGCTTGTTTGTCTAAGGTTCGATTTCATCAAGCAATTGACCTAAGGACCTTGATGTTAGTGTGTTGTTAATTTGCTAAATTCATGAAATCAGTGATTAATCTAGCATGCGTCTTAAGCACAAATCATCAAGCATCATGGCAAATATGTGAGCATGCCTGCATACATGCATCTAGGAATCATCCTTCCAGATTATGTCACACATTCATGATCATCATCCATCCATTCATCCCAATCAGAGCACAACACAGAGCATAGCCAAGTCCGAGTAGGGAGCTAGGATAGGGGGTGACTTACTGGAGAGGAAAGGCCACCATCGGAGTTGCTAGGGTGCGGGACACCCCGCCATCTCGATGACGGCAGCCAGGGCAGTCAACGTGGCTGGTGACGAGCGGCGGCGGTGCTAGGCCAAAATAGCACGGGGCCGAGCCGTGGGGGAATAGGGGAAGGTCACGGCGGCGATCACCGGGAGTTGGAGAACCGATGGCGGTGCCGGATTGGGCTGGCGAACTCGGTGACTTGAGAAGGGCGCGACCGCGCCATGGGAGAGCGAGGACCAAATTCAAGGAAGGAGGAGGTGGAGGACGTCATCGCAGTGGGTGGGACATGTGTCAGGACCTGAAATTGCTTAGTCTGACAAGGATTGGATCGCATTGTGAATGGGAAATTTGGGCTTCTCGTGGACTACAACTGGAGATTAAGAACTAAGGGACTAGTACTATGGTATTATGGCTAGGGTCTGCCTTTCCTCCACATAAGCCTCTCAATTACACGTCATATATAGTGGCTGGAGAGATATGGCCCTGATCAACTCGGCTTCAACTTCTGGCTTATTTTTCATTATTCATAAGTTTCGTCTTTTTCTGAACTTTTGGCTTTTTGTTGAGTTTTTTTGCCGGTTTTTTTTCCCCGTATTTGTTTGTATTATACGTAATGGGCTAACATATTTTTTATATTTTTAAAATTTTTTAAATTTAATTATGCTAAATAAGCCTCTGTCAGCTACAGTGTTTTTTCAGCCAGCTACAGTGTTTTCAGCCATAAGCTATGAGCTTTTCAGCCGAACCGATCACCACCTAAAAGAACAAAAATCTAAAAATGACGATGAACAGTCATTACTGGCTATAGTATTAGCACGGTAAGTGAAAAGTAACTAAATGAGTACCGTCAAATGAAGATCGTACGTCTACCGCAACAACATAACGCTTCTCTTAAGTGAAATCGGTGATAGCTTCCTTTATCCTTGTACTATCAGATGCATGTAACGCTTCAAGCTTCCATGATGTCCTTTGATATGTAGCTCTTTCACTAGAATGACCCCAAGGCAGAACTGTGCATGGAAACCATGATGTTCTGTTTCAGTTTAGGACTAGAACCCACAAACAACCTATTTTTGTATCTTAGGACACTATTCTTCAATGTAAAGTTCTCTCTTGCTCCAGGGTCAACTGTTAGCTATTTAATCAGCTCCTTGCACCTTGTATCATGCTCATAACTGTTTACCACTTCAATTATCCACGTAGGCATGGCTGCTGTAATAGTTGTGTTTTGCTCTAACTGAGGGGCTCTTGACAAAGCATCAGGCACCTTGTTCTCTCTCCCTTTCTTGCACTCTACCTTATAGTCACAGCCCAAGAGCTTCACCAACAACTTCTGTTGGATACCTTCAGTTAATTTTTGTTCATGGATGTACTTAAACTCTGGTGACCAGTTCTGATGATCATAGTGGAACTAGCAAAGTAATGCTTCCATTTCTTCAAGGCTTCCAATATAGCTAAAGCCACTTTGTCATAGGTTGTGTCGATGTTTTAGAGTTGATCTTACGTAAAGATTTATATGGGTTCTGGGGACTCTTGAAGACCTGGTTACGACCACGTAGAGAGGAGGCACAGGGATCTTTATACAGGTTCATGCCTTCTGCTGTGAGAATATCCTGTGTGGATATTGTTCAAAGAACTAATTACAATGGAGGAAAACGGTGTGGAATTACAATGGAGAAAGTAATACGAAAAAGCCTGCTCTACTGCTACTCTCCCTTGGGTCTGGCTTGGATCCTCCTCATTCTTCTCCCTAACGTCTGCCTTTAAATAGATCGCATGGCGGTGGTAGTTTCTTCTCGCCAAGGGATGCCTTAACACCTCGAATGATAATCGTCCAACGGGAGTTATTAGAGATGTAATAACTCACGCATCATTTGGCATTTTTTGCCAGGGTGAAGTTACGTGTATTTATTCTAGAGAATAAATGCTTATGCTAACTACCCTATCAGATAGGCCCACAATGCTATGGGTTGTCATAGATGGGTCAGTTGGAGTATAGACTAGTCATAGGAGGATCTACGACCACAAGGTGATTGCAGGATACCTTACGACTATACTATGGTCGCAGGATACCTTACGACTATGAGATGGTTGTAGAAGAACTTACGACTATGAGAGGTAGTTGTAGAAGAACTTATGACTAAGGATCGATTGTAGAAGAACTTACGACTAGGGGTTGGTTATAGAAATCTCTCCCTTATAGATAAGAGGTATATTCAGGGAGTATAATGACGTAATCATGTCATTTTATAGATAAAGGATAATTTGAGGATTGGTTATATCCTTATCATCTATCCCCTCAACTTCAAGTGAAAGTAACATACTTCAGAAAGCGAGGCCGTGGATGAATGAAAATCGAAAGCAGAGTCTTTTCGATTTGATCTGACTAGAAACAAACTTGGTCAAAAAATTAATTTTGCTTGAGTTGTAAAGACATATTGACTTTAAACAAAAGAACACAAACTAGTTTTCGTCGATCTGTTCGCTTGGAACGGTTCTTGAAAAGGTGATAACCGACCTGTATGGTTACAAGAACTTACCCAGAGGTAATTTTTCTTATTTTCCCCTCCTGCCTCAATCCTCTTCGAGCTTTGTACCACTGACCAAGCCTTTTTCTTTTGCCCAATTTTTTCCAAATCAAAACCAAGCACATAGAGAAAATGACAAAATCTTTTCCAAATTGGTCAGTGTCTGAGATGGATAAAACAAAGATGAAAGCCTTGGTTAAAGTGAAGAAGATCCCTTCAAGGAATTTTGTGAGATGGATTGAGGCCATTGGACAAAATTGGCTATCAGGGGAGATTAGGCAAACCCCAATTTTCCAAGCTTACTGCGAGTGCAGTCTTTGACTTTCTGCTCACCCCTTCCTCACAGTTGTGCTCAATACTTTGGGGGGTGGAGTTGGTGAACTTGGTTCTCAATTCGATTACTATGTTGAGTGTATTTGTGTACTTTTGCGAGGTCTATATGGGAATCCCTCCAGATTTGGAGCTGTTTTGGTATTATTATGAGATGAGTAGGCAAGCTGAAATTGTTGGGAGTTGTGGTCTGAAGCTTCATGATGGTAATATGGAGAAATACATTCCGATGTTTACTCAGTCATCATGGCCAAACTGGAAGAAAAAATGGTTCTACTGGGAGATAACTAGAGAAGACAGCCTTTCCTTTGCAGGGAAGGGTGCCGAAAAAACTTCTTCCTAGAACTCGGTCCCAAAGGACCTTACTCGAATAGCCCCCCTACGTTCAAGCCATCAAGGAATTGAGGGAAAAGGGGCTCATTAGTTGGCATGTGGTGAAGGACTTCACCACGCGTCGTATCAGTCCTCTGAAGAAACGAGCACATCCAATGTGGATGTACTCGTGGACCAAAGATTCGACGAGAGACTACAAGGATGGTAAGTAACAATTGGACTCATTTCCTAAATTTCAAGTCCAATTTACTGACCACCTTCATCTATCTTTGCAGATCTTCCACTGGGGAGATCAATGCCTAGGTTAAGGCTATTTGTGAGAAGGCTCCATCACCCGATGTGGAGGCTCCTCGCATCTTAGTGGATGTATCCACCAAGGAAAGAGATGAACATCTAAAGGTAATCGAAATTTGACTTCTTCTTTAGGCTTTCGTAGTCGTAAATTATGAGTACTCAACATTCTTTCTTAATCAAAATACTCTTTGTTTAGTAATATTTTTTTTATCAAATTACTTTTTAAGAAAATCCTTTTTTAAAGCTAAAAATAGGCAAATAAAACCTCCAAAATTCAAGCAACTTGATTTTATTTTAAATTAAACAATTTTTTTGAAATAAACAGCTGGGTTGTTATAAGGACCACGTGCTGAGAGGAGAGACTTCGATTAGGTGATGTTACCTTTCTTCGACCAGGTTTAAGTAAATCGAGGTTGTAGGATCGAATACCTCTCTAAGTAGTCCATGAAGGTTTCAACCACTCAACGCTCAACTATTCGCTAGATCGCTATGCTTTGATCTTCGACCAGATTGAACATACTCGAAATCGTCAACCAAGAAGCAGAACCTCTCGATCACTTTCGCATGTAGTTGTACGCTTTGATCCAACTGCAAACACCAGCACTTTTTAAGCAAACCAAAAACCGGATTGATTCAAGATGATGTTTATTTCTGGATTTTCATGGATTTACAAAGTGCCCTCACAAGCACCCCTAAAAGCCCTAGCTAAAAACTAAAACATCTCTTTCCTTTGCCAAAAACCTTCTCTAATCCCCACGTTAGCCTTTAGCCTCTCCCTGCTTTTATAGGCTAACATCCCAAACCGTGTCCGCCTCAACCATAAACACAAAACTCTATCTCTTCCAAAAATCAAGAGACTCGAACCTCTTCTGAACATGGGTTTCATCCAATCTCTAAGCCATCCCAATTATGGACACCTTCCACAACTCCTAACTCATGACGTGACGAAGCCTCCAGGACAGCACTTCCCAAGCCTCTCCACGCATCATCCATCTCACATGTTAAAGCCTCCAGGACTGCACCTCCCGTAGCTTCTCCACGCATCACCACCTTTGATCTCCATTTGCTAAAGCATGAGCCTGACCACCTCGTGTGACATCCTCGACCGCTTGGACCTTAGACTCCCCATCCTAGTCCTGGTTCTCCTCGTCACTGACCATGAACTCACCATCATCAACCAGGTAAGGTCGTTCTGCCGTGGTCAATGTGCCATGGTCGACCTGCTGTGATCATCGAAATACCAGGATCGAAATACCGTGGTCGAAGCTTGACGTGGTCGAAATACCATGGTCAAAATACCGTGATTGAAATACCATGGTTGAAACTTGTCATAGTCGACATGTTGTGGTCAATACCTGCTGTGGTCAAAGCCAGCCATGGTCAAAATGCTGTCGTGGTCGGAATTCCGTGGTCAAAATGATGTCGTCAACTTACCGTGGTCGTTTGAACTTGCTCGTCTACCATGATCGTTCGCTATCCTGAAAACTCCAGCAAGTGTATGAACCAGATCTTTCACAAATGCAAATTTTAATACAACCCAAATATCAATTATTCATCATCACTAAATTTATGACCAAACCACATGGTCTAATAATCCCCCTTGATGACTATATTGACAACACCTTAAAAACTCTTGAACGAGAAAATTTATGAAAGGAAAAAAATCAAAGCTGCAGACCACAACAAGAAGAGCTAGCAGACCACAACATAGCAATAAAGACCTGCAGACCACACTAGAAAGTTGAAAGCTCGGAAAACTCCCCCTTAGACCACATAGAAAGCTTAGAAAACTCCCTCTCAATACAAGAGAGCAGTTTTTCTCCCCAATCTCTACAAACTCTCCCCCTTTGGCAATGAAATCATCAAGAATTCCCAAAAGGGAATAATTCTAAAAAAGAGTAATGAGAGTAAACATCCAGAAGCTTTGTAGATTATCCAAGTCACTTTGCATTGATTTAAGAATGTAACCAACTCATCTTTTTGAGTAGAGCTCTCTAGATCATATAAATTTATATATCATATAGTACTATCAAAACTAGTCTTTAACATGATTATGCAAATTAGATTAATGATAGGCATCTCATAGTAACCAAACCGATCTATGAAAAGCACAATGGGATATCATGCCGAAAAGAGGAAGCCTAAAAGTGAAGCAAACTGTAAGTTTAGGCGAGCTAGCAGTCTCATATAGCAATCTATTGCTCCACACTCAATTCTTAAGCATATGGCATGCTTGTAGTATACTTGTTTTGTACTACTTGTTTTCATGATGACATGTTTATAGCAGACTTTTTTGAAATGGTGGCATGTTTGAAGCATACTTCTTTTCGTTTGTGCACTTATTGTGCTTTGTCTTTTTGTTTAACCATGGCATGTTTGAAGCATATATCTTTTCAATATTTTCTTTCTCATTTTTTTATAGCATGCCAACTTGAGTGAACATAAAAAGATTGCCGTATGAAACATACGAGCCTTATAACCAAGATTTAAAATAAGACTCACAATCAAGCTAATCCTTTTAGATGAACACCACAAAGTACTATCTATAATCACTCTAGTCAAAATATTCTACCATGTCATATTTTAGTTTAAATGTAGCAAATTGATTATAACCAGTCATGATCAAAGCTACATAATATATGAGTAAATATGATAAAGACAACTCTACTACTCATTGAAAAACAATGACTTGGACTTGGTGAATTATTTGACAAGTATAATAAACAAAGCTTCTAAAACTGTTAAACAACAAGCTCCATCTCAGAATAATCCCATAGGATGCAACACACCTAATTCACTTTGCAAACGAGAAAAATGAGAAGAATCAAGTGGTTTGGTGAAAATATCAGCAACATGAGAATCGGAATCAATAAAATGTAAGACAACATTTCCCTTTTCTACATAGTATCTAAGAAAATGATACCTAATATCAATGTGTTTGGTTCTTGAATGTTGCATAGGATTTTTAGCAATACTAATAGCACTAGTGTTATCACAGAAAAGTGGATCACTATCCAATTTTAAGCCAAAATCCTTAATTGTAGCTATCATCTAAAGCAATTGTGAGCAACAAGAAGTAGCAGCTACATATTCAGCTTCAACAGTGGAAAGCGCAATAGATAACTATTTCTTAGAAGCCCATGAAATAAGAGATGTGCTTAAAAAGTGACATGTGCTAGAAGTACTCTTCCTATCAACTCTACAACCCCCAAAATCCGTATTTGAATAAGCTCTAAGGTTAAGGCATGATAAAGAAGAGTACCATAGGCCAAATTCCAAAGTTCACTGAAGATACCTGAATATTCTCTTTACGGCTTGATGATGTGAAGCATGCGAGAAAGCCTGAAAGTGAGCACACAACATACAACAAAGTGTATGTATTGTCCCAAACAAAGTAGTGAGATACAAAAGTTAGCCAGTTTTGCTTCTATATTCCTTTCGATCAACAGGCTCTCCATCTTCATCAGGATCTAACACAACAGTGGACCCCACGGGTGTGGAAATTGGTTTGACTGTCCCCATATGGAAGGGATGAAGTAGATCCTTGGTATACTTAGTTTGATGACCAAAAGTATCCAACATTGATTACTTGATCTGAAAGCCAAGGAAGAATGTGAGCTCTCCCATCATGCTCATCTCAAATTCCCTCATGAGTGGTCGTAGGGCTGGTTGTAAGTGTCGAAGTGAGAGACCATGTGGAGGTGACTACATGCTTGTGATGAGTAATTGACAAGTTTGTTGCAAAGATTGAGTTTGGTTTGAGTGATTTGTGCCAGGTCGGCATTTGGCGCAGTCGGGTTGATTAAACGGACTTATCGCATATTCCTTTTCCCGATTGGTCGTTTGGGCAATTTCGTGCCTGAGTTTGGTTCATCGATGCTATTTATGTTTACATGTATCGAGCGGTGCTATGTGATGTGTTTCTTGTTTGTGATAGCTACAGGACGTCGAGGCGGAGTCGTGGCGAGGCACGAGGTGACCGGACTAGGCACAGGCGGTGTCGAGGTCAGAACGGTCGGATGTGTCGAAGACGGCGGAGACTCGAGGTGGTTGCAAGGCTTGGATGACAAGGAACGCGGAAACTTCCCGGAAGGTGCAGGAGGGGCGTTTCGGTAAAAGCGCAAAGCTGCACAGGTGGAAGCGGTTCCGTTCGGGTTTAGCGGGCATAACGGGTTGGAGACCCGTTAGCCAGAGCCTATATAAGGAGGGGATGTCTCCTTGTGGCTGTATGGATTCTAGGGCTTTAGGAGAGTGTTAGGGTTTTGCTTTAGTCAAAATGACCTTTGGAGGGTTGTTTTGCTTTTAGGCTTTAGTAGTTGGGAGAGGCAGAGTTCTGTTGGTGTGTGTCTCCTTCGTGTGTTCTTGAGAGACAAAGAGAGGAGTTCTTGATTTCTTCAAGCATGTATGTGATTGTAGGGATGATATGAGTTGATACTCCTTGTAATCATGTATCTCTCATCCTCAATATCAATCTGAGATGGCCTTGTTTGAGTTTAATTAAGTCTCTGGCTCTCTTTTGGTTTTTGCCTCTCGATGTCCTCTATGCATGATTTCTTGTTTTTCAGTTTTTGAGTTGATTCTTGCTGAGGGGTACCAAAATGGGTTGCTGTGATCTAGGAGATGCTTCCAAGCCATTTGGCTAGTCAATCCTAAGAGCAAACCACATTTAATCTCAGATTTTGCATTTTGGGCTCCTCTGTTCTTCTTTTCATTTCTAGGGTTTCTTGGCCCCCTTTAATTTTCTTTGAAAGAAGGCTTGAGTTTTGGACTCTAAGGTTCTGAGCTAATTGCTAAGGTGTTTGCAAAAGCCCATGAGCAAAGGATCCATGATCGATGAGTAATTTGGGTTTTTGGCTCAGTTCTTGCAAAATTTTAGATTCTTGTCATAATTTGAAATTCTTGTTTCTTGGTGTGATTCCTTTGTTTCCCAAGGCTCTCTTGTTATTTAGTTCGTTGTTGTAATGCTCTGGGCCAAAAAGATTGAAAGAAAACCCCAGATTTCTCAGTTTTCTGAAGATCTGCAGTAGTTCTGGGGTATCAGGGTTTTTAGTTTTCAGTCTCGGGTTTTCTGTGCCGTCGGTCAGGGTAACCGGTCAGACCGGCTCCCTCTTGGCGGTCAGACCGCCCCCTGTATGGCGGTCAGACCGGCGTTGCCGAAGCGGTCAGACCGGCCGGCGGTCAGACCGGCATTAACCCACCGGTCAGACCGGCCTGCTGCGGTCTGACCGCCCGGCCCACTGCGGTCAGACCGCCCGTGCTGTGGTAGCTATGTTTCATAGTTCGTTTCTTCGCTCTTTTAGTTGTATTGCCTTCTCTTCTGTTGTTTTAGGTCCTTGTGTGTAGTTGATGCCCTTTTCTTCATAGCTTTGTAGCTATTGGAGAGGAAACATTTCTTGAGTATTTAGGGGGAGCACTTTTAAGTCGACATTCACCCCCCTCTGTCGCCGATTTCGATCCAACACGAAGTGTGACTCAGGAACTCCCTTTTGTCATCTTCAGAATTATAGAAGATATCCTTGGGTACGTTAGTTACCTGTATACCTGCATTGTTGGGTCTAGTGCCCGGACTAGTCTCATCAAAAGTGACATCGCAGGTCTCAACAATTTTAGAAGCAAATGATGTGTTCTTGAATTCAGTTCCATTATCACTTCTAATTGCTCTAAGTGCTCCTGGAAGTTCCTTAGCCAGTCTAAGAGCTAACTCTCTAAGGTGATCGAAAGTTTCATCCTTAGATGCCATAAAATAAACCCAAGAATATCTAAAGTAATCATAAAAAATAACAAGAACATACCATTTACCTCCAACCGACTGAACCCTAAAAGGACCTATAGTGCCCATGTGCAATAGTTGTCCCAGAGAATCAGTCATAATAAGTGTGAGTAGGGTATGTGACGATGCGACCATCTTACCATGTCGACAGGGTGAATAAACTAGATCCATTGACTTTTCAATCTTAACACTAGAAATTCCTCTTACAAGATTCATATCACTGAGCTAAGCTAGATGATCAAAACCAATATGACCTAATCTATGGTGCCAGAAGAACAAATCCTCAAAGACTGATGAAATAAGACACCTAAGATCAGAAGATGCTGAATAAGAAAAGTCACCCTTAAACAAGCGACCAACTCGACTGATTTTGCATACAATATCACCAGATGAATCTAAAATACAATATGAATGCTTTTTAAAGTTCACCTCAAGATTATCATCTACCAACTGTGGGACTGAAAGCAAGTTATAGCTCAACTTACAACGAGAGCAACATCCTTTAAGATGAACTTGTCGTTGATGCACACAATGCTTTTAGCGAGAACTCGTCCTTGAGAGTTGTCTGCAAAAGTTATTATCTCATCACCGGGGGCATGAGTGAGGGAGGAGAACCATCATGAGTCTCTGGTCATGTGGCGAGAGCACCCGGAGTCAATGAACCATATGTTCTCTTTCTTCTTGCAATGAGCCTACAGAACACGAACAAACGTCAGTACCTTAGAACTGTGGTTAGATAATATGGATTTAAGTATCCAGTACCGAGATACATGACAGACAAGAGCAAAAGCATGCAAGGATTTAAGTGAAGCATTAGAATATAACATATTACAAACTAGTTAGTCATTGAAAAGCATGTTCGACCATAGGGCAGTCTGACCTCCTCAGTAGAGCAAGTCTAACAGTCGATCGATCGAATCGCATGGATGGCATTGGTCAAAAAAAAATCTGACTGACTACATGAAAATGGTCTAACCGTCGGCTGGTCTAATCGAGTAAAAACCTCAGGTCGAAAGTCTCTTGAGAAGCTGGTCCGACCGTGGGAAACAACTGGTCGAAAATCTTGTTCGACCACTTTGATCCAACCATGAGAAACTAATGGTTGAGCATCTAGTTCAACCATGCGATTTGACCATGAGAAGTGGCTAGTCGAAAACGTTTCTTTATCCTATGTTTCTTCTCTTTCTTTGCTTTTTAAAGGAGAATTGAACCAAATGATCATCTTTACCACAATAAGTACATTGAAATTTGACTTAATGAATGGTTGTCGGACCCAGATTTTACAATCCAGAATTCTCTGTGATCCACCGCACTATTCCCAGGATTAGTAGATAGTGCTCACAGATATATAACTGAACATCAAAGTACATATCATATGGAAGCGTGAATATAATAGTAGACTGACACATGGACCGATCAAGCCAAATTCAATAAAATGCAGCAGCGGAAATAAAGCACATAGGTGGGACCCTCACGACGTGACCACAAGCAGCCAACTGGGGTTCGCAACCTAGTTCTTGACCTCTTTATCTTATTCACCATCATGACCAAGTGTATTGCTAAAGTGTAGTGATCTGATTCCTGATTCTGGATTAATATAATTGAGTGAGCGAGGGTAAGCACAATCACCGTACTTCGCAAGCCAATACACATGATGCAAATAGATAACATGCATGGCTTATTAAGGGAAGGCTTGGGTTGTTTTATTTGCCATAAATTTCTTTTAAAATACGATACATAGAAATTTTCTGTGACCTAGCAGTTTGAACTAAAACACGGTATTGGGTAAAAAGAATGCAGTAATAATAGTAACACATATTCCATCCACCATTATATGGCTCCTGCACCATATGCTAACCTTTTGGCGTTATAATCACACACCTTATCACTGGGGTGACACCCAGGGCAACACATATCAGGGCTTTTCACTGCCCACCACTTTTCTAATTCCACCCACAAAGTTTTTGAAATAGAAATAGAACTATATCTGGTTAAGTTTCTATGTTCGCCCTTGACCGTGGGCACGTCTATTCGAATAGTTTTTACTCTACAGAGTTTGTACACTTTCACCACAAGAGACAATCTGCCCATTGCTCCACATGATTCCTTAGTCATGTGGTTGAGTAGATCATCATAGTGACTTTTCAAAATATCTGACCCCTTTTGCCATATCACCCTATAGGTTGCTCCCACTTGTGGTGGGTCTCATACGTTACGCGGGATGTTTACCATGGATACTAGCACATTCGGACTCCGCTCTCCATAGCACTAGCACGACGGACAAACTTGACCCTCCACTCTGTGTCCCTTTAGCCACACATTGCCCTTGCATTACCACCCCTTTCCCCTACCTGTGAGATGAGTCCGGGGGTTCAATAGATTTACTTAGCCAAGTTGCAATTTGTAGATTTGTGGTTGTACTATTTTACATAGGAGGTCATGACAAGATTCAGTCATTAGAGTTATCAGGGTGGTTTTACCACAATCCACACTCTCATGCATCCACTGCACCAGCCCCTCTTACCATCCACTTAGACATTTAAGCAAGTTGGGGTTTTTGGCAGCATAAATTATTCATATCAAAATATACCAGCCATTTCTACCCATGACTTCCCAAATCAGTTTCTCATGATTAAAAGTGATGCTTGGGGTATTTTAGTGCCCCCCGAGTATCTAAGCAGTACTAAGCATTGCGTGTAATTATAGGCTTATTTTTGAAAGGTTACCATTATAATTTCCCTAGGGTAATAAGGCTCAAATGCTCAAATGTTCCAAAAGAGTGTAATACTACAAGTTAAATAATGGGCATGTAACTAGAATCATATAACAAACACATATTTGCATATGAAATAGTAGCATGCAATTTGATAATTTAAAATAGAAATAATTTGTAGAAAATTAGGTTCAACATGATCAAAGTATTGACTCGCCTTGCGCAGTTTATCACAGTCTTGAGCTCACTCAAAGCTTTCTCATTCGATGATCTTGAGCTTTTGGTCTTCATTTTTATCTTGATCTTGGTCTCGTTTGATCCATTGATTCTCCAGGACTTCAATTTATAATTATGCATTAAACAACTGAATCCAAATATGTGCAAATAACTCAAAAGGTCCAAATAAATCTGAATGAACTCAATTTAGCTTTATTGTGAGTTAATGGGTGATCTGAGGTGGGATTTAATGAGTGTAGGATATTGACAGAGTCAAATGGGGTTTGAGCGAAGGAGGAGACGATAGAGGAAAGATCTGCTGCGAAGGGTATCAAGGCGGGTTTATGACAAGGGAGTATTCATGGGAAGATTCCACTTCGGGATCAAAGATGGCTAGGCATAGCCAATGGTAGAGCACCACAACCTGATCTTTTATTTAATAACTTCTTTTTAGTATTTTTATATTTATTAAGGAAGTTCCATGAGTTAAGCTAGAACTATAGATAGGTAGATGAGCTTAGCTAGGATACTGGGTATTAGTTGTTGAATTTTAATATTTAGGAATTAGGGCATGAGTTCTACCTGCGATGTGTGGAACTTTTTAGTTTATCAAATTAATTCATACTTCTAGCAATTCGAGATATAGTATTTCATGTGGTCATAATTATCACTTAATTGCACAATGAGTTAAAAGTTGAACGCAATAGTGTGTTAATCCATGGGATTATTTACTTAATAACTCCTATTTAGTGGCTACCTTTTGTTAGGTTATTTTTAACAACTGATGACCCAGGGGTCACTATATTTTAAATGACACACGAAATTATATATCTTTTTAACATGATCTTTCTTCTTAAAAATGCCCTTTTGATTAAAGGTTGTTGTTAGCTTATGTATTCTTTTGTAGTTATTCAGTACAATTTAATTCCAAAGAAAAAGAGAATATGTATTTATACGGGGTCTGGCTTGTTATATATTATTATATTTCAATATTACTATTTAATTAAATATATGCTTTGGACCTAGTTATTAGCGGCAGGTTAAATGATAGGGTTTGTATCATTAATAGGGCCTATGACTAACATATAATCCTTTAATTTAAACTTGCATCTCAATTTAAGTGGCAATGTCATGTTAACTAATTTCCTTATTTTAGTTCAGTTGACATTTTAACTGTGGTCCTTATGATACTTGAGTATCATAAGGACCACAGTTAAAATGTCAACTGAGCTAAAATAATGGCACACTAATTATTTTCGAGACTTATTACATGCAAGGCAATATCCAATTTAAGTTGTGCATTTGTAGTTTAAATATTAATGGCTTAGGGCTCAAATCATTTAATCATTATAAAAAAGGATTCTCATGACTTTTCGAGATATGGAAATAACAGTTATGTTTCATATGTTTTTTTAACTTTATAACTCCTTTTTGTTATGCGAATAATTTTAGGAATTTATTCTTTAGGCATATACCAATTTATCAATCCCTTATTTTATATAAGTCGTTAGCCCAAATAATTTTTTTATCTCAATTACCCACTAACATATAATTTTATGGTGGGTTTGATTTTATGGTGGGTTTGATAAGAATCCTTTTTGCTTTGTTGATAAATAATAAAAAAAAGAGTTTTTTATTTTTTATATAACCTGCTTGAGATTATGCAGGATTATACACGAAAGATCCTTTTTTGGCTCTCTCTTTAGCCCCATGTCTCTTATCCCTAGGAGGCCTTCCTCCACTAGGGGATTTCTTCGGAAAACTCTATCTATTCTGGTGTGGATGGCAAGATTTAATGAAAATTGATAAATCTTTTAATATAATTGCTATGCTTAGTGTGTGACTCGTTAGTTTTTTCTTTAGAGTCGAAAATGGAGATTCAAAAAAATTGACTTAGAAAAAAATACTAGAACTTCATAAAAATCAAGTTAGCTTGATATGCTTAACTGGAGGATATCCTTAAATAGGATTATAGAATTTATTGAACTTTCTTTTTATTTCTCTAATTCACAAATTGATTTTTCTAATAGAATAAATTCTCTCAAAAAACCCCTTCCCAAGCTGTACAAGCTTCTTCCAAAGCATACAGCTTTCTAGATGTATATGATGATCTCTAGACAGATGGATCTTATATGAATCGTATGATGAAGTACCACATGAGTGGATATGTAGGAAAGGAATCCAAATCTGCCGAATCGCTCATGTTATGATCTTCTACATCCTAGGCCTTCTTTTTGGGCGTGAAGCAGTGTCAAACCAAAATACCTAATAAGCATAAGCATTAGCTCTCCCTGAAAAGGAGGTGATCCAGCCGCACCTTCCAGTACGACTACCTTGTTACGACTTCACTCCAGTCCCAAGCCCTTGGCTCTTCCTCTAACGGGTTGTTGTGTAACAAGTGAGTAGGGCCCAGTAGAACGTCCATGGATTTTCTCATCAACTTGATGAATTAATTTTAAGATATAGGACTTCCCTATTAGAACAGGTTGTTCGAAGGGGTCTCCTGTTCTTCCATCAAATATTCTACTTTTTCCCGGGTACAAGCATTTCGTTCTTGTAGAGTAGATAATTGGATTTTGATTGAGTTATTTTTCTAAGGGAAAAAGGAAAAGGCGGATTCAAAATCCTTTTTTCTTCAGACTTTCCCAAACGCAAAATACCTCCTTGTATTCGCACTCTCAAATGAGAATGGAAGAAATTCGACTTTCATATAATATCTTAATAGAATTCCATGTAATGATCAATGCATTTTTTGGATTCTATATTATCCGCCTGTCTAGAATCCTAGCAAGAGAGTATCCCTCATTTTTTATGTAATTGAAGTGGGATTGATGAATAACAAAACAAATAAACATACTAGTGTTTATTAGTGTCGGGTTTTCCTTTTTTCTCTTCTTTGTTCCTTGTCTATAGGTAAGCTATATGTTATTCAAGGCATCAATAGAAAACCCCCAATTTTTGAGGTCCTACTTATTTTCATTGGCTTCGGAATAGTAGAATAATTCGGAATAGCGGCCAAGATCTTGGGAAAATCCAAGTTAATGATCAATAGGTTTGGACAGAAAGAAAAATGGGGAAGAATAAATAGTTTTTTTTATTTATTGCAACATGCTCGTTGATTCTTACCACTTAATCTTAATTTATTGTATCTTCCCGGAGTTCCCTCTCCGGGAATTCGATTTTAATTATTCCTGTATATTACTTTTTTATCCATTTAATTCCCCTGGGGATTCTTGATTGGAGCTGAGCTAACCATAGCCCAAAGTCGTATCTCTTTGGTTAATAAGATCCAAAAGGTTTATCGATCCCAAGGGGTGATATCTCGATCGAAGTATGGAGGTCAGAATAAATAGAATAATGATGAATGGAACAAAGAGAAAAATCCTTTAGCTAGATAAGGGGCGGATGTAGCCAAGTGGATCAAGGCAGTGGATTGTGAATCCACCATGCGCGGGTTCAATTCCCGTCGTTCGCCCATCGCATTATTGCAAATTCCAAAAATGCAATTTTCCATATTCCTAGTTACGTATTAGCTACTATCTGACTTAAACTGTTTGTTCTCACTTAACAGTAGGGTCCATGCAGCATACATGGCTCACATACTAAAAAAACAAAGGCCCCTCGGGCATATAGGGGAGGTGGGCGATGCCATGGGGGCGTGCTCACTGGCGGTGAGTGGTGGCTGGAGGGGCAATGGCGACCTAGAAAATGGAACTGGGGAAAGTCAAGGAAGCTATTAGAGGTGACGCCAGGGCTCGCGGCAACATGGAGATGGCTTCGCAGGGTGCGAAGTGGCTGGAACTAGGAGAGGAATGGGGCAGTGGCGCCAGAGTGGAGGAGAGGGAAAAGTGGCGGGTGCATGAGCATGAGTAAGGTAGGGGAAACTCACTGTGTGGCAGGCCGAGTCGGAGAGAGGTTGTGGTGGGTCGGCGGCGATGGCCTGTGGTGGCGTGAGGAGGCTCATGTCATTGGCGGGTTGCAGCGAAGGGGAGAGTGTGGTGGTGCTTGGGGAAGCTTCGTGGCAGCTTGGTGATGCTCCCGGCGAAGCGAATTGAGCCGGAGCACAATGAGCTAGAAATAGCGGTGGTGATGGCAGTTTTGGCTGGTTTTTGGGGAGGTAGGGGTTCCGGCGATCTCGGTGCATGGAAATTCAATTAGGTCGGGGGGAAGGAAGAAGAGACATATTGATACGAAGTGACATGCTCAAAATTGGAAGGAACCAACTGAAGTTGCTGGGATGGCATGAGGCGGTGACGGCCGGCACTCGGGCTGAGGCCTAGCTCCGCAACAGAGGGAGCAAGGAGCGGAGGAGGAAGGGAGGAAAGGGGAAGGCATAGGAGCATGGCGGAGGCCAGGGGTAGTTTTTATAGCAATGGAGGGAGAGCTGTGAAGGCCCTATGGCCGTCGACCAGGGAGCAGTGCCCGGGATGGCCATGCGATGTACGGTGCATGGCCAGGCGCACGGGGTTGTGCAGGGCATGGGCGAGGTGACTTGACAAGAGCAGGCGCCAAGGTGGTCGGCAGGACATGGGCATTGCAGGGGGTGATAGCAACAGCTGCCGTGGGCATGGCGGGGATGTGCGTGACGTAGGGTGGGCTGACACCGGAATAGGGGAGGAGAGAGATGGCACGGCATCATGGCTGTGCGATGCGCTAAGACGGCCATGTTGAGCATGGATGACGGCATGGGAGCTGGGCATGGAGCACGCTTGTGTGGGCGAGGTGACGCACGTGCACAGGGGAAGCGGGGACGGTCATGGCGTCAGGAAGAACAAGAAACAGAGAGGGGAGGGAGAAAAAGGAAGAGAGAAGAAAGAGGAGAGGAGGTTGGGCCCACAAGCCAGAGAGAGGGGAGAGGAGAAAGAGAGAAGAAAGGGAGCAAAATTAGGATTTGGATTTTGGTCTGACATTTGGATGCAAATTTGGATTTTCAATTCAAATCTTAGTTCAATTATTTTGATATGAAATATCTTTTTCCTCTTCTTTTGATATGAAATATCTTTTTCCTCTTCTTTTGATTTTATTTAGTTTGCACTTGGATTTTGATTTCCGATTTTATTATTAGCATTTTCACATGGGAGTTATTCCCCGGTATTAATTTGTATAGCACAAAATTCAGAAAATCTCAAATAAAATTGTAGAAGAAATTCGAATGCCAATAAGATTCAATGAAATTTTTTAAAATTTTCTTATTTTCAAACATCTGAATTTTAGGATGTTACAATGGTCATATCGGTTGACTTTACAACACTTAGTTTGGTAGAGAACTCTTTTGCAAAACTAGCAAATCTAAAGACAACTTATTTTGGTTCAGACTCTACTTCAAATTTTCCTAGTTCGAGTACCTTGACAACTCTACGAGGATTATTCTTAGCATGCTCAATAAAATTAAATCCTAGACCATAATTTTTCACACTAGCTTTTGACTTATCTAGGATCATATTCAAATTTTTCTTGCCAAAAGAAAACCTCTCTAAAGTGTTCTTAAGCTACTCGTTTTCTTTAGACAATGAGGAACAAGATGAGCACATAACATATTCATTTGCAAGATCCTTGGAAGCAGCAGAATGAGCCAATTTCTCTTTTTTTAGCAAAATCAATAAGTTGTCTAGTCAATACTTCTATTTTAGTGTTAAGCTTATGACAGTTAGAGCAAGAAAGAATCTCATGATAGAACATTTGTTGAATTGATTTCTGAGATGAATTAAGTCTAGCTTGAAGCAAATCACACTTAAAGTAAGCTTTAGATTGAGCAGAAGAACTAGACTTGAGCTTTTCAATTTTATCATTTGCAAGTTTTAACTTTTCATTACAACAATCATGTGCCAATCTCAAGTCATCAAGTTTATTAGTTACATTACTAATTTGAACCGAATTTGATGCATTAATTGTTCTAACAGATTCCAACTTAGAATGTAAGACTTGACAAGACTTGCAGGAATCATCATTAGGAATTGAAGCCCTCAGTCTATTGATATCAGAATTTAAACTATCAACAATAAAATCATGATTTTTAACTTTATATATATATAAAGTGATATTAGGATCACTGTAGATGTCATCATTGTCGAGCTCCTCACTATTTGCTATAAAACACATCCCTGTGAAGTCCACCTCCTTTGCCTTCTTACTATTGTCCTCTTCATCACTTGCAGACTCAACATCGCTCAAATCAATCTCCTAAAGTGTTGAAAGTACTGTGTTGACTGCCTTGCGATAGTTGTGCCTTTTGCTTGGGGCAGTCTTGAATCGAAAGTGATGAGTAGGTGTCTTGTCATCATTGACCTCCTTGGTCTTCAGTTTGGGACAATTAAACTTGATATGATTAAGTTCACCATACTCACAACATCTGATAGGACCTTCTCTCCACCTATTCTGTTGTTATTGATTGTCTTAGTCACCCTGTTGGAAAGAAGTACAAGTTGCTCTTTTGGATTTTTCTGCAATTATTTATCTAAAATAGAGCACAATGTAGATAAAGAAACACTAGAAGAACTTGATGAACTGTTAGCTTGGTTAGTCACTAAACCCGAAGAATTAATCTTGTTTATCTTAGTCAAAACATCAATATCATATGTTTTCATCTTGGAATAGAGATAATTTAAAGTGAGTGTTTCCATGCTAACCGAATGATTAATAGTAGTGACTAACACATTCCAAACAGACATATCCAAAGAATTTATAATTTGTCGGGCATTATCAGAATCATAATATATGACATCAACAGATTGCAAATCAGTAACAATTTTATTGAAGTGATAAAAATAGCATCTACTGATACCCATGTCTGCCCTTAGCCTCTCCCTGCTTTTATAGGCTAACATCCCAAACCGTGTCTATCTCAACCATGAACACAAAACTTTATATATTCCAAAAATCAAGGGACACGAAACCCTTCCGAACACAGGTTTTATCCAATCTCTAGGCCTTCCCAGTTATGGACTCCTTCCACAACTCTTAACTCACCACGTGATGAAGCCTCTAAGACAGCACCTCCCGTAGCCTCTCCACACATCATCCATCTCACATGTCGAAGCCTCCAGGACCGTACCTCTTGTAGCTTTTCCACATATCACCACCTTTGATCTCCATATGCTCCACAATGAGCCTGACCACCTCGCTTGACATCCTCGACTGTCTGAACCTCAAACTCCCCTTCCTAGTCTATGTCCTCCTTGTCACCGACTATGACTAGCTTCATGCCCACCTACACATGCAAAGACTAAAGAAATGTTTGCCTTGGTACAAGTTCTTCGCAACACAACCGACATTAGTCCACATACTCATATCATACCTTTAACCATCCATCAACATCAACAAGGTTAGCGACGACTACAAATTCTTTCACTTTCTAGAAATCAGCCTTAGGTCCCTCATTATGATCGCTAGCTCAACGAGTACTTGAAAACAATAAGTACTTAGGAATTACCATCGCTTTGCTCAAAACACTCGAAAATCACAAGTACTGCTACCGACCATCAAACAACATAGAACTATCGAGTTCCAACTACTGAGTATCGATTGCAATGTCTAAGACACCAGATCGCTAAGTCTATGACTACCAATCACAAAGTCTACAGCTACCCATCACCGAGTACTGTAGCAACAACTATTAAGTACCGACCTGGTACTATAACATCGACCATCAAGTACCCACCTGGTACTGTAGCACCGACCTGGTATTGTAGCACTGACCACCAACCAGTTACTATCACTTTCGACCGGTCCACTGAAGCTCACGATCAATCAGACATGAGTACTCGTGGTACTCAAAGATCAAAAGAATTGTAGTACTTGAAGCCTGCGAGTACCGACCATAAAGCCTATGGCAACGGATCACAATGTCTAAGACTACCGATCAAAAAGTCTAAGACTACCAAACACAAAGCCTATAATTATGACAATAGTCTGCAAAGGCTATGACTATGACAATAGACTGCGACATTTATGACTATCGATCACAAAGTCTTCAACTACATACCAACAAAGTCTATGACCACTAACCGTAAAGACAATGACTATTGATCACTGTAGCTACGACCATCGAAAAGCACTGTAGCCACGACCAATTCACTGTAACTGACCATCATCAACCAAGTAAGGTCGTTATGCTGTGGTCAATGTGCCGTGGTTGATTTTCCATGGTCAACCTACTGTGATCATCGAAATGCCATGATCCAAATATCGTGTTCATAATGTCATGGTCAAAGCCTAACGTAGTCAAAATACCATGGTCGAAATGTCGTGATCAAAATACCATAGTCGACATGCCGTGGTTGATACCTGCCATGGTCGAAGCCAGCTGTGGTCAAAATGCCACCGTGGTCAGAATGCCGTGGTCAAAATGCTATTGTTGTTTTATCATAGTCGTTCAACCTTGCTCGTCTACCGTGGTCATTTGCTATCCTGAAAACTCTAGTAATAATAGTGTATCGACCAGATCTTTCACAAACACAAATTTCAATACAATCCAAATATCAATTATTCATCACCACTAAATTTATGACCAAACCACATGGTCCAACAGAGGTCATACATGAGTACAGGACAAACACATAGTGATCTTATTCATTCAACTTTACGTGGTTAACTCAACTGTTGTTTTCTAACAGCAAGCGTTGGAAATAATGCGACACTAGGAAGCTCCTTCTAGTGGGCAGGACCACGTGCAGAGAGGAGAGACTTTGGCTAGGTGTTGTTTTGTCCTCCGATCAGGCTTAAACATATTGAATGTACCAAAGGTGTGCGAACAAACGTAAAAGAAAAACTCTTCTCCACACATGATTATAAAGATTGAAAAGACTGAAAACTTTATTGAAAAGAGTAGAAGTATCACACGTAAAACTTACATGGTGAGTCATATTGAGCCTGGTCGTGTAACTTCAACCACAGTGTAAGGAGCTTTCCACTTGGGAGAAAGCTTATTTCGATTAGACTGAGATTGAATAAGCTTGTAGACTGGGACTGAATTCTTTTCAATACCAAGCCACCTATAGCAAGGATTCAAGGTTGGAGCTTACGGTTGTAGTATCGATGCATGGCTTGTTGATAGACTGATGATAGTATTAAAGCGTGATTCCTCTTCTTTTCGAGAAGGTTAATGTCATCCGCTCAAATTTGCTCTTGATTGGAATTATCGAAGCCCCTTGTTGACCGAATCTTTTTCTTTAGAGGAAGCATGGCTTCAGCATAAAAAACTAGGAAGAATGGAGTTTCACTTGTTGCCTGACTGGGAGTTGTGCGAATTGCCCATAATACCGAGGGTAATTCTTGTATCCAAGCCATCGAGCGCTTTACAAGCTGGTCAAAGACTCAAGTCTTAATTCCCTACAGTATTTGGCCATTCGCTCTTTCAACTGCCCTTTTGCTTTGAGGATGGGTGACAGAGGAAAAATATAACCTGGTACCCAATTTCTTGCAAAATTCTTGGAACTTTGCACTCGGGGATTATTTACCATTATCAGTAATTATTCGACTTGGCACCCCAAATCAAGTAATCACACTCTTCATTATGAACCTTTTAGCGGCTTCCACTGTTATCCCAGTCATAGGTTCGGCCTCAATCCATTTTGTGAACATATCAATAGCCATGAAAAGAAATTAGAAACCCCCTAGTGCCTTTGGGAACGGCCCTAGGATGTCTAAACCCTAGGTCACGAAAGGCCAAGATAAAGGAATGTTTGTAGAGGCTGAGCTGGTTGGTGCATCTGTCTGTTATAAAACTAGCATTGTATACACTTCTTAACCAACTCTTTGGCGTCATTGAGGGCTATTGGACAGTAAAAACCTTGTCGAAAGGCTTTTCTGACCAATATTCTATAAGACGCGTGAGCTCCATAGATGCCCCCATGAATGTCACGAAGGAGTTGTAATCCTTCTCTCTGTAGAATGCATCGCATGAGAACCCCTTGTGTACTCCTTTATAGAGTACCCCATCGATCGACCAAAGTATACATTTTGGCCTTGCGGGATAAACGATGTGCTTCAAGATTGTCATTGGGTATGGAACCCTTCTAAAGATACTTGTAGATGGGCTCCATCCAAGTATCCTTGTACTCAAGAGAGGCTATATCATTAGGAGTTATTTATGATGTTTTGATCAAATACGACTTCTGGAGTTGCTCCAAGAAGACTCCTGTTGAAAATTGAGATCAGGAAGAAGCCATTCAAGGTAACTAGTCAGCGAGAAAATTATCCTTTCGAGAGATATATTATATCTCAAAACCAAAAAAATGCATCTCAAGCTTTTTGACTTCCGATAAGTACCGAGACATGGTCGTACTGGAGCATTAGTACTCTTTTTTTGACCTGATTCACAACTAGTTGAGAGTCTCTTCTCACAAGTAGTCGATGAATCCTGAGCGCTTTTGCAACTTGTATGCCAACCAATAAACCTTTGTACTCAGCCACGTTGTTCATGGCTAGAAAGTTTAATTAACAGTATACTTTAAGGACTCTCTTGTAGGAGATTCCAGGACCACTCCAGCCCTTGAGGCACTAAGCATAAGTGACCCATCAAAGTACACATCCACTAGTTGTGGAAAGCGTACTGGGATCCTAAACAAGTTCAGGATTTGTCCATTTGATGATAAATTCTACCAAAATCTGGGATTTAATGGTCATTCGGGACACGAAATGGAGGTTGAACTCCCCAAGTTCAACCGACCATTTGGCCATGCGTCTCGCTGCTTCTCTGTTCTAGAGGACCACTCCTAAGGCAAGCTCAGATAGCACAATAATTTTGTGTGCCTAAAAATAATACCACAATTTCCTCGAAGACATGAGGAGGGCATATAGAAGTTTTTGACCCTGATGGTAATGCTACTTAGGCCGTGTAAAACTTTGCTTATGTAGTAGATTGGTCATTGGATGCTCTCATGTTCTGCGACAAGTACCGTGTTTACTTCTTATGTCGTGGTAGCCAGATATATTAAGAGTGTCTCTTCTAGTCTCGGAGAAACTAGAATAGGAGCACTCGTAAGATATCTCTTGATATCCTCGAAGGCATTGTTAGCCTCTTTCAACCACTCAAAACACTCGTGTTTCCTTAGAAGTTTAAAGAAAGGAAGTCCTTTTTCTCCCAGTCGTGCGATAAAATGACTTAAAGCCGCCATGCACCCTGTGAATTCTAGACTTCTTTCTTAGTGGTCGGAGGGCACATTTGCTCAATGGCCTTTATCTTTTCAGGATTTGTCTCGACACCTCTTGCCGTAACAAGGAATCCGAGCAATTTTCCTGGAGAAACTTCGAACACACACTTCTCAGGATTTAGTTTCAAGCGGTGCTTTCTGAGGTTGTCAAATGTTTCTTGTAGGTTTGAAATATGATTAACTTATTTGATGCTTTTTAGGACTAGGTTATCAACATAGGCTTCCAAATTTTGCCCTAGTTGAAGGAAATAATTCAATTGCATCAATCGCTGAAAAGTTGAACCAACATTTTTCAAACCAAATGGCATTTTGATATAGCAAAATATCCCAAATGGTGTGATAAACACGGTCTTCTCTTCGTCTTCTAGAGACATACTGATATGATGATAACTAGAGTATGCATCTAGAAAACTTAACGTTTCATATCTTGTAGTAGAGTCAATCAACTGATCGATATAAGGAAGAGGGAAATCATCTTTTGGACAAGCCTTATTAAGATCAGTATAGTCTATACACATACGCCACTTACCATCAGACTTCTAAACCATTACAGGGTTAGCCAACCACTCTGAGTGATTAATCTCTCTTATAAAGTCTGTTTTTATTAGTTTGTCCAATTCAAATCTAACAGTTTCCCTTCGATCATGTGCAAACCTTTGCAAATTTTATTTTATGAGTTTCTTATCAGGCCGTAGAGCTATCATGTGCTCGATCACCTCCCTGGGGGACTTTGGGCATATCGGACGGTTGCCGCACGAACACATCTGTGTTTGCTTAGAGGAAGGAAACAAGGGCATCTTCCTATGCAAGGTCGTAAGAAACCCTGATACAAACAATCTTGGAAGGCTCCTCTGGATCCAGTGGAACTTCTTTGACTTGCTTCAACCAATGAAACATTCTCACATTATTATAAATTGATGTTCATGTAAATCTATCTCCAAGCATTCGACATAATTGATACCATGGTAGGATGGAAGGATTGCATCCAGTACCTCTACACCAATAACTGGCCTTCCCTTTCAACTAAGTGACAACATAATCTGTTCTCTGTCCCAAAGGAGTCCTAGCTGCATCAAAGTACTTTTCAACCTTGGCTATCAACCCATCAAGGTCTTTACCTTCAAACTCGAGAAAATTCAGCTTTGGTGACTTTAGAATGGCTTGACCTCTATTGTTCTCCTGGTTGTAAATTGATCTGTTTTTATGGTAGTATTGCTATCCACTATTCTATCCTTGTTCCAGAAAAACCTCAAATGTAGGTGAGTTGGTGCATGAGTGGACAGAGTAGTTGCCCAGTGCATTGGCCCTTGTGGTGCTATTACTGGGTTCAATTTGTTGCCATGCAGATTATAGTAGGGAAGGTCTAAATTTAGTTTATAGTGTGGCAACCTTGGGGGATTCTTAGTCCCCTTCCCTCTAGTCTCACCAAGGATCATAGGTGGTACAAAGAAATTCCCAGCTACAGGTGCAGAGTGGGGACTAACCCTTTTGGTACTAATTTGTGTGACCGTGATTTCACTAGTTACTGCTATAGGAGGAACAGAAGGCTGGCCATAATTACCTTGGAAACTCGATTGTCAATTGGAGACTTCCTTGCTGGGCTACAGATTCATGAAATTCGACATCATCCCCACAAGTTTGTCCACCTGCACTAGAATCAGCTTCTGACCCTCTTCTTGGTTTTTCTTCAGTTCAGCAATACTTCTCTTGACCTCCTCCATTTCTGCCATGGTTGCAAACGAGATTTCTCCTTCCTTCATCCTAGCGGGTAGCACGTGCCTCACCATCTTTGATTTGCATAGATTTGACCAGGAATTTTTCCAAGCTAGCCATTTACCAACCCAACCTGTTGAATCTTGCAAATCCACCATAGCTTTTCCCTCAAGAGTTCACTGGTGCACCTAGATCTAGAATTTTACAGGGAGACATGGGTGCTCCCAAATCCTCACCAAAACACAACCAGGATCTACTCTCAAGGCCAAGGATAGTTGCTCTAATACCAATACTTGTCAGGACCTGAAATTGCTTAGTTTGATAAGGATCAAATCGTATTGCAAATAGGAAATTTGGGCTTCTCATGGAACTACAACTAGAAATTAAGAACTAAGGAACTAGTACTATGATATTATGGCTAGGGTTTGCCTTTCCTCCACATAAGCCTCAAGATTCTCAATCACATACCATATATAGTGGCTAGAGAGATTAAAAGAACAAAACACCTAAAAATGACAATGAATAGTCATTATGACTATAGTATTAGCGCGGTAAGTGAAAAGTAACTAAATGACCAATGTTGGATGAAGATCGGATATATGAAGCAGTAACATAATGCTTTGCTTAAGTGAAGTCGACGATGGCTTCCTTTACCCTTGCACCATCAGATGCTTGTAACGCTTCAAGCTTCCATCTCCAGCGTCTAAGTTGATACCGCTTTAATCTGTTGGAAATCTAGTCAATTTTTGGTATATTTTAATCCAGAAATTCAGCATATAAAACATGACATAAATATGCATGAGTGATCTATCAACGATGTATTCATATTCGCTAACGAACAAGCTAACAGAAACATCTATTAACATATTCATAGCGCACAGAAACAAATACACCAGAAAAGTTTTCAATTTATACCCTCGGGCGGGGCCAGTGCCAGAGACACCGGAGGCGCCGTTACCATCAGTCGACATGATGGCCTATTCGATGTAGTCGATCGAGGCGTGATGCAGGACGAAGCTTGATGCAGGAAGATGTTCGCAGTGCAGTCCCGCGAACGGTTCACCACCAGGAAGTAGACATCGCAGATTGAGTAGTCGCACTGATGCGCTCCCCAAAAACTTGATCGCCCGCCTACCCGTGCAGGTACACAAACGGACGAACTTGTGCACGCAAGGCTCTGGACCGGAGATGATGAAAGTAGCGCAACAGCAGAGAACCTTTTCCGTATGGAGAGGAGAGCCTTTCCATGCTCTGTTCTTTTGTAACAGCAAAAACGAAGAGCCAGAGTAACTGCAGCCATTACTCGAAAGTAACCGCAACCACTAGTAACTGCACCGTTACTGCCAACCAATTACTGCGAGTCAGTGGTTCTAGGAATTTTATTTGATTAATTGCTAAATTAAAATGGACCAAGCCCAATTAATCCAACAATCCCCACCAAATTTCAAGGCACACGAGAAATGCTCTCAGTTCTGCTGTTGTTTGATATACCAGTGTTTCGATGGAGACTGTTAAGTTGAACAACCATCTAGGAAAGGAGTTACACTCATCCACAACTGAACAATGGACTATGCCTTGAATTGACAGTTTTGTGCGAACAAGCTTTATCCAATTCCTTTACTAGTACTAGGCTGCCTGAAGCATCCCCTCTGGTTGGAGCATATAAGTCATACTCTATGCCTATTCATGAGTATCTAGAAATCACCCAAATCTCATAGACTGTGACCAGCAGTCGAACTCATATAGGTGTGTTCCTTCTAAGATGTCCTGTAGGGCGACATCTCTGCTTTAAATAAGCCACTAGGATCACATTGAGGTAAAAAAACCAACCTGCCATACAGAATAGGAGAGAAGTGCATCACTGAAGAAATGAGCCTTGTAAAGGTCTCTCCTCCCAGTCAACCAACAGCTTGTTTCACCATCCTACTTCACGGGATCTCCGATCACGTAGAACAGGTTACCACTGTGGTATGACTCATGTGGGTCTCAGGCCCATCTCACTCGATGCACTATCTATCACATTACGTGATAAACCCTTTGTAAATTGGTCGGCCAGATTCTTAGCTGTCTGGACATAGTCCAGCGCTATCACTCCGGAGTTTTTCAGCTTTCTGACAGACTTCAACCGCCTCTTAACATGCCTAGATGACTTCATGTTATCCTTAGAACTGTTCACCTTGATAATTACAGTCTGATTATCACAGTTCATCAGGATAGCCGGTATCGGTTTTTCAACCACCGGTAAATCCATAAGGAGTTCACGAAGCCACTCAGCCTCAACAGTAGCGGTATCTAATGCTGTGAGTTCTGCTTCCATTGTTGACCTCGTTAAGATGGTCTGCTTGCAAGACTTCCAGGAAACAGCACCACCTCCAAGTGTGAACACATATCCACTCGTGGCTTTTATCTCATCAGCATCAGAGATCCAGTTTGAATCACTGTAGCCCTCCAGCCTTTGGGTACCCAGCATAGTGAATGCCATAGCTCACAGTTGCCTTTAGATAGCGCATTACTCTCTCAAGAGCACGCCAATGATCATCTCCCGGATTTGAAACAAACCGGCTTAGCTTGCTCACAGCAAACGAGATGTCAGGCCTCGTAGCACTAGCTAAATACATCAATGAGCCAATGATCTGGGAGTATCTCAATTGATCCTTTGTTATTCTTCGGTTTTTCCTCAACAACACACTAGGATCATAAGGAGTAGAAGCAGGCTTGCAGTCACTATAACCAAAGCGACTCAAGACCTTCTCCACATAGTGGGATTGCACGAATGTAACCCCACCATCACCTCCTCTCAGTAGCTTAATGTTAATAATCACATCAGCCACTCCCAAATCTTTCATCTCAAAGCTCTTGGACAGAAAGTCCTTGACCTCCTCAATCATATTGAGGTTTGTCCCAAATATTAGTATGTCATCAACATACAGGCACAAGATCACTCCTTCTCCCCCACCATAGCGATAGTACACACATCTGTCGGCTTCATTCACAACAAAGCCAGCAGATATCAAAGTTCTGTCGAACTTCTCATGCCATTGCTTAGGGGCTTGCTTTAGGCCATACAAAGACTTTAACAACTTGCACACCTTTCCTTCTTGACCTTCTACCACAAACCCGTCTGGCTGATCCATATAAATCTCCTCCTCCAACTCTCCATTTAGGAAAGCTGTCTTAACGTCCATTTGATGAACGAGAAGACTATGAGAAGCAGCCAGGGCAAGTAGTACTCGAATTGTGGTCAATCGGGCAACAGGTGAATAAGTATCAAAAAAATCCTCGCCTTCTTTCTGGGTATAACCTTTGGTCACAAGCCTTGCCTTGTACTTTTCAATTGTACCATCAGGCCTAAGCTTTTTCTTGAAAACCCATTTACATCCTACAGGTTTACACCCATAAGGACGATCAACGACCTCCCAAGTTCCATTAGACATAATAGAGTCCATCTCACTCCGTACCGCTTCCTTCCAATAGTCAGCGTCAGGAGAAGAATATACCTCTTCAATGGTTCTTGGAGTGTCATCCACGAGGTATACAATGAAATCATCACCAAAAGACTTTGCAGTCCTTTGTCTCTTACTCTTTCGAGTAACTTCATTGTTATCCTCCTCAGGATTTTCCACAGGCGTTTGCTCAACATGTTCTATTGGCAGAAAAGAATCAAGGGAAATTATAGGTTCTTGACTAGATGAGCTAGGTACATCACTATTCATAGGAAATTCATTCTAAAACAATGTAGTATCTCTGGATTCTATGATTATACCAACACACATGTCAGGTACTCCAGATTTTATAATTAAGAACCTATAACCCACGCTGTGCATAGCATAACCAAGGAATACACAATCTACGGTTTTTGGTCCAAGTTTGCGCTTCTTGATAATTGGCACGTTAACTTTGGTCAAACATCCCCAGGTGCGCAAATATGAGAGAGTCAGCTTCTTCTTTTCCCATTCCTCGAATGGTGTTACTTCTTTGTTCTTTGTAGGAACTCTATTCAGGACATGACACGCGGTCAATACAGCCTCACCCCACCATTCCTTAGAAAGTCCCGCAGTGTCTAACATGGCGTTAACCAAATCAGTTAGAGTGCGATTCTTTCTTTCGGTAACCCCGTTTGATTCGGGAGAATAGGGAGGCGTTCTCTCATGAATAATTCCATGTTCCTCGCAGAATAAAGTAAACTCATTTGAAAAATACTCTCCCCCACGATCAGACCTTACCCGCTTGATTTTCCTCTCAAGTTGGTTTTCTACCTCAGCTTTATAGATCTTAAAGTAATCCAACGCTTCATCTTTTGTTTTTAATAAGTACACGTAGCAAAATCTAGTGCAATCATCTATAAGCGTCATGAAATATTTCTTTCCACCTTTAGTCAACACGCCATTCATCTCGCATAAATCAGAATGAATGAGTTCTAACGGTGCCAAATTCCTCGCCTCTTTTGCTGCCTTGTGAGACTTGCGAGGTTGTTTCGATTGAACACACGCATGGCACTTAGAACCTTTGACCAAAGTGAATTTCGGGATTAAACTCATATTAGCTAAGCGCGTCATACACCCAAAATTAACATGACAAAGTCATGAATGCCAAATATTAGACTCATCATCATCGTTACACACATGGTTCACAACTTTATTACAGGAATCCATCAAAGAAAAACGGAACAAACATCCGTTCTCATAGCCTTTACCAACAAATATTCCATACTTAGACACGACACATTTATTGGACTCAAATGCAAGCCTAAAACCATCTCTACACAGTAGAGATCCGCTGACGAGATTCTTCTTTATGGAGGGGACATGCTGTACGTTCTTCAGCTGCACGGTCTTTCCCGAAGTAAACTTCAGATCGACCGTACCAACACCATGAACAACTGCATGCGATCCGTTCCCCATCAACAAGGAGCAACCTCGACCGACCTGATAAGATGAAAACAAGGAAATATCAGCACAAACATGAATATTAGCACCAGTGTCAATCCACCACTCAGGTGATTGACAAACAGAAAGAACTGTAGGTAAATAATTACCGTACCCCGATGTTCCTCCTGCGTCACTAATAACCATGTTGGCAGACTTCTTCTGCTTATCCTTGCGATCTGGACAATCCTTAGCCCAATGGCCAGAATCACCGCACACAAAGCAGCTACCCTTTCCTTTGCCTTTCTTCTTAAACTCAGTAGTAGCCTTGGGCTTGACAAAAGGCTTATTTTTCTTCTTGTTGTGGAAAGCCTGAGGATTCTTCTTCTGCACCAAATTGGCGCTAGAACCTCCCTCAGCAGCAACTTTCTTGCCACGAGTATCTTTTGCCCTCGCCTTCTCTTCAACACCAAGATTGCCAATGAGATCAGTAACACTGAACTCCTGCCTCTTGTGCTTTAGAGAGGTAGCAAAATCCGACCAAGAAGGTGGTAACTTGGCGATAATACCGCCAGCCACAAACTTGTCCTGTAACTCGCACTTATTGTTCTCAAGCTCCTTTGCCAGCGCCTGAATCTCATGAGCTTGCTCTACTATAGAACGGTCATCGACCATCTTGTAGTCATAGAACTGCTCCATGACATACAGCTCACTACCAGCATCAGAAACTCCGAACTTGGCCTCAAGTGCATTCCACATCTCTTTGCCCGTAGGCAAATGCATGTACACATCCACAATATTGTCCGCCAGTATGTTGACAAGTGCACCTCGAAACAAGTTATCCGCTGCATTGAACTTGCGTTCATCCTCATCAGACAGAGGTTCAGCGGGCTTGCCTTGTGCAACATGAAAACATTCCATGGCAGTAAACCACAGGATTGTGCGTGCACGCCATCTCTTAAATTTTGAACCATCAAACGGAGGGTGTGGCTTAAGCGACGCAGCAATGCCAACTACCGAAAAAGACCTATCAAGTTTTTGGATTGTTGGAAATCTAGTCAATTTTCGGTATATTTTAATCCAGAAATTCAGCATATAAAACATGACATAAATATGCATGAGTGATCTATCAACGATGTATTCATATTCGCTAACGAACAAGCTAACAGAAACATCTATTAACATATTCATAGCGCACAGAAACAAATACACCAGAAAAGTTTTCAATTTATACCCTCGGGCGAGGCCAGTGCCGGAGACACCGGAGGCGCCGTTACCATCAGTCGACATGATGGCCTATTCGATGTAGTCGATCGAGGCGTGATGCAGGACGAAGCTTGATGCAGGAAGATGTTCGCAGTGCAGTCCCGCGAACGGTTCACCACCAGGAAGTAGACGTCGCAGATTGAGTAGTCGCGCTGATGCGCTCCCCAAAAACTTGATCGCCCGCCTACCCGTGCAGGTACACAAACGGACGAACTTGTGCACGCAAGGCTCTGGACCGGAGATGATGAAAGTAGCACAACAGCAGAGAACCTTTTCCGTATGGAGAGGAGAGCCTTTCCATGCTCTGTTCTTTTGTAACAGCAAAAACGAAGAGCCAGAGTAACTGCATCCATTACTCGAAAGTAACCGCAGCCACTAGTAACTGCACCGTTACTGCCAACCAATTACTGCAAGTCAGTGGGCCTAGGAATTTTATTTGATTAATTGCTAAATTAAAATGGACCAAGCCCAATTAATCCAACATAATCTTACTTCTTGACTTTGCTTAGTTTCATTCCTGAAAACATGGCCAGCGAGCTAAAACAGTGGTTGCTGGGCAGAGCAAAGGAGAGCAAGCGAGTGAGAGAGTTAGGGACCAGTGAGCTGTTGGGCTTGGGTCGGCACAAGTGTGCCTATGGTCTAGTAAGCCAATTTTTAGCCCGAAAAGAAAAATATAATTCTAGTCCAGAATATCTTCTTCCAAAATCTAAATTGTTTCCAAATTCAAAAGCTCTTCCTCTGTGACACACTCTGAATAAATATTTTCAATATTAAATAATAGTAATAAGTGTTTCCATAAAACTTGTTAATCTTATTTTCCATAGAACAATACTTATCATCTTTTACAAACTATTTCTTTTCACTCAAATAAATTAGCTACAAAAGTTATTTCATTTCTAAAAGCTTTCAACAGAAAATTATACCAACCTACAAATAAGGAACACAAACTCTTTGAAGTTAAATGATTGTCTCTTTAAAATCTAATATCTTCTCTGAAATAAAAGTCTCTCTTCCAAATTGTCTTAGAACCCTTTTTTGTTTTCTAAGTAAAACAAAACTCTCATTTCAAAATAAATAAAACTAGATTGATTAAGTTTCTAATTCCTTCTCTTTATAAAAATATAAGTTACTCTATTTAAAATAGTATAATCAATTTTTTCTCACTTAATACATTTCTAAAAGGAGCTAGTGTCTTCTTCTTAATGATTTCTAAACACAACTGCTTCCCTTAAATGTAAATCATTTCCTTACATTCAACAATTTTATGTCTTCCCCTAATCACACACTTAAAGACATTTCCTTTTCAATTACAATTAAGGTTTCCCTAAAATAAGTTTGATCCTTCTCTTTTAAAACTAAAACTTAAAAGTGTTTTCTAAATATGAAGCTAAACATTCTTTTCTAAATCAAATTGTATTAATAGAAACTGAATTGAGCTTATATTGTTTCTCCTTCCTAGTCCATCTCAAAATAACCATACCACTTTAGAATGAGAGTCGATAGCCATTCGTTAGGCTTAGTCAAGTAAAATTGTAGTCCTTGCATATGCATCATGTTCCATTTGGTGTTTCTCCTTACTCGACTCTATTGGTAATTTTCGTTCTTCCAAAATTGAAGTAACCTAGGGATCTACTATTCAAGTTTGAACCCTTGGTCTCCAAATCTTTCAGTCTTTGATTTTTTGATATTAGGCAAGTCCATTTCTCGATCATGATTATTTTGTTAATTCTCTAAGAAAACTATATGTAATCTATTATTATTATTATTATTATTATTATTATCATTATTATTCTTATTATTATTATTCTTCTTCTTCTTCTTCTTCTTCTTATTATTATTATTATTATTATTATTATTATTATTATTATTATTATTATTATTATTATTATTATTATTATTATTATCACCTTTATGGTAAAAATTAATTTCTAAAGAAGTAAATTGATCATTGTGGGTCTGCTGGACCAAATTCCTTTGAAGTATTCTATGGCTGGCAGTTGGAACTCTAAATGGAAATCTCGTAGAAGGCAGGTTCCACTACATAGGGCAATATCAATGTAAGGTTAATATAACAAATGCTTGATGGTGATCTAGCGCAGTAAAGCCCACACAAGACCAGGTATGGGACATGCATGAGCTGAGTAATGCATTCTTAATGTCACATCTCTCATGGAACATATATATAATAACGCTTGGGTAGGCGTCAGTGTGTCCATAAGGACTTAATTAGGAACTACCGTTGGTGGTTTAGATGAACTTTACATGCATGGTGGAGTAGCGGACACTATCCATCTACAATGTGAGGCTCGGTGCCATCAGGTAGAGACGTTGGTAGATGGGATTGATGGAAAGCTTTGTATCTTTGGTTTTGCTGCACAACAAAGGAAGTATGTCTATGTTCTGGCATGATCGACCAAGACGTCTATGGGTAAAGTAACACAACTATGCAGAGTGTAATTGAAGTGTGGCTTGTCACTCCTTGTTCCAGGTTTGAACTATGTTCACAGCAGGAAAGGAACTATGGGAAAGTTCTCAAGACTTAATCATAGATTTCTGAATAATTTACTTGACTCTTTTCTTCAAGAAATGCTTTCTAGAACTTCATTCCATTGGCAGGACCGTGGGTCCTTTAGATGATAATTGCCAGGTCATTCACTTTCCTATACGTGGACTTGATGAGTATCTTCTGTACTCATCCCCTATTCTATATCTCCTTTGTTAGAATACTAGTCGTATGATCAAGGAGAAGAATACCAGGTGCCGATGAAGGGACATTCGCCGAGGAAGCTCAGGAAAACAACGGGACATCTTTTGCATGCTATCTCAAAAACTTCCATTGTTTTATTCGAAGCTGTGTATTCGAATTTCATGTATCTTGGTTGTAGTACCTCTATAATCACAATGGACCATTGTAATGCTTCTATTATGCTACTACGTTGTGTTCATCTTTTAGTGAGATATATCTTACTGATTGATTAGCCGAAGACTAAACTTGCTACCAAAGGTATTTGCAGGTCGAGTCGCCACAATAATTAACTAGGATGCAAAGGTCCTCCCACTACTAGATATACATATACAATTTCCCTAATGGTTAAATAATGAGTAGAGCAACGTCTATTAAACTTTTTTTAGTATTTTTCTCATATATAGCTGTTGTTAATTTCTAGTGTAATCCAAATCTTCCCAAACAGTTTGAATAAATCAGAAACAAAATATTATTGAAAAATGTTTGTCAACAAGACACTTCAAAAATATTACAAAGGGATATTACAACTGGTTAATAACCGTGAGGAAATATTCACTACTACAGAAAGGCTAATAGTAGACGCCAAATCACAGACGGTTTTGTGAAACCGTCTGTGATGTACACTATTACAGACGGTTTTAATTTGAAGGCCGTCTGTGGTATTTGTGGCGGGAAAAAGGAGTATCACAGACGGTTCTTACCTCTGAACCGTCTGTGATACTGGAATATCACAGATGGTTTTATAATAAAAACCGTCTGTGATATTCCGGATTATCACAGACGGATTTTATTATAAAAACGTCTGTGATACTGGAATATCACAGACGGTTTTTTATTAAAAACCGTCTGTGATATTCCGGATTATCACAGACGGATTTTATTATAAAACCGTCTGTGATACTGGAATATCACAGACGGTTTTTTATTAAAAACCGTCTATGATATGTTTCCCGCCTTGCAATTTCCCAAAATTTCATAATTTCCCGCCTGAGTCCGAGTAGGATTCAGTTTTGACACACCTTCAGTAAAACGGGCATAACTTTTGCATACGGTGTCCGTTTTCGACGTTCTTGTACTCGTTGGAAAGCTAACGACGAGCCCGATCCAAAAATAATGACCCGCTTGCGCCAGTCGCCCTCTAAGACCCCGAAAATCGGCCATCTTTGGACCTAAACTTGCGTCACAAGTTTTTGGTGTCTGTTTTTGCCCATTTTCTTGGTCTTCCTTTCGGAATTTGGATTTTGCTTCAACTGCAAAGTTGTAGATCTTGTAGAAACCTTTTAAATGAGTATATATAAGCTATATAAAACTGTTAGACCATGTGGCTAGATTTATGATATTTTGGTGATGAATAATTGACAATGGTTAATTTGTTATGATGAATAATTGGTGATTTCGTTTAGCGGTGTTATGCGAGTTGTGTTGCGTGTGTGCGGACTGATGTTGGCCAAGTTGAGACGAACTTGTGCCGGAAGAATGTTCTTTGGTCTTTGCATGTGCAGGTTGAGCATGGAGGCGATCATGGTCGGTGACGAGGTGGACCGGAACTAGGATGGAGAGATCTGAGGTTCAGACGGTCAAGGAGGTCACGAGATGATCGGGCTCATGCTTGGGGCGCATGGAGATCGAAGGTGGATGATACGTGGAGAAGCTACGGGAGGTGCGGTCCTAGAGGCTTCGACACGTGACGTGTTAGAAAAGTCGTGAGTGTGAAAAACCTGTGTTAGGAAGGGTTTCGGGTCCCTTGAAAATTAGTGGACCAAAAGTTTAGTTGAGGTAAAAAGGCCCAGGCCTAGTTGGAGTTGGATTAGGATTCGAAGTCCTAGTTGGAGTTGGATTAGGATTCGAAGTCCTAGTTGGAGTTGGATTAGGATTCGAAGTCCTAGTTGGAGTTGGATTAGGATTCTAAGTCCTAGTTGGAGTTGGATTAGGGTTCTAAGTCCTAGTTGGAGTTGGATTAGGATTCTAAGTCCTAGTTGGAGTTGGGCTGTGTGTGTATATATATGCATGCGGTGGCATGGCAAGAGTTGTACCGAGCAGCCGTGGAAGAAAAATATATATACGGCTTTTGGGGTGGCCAAACGTTTTCTTTGGCATGGCATCTTTTTGATCACGAAGCGCACGACATTGTTCAGCCATCGGTCAGGCAAGCGATCTCATATTTTGCTTAGTTGCATAATTAGGGCTTAATTTATTTTCGTCACTATTTGCATCAGCGATCTTGTTTATTTTATATCTCAAGATCTAGAGCCCCGATTGACGTAATTCCAGTTGGGTTAGTTCAACAACTGTCTCTAGTTTATTCTGAAAAAGTTTGAGGTTAATCGGAGTTACGGATTGTTATCGAGATCAGTTTTAGTAAGGATACATTATTCTGTCTAGAATTATTAAATGAGGCTTAAATAGGTTTTGTGTTTAGGGGAGAGTCTTAAAATTTATTTTTAGCTTCCGCAATCATTCACCCCCCCTCTGATTGCCTATCTTAGTGTGAATCGATCCTACAAGTGGTATCAGAGCAGGTTAATTTTTCTAATTGATCTTAACCGGTGATTAGAAAACATGTCGACGGATAGGTATTCCACAAAACCTTTTGTTTTCGATGGTGTTGATTTTCAGTTTTGGAAAGCGAAGATGGAGGCATACATTCAAGCTCAAGGCTTTGCAATATGGGAGAAGGTATACAAGCCTTATCAAGTGCCTGAGAATGATGCTGTGTCAGCAGCGAATATAGCAGAAGTGGAGTCAAATAGTAAGGCAAGGAATCTGATAATTCAAGGACTAGGAAGGAGTGACTTTGATCGTGTTGTGCATCTTAAATCCGCATATGAGGTATGGAAAGCACTCTGTGATTATCATGAGGGTTCATCTACTATTAAAGAGGTACGTCAAGATATGTACAAAAAAGATTACATGCGTTTTGAGATGAAACCTGGTGAATCAATAGATGATCTCTTTGCCCGCTTTAATAAAATTCTTAGTAACCTACGTGCTGTTAATGTTACTTATACTGATGCTGAAAATGCACGTCAATTACTTGGAGCATTAGATATGTCGATATGGGAGATGAAGGTTACATCCATTAGAGAATCTACTGTCATGAGTACACTTACATTAGATGTACTTTATTCTAAATTAAAAACTCATGAATTAGATGTTTTTGCCAGAAAAAATAATAGTAATAAATCAATTGCTTTAGCTTCACAATCTAGCAAGTCTAATGGTGATAATTCTTCTACTAGCTATGCTTTGTCTTCTTTGTCTTCACTAACCGATGAACAGCTAGAGCAACTCCCGGAAGATGTTTTGGAACTCCTTTCTACACGCTTCACAAAAGCCTTACAGAATGTGAGATCAAGAAAAAGAGGAAATTTTGGTCCTCAAAGGTGCTATGAGTGTGGTGATCTCAATCATATTTGTCTCAAATGTCCAAAATTTCTAGCAAGATTTGCAAGGGAAGAGAATGAGAAGGAAGAAGAGGTGGAGAAAGAAAAAAGGAAGAATAAAAAGAAGGGTTATATGAATCGCAAGGTGGTGCATCGTGTTCTTGCCGCTCTTGGACAAATTAATTTGAGTGATGTGGACACGGACAGCGAGGATGATACTCCCAAAGGTAAGAAAAATTTAACTGGGTTGTGTCTAATGGCAAGTAGCAAAAGCTCCACCGACAATGATGATCTTGACAGCGACGACTACAATGAGGTAGAACCTTCTTATGATGATTTAGCTAAAGCTGTTGCTAAACTTGGTACTTTGCTAGAAAAGAAAGATAAAAAGATTAAAAAATATGATACTTTAATTGAATCTCTAAATTCTGAAATTGCAAGACTTAGAGTTTTAATTCCTGATGATGAATCTTGTGAGTCATGTCAAATTTTACATTCTGAGTTAGAGAATGCTAGGTCTCTTAATGCCTTAAACATGGATCAACTTAGAGATGTAACTACTAAATTTGATGAATTAAGATTAGCACATGACTCTTGTGATGAAAAATTGAAATGTGCTAATGATGAAATTGAAAAGCTCAAGTTTAGCTCTTCTTCATGTTTAGAATCAAGTATTTCAAATGCTCATTCTAAAGCTTGTTCTAAATGTGAATTATTAGAAGCTAGACTTAACTCATCTCAGGAAACAATTCAACAGATGCTTTATCATGAGATATCTTCTTGCTCAAATTGTCCTAAGCTTAACATTGAAATAGAAGTTTTAACTAGACAACTTAATGATTTTGCTGAAAAAGAAAGATTGACTCAGTCTAGTGCTTCTAAAAATCTTGTGAATGAATATGTCAAATGCGCAACTTGTCCCACTCTAGCTAAAGAGAATGAGTACCTGAAAGACACTTTAGAGAGATTTTCTTTTGGTAAGAAAAATTTGAATATGATTATAGATAAGTCAAAAATAAGTGTGAAAAATCATGGTTTAGGATTTAATTTTGTTGAGCATGCCAAGAATAATCCTCCTAAGGTTATTAAGTCTCTTGAACCCGGAAAAATTGAAGTGAAACTTGAACCAAATCAAACTGTGTTTAAATCAGCTGGCTTTGTGCAAAGTTTATCAAATAATAATGTAGGTGCTAGCTCATCATCTCAAAAGAATTTTGGTTATGTTAAATTTCATTGCACCTATTGTGGAAGAGATGGACACTTGAATGAATTTTGCTTTAGACGTATCAAGAAAGAGAGAAAGGAAAGATTGAATGCTTTGAGACAAAAACATGCAATATCTTTTGTTCCTAGAACTAATGTGAAAGCTATGTTTTTTGAGAACTTTCATGATGGCTTTAAATCTGCTTCACATGCTAGATTGGGATTTAATTCAAATGATTCACGTTCTTTTCGGCATTCTAATCATCCACATACACGTGATTTTGGTTCTAGCTTTGTTGCTCCTGTTCGTCGTGTGTTACAGTACTGGATTCCTAAATCTTATTTTACTAACCCCAATACTGTGAGACCGATGTTTCCTGTCATGTAAGAACAACTGACAAGGATGGAGAACATGAGTTAAATTGGGTTCTGTTTTTTATCATCGCTTGATTGGAACACTTGATGGTTCTTCACTCCTTTGATGGTTTACAAGAGATTTCACTTTTTGAAAGACCATGTGAAAAAGGTGATATTGTCTTACATCTTGTTAAATTCTCAAGTTGTAAATTTGCACATGAAATCATTTGATACTTCTCGTTTTCCTCAATTGTGAAGTGAGTTGGAAGTATTACATCTTATGGAATTATTCTGAGGGGGAGCTTGTTGTTTAAAAATTTTGAAAGCTTTGTTTATTATCCTTGTCAAATAACTCATCAAATCCAAGTCATTGAAATCAATTGAGTAGTAGAGCTTTCTTTATCATATCTATTCATATGTTGTGTAGTTTTGATCAGGACTGTTTATAATTAAATTGCTACATTTGAATTAAAAGTATGACATGGCGGAATATTTTGACTAGATTAATTATAGTTATTACTTTGCGATGTCCATCGAAAAGGATTAGCTTGATTGTGAGTCTTATTTTAACTCTTGGTTATGAGACTTGCATGTTTCATGTTCCAATTCTTATGATCACTCAATTTGGCATGTTATTAAAAAAAAGAGTATATAAAGAAAAAATTGAAAAGATGTATGCTTCAAGCATGCCATGGTGAAAAAAAAAGTGGCACAAAAGTGCGCAAAATGAAAAGAAGTATGCTTCAAGCATGCCACCATCAAAAAGAAGAAGAAGAAGAAAAGTATGTCATTATGAAAAGAAGTATGCTACAAGCATGCCACATGCCTAAAAATTGAGTGTGAAGCAATAAGTTGTTACATGAGACTGCTAGCCCGTCTAGAGTTAAAATTTGCTTCATTTTTAGGTTTTGACTTTTCGTTGTGATATCTCATTGTGCTCTCTATAATTGGTTTGGTCATTGTTGATATGCCTGTCATTGATATAAATTGCTTAATCATATTGACATTGCTATGTGATATATGGCTTAATATGATCTAGATAGCTCTACTCAAAAATATGTCTTGGTTGCTTTATTAAATAAATGCACAATGACTTGGATAATCTACAAAGCTTCTTGATTTTTATTTTCATTGCTCCGTCTTAGAATTATTCTTTCTTTAAATTTTCTTGATGATTACATTGCCAAAGAGGGAGAAATTTGGTGTGCTTTGCGAGAAATTAAAGAATTTGGGGAGAATAAAATTACCTCTCTTGTGTTGAGGGGGAGAGATTTGAGACTTATGGTTTAAAATGTTTTTTCGGCTTTGGTTCTTCACTTATATCTATTTGAAGCTAGTTCATCATACAATTTTGTGGTTTTGTCAATGTATTCATCAAGGGGGAGATTGTTAGACCATGTGGCTAGATTTATGATATTTTGGTGATGAATAATTGACAATGGTTAATTTGTTATGATGAATAATTGGTGATTTCGTTTAGCGGTGTTATGCGAGTTGTGTTGCGTGTGTGCGGACTGATGTTGGCCAAGTTGAGACGAACTTGTGCCGGAAGAATGTTCTTTGGTCTTTGCATGTGCAGGTTGAGCATGGAGGCGATCATGGTCGGTGACGAGGTGGACCGGAACTAGGATGGAGAGATCTGAGGTTCAGACGGTCAAGGAGGTCACGAGATGATCGGGCTCATGCTTGGGGCGCATGGAGATCGAAGGTGGATGATACGTGGAGAAGCTACGGGAGGTGCGGTCCTAGAGGCTTCGACACGTGACGTGTTAGAAAAGTCGTGAGTGTGAAAAACCTGTGTTAGGAAGGGTTTCGGGTCCCTTGAAAATTAGTGGGCCAAAAGTTTAGTTGAGGTAAAAAGGCCCAGGCCTAGTTGGAGTTGGATTAGGATTCGAAGTCCTAGTTGGAGTTGGATTAGGATTCGAAGTCCTAGTTGGAGTTGGATTAGGATTCGAAGTCCTAGTTGGAGTTGGATTAGGATTCTAAGTCCTAGTTGGAGTTGGATTAGGGTTCTAAGTCCTAGTTGGAGTTGGATTAGGATTCTAAGTCCTAGTTGGAGTTGGGCTGTGTGTGTATATATATGCATGCGGTGGCATGGCAAGAGTTGTACCGAGCAGCCGTGGAAGAAAAATATATATACGGCTTTTGGGGTGGCCAAACGTTTTCTTTGGCATGGCATCTTTTTGATCACGAAGCGCACGACATTGTTCAGCCATCGGTCAGGCAAGCGATCTCATATTTTGCTTAGTTGCATAATTAGGGCTTAATTTATTTTCGTCACTATTTGCATCAGCGATCTTGTTTATTTTATATCTCAAGATCTAGAGCTCCGATTGACGTAATTCTAGTTGGGTTAGTTCAATAACTGTCTCTAGTTTATTTTGAAAAAGTTTGAGGTTAATCGGAGTTACGGATTTTTATCGAGATCAGTTTTAGTAAGGATACATTATTCTGTCTAGGATTATTAAATGAGGCTTAAATAGGTTTTGTGTTTAGGGGAGAGTCTTAAAATTTATTTTTAGCTTCCGCAATCATTCACCCCCCCTCTGATTGTCTATCTTAGTGTGAATCGATCCTACAAAAACTTTGCTATTTTATCTTTTCATACTAGTTGTTTATATTGTATCGGTATATAAAATTATGTGCTCTAATTCACAGACGGTTCTATATATAGAACCGTCTGTGATATTCATTCGTCACAGACGGTTCTAGACAATAGAACCGTCTGTGATAATCTGACCACTGGGCCCGTCAATCCTCCTCACCCCACGGATCGTAGCTCCGCCTCTCTTTTCCCGCGCCCAAAATTTCGAACTCCCGCCTCTCCCTCCCTCTCCCTCCCCTATAAATATTACCAAAACCCAGCCTCCTTGCTAGTTTCCTCCTCCTTGTTAGTTTCATCCTCCTTGCTGCCCTTGTTCTCCTCCTCTTGTTGTTCTTCTCCTCCTTGCTATCCTCCTCCTTGCTGTTCCCTCCTCCTTGCTGTCCTCCTCCTTGCAGACGACGCACACGTCAACGGGAGGCAAGACACCGCAGAAGCAACTAGCTCGTGCCAAGGCAGCTCTCAATCAACACCGACGATGGTGGGCGTCAAAGACATCCAGCTCGCGCGCTGCATCAGGGGCGAGAAGGCCTAGGCATAGAGGATCTTTGCTTTTCTCTGTTCTTGTTGTGTTAGCTAGATGAGCAACCTGTTTGTTATTCTCCTCCTCTTTATTGTTTGTTGTTTGTCTGTCTATTCTTGTAATGGTAGACTCTAATCTTAAAATGTGTACTGTGTTTCATACTGTATTTGCTTGTTCTCATTTCAATTAATTGATTTGCGAAATGGATGTTTTATGTTTATGAAATGAATTGAGATGTGAGGATGTATACATGTACATGTTGATCTGCTTGTTTCAGAGAGCATGGCTAGCATTTCCTGAGGCTAGCCAATAAACAGAAATAGATTTAGGGGTAGAAGAGAATAGCACAGACGGTTTTTAGTTAAAAACCGTCTGTGATTATAGCTATCACAGATGGTTTTTACTCAAAAACCGTCTGTGATGATCAGTATAAAAACCGTCTGTGATTATCAGCTATCACAGACGGTTTTTACTCAAAAACCGTCTGTGATAGCTGATAATCACAGACGGTTCGAAAACCGTCTGTGATGACCTTCGATTATCACTGACCCATAAATACAGACGGTTCACAAAACCGTCTGTGATGACGTTTTCGAACCGTCTGTGATGACTTTTTCTGTAGTAGTGATTACAAGAGAAATGCTAAAAAACGGTATACCGTTTGAACGGTATACAATCATCTCTCTCTCGCTCACACACTTTTCTCTCTCGCTCTCATGCCAATGGGGGCATCAAACAGATATTTGCTTGAATATGATTGCACTAATGCCAGTCCATGGGTGTATGAACACGGTAAGGACCAGGAGGAGCTGTGTTCGGTTCATTGTTGCACTTTGCAACAGTAGAGTTAGACAAAATTGACTTTTCTCTTCCACTGTTTGGTTTGCTATCATAGTTGTGGCTTGCCACCATTTTGTAACACCTAGCGCACTCATGGCAGACAAAATTGACTTTTCTCTTCCACTGTTTGGTTTGCAATTGATTTGGTCGGTCAGATAATGTGTTCCTTTGTCACACCTTGCCAGAACTAGTGGCAAAGTGTGGTATCATCCAAGGAAATGACTCCATGTAAGCTACTATATGTTGTTCCGTTCGGTATCTTCGCAACTGGCTGAGTATCTACATTTTTTTAGAAAAATAGATGATAGATTTACATTGAGAAATATATGTACACCTCTCACCAGATACATACGCTCACTTTTTAATAACATTTTAGAACCTAATATATGCTGCCTAATTTTCTAACCGAGGATTATATGTTTAAAACTGTCTAGATTAATTAGCCACACAAAAACCATATCACTAGATATGTCGTCAAACATATTTTTATAATAATAAAATTTTGTTAGTTTATACCAATACAATTCACGTCTCCGAGACCCAAAAAAGTCAGTATCATCATTTAAAAAGAAGAGAGAGAATATGTAAGATCAAATTTGCACTAAGTTCGCTAAGTTGCAAAGGAGCGTCTATTTTCTGCTCTTTTTCCACCACTTGCGCATGGTGTAGCTTTCTTGTTACTGAAAGTATGTCTCCTTTTACGACTTTTTACCATCTCCTATGATGGATTACAAAGTTAGCCTGAATTATCTGACGGTTGCGCTGCACAACTCGATCTTTGCATGCTTCGTGTTTCTAATAACGCGCGTGTAAATATGCTCACCACACAGTTGACGTTACGTGCGCCACTAAACATTCACGTACGTGCGATTTTATTCGTTTCCTCACAAGAGATCGACGGCATCGAACTAGCTAGAAACCTCGATCGTTTTACTAATTGACTGCTAAGTTAACTTGTGATACTAGTTAAAGGGTGAATATAAAGGAGGTGTAACTTTTGGAAATTTCTGCCGCGCTGCGCCGACAGGAGCTCGTCTCGCCCAACAACTCCAGGAAACCCAGGTAAACTAGATGCTTTCTGATGCTTTTCTTGGTGGATACTTTTAGATCGATGATTTATGAGTTATGGCTTAAATATTTAAATTTTGGCTGTTGCAAGAATTAGTAAGCACAGAAAAATATTCACATGTGATTTTGGCCGATACAGCTGAACTCAGTACACTTTTTACTACAATCTTCCTATTGACTCCGCCTTGAAAAAATGCACCATTTAAAAACTAGTTACTGTAGACAGTACGAGCATAAGCCAACTTTAAGCTGAAAAGAACCCAGCCTTGACTGCTCCTCTTGCACTGCAGACCGAGCAAACTAGCTAAAGTCTTTTTTTTTTTGGAGTTTCTATAACTTTTGACTATTGTCTTCTTTGAAATCAGTCATTTTTTAACCATCAGATGAAAAATTAGTAGTCTAGATCATTCCATCCACTTCTATATAAAATCTCCTTAACCCTAACCCTACCCTTACTCCCACCTTAGCCCAGCTGCCGCCGCCTCCCCACTGCCCCCGCGCCGCCACCTGCCTCCTCACCTGCATCACCCCCAGTGCCGACGAGATCCACTGGCGACCACCTCCCTCCTGCTGCTACTTCCCTCCTGCCGCCTTCTCCTCCCCTCCAGCGGCCTTCTTCTTCCCCGCCGCTCGCCTCCAATGCTCCCGCCCCACCCTTCTTCCCTGTCTTCGGCGGCTAATGCCACTGGATCCGCCAGTGCTGTGCTCCACCACCTAATGACTCCACGATGTGTCGCCCTCGCCGCCTACCCCGCCCACCTCCCACCCGCGATTGAGGCGACACCACCGCCGCCTCGCCACCCCGCTACCTCTACCTCCCACTGTTGGTCCGCCACCGCCCTGGCCTCCCTCTAAGCTCAGTGGCTCGGGTGAACCATAACCCTGATGAGAGACCCGAGCTCTAATCCCACGAGATGGTGGCGTGCGAAGATGACAGCGTCGCTAGAGACGGGGAAGATGCCAGCGATGAAGACGGCACACGAATCCCCACGAAGATCAAAGGTTAGAAATTCGACTTATTTTGCCCCCAAAAACATTCAAATGTGGTATAGCATTTCCGCTTTTTTATAACTTCAGCGCCGAAATTTGAATCCTGAACAATGCTAATTTGTCCATGCGTTTTCTTGTCTTTGCAACTGTTATGCTGTTCAAACTTATATTTCAAACTTACTACCAACTTAGACTATTCGTATTGGTTTTAAAACCTGCTTTTCTATAGTAAATGGATTTGTACAGTACCTAGCTTTTAAATGAAGTATCCTTTTAAGGTGGGGTCTACTAGTCGATTATGGTATATACTGTAGTACTTCATTTATATCGGCAAAAATCACATGCGAGTGTCTTTCTTTATAAGCTGTTACTATTCATATATCAAGGTCCAATATGAACTGCTTAATTATGAACTCCAATGTGTAGTCCTGGTAATTGTCAAATTTAGAAATTGATGTTAGCCTTATCTTACGGTTGCGCTGCACAACCCGATCTTTGCATGCTTCGTTTTGCTACTAACGCGCTTGTATGCTCACCACACAGTTAACGTTACGTGCGCCACTAAAAACATAGTAGCGGTTAAACAAACGGTGCTAGAAACCTCGATCGTTTTACTTTTCCATCACTTTTGGTTGCTTTCTTCAGTGTTCATCTGCACTTACTTGTGAGTAATTACTGGCGATTAAACAAACGGTGCTAGATTAAACGGCCCGACCAACGAATGGCCAGGCAAAAGGCCACAAGGGATCTTAGCGATCAATCATACAAAGCGGCTGCCTAACCACACGACCGCGCGCTCATGTACCAATCGCCTTCCGTACCAAACCCTAATTAACGAGTAAATAAGCTCTTGAGTCTTGACGCACGCGCGTGCATGTGGGGGGGGGGGGGGGGCGGATGGTCTCCGTTTAGTATAAATACACCATCACCGCAGCATGTCCCCTTGCAACCAACCAAGCGAATCATATCCTTTGTATCTTGCAACCAAGCGAATCCTTTGGATCTTGCAATCAAGCGAATCCTTTGGATCTTGCAACCAAGCGAATCCTTTGGATCTTGCAACCAAGAGAGAGATATTGTATGATTTGTGTGTGATGTGGAGGTCAGGGAAGAAGTCGGCGCTTGCGTCCTTCTTCGGGTTCAAGAATAAGAGGCAGCAGGAGGAGGAGGAGGCGGCGGCGGCGGCAAGGCAGCAGCAGAGGTACTACCGAGGCACGAGGCTGCGGCCGAGCGACGACGACAACTACTACGGCCGGCACTGGTACGCCGACCGCGACATCGACCGGAAGGCGTCCGAGTTCATCGACAGGGTGCGCCGCGGGATGCTCGCCGACGACCAAGACGGATAGGCGCGGCCATATACGTTCACACCTGCATGCATGCATGAATGCATGCGGACTAATGCATTTGTGGTCTTGCTGCTAGCAAGATCATGCAGCCCATGCATGATTGCTTGCGTGTGTGTGGTTAGTTTGTTGGATTGGTTTTGTTGTTTCTATGTAGTATATAAGGTAGTGCGTGTGATATATCATGCTCATGACATCGAGCATGTAGGTGATGATAGAGTTTTATAAGGGGTGCGTGTGTATCATTTGCGTCCAATGAAAAAGAACAAGTGCTATAAACCTATCGACAGAAAATCATAGGGATTTCAGTAGAATTTCCCATCGTTGGATGTGCCCCGAGATTCACCCACCCATGTCCATCTCCTGCGAGTGTGGTCGCCTCCGGCGAACACACGCGCGAGCATCATATCGGACGTGAGTGTCTTTGTCTTCAGCAAAGTAGGCTGGCTTACTAGCACCTCGCGCCGTGCTCTGACGAAGCTGGCTCGCCGCCGCAGTCGTCGAATGCCCTCTTTCTCCACTCTACATATTCAAAATTTTGAGTTGTCAAGTCACTAGAGGCGGCCGACGCCTTTGTCACCAGGTGGAGGTTGTGGTCGTTGGCATGAGAGAGGTGTGGGAGGTGGCAGGGGGGAGGAGTGGTGGCGCGACAACAAGAGGGACGAGGCGCGCTATGGTGCTTGGCAGTGCGTGGCGATGCATCCAGGGGCACAACGGACGGCGAGCGGCCGCAGCCGAACTAGCGCGGAAACACGTGGCTTGCTCAAAACCCACTGCATCATCCTTTCCTCGCCGGTCGCAGTCATTGCCTCTGGTGAAAATGCTTTTTGAAACTTCTCTTGAACTCGAAATTTGCAACCACATGTGGTTAGGAGTTTCCTTCAAACTTATTTTCTCATATGAAACTTCCCTGAAACTATTCTGATAATTCTTTGGTGTGAAATTCACATGTGTGTGAAACTGGCCCAAAACTCTTCTAAAACTTCAAAATTTTGGTACAAAACTCACTTGAAACTCTTCTGAAACTTGAAGCTAGGTGTGAAACTCACATAAAACTTTTGTGAAACTTCAAATTTTCAGTAAGAAAACTAAAGCTTTGGTCTGAAACTTGCTTGAAATTAGTTGAAACTCTAGCATTGATTTGAAACTTTGCTATACCATTGGGAGCTTCTCCACTGGTACACCGTTCCCTAGTAGTACTCAACAAAGCCCTGGTAGTGGTATCGCTTGTATTCAGCTAGCGGAGAGGTGCAACCCAAGTCAATGCCATCTTGGTTTGTCTCTTTTTTTTTCTGAAAAAATGCTCTATTTTTGAACCTGTTTTTGACTCATCACCTCTTGGTAACCTTATCGGTCCAATAATACACTTGTCGATATTCTAATATCGATCTTACGTATGATTATTTCGATTCGGGGATCTCTCGTAATGACCTGGCTACAATCACACAAAGAAAAGGCACAATGATTTTTATACAGGTTCGGACCTTCTCCTGAGACAATAACAACCCTACTCCTGTGTGGTTATTGCTCAATGAACTATTTACAACTGACAAAGTAATGCAGAATGTCTTGCTCTACTCATATTCTCTCTTGGGTCTGTTCTATATGTCCCTTCTTCTCCCTGATGTCAACCCTTATATTGCTTACAAAGCAACGGCAGTTGCTCCATGCCAAGAGACGCCTTAACATTTCAAGTGATAACCATCCGACGGGAGTTATTGTCAGAGAGACGTGGTATCTCACTCGTCGTACAGCGGTTACTATCAGAGAGAAGTTATGCGCTATTATTTCAAAGAATAATTACGCACGTTAACTGCCTTGTCAGACAGACCCACGATGTAGCAGGCTCTCGTTGACAAGCCAGTCGAAGTTAGGCTAGTTGTAGAAGAGTTTAATACCACAGGATGGTCGTAGAATGACTTACGACCATGTCATGCTGTAGAACAACTTACGATTAAAGAGTGATCGTAGTAGAGTTTATGACCACGAGATGGTCATATGATGACTTACGACTATATCATACTCGCATGAGAACTTATGATCATGAAGCAGTCATAGGAAAGACTTACGACTAGAAGGTAGCCGTAGAAAAGGCTTACTACAAACTAGCCACATTCTTTCCTTATGGATAAGGAGTATACTCACAGAGTATTAATGACGTAATAATATCATTTATAGATAAATAATAATTTGAGGATTATTATATAATCATAATCTATCCCCCCAACTTTAAGTGAAAATAATTTACTCGAGAAAGAGAAGTCGTAGATGAGTTAAGATCGAGAGCAAAGCCTTTTTGATTTAATCCGACTAGAGATGAACTTGGTCAAAAAGATAATTTTGTTTGAGTTGTAGAAACATATCAGCTTTGAACAAAGGAATATGGATCATCTCTTGTAGATTTGTCTGTTGAAAACGGTTCCCAAAGAGGTAATAATCGTTTGAGTTCCCAAGATTGGTAAATGACTCATATGGTTATAAAAACTTACCCTGGGGTAATGTTTTGAGCTTCCTACTTTCCCCTCCTATTTCAATCTTCTTCGAGCTTTCCACTGCTGACCAAGAGTTTTGTATCTTTTATGAAGGAGACTGCTACAATAGATGAACCTTTGATCGAAAAGGAGGCTGCTTTTCAGGTGGTCAAAACCAATCTCGTCCACCAGGAAGAGCAAGAGGAACAAGGAGTAGCTGCTCCTGCTCAGGGTTTACAACTAGACGTGGTCGATGATGACCTTGCTCCTCAATGACTAGACGTGGTCGTGGGAAAGAAGCCAAAGAAACCTACTTTAGGGAAGGTTCCTTCTAAATTCAAAATCAAGACTAAGAAGCCAAGGTATGTAAATAAAAGCATAAAAATAGCATTTTTACCCTTCTGTCTTCTTTAATGCCAATTCACTTCTCTTCTCATGTCTTTAGTCTAGCTCCCCCATCGTTCGAGGAAAGCTTCCCTTGAAAAGCAGCCCAAAAAGAAAGAAACTCCAACTCACCCTAAAGAAAGCACATTGAGAAGAACCAAGAAATAAGGCGTAAAAACTAGAAAATGAAGATGCAAGCTAAACGAGATGACTCACAAACACACCCTTCCCACATGGTCTCTAGCCTATAACCTCATACCATGGAGCAAAAGGCAATACTAGCCATCGTAACACAAGACACTAGTGGCCAAAAAGAAAGCTCAAACTAAGTAGTAAATAATCCTAGGGAACTATTTGGATAAGAAATGTGACTGAAACAAAATCATCTAGAATTGGTTCCTATCTACCCAAACCAACCATCACTACCACTAGAACAGGAATGATATGCGAGACAGTAATGGAAAGCAAAAAAAATTGAAGGTCACGAGGGAGCAAACCTTCGTCACATCGCTTAGTGATGTGGTGTAGTTGATGTGGTGGAAGCTGACTAAAGCTATATCGTGAGATCAATAGAAACCTCCACCATAAGCTACAAGGAGGTGAGAGATCCAAAGCATCCACACAAGCCACATAGTCTTTCTCTCACATCCACAACCTGTAACTCAAACAAAGGAACAACTGGTGTTCTAGTACTGGGGTAAGTGATATACAAGCATGGATCCAGTACTGAGGACAACAAGAGTAGCATGACAAGCACAAATGACAAGAACACATGAGAACACACCCCACACAAGCTCTATCTAGACCTCACCAAATTATCTAGGACAACAAATTCTAGTGCAAACCAAATATAAAAGAAGCTTGTAGACTAACGAAAGTTCTCATGATATCTAGGAATAAGCACAATCTAAGCTACCAAAGATATCATACAAACTATTTTTTATGCCAAGACAGACATAAATGAGCTCATGATATACATGCATATTAATGAATCACCAATCATACACACATAGCAAATGAAATACTTTAAATAGGGAATTTTGTAAAAAAAACAAGTCTTTTGTTCATGAAATTTATCTTCCTTTTCCTACAAATTCAATATTATAAGAGTTTGAGAGAATCTGGCCATCTTCCATGGCAAGTCATACTGAGCCTGGTCATGTAACTTCGACCACTATGTAAGGATCTTCCCACTTGGGGGAAATCTTGTTCCGATTAGTCTGGGATTGAATTTTCTTCAATACCAAGTCACCTACAGTAAGGGTATGAGGTTGGACCTTACGGTCGTAGTATTTACACATGGCTTTTTGATAGAATGGATTAAGGCTTGATTTCTCTTCTCTTCGAGTAGATTGATGTCATCTGCTCGAAGTTGTTCTTAATTGGAGTAGTTGAAGTTCTCAACCCTTATTGACTAAATCTTTAGTTTTGGAGAAAGTATGGTTTTAGCCCCCAAAAACTAGAAAAAATAGAGTCCACATGTTGCTCAACTGATAATTCTTGTACCCAAGCCCTCAAGTGCTTTACAAGCTAGTCGAAAACTCGAGTCTTAGTTCCTTACATTATTTGACCATTTGCCCTTTCGACTACCCCATTGCTTTGAGGATGGGCGACAGAGGTATAACATAACTTGGTACCCACTTCTTCGTAAAATTTTTGAAATTTTGCACTCAAGAATTGTTTATCGTTATCTGTAATTATTCGACTTAGTACCCCAAATCAAGTAATCACACTTCTTATCATGAATCTTTTAGCGGCTTCTGTTGTTATCACAATCACAGGTTCGACCTCAATCCATTTTGTAAATGTATCAATAGTTACAAAAAGGAATTCGAAACACCTCCCCCAGGTGTTTTCGGAATGGCCCTAGGATGTCTAGACTCTTGGTCACAAAAGGCCAAGATAAAGGAATTCGATGGTATGCTTTGGATCATGAAATGGCATCTCCTCATCATCATCCAACTGCTTTTGACCACTCGTTTGTCCCATCTCATTAATTATGGGAAGTGGTCATTTACCGGAGTAGTAATCCCCGAGCTTTCATTGGAAAACTAAGCAATTACGAAGTTCATATCCTTCCTTCTTGTGGAGAGGACACCCCTTTGGCTTGTTATCCTTTCAAGCGGGGATTTTGCCTTTGCCCCGATCCAAGTACTTCTTGGGATTCCGTGTTTCCTCATCACCCACAGCCAAAACCTCCTTAAAACTCCTAGGTCTAGGCTTCTGGCTCTTTGCCTTATTCTTGGATTTTTTGACCTTCTCCTTCCTCTTTGTATCATTGCCTTCCTCTTTTGAACTTTGATTGGCTTGATTGATGGTTTTGCTCCATTCGACTGCTTTGGTAGCAATTGCAAAATGATCGGCCATCTTGAAGAGCTCAGCGACTAAAGTTGGAGGATTTAAGGTGATATCTTCTGTGAACTTTCTATTGCGGACTCTCTGCTTAGATACCCTGATTACAAAAGCATCAAAAACTTCCAAAATGGAATTATGAACTTGACTGAAACATCTGATGAATTGTTGTAGGGTCTCACTTCTGTTCTGCCTCATCCGATGTAGATCATCTTCTTTCCCTGGACGGTTGTAAAAGCCCTGGAAATTGTCCAGAAGAAGGTCACAGAGATGCTACCACAAATGGATCGACTCTAGTGGCTGGTTCAACAGCCACAATCAAGCAGATCCCTCGAGCACAGTCGGAAGCTAGTTTGCCATGACATGCTCTCCTCCTCCTACTGTTCGGACCGTGATCGTGTAAATTTGAAGGAACTAATGGGATTTTGAGACCTATCAAACTTCTCCATGTTTACCGGTCGAAACCGTGGTGGCCAGGCGTGAACGCCCACATCTAGTAACAAGATCATGGTGCCTCATTTGCAGGAAAAGATGATTGGTGTCACCAGCTGACTATACTCGATGATGCCCAGTAGTCGATGGACCCGATCTGTAATAGGTCTCACCCATATAAGGATAATACTCCTCGTAATCCATCTGTTGTTGCAGATTTCTTAATCGAAGTGGTAATTGACCACCTCCATAAACTCGCTGGCCCAGGGACGTTTGAGGAACCCTTCTCTGACTGGGGTTGTAGTTATTAGAACGACATGATCTATCATCATGCTGATTTCCTCGAGCTGAGTTCCACGAACAACTAGACGATGTCATACCCGTGTGACTCCCAGAGTTGTGCTGGTGAGGTTGCTCAAGTCTGGCCATCATGCTTCAGAGTCTTTGTGCAATCCCTTCAGCAAAGTGGTCATAGCTCGATGCTCGAGTGAGCTCTTAAGTTGGATTCTCGAGCAAGTCATTTATGCACTGAACCTCTTAAGCCTCTTCATATTGGTACTAAACACACCTAGGAAAAAAAACTCTAGGCAACCAACCTTTTCCATTGAATGGTCTCAGGATCCTCAACATCTATGGCTGGTTGAGGCTGTCTTAAAGGAGAGCGATTATTTCAAGGATTTCTCCCACACTCATCAGAGTGCTCACCTGGCTCATCACTAGAGGCCTCCTTGCCATCTCCACGAGGGGTCGCAGTGTGTGATCGATGGAGAGCGCTGTTAGCTCTTCCTTAGGGAGAGTGATCAATATCTGCGGGGAGGGCAAATATCTCTTGGATATAATCTCCACTTCTGTCGGAGGCCACCTCACTTGAAGAGTCGTCCAACAAGAGCGCATTGTGACCTGGAGTAGACCTCGTCAAGAAGGGGAATTCTAGGTTACAACCTTCTCCCGTTGGAAGGCGGCTTGTCAAGTTGCGAGTTCTGCTTGAGGTCGGATTGACCTTTGCCTTTTGGGGAAACTCGTTCCTCCATTGAGCATAACGTTTTGGGGGATAAGGATCCCTCCTCAGCCTTACTTGTGGTGCGATCTCCAGGATCTCGTGATGGATTTCTAGGGATAGCCTCACCGTCGGATGAAAGCATGGTCTGCTCATAGTCATAGAAGGCATCCATGTCGAGGTCTGCGTAATTGACTAGATTGAACCAGTTCTCCTTATTCCACTCCCCTGCCATGAGGACATTGGAAAGAAGAGAGCTTGCCGACAAGAAATTACCGGAGTTTGGAAGAAGATGTTCTAATATTGATCTTATGTATGACTATTTGGATTCAGGGTATCTCTCATAACGACCTGGCTATGATCACACAAAGAAAAGACATAGAGATTTTTATATAGGCTCGGGCCTTCTCCTGAGAGAATAACAACCCTATTCCTGTGAGGCTATTGCTCAATGAGTTGTTTACAACCGAGAAAGTAATACCAAATGTCTTGCTCTACTCCTATTCTCTCTCGGGTCTGTTCCGTCTGTCCCTTCTTCTCCCTGATGTCAATCCTTATATAGCTTGTGAAGCAACGACAGTTGTTCCATGTCAAGGGATGTCTTAACGTTTCAAATGATAAGCCTCCGACGAGAGTTCTTTTCAGAGAGACGTGGTATCTCACTAGTCATGCATCGGTTACTATCGGAGAGAAGTTACACACAGTTATTTCAAAGAATAATTACGCATGTTAACTGCCTTGTCAAACAGACCCATGATATGGTAGACTATCATTGACAAACCAGTCGAAGTTAGGCTAGTCGTAGAAGAGTTTATGACCACAGGATGGTCGTAGAACGACTTACGACCATGTCTTGCTCATAGTACAACTTACGACTGAGGAGTGATTGTAGTAGAGTTTACGATAACGAGATGGTCGTATGATAACTTATGACTATATTATACTCGTAGGAGAACTTACAATCATGAAGCGGTTGTAGGAAAGATTTACGACTAGGAGCTAGCCGTAGGAAAGGCTTACAACTAATTAGCCAAATTTCTCCCTTATGGGTAAGGGTATACTCATGGAATATAATGACGTAATAATATTATTTATAAATAAATAATAATTTATGGATTATTGTATGCTCGTCAACATTACAAATCAAATTTGAGATGTATTGAAAGATTAGAAGATTATTTATCATACCAGATTAACCTGCACAGTTGCACGGGTCAATCGATCTTGCCAGAGAAAAAAAGCAGAAGCTCCAACAGCAGGCATATTCGTTTTTTCCCCTATGCCGTATGCGGCACGTACTCGTTGACTGTGTCTTGGTCTGCTGTCTGGACGACTGCGAAACCACTAGATAAGCAAATTGGGAAGCAAAGAATGCCATGCGTGATGAGCAAAGAATGTCATGCATGATGTTCATATGCGAATTTGAGACAGAATCAGACATCAGGAATTAGGAGGGAAAGGCGCCAACCCGTTGTACTGTTTGTCAGTGTATGAAAAGGCTTCAAAAGGAGCCTCTGTTTCTCTTTTCCCCGCCTTCTGCCCGGGCGCAGTCAGGCAAACCTCGCTCAAACATTACGGCGCATTTGTAATTTCTGCGTCACCACACACAGGGTGGTGGTTGCGAGACGGGTGACCACCCGAAGATATATCTTAACAGTTTTTCCTTTTTTTTTCTAACGGTTTTTTACGGTGACAGAACATACAGATCTTACGCTCCGTTTAATTTAGCTTTTTTTCATGATATTTAGCTTTTGGTTGAAATAACATTATAAGGTCTGTTAGTTTTTTAAGACATTCAATTAAAAGAAATAAAGAGAGAAAAGAGGAAAAACGAAAACACTATCGTACTTATGGACAATACAAAGTAGAAAAGAAAAGAAAAAAAGATACGTTAAAAAATCAATGCACTTCAAACAACTTTTAATTTTTGAAAGCTAAAAACTGTTCGGAATGAGAACTTAGTATGGTTGCCTCTATTTCCACAGCGACATGCTGTACATGAGCTTATTCTTTATGGTTGGATCTTATGGTTTTTGCTGAAAATTTTTAATTTTAGCTGTTTACGACAGAAATTATGAAGAGATACTCACTTGCGATTTTAGATGGTACAGATATTAGTCTTTTAGCGTGTACTATAATTAATTTATAGACCACGTCTTTAAAAAATATTCTATTTAAAAGTTAAATACTATAGCAAAAATCAAAAATCAATTTTAAAAGCAAAAAAAAAAAAAACAGATACTATAGTGAACCTATTGTAGTGATCATAGCTAGCTGTTACAGTGGGAAATTAATTAGTGTACAGCTGGGGAGTTTCCGAGCCGGGATATGCCAATATTAGCCCGCTACTTTTTTTTTGAAGGAATATAGTCCGCTATTTTTACATTGATTCTTCTTTTAGTTCATTAACTAACAATTACCGAAGCTGACCAGCTATCACTCGACACGATAAAGCGTCAGACCTGGGGCAACGTAAATTTCTAGGGTTTTATGTTCCTTCCTGTTAGGAAACTGGGCCCACGGTCAGAGTCCTGACTTATTATGTACACATGAATGAAAGCAATAAAGAAAGATCAGGAGTTCTCTCTATCTCTCTGTGTGTTCAATCTATTCTTCTGTGATTCTGTGATTGATTCGTTCTTGTTCTAAACAGAGGAATCGCTCGGACTGGTCGCCAGCGACGGTTCCTCAACACGTTGTCAGCACGACTTCGCTCCGGTGAACGAGGTAATCATCGAAGCACATATTGAATTTTCTAGATCGCTTTTGAATCTGTATTTTCTTTTCGCGTTCTAGATTGAAATTCTACGGTGCAAATCCGCCCTAATCTACCGCGAGCAGACTTGAAGTCGCCGGCACAATGCCGATCGGTAGATTATGAAACGGGGTAGATGTTGATTGCACTGTAGAACGATGCAAATCCGCCCTAAATCTACCGCGAGCAGATCTGAAATCGCCGGCACAATGTCGATCGGTAGATTGCGAAAACGGGGTAGATGTTGATTGCATCGTAGATTGGAAACAAATTTTGCATGGTGTTGGATGATCCTGCATGATCACAAGCACAAGATAATATATGCATAGTTCCCTGTTTAGTTCCTGCACAGCATTACAGATTGAAATTTTCGCATCTTCTTATGCTCTGCACGGCATTGCATGAAAAAAAACGACCGACGCTTGGGACGCCGGCCTCTCGGCTAGTAGCCGCGCGCTGCCCGAATGACCGTCGGTCCCGCATGGGATACCCCGCACGGCCTCTCGCCTGCACGCCTGCACGCACGGCCTCTCGGCTGCACGCCTGCATGGGATTCCCCGCGCGCCTGCACGCGCAAGCTCCGGCCGCCGCCGTTTGGTCCACATGCCCGCACGACCGCCGCCGGCCCCGCACACGCTGTTGCCGTCCCCGCACGGGCGACTGCCGCGCTCGCACGCGCGCAGCCGTGCCGCACCGCTCTGGCCGCTCCGCTTCCCCACTGCAATGCGCCGCCGGCCCGCAGCCGCGCGCTCGCCTCGGCTTCGGTGCCCACCCAGCCTCCTCGCTTTCCGCGCCCGCACGCGCAGCGGACGTCCCTTCGTTTTCCGCGTCGACGCCCGAACGAGCTGGCCGCCGCTCCACCTTCTGCGGGGTCGCCCGCCGCGCCGGCCCCGAACGCGCCTGCCCCACCCACGGCCCCCGCCGGCGCCTACATGCGCCCGCACACCGCCCGCCTGGGCTTCCCCGCGCCGCCGATCACGGCCCCGCCGGCGCCTGCATGCGCCCGCGTGCCGCCCGCCCGGACTCCTCCCAGCCGCCGCCTCTCGGGTCTGAACCCGCGCCGCCGCCACTTGGGTTTGGGGGTAGGGGAAACCCTACCCACCCCTTGTGTTTGCCCGGGTGGGCTGGCCAGGAGAATGGGCTAGACGGCCGAATGTTATGGGCCAGGGGAAGGAGCAAAACAGGCCGGGGGGGGGGGGAGGAGGGAGGGCCGGCGCCAGTTTTGCGAAAAAGCCCATCCGGTTTCCGTAAATTACCGAAAGGCCCTAAAATTTGCATACAAGTCCCAAAATTTTGCAGCAAAAGCCTCGTAATTCCAAAAATTACGAATAAGCCCTCAAATTTACGAGCGGATCCAGAATTTTATAGAAAACCCCTTGGTAAATCAGAAAATTACGCGAATTTTTCGCTGAACTGAAATTTTGCGTAGAAACCCTCTGGAATTACAGAATTTGCCGAAATTTCATATTTTAGCATAAAAGGGCCTCGGGAATTCGAATTTTGCATTATTTTAGCATTTGAAGCTTATTTATTTATGCCATTACTGTTTTATGTATTTTCTGTATTTATTTACTGTTTTTGGTTAATTGTAATTGCTGAAAATTGCTTTTAATCACTGAAATTAGCAGTAAAATTATAGAAAATGCACAGAAAATTATGAAATATTATGGGAACCTATTGTACCACTTTATTTACCTGTAGTAAATTTTCCATGCATGTTTACCTGAAGTAAAATTATTTTATTTCGTTCATACACATGTAGATGACTGGAATTTCGAACCGGGAGTTCGAGGAGCTGGCCCAGAATGGCCAAAACTATCTGACATGGGCATCCGATGTCGAGATTGTGCTTGGGGGCCGGAAGCTCGGCACAACTATTGGGATAAGCGGACAGAAAGACGCCCGACCCACACCTGAGGAGAATGATCAGGTACTTCATTTTCTCAGGCACCACCACTGCTCGACTCTCATGAATGAGTATATGGCAGAAAGGAACGCGCTAGCACTCTGGACCGCACTCAAGAAGCGGTTTGAGAGGCTCAAGTACACCATTCTTCCTCAAGCAGAGCAGGTGTGGATCAGACTGAGGTTTGCCGACTTTAAAACGGTCAGGGAGTACAATTCTGCCTTGCACAGGATTTGTACAAACCTTAAACTCTGTGGCAAGGAGATCACAGATGACCAGAAGATCGAGAAGACCCTGTCCACCTTTCACCCCAGTGCTGTACAGACTGCCCGCAACTATCGTCAAGACGGCTACAAGGAGTACGCCGAATTGATTGATATGATGCAGGTGGCAGAGGCTCAGGATGAACTTCTCCGCAAGAATTACGTCTCGCAGCCACCAGGCAGCTCTACCGGTCGTGAAGCCAACGCTAGCAGCTTCAAGGTGCGAAAGCCCTTGATGAATAGAAGGGGGAAGAAGGGTAAGATCGTTGCCCAGAAAGGCAAGTCAGATGCTCCAAATGACAAGAATGCTAAGAAAAGTGGCAAGACCTATGGCCAGCAGAACCATGGTTGCTACAAGTGTGGCAAGTGGGGACATTGGTCGCGGATATGCAAAGAACCGCAACATGTCATTGATGCTCACCAAGCTCAAAAGAAGAATGGCAACGGGCAACCTGAAGCCCACTTTGCAGCCGTTGAGGGGGAGCAGCCTGAGCAGCTGCTAGAGATGATGGAGGTTGAACCCATCCCGGCAGCAGCACCCCCTTACGACTTAGAGGCAGCCACCGCCATGATCTCTCTTGAAGAGAATGTCACTGCTGAGAAAATAGCCGAAGAAGTCGATGATTTTCTAGTTGATTCTGTCTGATGCACAGAATGCATAAGACGTTAATTGTCATTTATTTTGTGTTAAATGGACAAGTTTAGAAATTGCATGGTTGGTGCTTTAGGATTTTGATTTCTCATAATGGTTGGATGATTTTGAAATAAAACATTCATTTATTCAATTTATGATGGCATGATATGTTCTGATATTGGCGTATTTTATTTATGTGTTGAATGCCTTCTAATTCATGTTAATAAAATACTCTATATTAGAACACGTGTAGCGCCCTATGAAGGAAGTGTGCTTAGCTAGCAGCGGCACAATGCATACCATCTTAAGAGAGACTAAGTTTTTTCAGTCGATTCGTAAGAGCACTGATAACCTTACGACAATCGCCGGAAGTGATGCACGTATAATCGGTTCCGGAAGAGCCACAATTATACTTCCAATGGGCACAACTTTGGTCATTGAAGAAGCCTTATTGTACCTAGAATCGACTAGAACTCTACTAAGTTTTAAGGATATTCGCGCCAATGGTTTCCACGTTGAGACTGACGAAGAGTACGGTAAGGAATACCTGCTCATCACGAAGCGCGAAGAGAATGGCAAAATAATATTAGAAAAGCTTACTTCACTTGAAACTGGGCTATATTATACCACAATTAAAGCGCCTGCAGCGTACACTATTCTGAAAACAGTGTTTAGAAGCTCTGAACTCTTCTGTCTCTGACATGACAGATTAGGCCACCCAAGTCTTAGGATGATGAGAAACATAATAAATAACTCACATGGGCATAATATTAATGTGAAGAATTTTCCGAATCATGAAGATTTTGTGTGCCCTGCATGTGCCACCGGGAAACTAATAACTAGACCCTCCACTCTGAAAGTGAAGGATGAAGTCCCTGCATTCCTGGAACGCATCCAGGGAGACATTTGCGGTCCCATTCAGTCCGTCTCAGGGCCGTTTAAATATTTCATGGTGCTCATTGACGCTTCATCGAAATGATCGTATGTGGGTTTATTGTCTACAAGAAATCATGCCATTGCAAAATTGATCTCGCAGATCATTCGCATCAGAAATGTGTTCCCTGATCATCACATCAAGTCTATCAGAATGGACAACGCCGGAGAATTTACTTCAAAGGCATTTGATGATTATTGCATGGCGATGGGAATTGCAGTTGAGCATTCGGTACCGCATGTCCATACCCAGAATGGTTTGGCAGAGGCTTTAATTAAAAGAATTAAATTTATTGCCCGACCCCTCTTGCATAAAAGTAATTTGCCAGCTACATGTTGGGGACACGCAGTCCTTCATGCAGCGAATCTCATCAATCTTAGACCTTCGGCCTACAACATCCATTCAGCTATGCAACTAGCACAAGGGTCATCACCGAAAATTTCTCATCTTAGGAGGTTTGGATGCAAGGTTTATGTACCGATACCACCTCCGCAGCGTAATGCAATGGGCCCACTCTGCAAGACTGGGATATACGTTGGTTATGAGACTGCATCCATAATCAGGTATTTGGAACCCATGACAGGAGATTTGCATACTGCCCGCTTCGCTGATTGCTTTTTGATGAGGATAATTTCCCGTCATTAGGGGGAGGAAATCAACCCGTTGATGAAAAATGTCAGGAAATTACGTGGGAAACCACGGGAATTCATGCACATGACCCGCGCACTAGTGAAACTGAAAAAGAGGTCCAGAAGATCATCGACTTGCAAGCATTAGCAAATCAACTGCCCGATCACTTTAGTGATTTGAAGAGCGTGATTAAGTCGCATGCGCCTGCACGCAATGCACCGGAGAGGGTTGAAATACCAAAAGAAAGTAGAATGTATCCCTAATCTCGTCTAGAGACCTCAGAAAAAATAATAAAGGACGAGAACTCCGGTTCCTCGAATCCTTAGTAACCGGGGATGCCTGGCGAAAAAGGATAAGAGGGATTTATCACAGCCGATCATTGGAGTCCCCCAGAATGAGAAGGGGGGTCATTTGAGACCTGGCACAAGTATGACACCTTCAGAAAAGGGCATACCGGATCTGAATATCCCCATCGGCATGGATATGTGCGCACACATCGGAGCCGAAAAACTAAAGGGACTTGCCACCGCAATTGAAAGAAGCGATGCGCAAGGTAAAGCTCCAGCAGAAGCAATTGCTCCAGAAGAAGCAGCTCATGAAGAAATAGCTATAAATTATGTGCACACGGGAGAGTCCCTGAATAGGACAACAGCTAATATCGATATCTACTTCGCAAAGTAAATTGCCACCATCATCGATCTTGATCCCGAGCCTGCATCGCTCGCTGAATGTAAGAAAAGATTAGATTGGGAAGATTGGAAGAAGGCAATAGCAACTAAATTGCTATCTCTGAACAAAAGAGAGGTGTTTGGGCCCGTATGCCGCACACCTTCCCACATACACCCCGTTGGGCACAAGTGGGTATTTGTTCGAAAGAGAAATGAAAGAAATGAAGTAGTGAGATACAAAGCAAGGCTGGTAGCCCAAGGTTTCACTCAACGTCCTGGAGTTGATTATGAAGAAACATATTCCCCGGTCACGAGTGGAATTACCTTTAGATACTTGATCTCAATGGCAGTGAACTTGAACTTGGAAATGAAATTGTTGGATGTTGTGACTGAATACCTTTACGGTACCTTGGATTCGAAAATTTATATGAGAGTCCCTGAAGGAATCCCTCTCCCGAACCAAGACAGAGCAAATAGAAATCTGTACAGTGTGAAACTCAGAAAGTCACTGTATGGACTAAAACAATCTGGAAGAATGTGGTTTAATCGCTTAAGCGATTTTCTCTACAAGAAAGGCTACACGAACAATGAAGACTGTCCTTGTGTATTTATACGGCGATCCCAGATTAGATTCTGTATAATATCTGTGTATGTAGATGATCTGAATATCATCGGGACAGCCGAAGACATAAAAGAAGCAAGCTCCTACTTGGAGTTAGAATTTGAAATGAAAGATTTGGGCAAGATCAAATTTTGCTTAGGCATGCAGCTTGAGCATGTCCCTGAAGGAGTCTTGGTACATCAGTCGACCTACACCCAAAAGGTGCTTGAAAGGTTTGGCTTCGAGAAGGCATTTCCCTCGAAAGTACCGATGATCGGTATGTCTTTACAGCAAGAAAAAGATCATTTCTGACCTAGGGAAGAGGGGGAGGAAGTCCTGGGACCGAAATTCCCATACTTGAGTGCAGTGGGAGCACTCATGTACTTAGCAAACTGCACTAGATCGGACATTGCATTTACCATGAACCTCTTAGCAAGGTACAGTGCAGAGCCCACCAAAAGGCATTGGCAGGGCATAAAGGACATTTTCTGATACCTCCAAGGAAGTAAGGACCTTGGATTGTTCTACAGAAAGAATCAAGATCTGAACTTGATTGGCTATGCAGATGCTGGGTACCTGTCGGATCCGCATACCGCTAAGTCACAAACAGGCTATGTATTCTTGTGTGGCGGAACTGCAATTTCATGATAATCGTCTAAGCAAAGCCTGGTAGCTACTTCGACGAACCACTCAGAAATCATAGCACTGTATGAAGCTGCATGAGAGTGCGGATGGCTCCGCCGAATGGTTCACCACATCCAGCAGTCATGTGGAATGAACATTGTGCAAACCCCCACAATTATCTATGAAGATAATGCAGCTTGCGTTGCACAAGTACAAACGGGCTATGTGAAGAGTCATCTCACAAAGCATATCAACCCCAAGTTCTTCTATGCACATGAATTGCAAAAGATGGACGAGATTAAAGTACTACATACTAAGTCATGTGAAAATCCCGCAGATTTATTCACTAAGTTACTCCCCGCATCTAGCTTTGAAAGGTGCGTGCGTGGAATTGGAATGATGAGACTTAGAGAAGTGCAGAATTCAGGGGGAGAATTCTCACAAGCCCGCTAGTAAATCTTGATCATGAAGATTAAGTACCCAATGAATAAAGTCCTGAAGACCAAATGAAATTGGGTGAATTGTACTCTTTTTCCCTTGACGAGTTTTCCATGAAGTTTCTCGACCAAGGTTTTTAATGAGGCAATTCGTGCATCGCAGCATCACAGGTATCATGTACTCTTTCTCCAAAATTTTCCCAAGGGGGAGTGTTAGGAAACTGGGCCCACGGCCAAAGTCCTGACATATTTGGGCACCCCACCGTAGGCTATAAATAGGGACCTATACCCCCTCATTATGTACACATGAATGAAAGCAATAAAGAAAGACCAGGAGTTCTCTCTATCTCTCTATGTGTTCAATCTATTCTTCTGTGATTCTGTGATTGATTCGTTCTTGTTCTAAACAGGGGAATCGCTCGGACTGGTCGCCAGCGACGGTTCCTCAACACTTCCATCCAGACTTCGTTTTAGTAGAACTATCGAGAGCACCGCGCACCCACTTTCCTCGTATGAGCCCAATAGATCCGTGCAAATCATATGCTAGGCTAGTGCACCAAACAGCCTGACTTCATCTAGGCTAGTTGGGCCTATACCCGAGACTAGCTCAATGGGGGCCACACCCACTTTTTTTATTTTTTTATTCCGATTTTACGTTATATTTACTATCCTTGACTTTGACTCTTTTTTTAATCTAAACAGTTATAACTCAAATCTGTTAGATGAATAGTTATATGTTTTTTAAATAACAAACTCCAATGGCTTTTGTAGTTCAAATTAGTTAGGTCCACTAGATTAAGGGCTAAATATTTTTTATGAGGATTTATAGCATATTTCTTTTTTTAATAGCCAAAATGTGTGTTATTGACTTTTAGTACATAATAGATAGCCCAATTTACTTTTTTAGGATGAATTCATATCAAACTTATCTGGGTTGGTAGTGGCCATGACTCCAACTTGAGGATTTTCTGTGGATTGATCTGTGAATGTATACGTATGCCTATGTATGTGACTCATAGCATGATTCTCCCTGGTTTAACTTGCTGATAGAATGTGAATTTTGTAACCTCAAATGCCATGGATAGTGGTGTTACAATTTAGTTTAGAATTTATTTTATTGTTTATTACTTATTAGAGATCTTTTGAGACGCACAGATATCTCTACTCCTTAAAAATATGAGTTGATGGTCTTTGGTCTATTCTCCCTCATCTCTTCTGAGCTGTCCGATCAAAGATCAGTCGTTCAGATCCGCATGTAGATAGTTCTTCCGCTCCTTGTAGAAAAGGTCGGGCCGACGCGTGGGCCGCGCTCCTCCTCTTCTCTTCCTCGCATCCTCCGCCCCCGCAACCACTCCACCTCCCGCAACCGCCGCCTCCTTCTCTGCCCCGAACCCTCGTGTCACGCCTCCTCTTCCTCGGTGCCCCAACGTCCCCCAGCAGCACCTCATCCCCCGTCGCCGCCTCCCCAACGCATTTACCCACCGCCTCCTCTCCCCATCTGCCCGCCACCGCCTCCCCACCTCTACCTCCCACAATCGCTGCCTCCTTCTCTCCCCCGAACTCTCGTGCCACGCCTCCTCCTCCTCCTCGGCGTAGCCACCAATTCCTTCCCCGCGCGGCAGTGTCTGGTTGTAGTCCTCCAACTTCCCCCATTAGTGTCACATCACCCCGTCGCCGCCTCCCCAATGCATTCACCCACCGCCTCCTCTCCCTATCTGCCCGTCGCCGCCTCCCCACCTCCACCTCCTGCAATCGCCACCTCTTTCTCTCCCCCAACCCTCGTGCCGCGCCTCCTCCTCCTCGGCGCCGCCACCAATTCCTTGCCCGCGCGGCAGCGTCTGGTCGTGGTTCACCAACTTCCCCCAGCAGCATCGCATTCCCCCATTGTCGCCTCCCCAACGCATTCGCCCACCGCCTCCTTCCCCCCCTCTGCCTACCGCCGCCTCCCCACCTCCACCTCCTGCAACCGCCTGGTCGAAGGGGGAAGTGGTCGAAGGGGAAAGTGGTCGACGTCGAAGGGCCATGGTCGTCAAAGGAGACAGTGGTCGAAGGGGACAGTGGTCGAAGTCAAAGATCCATGGTTGAAATCGAAGATCCGTGGTCGAAGTCTAAGCCTTGGTCGAAGGTGGTCGTGGTCGAAGGGGGAAGTGGTCGATGTCGAAGGGCCGTGGTCAAAGGGGACAGTGGTTGACGTCGAAGGGCCATGGTCGAAGTGGACAGTGGTCAAAGGGGATGGTGGTCAAAGGGGGGAGTGGTCGACGTCGAAGGGCCATGGTCATCGAATGGCTGTGGTCGAAGGGGACAGTGATTGAAGGGGGCAATGGTAGAAGTCGAAGATCCGTGGATGAAGCCAAAGATTCGTGGTCGAAGTCGAAGCTATGGTCGAAGGGGGCCATGGTCGAAAGGGGAAGCGGTCGACATCGAAGGGCTGTGGTCGAAGGGGATAGTGGTCGAAGGGGGCGGTGGTCGAAGGGGGAAGTGGTCGACATCGATGGGCCGTGGTCGTCGAAGGGGATAATGGTCGAAGGGGCCGTGGTCAAAGTCATAGATCTGTGGTTGAAGTCAAAGATCCGTGGTCGAAGTCGAAACCATAGTCGAAGGGGCCGTGGTCAAAAGGGGAAGTGGTCAACGTTGAAGGGTCGTGGTTGAAGAGGGCAATGGTCGAAGTTGAAGATCCGTGGTCAAAGTCAAATATCCTGGGTTGAAGTCGAAGCCGTGGTCGAAGCGGGCCATGGTCGAAGGGGGAAGTGGTCGGCGTCGAAGGGCCATGGTCGTCGAAGGGCCGTAATCGAAGGGGACAGTGGTCGAGGGGGTAGTGGTCAAAGTCAAAGATCCGTGGTCGTCGTCGAAGCCGTGGTCGAAGAGGGAAGTGGTCGACATCGAAGGGCCGTGGTCGAAGGAGACAGTGGTTGAAAGGGGCAGTGGTCAAAGTCGAAGGGGGCAGTGCTCGAAGTCGAAGGGGACAGTGGTCAAAGTCACGGTCATGGTCATAGTCGTAGCGCCCATGGACGTGGTCATAGCGGTCATGGTCGTAGTCGTAGCGCCAACTTAGAGGGCACCTGCTGGTTCGTCCACAAGCTCCGCCACTACGAGTTCCCCCTCCAGTTGGACATCCCTATCGCCTACCCCAAGGTCAACCCTGAGATCAAGCTCCCCACCCTCGATGGCAAGACCCACATGGTCTCGTACTCCCCATGGATTGTATCATGCTTTTGACCATGAGGTGTGATCGACGGTTTCCAATTTACGACCACGAGCGCTGGTCGATGTGTTCCGATTTACGACCACAAGGTGTGGTCGATGTCTTCCGACTTATGACCATGAGCACTGGTCGAAGTCAAAGATTCGTGGTCAAAGTCGAAGCTGCGGTCGAAGGGGGAAGTGGTCAACGTCGAAGGGCTGTGGTTGAAGGGGATAGTGGTTGGAGAGGGCAGTGGTCGAAGTCAAAGAGGGCAGTGCTCGAAGTCGGGGCCATGGTTGAAGTCGAGGCCGTGGTTAAGTCGATGTCGTGGTCGAAGTTGGGGCCATGATTGAAGGGGCCCATGGTCGAAGGAGGCCGTGGTCGAAGACGGGGCCGAGCAGGTTGGGCGCCAAGTAGGCTGGCATTGGTAGTCGGGCGACAGGGCACAAGCACACCAAAGGCCTGCCAATGTACGACCACCAATGATGGTCGACCACTCCTGACCTATGATCACACGTGATGGTCGATGACTTCTAACTTATGATCACGAGGTGTGTTTGACGACTTCTGATTTATGACCACAAGCACTGGTCGATGTGTTCGACTTACGACCATGAGGTGTTGTCGATTTCTTCCGACTTACGACCACGAACAGTGGTTGATGTGTTCCGACTTACAACCACGAGGTGTCCTCAATGACTTCCGACTTATGACCATGAATGATGGTCGTTAGCTTCCAATGTACGACCACGAGTCATTGTCGAAGGCTCCTGATTTAGGACCACAATCGATCATCAATTGCTGCCAACTTACGACCACCAGCGATGGTCGACCGCTCTTGACCTACGATCACGCGTGATGGTCGACGACTTCCGACTTACAACGACAAGGTCTGCTCGAGGGCTCCCGACCTACAACCACGAGGTGTGGTCGATGTCTTCCAACTTATGACCTAAGGGGTGTGATCGACGGTTTTCGACTTACTTGACGGATTTAAAACTTTCAGAACATGTTTGCATGTATATTCTAAAAAAAATTTATCATCCGTGAGTTTTAAAATATATAGTATGATAAATTTTAAAAATCCGTAGCAACGCACAGTCATTCAGCGAGTTTGGCTATATGTTTTAAAAAAATAGACCTTGTTGCAACCTCAAATGCCATGGACAGCGGTGTTACGATATTTGCCACGTCATGTGTGGCGGATCTTGCAATGCCACAGGCTTTGCAATGTTTGGAATGTCATGCACTGTGTTGGAATTGTAAAAATGGTTTATTTTTAAAAGTAGGTTTTAGATGATTTTTAAATGAGATAACGGACGGATAGAAAATTTTGATCTAGCGCTACTCGCTGAGTATGAACTGTTGATTTCTGTAGTAAACGAAGAATTCCAATAGCAAAATTTCAGAAATTAAAAAAAAGCAACCAAGTCTGGCCCGCGCATGACGACGCACGGCCGCACGGGTAATTAAGGGCATGAGGATCCGATGTAAGGGGGGATGCACAGCTTGCATGCAGGTTTCCAAACAGGTCTCTTGTCACTCCTGGCTTGGGTACACGGCCAGCGAGCTTCAGTTTGCCAAGGAACAAGAACTGACAGCCACAGGGGTGTAGTAGTGTAGGCACCCTCACTAGTCACCTCCGTCTTCGACCAGCCACCATGGTCGCCGCCGCATCGCTCCTCCGTCTCCGTGCATCCTCCACCGCCGTTCCCGCCATCCGTCAGAGCCAATTTTGTCCCGGCCGAGCGCCAAGCCTGAAGCGGAGCTTCTGCGACCAGCCGCCTGGCCCTCGCCATCTGCTGCTGCTTCAGGGACTACCACCATGGTGCTACGCCGAGCCGGACCTCTTCACCGCTCACCATCTGCTGCTGCTTCAGGGACTACCACCATGGTGCTACACCGCGCCGGGCCTCTTCACCGCTCATGTACACCAACGCTTGCTACGCTGCTTGCGATGAGCCAGGCAAGACCGCAAGAGGCGCCCGGAGCATGATCTCGATGGTGGTCAGTATAAATATATTACTATCATATACACGTGTATCAGCGCTGTGATTTCAACTTAATTTTAACCGGTGATCGACGCAGGGAAGTGGCTTTCTTTCCTCTGCATGGTCCTCGTTAAGCTGATCAACACGGGGACGATCTTGCTCGGCAAGGTTGCGGTAGACGGAGGGATATTTGTTTTTGCATTGTTATGCTATCGAAGATCCTTGGGTGCTATTTTCATTCTGCCATTTGCTCGTGTTCGAGGGGTCAGTCCGACAACCGCGATTGCTTGACGGTACATGCATGTCTATGTCGAACTTTTGATTATGGGGGAACTTGTAATTGCTGTATTACTACATATTTGAATTGATGTAAGTATTTCATTCTGCAGGGACAAGTGGAAGCAGTTGGACTGGTCTGCATTCAATGGATCTTCCTCAACTCGTTTGTTGGGTGCGCACTGTTTTACAAAATACTAATGTTTCCGGCCGGTTTCCTCTATGTAGTTCAGTATATCAGATAGCTCCCTTTTCTAGAATATATTTGCTGCGCAAGATCATTGCGATTTTCTTGACAAATCATTACGGTTCTTTTAGTTATTATTATTATAGTATTATTATTATTTTGCCATCAGATATTCACTACCCATGGCTATGTACTATTATGGCCTGAGGAACACAACAGCAGCCTCGTATGCTGCCATCTTCTCTAGTTTGACTCCACTTGTCACGTTCATCCTATCAGTGATATTCAGGTATGGTTCGACATCGCTCATGAAGAACACTTGCATAAATTTAGTTATATTCCCAAATTCTAATGCTTGATAGAAGGTGGATATCAAATGTGGGCTGGCTCTGGGTGAAAGTTGGATTAATTCCATTCCACCCTATCGGCATCATAATTGTGTGTACGTACTACATGGATTTTTTTACTGTCAATGTTTTTTTAAAAGAAAAATTACTTTCGTCCCTTCAGTATGGAGAAGGTAGGCATAGGAACCAAAGCAGGAACCGCGAAGATAACTGGAGCTCTCTTGTGCTTCGGAGGGGCAATTTGATCAGCATGTATAGCGCGAAGGAACTGTTCTTCTGGACTACTACTGAGGTTGCAAGTTACCGCAAGGCAATGGAGATGGCCATGGGAAGTCACTAGCGGCGGATCCAGGATTTCATTAAGCCCAAGGCTATGGAGGACTGAAGACCGCTACTACCTAGGCTAGAGGAAAGGTTATGCCTCAGACTTACCTAGGTTTGCACTAGTAAATATCTCACGTCCCGGGCTGAAGCCTAGGCTATCATAGACCTCACCACTACAAAAAATCTAATATTAGATGCCACATCACAGACGGTTCCTCAAAACCGTAAGTATTAAATATATTCACAGACGGTTTTAATTTAGAGACCGTCTATGTTGTTGCCAACGATAAAACCCGTTTGTGAAGAGGTAATATCACAGATGGTTCATGGTTATTAACAAGAACCGTCTGTGATATTACCAAATATCACAGACAGTTTTTAATTTGAACCATCTGTGATACTACACAGACGGTTTGTAATACAAATCAGCTATGATAATTATGTCATTATAGATGGTTTTTATTAAAAACCGTCTGTACTAATTCCACTATATTAATTACGTGCAGACCCGTCGACCATCTGTCTTAAATTCCAGATTTAGGCTGCTGCTTTGAGCTGGAGGCGGGGCTTTGAGGCGGCCATTTCGTGAAAGAAGGGTATTTGGCAAGAGTGATTGTAGATCCATTCAATTCTTGACTATCTATTGTTTGTAATTTGTTCCTAATTGCATTATAATTTAGATCTGTTGTTTTTGGTGAAAGAAGAATTGAAGATGGTTTAGATCAAGCTAGCTTGATGTAGAGAGAAGATTATTTACATCTAGTATGGTTTAGGGTTTAGTCAATTCATAGTCTATTTCTACTTAATTTAATTAATTATTCTTGCTAAATATAGCAATTTTCTTACAAAACATACGCAAAATCATTAATACAAAATGACTTTGGAACCATCGGAGCAAAATCAGAATTACATGTATATTTGTTTTCTTCATCAAATCTCATTGTCAATATTCCTAAAGATTCGACGTATTGACAGTTGAGAAATTATATATAGCTACTTTAGATCGTATATATCTTGTATACTAATTAATCAATTCAATATTTAATACTACATTGTTATATGCGTAACGTAAGACCAAAGCTGAATATACGTTGGGAACCGTGTGAGCGAAGAGTACATTAATGGCGTGTCTACTTTTATAAGAGATGCCAAGGAGGATATGCTGAATAAAGGGGTGGAATATATATATATATATATATATATATATATATATATATATATATATATATATATATATATATATATATATATATATATATATATATATATATATATATATATATATATATATATATATATATATATATATATATATATATATATATATATATATATATATATATATATATATATATAGTATAAATAACAGGGGCACCTAGGTGTCTGGACACCTAGTCTCCTTACCTTTGGATTGCTTTTAGATGCGTGCTAGTGTGATTGAGACTTTCCATCCATGATTATATATATATATATATATATATATATATATATATATATATATATATATATATATATATATATATATATATATATATATATATATATATATATATATATTGTCCATACATTGACTGCGAGAATCTAAAAATATTTAAGAACTGAGCATAGATTGTAGCACACTTGATTCAAAGAGGTTTCAAAATGGGGCGTGCATGTTGGACCAATCATGATGAAGAGCAAATTTCCTTAAATGCTGAAAAATGGAGCTAATTTCACCATCTAACCTAGTTCTATCAAAGATACGCTTCCCTTAAATGCTGAAAAAGTCCCATGTGCATGCGTTGTATAAAAGGGTCCCTGCCAACTATTGACTGTTGATCTGTTCTAATTAACTTCTAAACGTAGGCTGCACTCGGCATGGCGACAAAAAATTGCTTGAATTTGTATGTTGTGTCCAAGCAAGGCCCTGTCTACACATCAATGTTCAGCAGCTTATCTGTCGTCTTCACCATATTGCTTGGCGTTTTACTTCTGGGCGAGAAGATAACTGTTGGAGGGTAAGCTAACAACCAATGATTTATAAGGAATTTGTGAATATTGTACAAATCGTAAAGAGTTTGAAGTTGCTAATGATTTGCCATATATCATTTCTGTAAGTTTAATAAGTTTGTTTTTAAATCCGTACCATTTTAATTTCAAAAAACATAAAATAAACAATTTCTCTTGAAATCAATTCTCAAGATCATAATTGAAATTAAATTACAATTTTCTGCAGAAAAGCGGGTTTTCATTTATAGTTTGATTGCCTGTTCTTTAACGTGATAAGGACCAACTAAGGATTAGTTGATGCGTAGGGATGGTCTGATCTTTCCCGGTACGTTCAGCGAGGTTTCTTCTCCTTGGATAGAGTCTTCTACTTGTCTTGATGCAGCAAACAATATTGATAAGGGCAATTTGCACTAGTATGCAAGGCGCACACTAGAAGCAATCCGCCGAACTCCCTAAACCGTGAATTCAGCAAGAAGACATGAATTAGAAGGGATGAACCTTTTAGATTCAATGGGCAATTTCAAGAATCTCCTACTCTTGCTTTACACCAACCCAGCAAACTCCAAACGAGAAAACCTTGCACTCACGCAATCTGGTCGCCACCAACCATCATGACGATTTTCTTCTTTATTTCACTAGTATAAAAACTTATCATATCATAGCCTAAGTTGCAATGGGGCTAAGGCCCTAGCCTTATATTGGTGCACAATGCACGGCCTTAACTAAAACTCACGCACAACCTGGTCTAAGGCCAAAACAAACTCCAATACGAACTAAAAAGGAAATATCTAAACTACTACCACCGGATTCTCTCTCAATTTGTGACATGACTATGAGGATTTCATGGCTGGCACCTTATCCATTGTATGGGGATTCGAAATAGCTTTCCAACGAGTCCAAGAACGCCCAAATCGAACTCCGTTTGTGAAAGTTATGGACGTTTTAGTATCGGTCTTGCCAGCTGTCCCGAACCGAGTCCGAACCGTATTCAAATCTTTATATGTTTTGTTTTCTTGTTCAAGGGGCTTCCAAATCCGTTTGAAACCTAAAAATGAATCCTTATCAACCTTTGGAAAACCATGGTGTGGTCAGATTTTATCCTTACTTGCATTGCAATATTCGGACTCTTTATGTTTGACAGGTCTTGCACGTCTCTCCGAACAGCTCGTGCAGCATCCAATGAAGTTGCCATAACTTTGTGTAGGAAGCTCTAATCAAGCGCCGTTCGATTCGTTGGAAAGTAGACTTCATTAGCTTTCCAAATATGTATTTTGTGTGCATTAGAAACCTCAGAATTGGCGTTGAAAACTTCATGAACATTGTGGACAGAACTGCAATCACGAGAACTTGATTGATCTTGTGTCTTCCTCTTTAGCAAAACTAACTTTCTTTCTTCTCCATCCACACCTCTAATTCCATGCATTGTTGTCTTATTTACACTACGAAAAGGAGGAATCACATAAGCATTCGCACGAATTAGGATATTCTTTTCTCTCCCATAACCAATTTCTTCTTTCTCCTTACGTAATTCAGTACTACTAAGCCTTGTAACATCAGATTGCATAGATAAAGGACAAATCAATGTAGCATTCACACTCTTGACCACATCATAACGGCTTCTAAAAGCGGCTTTTGGCTTTTGCTACAGTACTTAACTTTTAAAGTGAGTATTTTCTCAAGACGGGGTCTACAAGTTAATTGTAGTACACGTTAAAATCTCAGCATCTGTATCAATCAAAATCATAAGTGAATATCTCTCTATATAATCTTTGTCACAAACAGTTAAAATTCAAAAATTTCAGCCAAAAACCATAATCCACAACCATATCAAACAGGTCCGAAGTTTAAAAGCCCACGTTGAAGATATAATGTGATGTATTGATGTGCGTTCTATTGACTTGTACGTAGCTTATCCGGTGCATCTCTGGTTATTATCGGGCTCTACTTGTACCTGTACGGGAAGGCTAACGAGTTACCTTCAAAAGGTTCACCAGATTCGGAGTAGGCATGCAAGGCTAGTCCAAGCTTCTGTGGTCCCTCCCTTCTTGCTAGCACTTGAAGACGTTATCGAAACTAAAGTAAGTGGTGCTCTCTTGGGCTTTTAAGTATTAGCTTTTGGGTTTTTAGTACTGTTGTGGTTACAGATCAAACAGAGAGAGAGATATAGTAGTGGAGAGTTAGGTGAGCAATGCTTAAGATTTCCCCATAGCCTGTATCGTGTGTGTGTATATATATATATATATATCCACATGGGGAGTGTTTTTACAACCTTGCCCTTACACCTGAATATCCCCCTCAAGGGTATTTATGTTATTATATATGTCCCATTTTGGACCTTACAACCTTCTAACAGGCCGGCTGGGCTTAGGTGGGGCCCACCCCTACAACAGGAGCCTCTCATGGTGAAGAGCTTTACAGGCCGAAGCCATGTTGCCGAGCCACTTGGCCCCCTCCGTCCCTGCGGCCTGTGACCTTTCGCGACTTCGGGATGAACTTGTTTTGGCAATGTGTCTGCGCCCACGTATTGGACGCGGAGTCAAATGCTCTGTCACAATCGTCCATCAGGCACGGGGTGTGAGTAGCCGGCGGGCCAATGTGCGTAGGCGAAGTGGTCCGGGAACTAGGGTCCGTCCTTCGCCTGTTGGGTTGAACCAGAGGCTTGAGTTGTCCTGCAGGCATGAAGTCACTTCGCGGAGGTGGGGATGGTGCCGAAGTCAAAGCCGGGATGGCTAGCCCATGGCACGCCAACAATGCATTAACGGCTCTGAAAATGCCGCCGGGCGCTTGTGCGCGATGGGAGGTGGACCGTGTACGCTGGTTGGGCTTCCGTCAATTGCGTTTCCCGTTGGTTGCACCCCCGCCAGTTGCACTTCTGCATTTAGGACTTCTGCTGGTTGCGTTTCCCGGCCTGGGGCGCAGCGGGTATATATATGTGTCGTCTTCCTGCGCCGTCCTTCATAGTGCCGCAGCCGAGTACGGCTGAAATGATCTTGGTCTCGAAAATAGGCTACCTCTGTTCATCAGCATTCTTTGAAAGGACTGTTTTATAGCATTGTTAGTGCTTAATCGATGCGGTCATAGAATGTTGATGAACAGAAGGATGCCTATTTTTGAGTTTCGAAAAAACTTATCTTCGACCCGACGCCGGGTGCTTTGGTCCGCCAGTTGCACTATGCTCCTACGTATGACGCGCGTTCCGGGGACGGCTAGGATGATCTTGCCCTCAAAATAGGTCTGCCTCAGTTCATGTGCGCTCTCTAATGGCAAAGGGCGGTGGTGAACTGATGGAGGCCTATTTATGAGAGTTTGGTCAAAGCCTACTGAAGATGACTGGTCACGCCCCCCGATTGAGCGCGCGATCGGTTGGGTCTCCGGCGTTTGGGGGCTGCGAGTTTGCCGCCGAGCCTTCGGGGTCGGGGTGGTCCCCGGCTCCGCTGCAAGTGTTCAGTCGACGAGGGCTCCAGGGCCTTTGCGCGGACCAAGGACGGGGGGTCCTGCTATGTCCCATGGCTTGTAGGCGGTGTCCAGGTGACGGTGCGGACTATGCCGACGTTTGCATGTCTTTGGATGGCTCCCTCTGCGTGCGAGGCCGAGGTGGAGGCTGGACTGGGCTCCGAGGTCGGGACGTCGAGGTAGGCGCCGGGGTCTTCCTACGTGCTTGAAGTCGAAGTCGCCCCTCGGAGGTGAAGTCCGTGCCAAGGCCGACGCTAGGGGGACTAGTCAATGGCCTGCTGACGCCGTATTGATGGCCCTGAGAGTCGTGCCGACACGCAGCAGAGGATACACCACGTCATGCGACCTGCATTCATTGTCGAGGGAGCGGACGCGTGGCGGAACGCGATTGGCGCGTCGTGCGCTGTCAGGCCATTGCACGACCGTGGTCGTGCGTCTGTTTCTGACAGGGCATGACGCGCGTGGGTGGCTGTGCCGCTTTGGCTTCTATCGTGGGGAGGCGAGCGGTTCGTTTCCCGCCGGTTACACTTTCCGGCAGTGCGGGAGATGAAGGGGCTTTAAATACCCCCTGTGGCACCACGTCTGCGCTCTCCCCGTCACGCCTTCTGGTCCCTTTTCTTGCACCCTGCTCTCTTGCCTTCTTTGCCGCCGCGCTGCCCCCGTCGTCGTCCAGCTCCCGGAGAATGATGGCACATAGCGAAGGACGTGCTCAGCAGGCCGGCGATAGCGCCTTCTCCCGGCGGTCGTCGCCGCTCGAGGTGAAGTACACGCTCGAGGGGCGCAATTCATCGCTGGTAGACAAATGGTGGGTGGCGACGGAGAAAATGGAAGGTACGTGCTCCCGCGTCTTGGGCCCGACGCTCGCGACGGAGGAGACGATCCGCGCCCTGCTGCGCAAAGGGAAGCTATCGGACCGCCGGAAGGTGCGACTGCCCGCCAGCGGCGAGACAAAACCGCACCCCAAGAAGTCGGAGGCGATCGTCTTCGTCGCTTACTTTGAAGCCGGGCTTCGCATCCCGGCCGCCATGATTGTCGGCGATGTCTTGCGGACCTTCGAGCTTGAGCTGGCGCAAATTAATTCGAACGCGATAGCCCGCCTTGCCGTGTATAGCTGGGCCTTGCATATGAAGGCATGCTGGCCCAGCGACTTGCTGTTCGCCCGGTGTCAGCCAAAGAAGCAGAGAGACGGGACGTTCTCTAACTTCGGCAGCGTCAACTTCGTCTTGCGGTCGCCGTGCGGGAAGATCATCCCCGCCAACTCGACTCGGGCGAAGTGGGAGCCAAACTGGATGAAACGGTGGTTTTACCATTGTGTGGCGAGCGGTAGCAGCCTCGAGTGCTCGGGCTGGCCAGGGGCGTTCAATACCACGCCTGGCACGCTGATCGACGACGAGGACCGACGGAGGGCGCGGAGGCTCGTGGGGATCGCCGCTCGCTTCAACATGCGCGACCTCGCCAAGGAGTTCGTCATCTATGGCGTGGCGCTGATTGCCGACGGATGGCACATCACATCTGGGAGCCTTTGGCGCAACAATGTCCGCCCGTCCGTGTCCTCGCTACCGACACCCTCCGACCCTCGTGAGTCTTGGTGGAGCCTTACTTTTCTCCTCCTGCCTATTGGACTGTCTTTTTAACTCCACCTCTTGCCGCCTATAGGGATTCTCCTGGAGGACGCGGAGCGTGTGGTGAGCATGTTCCTCAGACTGTATACGGCCAAGGAGCACGGCCTGCGCGCAGCTGCGACTGTGGAGGTGGAGCTGGGGTGGATAAACCGTGTGTGCGAGGGGAAAGGACTGCCATCTCGTCAGAGCGCTCGATCCTCCGTGGTTGCACCTGGTGCACCGGCTGTCACTCCTGTCAGCTTTGTTGTTGCCAACAGTGCGGCAGACGTCGACTCCGACTTGGCGAAGTATGCCGATTCGGAGTTGGAAGCAGATGCGGAGGACGAAGGCGAGGGGTCCTTGGGCGGTGCCAGGGACCAAGAGCTCAGTGCGGACAACCGGGAGGGGGAAGCTTCCTCACCTGCGGTGGTCGCTGAGGCAGAGCCGTCGCCCGTGGAGGATGCTGGAGCGGAGTCTTCGGCCGCAGTGGTTACTGGAGCGGAGCCCTCGCCTGCGATGGTTACCGAGGCGGAGTCCCCGCCTTGCTCCCCAAAGGTGAAGCAGCCGCGCACGCGATCACCCCCTCGCCCAAAGAGGGGGTTCGCTGTGGCGACCAAGGTCAGGGGCCTGTGGGACTCCGACTCCAACACTGAGGCCCCTGCCCCGACGTCCCCGTGGCTCCCTCCGGGGCTGTGGCTACCGGGGTCAGGAGCCTGCTGAGATTAGACACCGACATGGAGGTCCCCCGGTCCGGAGGGTCAGCTTTGTCTGGGCGCATCGTCATCCCTGCAATTCCGTCTGAGGCTGAGGGAACGCCCCGGTAGAGTCCACCAGCTGATGCTGAAGATAAATTTACCTCCCTTGGCATGATTCTGTGCTGTGTTCGTAGGGCTCTAACCGCTACGTCTCTTCGCAGCGGCACGCCTCCCCGAGCGCGAACAATCTTTGGGGCACGGGGATATTCCTGTGGGAGGGACTCTCGACGCTCCCAAAACTGTTGTGGATGCCGCGCGCCCGAGCCTAGCGGATTTCGTCCCTCGACCGGAGGTGCTGGGAGCATGGCAGGGGGTCGCGGATAATGCGGCCGCGAACCTAGATTGCCAGGCGCTGCTGATATGCGGGTCGGCGCTCCTTGGAGGTGCACTGGAGGTCTCAGAAATGAGGGTGAGTGTCTGACCTTTAGCGATGCGTGGTCCTTTACAAGTTTGCTAACCGGTTTATCGTACAGACCCTCGCCCTTGGCCGGGCGTTGCAGGCGGCTCACGCCCGCGAGCGGGGGGCGTTAGAGGACCGGCTGCGCGCCGCCGAAGAGGCCCTTCGCGCAGCTGAGGAGGCGCACTCTGCCAAGGATGACCGCATCCAACGCTTGGAGGCGGAGCGTGCAGAGGTGATTGCATACGTCGAGGCGCTCGTGGCGGCGGCGCGATCAGCGGCCAAAGAGGCGGCACGGCGAGCAGCCGCGGAGGAACGGGACAGCCTGCTTCGGTAAATCGCTCCACTGGAGGAGGAGAAAGGTCGCCTCACTGCGTCTCTTGGGGAGCGGGAGCGGGCTCTGGGCAATGCCTCGCTGGCGGCATGGGACACTATGCTGGCTTTGGAAGGTGCCCTTGAAGATCTTGTCGCCGAAGTGCCACCTCGCTCCTTCGGGCTCGAAGAGCTGTCGCGGACGCTTCGTTAGATCGGGGATGCGTCCAACCTCGCTCGCAACACCGCGACGTCCTTTAGCAACCACTGCTCGTACATGACCTCGTGCCTGGCGTGTGCGCTTCTCCGACACCGGGGCTGCCGGCATGTTGACGAGCTGGCTGACCCCCAACTGGAGATGCCGGCCGGGGCCGGGGTGTTGTCTTGTGTCATGCGCGCTGTTCGCCCCGCTGTTCGGGTTTTCCACGAGCGGATTTGGGAGTACATCGGGGAGGCCGCGGCGAAGCTAGAGCTACAGCAGACCATGTACGGCGAGGGGAACCTCGGCCGATGGCTGGATGAAGTCCCATGGCGCGACGAAGGTGGTGTCGATGCCTCGGGGCATGGTGCGAACCCACAGGTGTGACACCGGGGTTCTCGTGTGTTGGTGTGCGTTGTAATGTACGCGCCCCTCTTATGAATAAAGTGGAAATTGCCCCCATATTCTGACCGATGTATCCGTATGCTTCGAGCAGCTGCCCAATAGGGACTGATTGCTAGTCTCCGACATCATAACCCGGCGCCGTCTTCGGCATTGGCAGTGGGCTGAGGACTCTCTGGACTTCTGGGCGAGTCGAACTTCGACGGGCAAGGCTTCGGCGCGAGAGGTCGTCAAGGTGGAGCCGGACGAGTAGCGTTCCCAGATGCCCGAGGACGCTTATGCATTACATCTTAGGGGATGTTGATCGGCGGACGCCTTTGTAAGCATTCGTATACGGAGGCAATAATACTTGTCCCCGTCGCTTTTCTTGGCCACGCTCTTTTGCGATTCCTTCATAAGATTTGGCCCTCCGTTCTCGCGCTTAGTAGCCGAGGTGGGTGCTTCGAACGCTCCGTCCTTCAGCCGCCAACTTGGCGACGGCGGAGCTGGCGCCTAACCGAAGTAGACATGCGAGCGCTCCGTCCCCTACCCTTCGAAGTGGTGGCAGCGGAGCTGACGCCTAGTCGAAGTAGACGCGCGAGTGCTCCGTCTTTTCCCTTCGGAACGATGGGAGCGAGGCTGGCGCCTAGTCGAAGTAGATGCGCAAGCGCTTCGTCCCCTACCCTTCGAAGTGGTGGTAGCGGAGCTGGCGCCTAGTCGAAGTTGACGCGTGAGCGCTCCGTCCTTTCCCTTCGGAGCGGGGCTGGTGCCTAGTCAAAGTAGATGCGCAAGCGCTTTGTCCTCTACCCCTTGAAGAGGTGACAGCGGAGCTGGCGCCTAGTCGAAGTAGACGCGTGAACGCTCCGTCCCCTATCCTTCGAAGTGGTGGCAGCAGAGCTAGCGCCTAGTCAAAGTAGACGCGCGAGCGCTCCGTTCCTTATCCTTTGAAGTGGTGGCAGCAGAGCTGGCCCCTAGTCGAAGTAAACGCGCGAGCGCTCCGTCCTCTACCCCTCGAGGCTGACCCACGGGCAGAGCCGCGTCCCAGCGCTGACGACCTCCATACTTTCTATCGTGGGGCGCGCGCGGGGACAACATCCGCACGTCTTGTTTGCGCTCCATGGGGTGCGCGCGCGGGCTAGCCTCTGCTGCGCCCTATCTACACCCCGTAGAGTGCGCACGGAGGCAAGCCTCTGCTGCGGCCCATTTACACTCCAGAGAGCGCGCTGCGGAGACAAGCCTCTACTGTGTCTTACTTATACTCTGGAGAGTACGCATAGGGGCAACGCCCACGCGTGCGCGGTCATCCGCGTCTTGTTTATACTCCGTAGAGTGCGCGGGAACATTAACCACGCCTTATTTATACTTCAGAGAGTACGCGTAGGGACAATGCTCATGCGTGCGCAGGAACATCCGCGTCTTGTTTATACTCCGTAGAGTGCGCACGGAGGCAGACCTCGACGCTGCGTCTTATTTATACTCCGTAGAGTGCGAGCGGAGGCGAACCTCGACCCTGCGTGGTATTTATACTCCGTAGAGTGCGCGCGGAGGCAGACCTCGATGCTACGTCTTATTTATACTCTGTAGAGTGCGCATGGAGGCGGACCTCGACGCTGCGTCCTATTTATACTCCGTAGAGTGCGCGCGGAGGCGGACCTCGACGCTGCGTCCTATTTATACTCCGTAGAGTGCGCGCGGAGGCGGACCTCGACGCTGCATCTTATTTATACTCCGTAGAGTGCGCGCAGAGGCGGACCTCGACGCTGCGTCTTATTTATACTCCGTAGAGTGCGCGCGGAGGCAGACCTCGACGTTGCATCTTATTTGTACTCCGTAGAGTGCGCGCGAAGGCAGATCTTGACGCTGTGTCTTATTTATACTCCGTAGAGTGTGCGCAAATGCGTGTCTTTGTTTATACTCATGGAGAGTGAGCGCGCGAACGCGTGTCTTTGTTTATACTCACAAAGAGTGCGCGCGCGAACGTGTGTCTTTGTTTATACTCACGGAGAGTGTGCGCGCGAACAAGTGTTTGCAGGAAGTAAGACTAGCTTCGCAAACGGTGAACTTTATTGAATTCCCGTTTGCGCGGGTGAGCGATTACAAAAGATAGGGTACTAACCGCTAATCGCTCGAGGGCAGGAACAGCAACGACTGTCGTTGCCGTGGCGGCGAGGAAGGGCACGATGGTAGCCTCTACTGCTGGAGCGATCCATGTGGGAGCCCGGTGAGGTGCTTCTTGAAGCCGTCGAGGGCCCTTGCGCTAGCGTGCCCAGTCTAAGAGTCCCGTTAGACCTCGTGATGCGGGCCTCGGGTACCGAGCTCTATACGCCGGGCCATATCCTGGTCACCGTGGGCAGTGATGATACCTCACGGGCCCAGGAGCTTCATGCATAGGAAGCTGTGGTGTGGAACTGCCCCGAAGGAATTGAGGGTTGGTCGCTCCAATATGGCGTTGTAAGGGTACGGAATATCGACGACGTCGAAGGTGACGTCTTCGCTCCTCACGTTGTCGTCCCTGTCAAAGGAGACCTGCAGGCATATTTGGCCCAGCGCCCTCAGGGGCTGGCCTCCGAAGCCCTGTAGCGGAATTCCCGAGGGGCCCAAGCGACTTCGGGGGATCCCCATCAGGTTGAAGGTCGCTACGAACAAAATGTTCGCGGAGCTCTCTCCATCGACTAGGATGCGCTTAACGTTGCACCCTACGATGGCAACCTGGATGACCAAGGGATCCTAGTGGGGGAACTCTACGCCCTCGGTGTTAGTGGGCGTGAAGGTAATTTCATACTGCGCCCAGTCCGGCGGTGCCTGCGCCGGGTATGCCGCCACGTGGTGTAGCCTCCACGCATAGGCCTTCCACTGCCGCACCGAGGCGAACTCCAGCGAGGAGCCCCTAGAGGCGATGTTTATAACCCTGCACTGGGCTCCCTCCGGGGCTTGGATTCGCAGGGGCCCTCCTGAGGTTGCTGCATGTGGGCTTGAATTCGCAGGCGGCCCTCCCGAGGCTGCAACCCCTGATCCTAGATCCGCATGGGGCCTTCCAGGGGTTGCTGGACGTGGGCCACGATGGGCGACTGCACCTCGAGATTTCTATCCCTAGCGACGCTTTGTCGGAGTGCCGCGATGGTGGTGCATGCTCGCGTGTCGTGGCTGCCTCGACCATGTACCTCGCACCACTGACATGGTGCTGGTTGTCAGACCCGAATTTTTCAATCCAGAATCTACTGTGTTTACTGCACTATTCCCTGGATCAGTAGATAGTGCACACAGGTACGTTGCTGAATCACATCATACATCGCATGACCATTAATAATATTACAGAATTAAAATACACCACATCGGGTGAGAGTTTACAAAAGGGGCCGCGTAGGCCAAATGTCTTCATTACATCAAACAGCGGAAACGAAAGCAAAAGTAAGACCACACCACAGGCAAGCGACTGATGGGTAATGTGTGCATTATATATTACCCAGACTTAGACAATATACGCGCACACCGCTGTAGGTCAAACTTGTCCATGTTCTGAAGACGTAATCTACGCCCTAGTTTCCTTCGTTGCTTATCCCTTCAGTAGTAGGGGCGTCTTCATGGGCATAGTGATCTTGAATACCTGTTTCTGTTTTTGGGTATTGCAAGTGTGAGTACAAATCCACCGTGCTCAACGAGCCAACACACAGAATGCAATATTTATCATGCTCAGCTTATCAAAGGAAGGCTTGGGCTTATTTTGTTTTGCGTAGAGTGCTTTTGAATACAATTACTTAAAAATTCTCTAAGACCTAGCAATTTTAAACTCATGACTTAAATTTGTGAAGTAAGTCTATCTTATAATCGACACAGATTCCATCCACCGTTACATGGCATCTGCACCATATAGCATCTTTCAGCGCTATAGCCGCTTAACTTACCACTGGGACGATACCCAGGACAATTCAAATCAGGACCATCTGCAGCCCTGCACTTTTCCAATACCACCCACAAGTTGTTTTCGAAACAGAACTATATCTAGTTAAGCCCCCATGTCTACCCTTGACCGTGGGCACGGCTATTCGAATAGTTTTGACTCTGCAGAGTTTGTACACTTTCACCACAAGAGACATTCAACCCATTACCCCACATGATTCCTTAGCCATGTGGTCGAGAAGACTGTCACAATGACTGTTCGGAATATCTAGCTCCTTTCGCCATCTCACCCTATGGGCCGCTCCCACTTGCGATGGGTCCCATACGTTGCACGGGATGTTTCCCACAGTTACTAACGCAGCCAGGCTCCACTCCCCGCAACGCTTAGAACTGCTGGGAAACTTCACCCTCCACTTGGTGTCCCTTTAGGCTTCCTTGCCCTTGCATTACCCACACCTAACCACTACTGGTGGATGAGCCTGGGAGTTTTGATAATGCTACTTAGCCAAGTTGTATTTTACAGACTTGTGGTTGCACTGTTTTACACGGGATAACATGACAAGATTTGGTCCTTAGGACTACCTGGATGGTTCTACCACATTTCACATTTTGTGCATCCACTGCACCTCATACCAGCCACCAAACCATCCACCCAGGTATTACAGCAATATTGGGGTTTTTCAAGAGTGTAAAATAACATATCCACATACTCCAGTCTTTCCCACCAAGACTACCCAGATCATTTCATAATTGCAAGTGATAAATTTTTGCAGTATTTATGTACCCCCGAGTATCTAGCCATACTAAGCAACGCAATATTTATATGGACTTATTTGCAAAAGATTCACCATTTTAATTTTGCTACGGCGACAAGGTTGTAACATCCCAAAATTTTAAATTTGAAAATGTGAAGCTTTTGAATTATTTTTGCAATATATTTTATTGGAATTTGGATTTCTTGGAGTTTTCCTGACTTTGGTTGAGGTTCTAAAAATTTAAGAAATTCATAAAAGACAAAGACAAACATTAGTAATACCAAAAAAAGTGAATATGCAAATAATAGAAAACTAAAATTTGTAAATACGAATTTGAAAAGATGATCCAGTATAAGAAGAGAGAAACCTGAGTTAAAAAATATATATATAAAATCTCATTTTGAAAATAACGGCATAAATAGCTCTCATTTAATGGTTAAAAATTTAAAGCTTGAATTCTAAATGCCATCCAAAAATTAGTAAATTCTAATGCAAGTTAAAAGTTCAAAATCAAAAATCCACAGTCCAGAAAATAATTAAGCCTATCTCTAGTTTTCTTCATTTTTCCCTACTCTCTATTACATGTGGGCCCCACTCCTAACCTCCTCTCTCCCGAACTCCTCTTTTCTGCCGGCTGGGCCCTCTTCTCTTTTCCCGTTTCTTTCTCCCCCACTCACTCCATTTCTCTCACTGCCAGTGGGCCAGCCCCCTTCGCTCCTCCTCCTTTCTTTCTCCCTCCTGACCGCTTCCTTCTCTGCGCCGCAGCTCCCTTCCGCCCCGTGGCCTCCATGCAACCTCGCGGCCCACGGTTTGTTCCCCGTCTTCCCTGGCACCAACTACCCGGTCCCACGTTTCCGGCTCCTTCGTCACCCTCCCTGCGCCCCATCGTGTCACCGCGCTCCAGCGTCACGCCTGTGCCTGCATGCCGCGTCGCTTCACCCATTTAAGCGCCCACGCAGCCGTAGCATCGCACGAGACCCCGCCTGCTTGCGCACGTCGCCCAGCTTGCGTCATGCCTGGTCGCCCCATCCCCTCTCCCGAACTGTAGCAATGCTAAGCCGACGCCACCCCGCCAGACGCCGCTCGGAGCTCCACGGTGCCCGCCTCCTTCACCGCCTATAAAAGCCATTGGAGCTCACCAACATCTTCTTCACGCTTCCCTAATCCTTCCACCGCGGCTAATTGCTCCAAGAACCCCCGTGCTCGTCGGAACGGCTCTCTTCCGCGAAACCGGTCGCCGCCGCCATTCCCACCGTCGCCGCCTCCTCGGAGCGCCCCCGTCCAATTCCTCGCCATGGGAGCTGTGACTTGACGCCCTGAGGTCTCCCCAAGCGCCGGCCGCGCAATTCCTCCACCCCAGCTCGCCGGCGCCTGAGGCCACCACGCGCCGCCATGGAGCTCCGCCGCCGGCTCATCACGGCCCCTCCCCGACTCGACCACCGGCGCGGTAAGCATCCGTCCACCTTCCTCCCGCTCATGCGCGCGCTATCCCCTCCCATCTCCTTCCCGGCCGCCGGCGCATCGCTTCCACCTCACCGACGGCCGCCCCGCGCCGTCGCCGCTCACCTCGCCGCCATTCCGGGCCGCGCCGCCTCCTCCACCGGCCTCCGCAACTCCGGGGGAATCCGTTTTGCCAGCTACCCCCGCCGCTCCGGCCGCCGGCAACGCCAGCGCCGAGCGCCGGCCTCTTCGCTTGTTTTGCCCCAGTCGCAGCTCTGCTTCAACTGAATTGATCCCCCCATGTCACAAAGGGGCCTCAGCCCAGTTGGCCACCAGCACCCGGCCCTACGCTCCCTTACCGAGAGGTAACGAGTTCAACTCCCACCTGGCGCATTTATTTCTTTCCTTTTTTATTTCGTTTTGTTAATCACTCCAACTGAGGAAAAGCTAAGGACAATTAAGAAATAGTCTATGGAAACTAATAAAAAAATTTATAGGACATAAAATAAGATTATTCAAGCTTTAATATTAGATTAAATGTCACACATGAGTGAAAGATTTCATGGCATGGAATTAAATAAGTCTATATATAGGTATATAATCTATCAACCGTTACTATTTTTCTCAGACTCAAACTTTAATTAAAGATAACATTAGTGTACTGATGATAAATAAATCTTAGCAGTTAATTTAGTTAAATATCATAATTTGATACAACAAGCCAGATCCTACTTAAATGAATTTATCCCTACATTAAACCGCTCTGAATAATAAATAAAGATACATAGAATAATGATGAGGGTTGAGTCAAAGGGCACCTTTAACTGCAAATTATGTTGGCATATCTATTAAAACCTTTTGGATCATTAGTCATTAAAGTAACCTTGCTAAATTGCATTTTAATAAACACGGTGATACTAGAACCACATAAAATAATACATCTCAAATTACCAGCAGTAAAAATTAGTTCGATAAGCTAAATATCATATACATCGCCTAAGGAACCCCTATTCATAAATGGCAACACTCGACCAATAAATTAAACCCTGGTTAGATTTATACATCTGTACATAGGTCTAAACTGACTCGTAGAACCTCATCGATAAATAAAAAAAATAAACGAAGCTAGTAATAACAAGATTGGGTCGTCGTATCCTGCCGTCAGCTATACCAAGCCATCTCTGAACACTAAACAGAAATAAACCCATAAATATACCTTTGTCATGACCTATCCGTTGGCCCCGCATTTGATAGGTTCTCCTGCCAAATCCCACTCACTCCAACCACTTGACCCCGTCAATACTCCGACTTAATAAACATTACCCTTAGTTATAAAGTATGCCTTAACATTTAACATACCATAATTAAACAAACCTCCTTGGTAGATTTAATTAAGTAGCTATATTAATATATGAACCGTATGACAAGCCTTGATAAATAAATTTGGACTAAAAATAATGTCAAGCTTAATAATAATAACAAAGGTGTGGATAGAATGATAATGGTGCTAGTGATAAAATCTTAACACTAGCTTTAGTACATAATAGTATTGAGCATAATTGCATATATAACAAGTTAGGACCCATATGACCGGATCCTAATTCAACTTAAATTTAGCCTAGCCATGAATGAAGATACATAAAATACGATAATGGGATTATTAGAGATTTAAATTTTAATCAACTACCATATATGAATAAATATTGAGCCTTTGCTATTTATCTTAATCTAATTAGTAAGAAAAGGCCTATATCAGAGATTATTCTAAAACTTAATAAAGATATCCAAGTGTTATAATACTTTCGACTAAAAGATTTATAGAATAAGTACAGATCTCATCCATCAGTCCAGTTTGCCTTTACCATAACCTAAGTTACAAGGAATACCTACCCAGTCAGACTCGCACTTCGATACATAAGTCTAACCTAACCCATGGAACTTCCTTGATAAATACGAAAATAATAAAAGAGGTGATCAATAGAAAGATCGAGCCATTATATCCTTCCACCGACCCTGTCTCAAATCACCCGAATCACCCATTAACTCGTAATAATACAAAAATTGAGTTTATTCGGATTTATTTGGATCTCTTGAGTTATTTGCTTTTATTTGGATTCAGTCGTTTGTCGCGTAATTAGAAATTGGGAGTCGTGAAGATCCAGTGGATCAAGCGAGGTTAAGCTCGAAATGAAGATAAAGACCAGAAGCTCAAGAGAAATCATTGTGTGAGCTCAAGACCGCGGTAAACCGCGCCAGGTGAGTCAATACTTTGATCATGTTGAACCTACGTTTTCTGCAAATTACTTTTGTTTAAATTATCAAATTGCATGATGTTATGATATATGCAAATACATGTTAATTTAAGATTCTAGTTATATCCCATTGTGTACTTGGTTAATATTACCCCTCCTTTGAAATATTTGAACATGTGAACATTGTCGCCCTAGCACAAATTATAATAGTAACCTTTCGAAAATAAGTCCGTAATTATATGCCATGCGTAGTATTGTTTAGATACTCATGGGCGCGAGAGCGCCCAAGCATCACTTTTAATCATGAGAAAAATTTGGTTGGGGCAGTCATGGTGGTAATGACTGATAAATGTTAGATATGATTATTTTATGTTTCCAAAAACCCCAACATGCTTAAATATCTGGGCGGATGGTTCGGGGGTATGGTGCAGTGGTGCACGAAAGTGTGGTTTGTGGTAGAACCGCCCAGATACCACTAAGGACTGAATCTTGTCATGTCAACCCGTGTAAAACAGTACAACCACAAGTCTGTAAAATACAACTTGGCTTAGTAGATTTACCGGACCCTGAAAGTCATCCTTCCAGGAGGAGGTGTGGGATAGTGCAAGCGGCAGTCTGTGTGACGGCTTGAATGGGACACTCGCGGAGGGTGAAGTTCTGCTATGGCGGGCTAGCAGGGGTGGGGAGCCAGCTGCTAGACGTTCAGAAGGAGGACATCCCGCACAACGTATGGGACCCACCGCAAGTGGGAGCGACCCATAGGGTGAAATGATGGAAGGGGCGAGGTACTTTGAAAAGTCACTGTGATGGTCTGCTCAACCACATGACTAAGGAATCGTGTGGGGCAACGAGTTGATTGTCTCTTGTGGTGAAAGTGTACAAACTCTGCAGAGTCAAAACTATTCGAATAGCCGTGCCCACGGTCAAGGGCAGACATGGGAACTTAACTAGATATAGTTCTATTTAAAAATGTTTGGAAAATGGGAATGGAAAAGTGAAGGGCGAAGGACTGCCCTGGTTTGGAATTATCCTGGGTGTCGTCCCAGTGGTAGGTTAAGCGTATATAACGCTGAAAAAGAAGCATATGGTGCATATGCCATATATGGTGAACGAAAAATCTGTATTACTATTAATGATATTGCATTCTTTTCACACATTATGATTTGGTTCAAACTGCTAGGTCTTAGGGATTTTGAAGTAATTGTATTCAAAAGCACTCTACGCAAAAATAAAATAACTCGAGCCTTCCTTTGGTTAAGCCATGCATACTATTTATTTGCATTCTGTGTATTGGCTCGCGGAGCACGGGGTCGAAGTGCTCACGCTCGCTTTTGCGACAAAATTCAGAATCAGGAGTCAAATCACCTCGCTTCAGCAACAAGATTGGACAAGCTGGCCGAGAAGATGAAGATGTCAAGGGCTAGGTCGCGAACCTCCAGTTGGCTGCCTGTGGGCATGTCCTGAAGGTCCCACTTGCGTGCTTCGTTCTTCCGCTGCTGCAATTTCATGATTTCGGCCTAATCTGCCCATGAGTAAGTCTACTATTATATTTACGCTTCCGCATGATATGTATTTTGATATTCATTTCTGTAACTGTGAGCACTATCTACTGATCCAGGGAATAGTGCAATGAAATCACAGAGGATTCCGGATGTTAATATCTGGGCTCCTACAAAGGTTCATATGTCCAAATTCTCAACGGAGTATTACTAACAAGCACAATATTAGGTGTATAACTAACATATTTAAAAGTGAATATAATTTACCACATAAAATTAGCAGCATGCATGTTAATAATTTAAGAGAAATTAAATTTGCATAAACATGGGTTCAACATGGTCAAAGTGTTAACTCACCTTGGTCATAGTGGTCTGGTTCTTGGTTGTCTTGAACTTCTAGGGTTGCTGCCTTAGCTTCTTCCTTCTGAGCCTCGTATGCTATTTTAACGTGCGTGGAATTCGAAAAAAGAAAATCAGCAAATCAATCAAAATATCACCAGAATTTCAAATGAACTCTAAAAATCATGATTTCAGTTCCATTGGTTAGATATTGAATTTAGATGAATTTAGAAATTTTTTTTCACTCAATTTGGAGTTAAAATGAATAAGTTATGTCCATTTAAAGTTCTCAGTTTGATTTAATTCCAGAAAACATGAAATCTCTGACAGGTGGGTCCCACTGGTTATTTTTAATTCATTCTCGTCATTTTTATTTCCATGTGTTGTATCTGCGATAGGTGGGGTCCTCATGTCAGTGAGACCCATGGTGCACGATCTCTGACAAGTGGGACCCCTCTGTCAGTGGCCACAGGTGCTATCGGCCACTGACAGGTGGGACCCTTTGGGCTCTGGACCCACACGCCAGCGGTCAGCAGTGACAGGTGGGACCCAGGTGTCAGCGGCCTCACAGACTGGCAGCTGCTGACGAGTAGGGCCCGGCTGTCAGTCCGCAAATTAAAAGAAATGACTCAACCTCAGCGCTGCGGAGCCGGGGGCTCGAACGCGCGCGGTCGAGGGAGTCGGGGGGAGAAGAGATAACGCTGCTAGCCATCTGGTCACTCGGGTGTTGCTTACCCATATAGGGTAAGTAATCCCTTTATACCAACCTTGCAGAGGGGCCAAGCAGAGGTGGTCGGAGGCGACGGTGCCGGCGGCGAGGGGCGGCCGGAGGGGTGTCGGGGTGGATCAAAACAGGTTGCGGGGGTCACGGTGGTGCCGAAGGTGATGGCGGTGAAGGTCGAGGTGCGCCAGAGCTAGGTCGGCGGCGTGCGGTGGCGGCGGTTCAGGAGGGAGCTCCGGTGTCGGCGGCGTACGGGCAGCGGGAGCCTCGGGTGAAGGTCGGAGGTGCTTCGCCTTGCTCCGAGGATGGTTCGAGCGGGCGGAATTGGATTTTTATGGTGGGAGTTGGCGAAATTGGGCGGAGGATACCAGTGGCCGGAGTTCGGGGAGGAAGGGGCGCGATGGTGATTGGGGGGCTCGGGGTTTAATTGCGGGACGTGGGAGAATGTCTGAGGTGTGGTGGAGCGAGTGAGGGGTACCCCAGGCTTTATAGGCGAGCGCAGCGCGGCTGCCAAGGCGACGACGTGCGCGCACGTCGGGGATAGGCGGCACGGTCGGGTGGCGTTGGCAGGCGGCGGCGTCAGCGGTGGCAGCGGGCAGTGGGGGTATGGTCGCACGGTTCGAGGAGCTCCCGCACGTCGCTGCCCAGCTGAGCTCCCGCACCGTGTCGCCCGGCTTTTGACCGGAGTCGAGCGGCGGAGAAGAGGCCAGGCGTGCAGGGAAAAAGGAGGAGGGAGAAGGGGAGGGGCGCGCGGGATCGGGCCCTGAAAGCATCTAGGCCCCTAAAATGGTTTTGGTAATTAATGAAATTATGTGAATATGGGACTAACGTGTTTTATGAGCATGCTATTGGTTAGTCTACTTATGAGCGACGAGATGCAAGCCAAAAGATATCTACGAAGACCAAATTGGCTCAAGACAAAGGTATACTTAGCATAGGACCCTTTTGATTTTTACCGGTCTTAGGTGAATGGTGGAAGACCGGATTATAGGATAGATGATCGTACCATCAAGAGGGATCTTGGCAAGTAGCTTGAAAACATACTTCTTGTGCCATATGGATCAACATTGGAAACTTGCATCCATCAAAAATCAGTTTTAAAACAAAATATGTGCTCTGTCTGGAAGGGCGGTAGTACCGCAGTTTTGAACGTCAGAACTACCGGAGAGCGGTAGTTCCGCGCCCAAATGCGGTAGTACCGGCGAGCGGAAGATCCGTTTCTTGAGCGGATCAATTTTTCCAGAGAGCACCCGCGGATGCACTTAAGCTCTTGCGGGAACGGAAGTACCGGCCACTTAAACGCCGGAACTACCGCACCGAGCGGTAGTACCGCATTATGAAGCAGTACTTCCGGAGCCCGGAAGACCCGAAGGGAGAGCGGATTGATTTTTCTAGAGAGCACCCTCCAGATGAAGTCTGGATTTTCCTGGAGCGGAAGTACCGGCGATTTTAACGCCGGAACTACCGCTGTGTGCGGTAGTTCCGCTGCCCAGAGCGGTACTTCCGGAGTCCGGAAGATCCGACCTCAGAGCGGATCAATTTTTCCAGAGAGCGCCAAAATTGGGACCTTTTGGAGGTTGGCTGGAGCGGTAGTACCGCGCCGACTTTGCGGAACTACCGGATTTCCTGACAGTGCAGCAAACTCAGTCCATTTCTTTTCAATCTAACTTAGCTATACTCCTTTAATTCTCATGATGCTTTCTTCTTATTTCTAGATGCCTAGAACAAGAGCCACTGCCAGAAAGTCATATGCTTCAGGGGATTCTTCGGAGATTCCTTCACTTCCATCCCCTGAGGCAATCCAAAAGACAGCCCAAGATAAAGGGAAGGTACCTGCCTCTGAGCCTGAGTCCGACTCCGGATCTGAGACGGAGTTTGAGCAGCCACTGGCTGCGAGCTCTCCCATGGAAGAATCTGAGAAAGACTTGGCTGACAGGGAGGATCTTGATATTGATCTCAAGAAGATTACTGCCGACGAGTACGCTCAACTTCGTCACAAGAATCAGTATGAGCTCCCCTCCAACTCCATAAATCCAAAGTTTCACACCAAGTTCCAGGAGAAGATTTTTGATGAGATGTATGGAAAGGATCGCCAGTTTGCAGATCATAAATACATTGACTGGGATCATATTGACAGCATTGACAAGTATGACGGGACATATAGGTTATTCCGGGGAAGCGGTATTCATTAGCTTGTGGCTAAGAGATGTGATTACAATGAAGAATTCATTCGTCAGTTCTATGCTATTGTGCATGTTACTCCAGACCATGAGCATATGACATGGATGACAGTATGCACAAGACTAGAGGCCACTAAGCATGAATTTGAGATAGCATTAGGAGCGGAGCTAAGTGCTTTTGAGAAGGTTTATGACAAGCCCGCTCTTAACATACATGCCATGTACCCCTACTACAACACTGAAGAGAAGTATGTGCTTGGCAAGAATATTGGATTGCTTCCCATTCCTAGTCTGGTCAACCGCATCATCAATCATACTATTCTCCCAAAAGGCGGCAACTATGATGCCATTCGAGGTCATGTCTGGAACATCATTGACTACATTATGAAGGGTGAGAAGTTTGATGTCGTTGATGTGATCATGAGGGAGATAGTCTCCTGCAAAAATGATCGCAACAAGCGCATAAATTATGCGCCCTACATCATGGCATTAATTGACTCCAAGTTTCACTCTCGTGGTGGTCGAGGTGGAGTGCATAAGCCATACAAGCCAAGACCGGAGCCTCCTATTCCCACCAGTGTTCGAGCTCGACAGTCGGCAGATCCAGGAGCAGGCTCATCCTAGGGAGCAGCAGCAGCAGCAGCAGCTCAGCCACAGAAGCCTGGCCAGCCCTCTCTCTTTCAGGTTTACTCTTCCATGCTTGAGGAGTTCTCCACCCTCAACTCGCGACTGGACTCCATTGACAGCAGATTGACTTCGCTAGATGGTCGAGTTGCAGCTCTTGAGCACCCTCCATCGCCTCATTGCTACACTCGTCGCCGTACCTCTCAGGATTGATCTCTTTTTGGTACTTGATGCCAAAGGGGGAGAAGATTTAGGAAAGATTGGGGCTTACTTTTGGTCTTATGGGCTTATGGGCTTATATCTACTATCTTTTTATTATTGTCTTTAATGGTTGTAATGAACTTATGTTTGGTCAATGATCGCTTGGATGTAATGGACTCTGAACTCGTTTTTTATCTTTTGATCTTGTGGATGTAATGCACCTTATGGTCATAAATGTTTATGCTATTATCTGTTGATCATCTGTGCTTGAATATCATTTCTCTCTCACTTTATTTCATATCTTTGTCTTGTGCATCTTGTATGAAATGTTATATTTTATTCATGCACATGTTTAGGGGGAGTCATCTTCCCCTTGTGGACTCTAAAATGAGATAGTTCATTTTATATATCTTCTCAAGTTTTATTGCAAAGAACTTCTCTCATTTAAAGTCAATATGGAATATACAATTGTTGTCAAACAATTTGATATATTCAAAACTTTTATCTCTCATAAACTTGGGTTGTCATCAATTACCAAAAAGGGGGAGATTGAAAGCATCTAGGCCCCTAAAATGGTTTTGGTAATTAATGAAATTATGTGAATATGGGACTAACGTGTTTGATGAGCATGCTATTGGTTAGTCTACTTATGAGCGACAAGATGCAAGCCAAAGGATATCTACAAAGACCAAATTGGCTCAAGACAAAGGTATACTTAGCATAGGACCCTTTTGATTTTTACCGGTCTTAGGTGAATGGTGGAAGACCGGATTATAGGATAGATGATCGTACCATCAAGAGGGATCTTGGCAAGTAGCTTGAAAACATACTTCTTGTGCCATATGGATCAACATTGGAAACTTGCATCCATCAAAAATCAGTTTTAAAACAAAATATGCGCTCTGTCTGGAAGGGCGGTAGTACCGCAGTTTTGAACGTCAGAACTACCGGAGAGCGGTAGTTCCGCGCCCAAATGCGGTAGTACCGGCGAGCGGAAGATCCGTTTCTTGAGCGGATCAATTTTTCCAGAGAGCACCCGCGGATGCACTTAAGCTCTTGCGGGAACGGAAGTACCGGCCACTTAAACGCTGGAACTACCGCACCGAGCGGTAGTACCGCATTATGAAGCAGTACTTCCGGAGCCCGGAAGACCCGAAGGGAGAGCGGATTGATTTTTCCAGAGAGCACCCTCCAGATGAAGTCTGGATTTTCCTGGAGCGGAAGTACCAGCGATTTCAACGCCGGAACTACCGCTGTGTGCGGTAGTTCCGCTGCCTAGAGCGGTACTTCCGGAGTCCGGAAGATCCGGCCTCAGAGCGGATCAATTTTTCCAGAGAGCGCCAAAATTGGGACCTTTTGGAGGTTGGCTGGAGCGGTAGTACCGCGCCGACTTTGCGGAACTACCGGAAAGCGGTAGTACCGCAAATATCAACGGCGGTAGTACCACGCCGCCAAATCCAACGGTCACTGCAGAACTCTGACATAGCCATTCTGGCGCGATGATTTGATTGCGGTAATACCGGCCCCTGGGGGGCGGTAGTACTGCTCGACCAGAATTTTTTCTGGAATTTGTGTCAAACGGCTAGTTTTGGTTGGTGGAGGCTATAAATACCCCCACCACTGCACAAGGGCTAAGGTTAGAGACCCATTGCACATTCCTTGAGCCCAAGAGCATTCATTCCACCCACTTTGCAAAATCTCATAACTCCAAATTCAAATGGAACACATTGCAAAAGTAACTCAAAAGCTTCCCATTTTTAGATTTACATTTTTCAGGGTGTTACATTGGTCATCGTATTCCACGCGGGTTCTATCATCGCGACCCCCGACCGTGCCCCCCCCCCCGGCGAGCCCTGCCGTCGCGGCCGGCGAGAGCATTGTCTTCGGAGCCGCACTCAATGTCGAAGATGTAGCGGGCTCTCCGAGACTTCTGCTGGCCGTGCTTAGGCTTGTCGCCTGACAAGTCCTTGTGTTGGGCATCCTTGCGCTCGGGGGCGTCCTTCGATGGCTCCTGCTTGCGCTTGCCCTTCGAGAAGCCCTCCTTCGGCGAGTCTCCGTTCTTTATCGTGCCCTCCGCCTGATTGGTGTCTGAGTCGTCACCTTGGCACCGCCGCGCGTCTTCTTCCGCTCTGGCGTACTCTTCCATCTTGTCGAAGAGCTTCGCCACCATCTTGATTGGCTTTCACGCGTTGTATTCGGCCAGCGGCCCCGGGCGAAGGCCCTGTACCGCTGCGTTGATGATGGTTGTCTCGTTGACATTCTTGACTTGGCAGCGGACCTTCGTGAAGCGCTTGAAGTACTCCCGGAGCTTCTTCGAGGGTTTCTGCTTGACGGCGAAGAGCTGATCCGCGTCGACGCGCTCGACGTAGTTCCCCTGAAAGTTGTTGTAGAGGCGGTCGCGGATCTGTTCCCATGCATAGATGGAGTTTGGCTCTATGGTGAAAAACCAAGAGAGCGCCACTCCCTGTAACGCGAGGGGGAGTCCCTTCGCTTTCGTGGTGTCGTCCCCGCCTGCAGCTTCGATGGCGGTCTCGTACACTCGCACGAACTCCCGAGGGTCCGTGTCGCCTTTGTACGGCTTAATGGCTCTAGGAAACTTGAAATCCTCCGGCCACGCCGACTGCTGCAAGCCCGCAGAGAGTGGAGACTCCAGGTCCACGCGTCGCAACGAGACGGGGCTGGACGTGGGGGCGTCGTGGCTGTCCGCTCGTTCTGGTGTGGGCTCCGGCGCGACCACCGGCGGGGTCTGCTGACTCCGAGCCTCTTGCATATCCCACACAGCTCCCCAGAGATCCTCTAACTCCCGCTGGAGCGTGCTAATGGCTGTTAGCAAGGCGCTCTCCGCTGTTGGCGTAGCCGGAGTAGTCGGCGCGCCCGGTCGCACTACCGGGACAGTGGCGACCACGGTTTGCGCCCCCGGGTTGCCCGATGCGCTGATGTGGTAGACTCCGGAGTCGATGACGAGGCCCGTGTTGCCGCCGGAACCGCTCACCGCTCCCGCACCGAGTGTAGGGACGGCGGCTGTGCCAACATGGGCGCCGGCGTTGACGCCCTCGACTACCCGGTCGACGCTACCGGTGTTGACCGTCATGCTCGCGGTGGGGTCGCTTGTCTCGCGCGGGGCAGGGTCGGACATCACGTCAGCAGTGGAGTCGATCGTCGTGCGCAGGGCAGGGCCGACCATCGTGCCAGCAGGGGCGGGGTCGATCGTTACGCCATGAGCGTCGATGTTCGTGGCTGCCGCATCCGCGTGGTCGTCCACTCCCGCGACCGCCAATGCCGAAGACCTAGTGTTGACACGGGACTCCATCGTGCTCCCCTTCTTCTTCTTAGCCGCCGATGATGAAGCTTTCTTCGGTGCCATCCTTCTTCATATCTTGAGGCTTGCTCTTGTCCTCCCCACGGACGGCGCCAACTGTTGTGGTTACAAACCAAACAGAGAGAGAGGTATGGTAGTGGAGAGTTAGGTGAGCAATGCTTAGGGTTCCCCATGGCATGTATCGTATATATATCCACATGGGGAGTGTTTTTACAACCTTGCCCTTACACCTGAGTATCCCCCTCAAGGATATTTATGTCATTATACATGTCCCATTTTGGGCCTTACAATCTTCTAACAGGCCGACTGGACTTAGGTGAGGGCCACCCCTACAACAAGTACTATAGCATTTTTTACTATAGTTGCTATTAAATTTTTTTAGCGTAATTAAATATAAAAAATTATATCATCATGGATAATAAAAAAACACAAGAGAAAAAAAGGTAAAGCTAAAAAGTTAGAACCCAGAAGCAAAAGCTCAAATAAGTGGGCTAAGCCTGCAACTATGTACCCGCAGGTTGAAATCACAAATCTATCTTTAGGAGTCCCTTTGCTATTAAGATCATAATATCATATCACCCTTTGGTGGTCTAAGTTTTATGGAGTAATAATTACATCTATATAAATAAAAAGAATTGATGGTATTTAAGGGACTTCTTTCATTTTGAGATCAAAAAAAATCCTACAACAATCCTAAAAAGAAAAATCCTAGAAATTCTCTCATTAACAAAGAAAAAAGAGAGAATGATCTACCTCGCTTATTTTGGTGGGACCAAATTATAACGGTGCAGATTAGTAATGCATTGATATTAGATTTGTATAACAAATATAGTTGTATTTTCAAACATAGAAATTAAGGTTGTATAAGAGAGATAATAATATCTTAATATCTAGCTACGCAATTGCATGAGTATTTATGCTAGTTAACTATAATTCTCTTTTTCTCTCTCCGAAGCTGTAATTCTTTCAGTTACTTGTACTAGTACCTTTTGATGAATGATAATATTAATTGTGCGCACACAGTTGATCTAGGCATGTTTGGACGGGGGGTTTGGATTCAAATCCTTAGGGCATCTCCAATGGTTATAGCTAGCAACTAACTATAAGACTTCCACATCATCTATATAGTACACACTAAAGTTAGCATTCTAAAGAACTATCTATAAGGATAGCTATTTGATGCTTACATGCACACACAGAATTTATGGAGGCTGCCTCGTTTGGCGCTATAGACTATCTCTAGAGCTGTAGAGAGCTGCGTTCTCTTTCTTCATTTAATATCTTCCACGTAGGACAGTTGATGACATGGACTCTCTTGTAGATAGCTGCTATAGACCCATTGGATTTGGTTCAGATTTCAAACTGAATTCTAAAAATTCCTAAAGCAAATCCCCTCGTTCAAACGAGGCAGTACTCAATATTTTCACCGTGAGACCCAACCACATCCTCTCTCTGTCCTGTTGTCAAATTTGGCAACCGCTCACTAGACGAGCTTCTGTTTCTAATTTCTAACTTATAATTTCTAATTTCTTCTTTTTTGGCCTTTTGGTTTTTTTGCCTTTTGTGTCTTTCTTTTTTTTATTTCTTTGTATTGTCTATAATAATATAACTTTTATTTATTTTTTAAATTTTATTACGGTGAAAAGTTACTAATAACTACAGTGTATTTTCAGTCACAGTATAAAATACGTCAACCACGGAAGTGGACTCCTCTTCTGCATTCCTTTGCTCTTATCGTGACTCTCCATCTCAATGGCATTGAAGGCCTTTTCTTCTAAAGTGCTACTAGTATGGCCTTGTTTGGAATAAACGATTTCCAGTCCTTGAGGTATATGTACTGTTTCCTGCTAGTAATCTTTTGTGCCCGAAGTTAATTGTAATACAAATAGTATCCTTTTGGGAATGTCCAGCTTGTTGCTGCAGTGAATGTGGCCCATGCGAGATATGTTCCTATGCGAACAAAATGACCAGACTTCCATAAACTTCCTGCGTGTCTTGTATCATTAATGGCAGCCATTAGTTGTCTTTCCATAGGGAAGTGGTAAGAGTACTTCAGGGATCGCCAAAAATTGTACTCCTAGCGTGGCGCGTCTAGCCTCTCACTTGACCTTGCTTTAGGTCGGCTCTCTCGCTATCGCTATATCCACTCGGACGTCGCTTCATTCACCTACTCTGACCCGGGTAAGCTAGACAGGACTTTTGTTTGTTCGTAGCTAACCTTTAAACAGAATTATTTTTATAAAACAAAATCTATAAATTTATTATAGTAAACATCCAAAATTATATATGAATATCTTTTTCTTCGTACTCTCTCTCTCATGAATAGCGAAAATTCAAAAATTTTATCCAAAACCTATAAGCCGTAGCCCAAAAGACCAGACCATATTCGGCAAACCAACGGAATTTCCGACACACTTGGACGGCTAGATATTAAGATACTATTGTCTTTTTCTGAAGTAGACCTACATGCATGCTAGTGCCCCCACTCAATTTTCTAAATTACATGTAAATTTTTTTATATTTGTGAAGAAAATATTGTAGTTTTTTAAATTATCAAAGAGAGTGCCCTGCTCAAACTGTGTTCTGGGTCTGCCATGGTCTTTATTATACAATTGCAATATCTATGTATACTAGTTGAGTACCTATGCGTTGCAATGAAATTCAAATAGTAGCATGACATGTAATTTAAAATAAATTAATCCATAGCTCCAGCTTAGTTCGCAAAACTGAAAAAATAGGATTATAGGACATGAAGTGACAAAGAAGAAACAAGAAAGGGCACTAAAGCTTACATGAGCCCTGTGATGGAATATGCTTTATTAGGAATCACAGTAGCATAAAAAATGTAGAGAAGAAAGTAACAATAACATAATAGATCATTGATCACCACACTATTCTATAGCTCTAGATTACAGGTAGTCATTTTAATGTCTACAAACACAGCAACTTCTATCGAATGTTTTCATGTTAGCTTTTAGTTCACATCTCTCACTGCACTCTTGACAAGAACGACAATCACATCCACCATTTGAAGTGAAGATTGAGTTCATCTTTCTTGGTAGATACTGGATTCATTTGTCAATGACAAACAATGAAGATATCTTATTATGACCTACCAATCGATTGCTACATTATAGGCGCGGCCATCATCTTCGCTCCATCTGACAACCTCACCAAGCCAAGCACCGAGGTCCATCCTCACACCCAAGGTCCGCTTCAAAGCGATTTTCGCTGTGGTGTTGCCAATGTACCCCCATATGCAGTGGTGGAACGCTTGAGCGGACCGACGTATCACATGCAGCATCTCAGACATCGTGCTCTTCCCAGCAGGCAGGTCTAGGTGGGGATGGGCCAGTTTGCCCATGTGCAAGCAACCCCGATGATGAAGCAGACCAAGAATCATCTTTGTCGTCACAAGCAAGTAGTGGTTGCCATAGTACGTGGTCCCACTACCACAGCTCAGATGGCAGCCAAGTCTTCTCTTCCTCCAGAATAGCAATCTACCACAGTAGGCCCTCACGCTCCTCAATGACTGCACACCGAGCTTGCTCCGCAAGTGTGCGTGCATCCATGATAGCCTTCGCGCCTTCCACCTCTAGGAAGTGGATGTGTTAAACCTTGGCCTCCATCGTGACCATTGCAGCCATTGTGGATCACCAGGTGAATGACACCTTTGCCACTGCAGCGGTTACTTACTCCTATAGACCACTCTGTTCATGGTGTGTTACAGTCTATAGAGCACGAGCCGGAGCAAGAGCCTAGGCAATATCTATGTGCCACCAACGAGGCAAAATGAGCAAGGAAATCATTTTCATAAACATACCTTCATCCCCATCACCTAGAGAGTGCTTTCTAGGAGCTCTGGCCTGTAAGAGGAAAGCATGTGATGATTCATAGCTGCATCTGTGCAGTCCATCGCCCCCTAGAACACCCTCAATGCGTCCGACCAAGGGACAAAGTCCACCATGCAAAGCCGTTGGGACTCCGAACCGACGGCTTCAGGGATGGTTGGGTCCGATGACATGTCCATGGTGGTAACACCAATTAGGTCGTAGCCAGCTCCATCACTAGAACCTTGTGCATGTCCTAGAGATCAAGGACCTGTTGGCACCGGTGATAGTGTGGGAGAGCAGATCGGAGAGAGCCTCACAAAGTTGCAATAGGAGAATGAGTTGTTTGTACCTGTAGCTCGGCTTGGAGAGGCTAGCCGTGATGCAACAGCACTTGTGGACCCCTTGGTGAGACTAGCCGAAGCAGTGCCAGCAGCGATCGCAGCAGAGACCGCCTTGGGAGGGGGAGGTCACAATCAGAGCTAGAGTCCTTGACGTGTGCTACCAGAGCCACTCAGAAGCCCACGCCCGTGATCACTGGGGGAGAAGACACTTGAGCATGTTGGAGTCTTTTTCGCGCCTGGGGTTTCTAGATCTGAGAGGAAAGGGAGAGAGGGAGAGGGTACCGACCGTCCGATTGCGTGGAGGAGGAGCTAGCCATCGCGGGTTCGGCGGTGAAGTCTGCGCACGGGCAGCGACGGTCGGAGAAGAGGACGGTGGCGGCGGCGTAGATCCGGCGACGGGGACGGCGATGGAGCTTCCCGCCGCTGACTGCGCCCCTCTAGATCGGTTAGGGTTTTGTCTGGTGAGGATTGCGGCTCAGGCGAACCTCGTAAGTCGAGCCACCGGCCCCCACCCTCTATTTATTGCGCAGCGCGACGGGGGCCCACCAGCCATGAGATGGACTGGGCGCCCCCGATCAAGGCGCGGATCAAGGCCCGATTAGCCGTTGGGCTAATCGGCTGAGATCAATCTAACATTCTCCCCCTTGATCTCAATCTATGCTTTAACTTTAATTACTTTTGACTTTACTCATTCCATCACAGATTAGTGCACAGAACATGTCTCATCGTCACGGTCGATCGCCGATAGATTTAACAGCTACAATACACCTCTCTGTTCTGAAATAGTTACTTTAATCTTTTGGGCCATCTTTTAGTCCAGGAATCATAGGCTTTCCCTTAAACCCATGCTGTCTACATGTTCTCTGAACACGTTGGGTGGTAAGCCTTTAGTAAGCGGATCCGCTAACATCTTTGCGGTACTTATATGCTCAAGACTTATAATTTGATCCCGAACTTTGTCTTTCACAACATAGTACTTTATGTCAATGTGTTTGGCAGCACTACTTGACTTATTGTTGTGGGCATACATTACTGCGGGTTCATTATCGCAATACAACTTAAGTGGTCTATTGATGTCGTCAACCACTTTTAAACCGGGTATGAACTTCTTTAGCCAGTTCACCTGCCCCGTAGCCTCATAACATGCTACAAACTCGGCATACATTGTGGACGATGTAGTGACAGTTTGCTTTGAGCTTTTCCATGATATAGCTCCTCCAGCGAGAGTGAACACATATCCGGATGTTGACTTTCTATCATCGCCCGCATAATCAGAGTCTGTATACTCCACTATATGGAGTGAATCTGATCTTCTGTATGTCATCATGAGGCCTTTTGTTCCTTGCAAGTAACGCAAGACTTTCTTTATCAATTTCCAATGTTCTATTCCAGGATTGCTCTGGAATCTGCCAAGTAACCCGGTAACAAACGCTAAGTCAGGGCGTGTACACACTTGAGCATACTGCAAGCTTCCGACAGCTGAAGCATATGGAACCGATTTCATTTGTTCGAGCTCGTACTGGTTCCTGGGGCATTGAAAATCCCCATATCTGTCGCCCTTGACTATAGGTGCAGGTGAAGGACTACTTTTATGCATACCAAATTTCTTTAAGACTTTCTCTATGTATGCCTTTTGTGATAGTCCCAATATCTCTTTGTTTCTATCCCGATGAATTTCGATCCCTAGAACAAACGAAGCTTCACCAAGATCTTTCATATCAAAGTTTGAGGACAAAAACTTCTTTGTCTCCAGTAGTAGACTGACATTACTACTAGCCAGTAGGATATCATCCACATACAGGATTAGGAAGATAAACTTCCCATCTTTAAACTTTGCATAAACACAGTTGTCCTCTACATTTTCTTTAAACCCAAATTTTCTTATTGTACTGTCAAACTTCAAGTACCACTGTCTTGAAGCTTGCTTTAACCCATAGATCGATTTCTTTAGGCGGCATCCCATTCTTTCATTTCCTTCCACGACAAAACCTTTCGGTTGTGCCATGTAAATATTTTCCTCCAAATCCCCATTAAGAAATGTCGTCTTTACATCCATCTGATGTAACTCTAAATCATAATGTGCTACTAATGCCATTATGATTCTGAAGGAATCTTTACATGAGACTGGAGAAAAGGTCTCATTGTAATCAATCCCTTCTCTTTGCGTAAAGCCTTTTGCCACAAGTCGCGCTTTGTATCTTTCTACATTCCCTTGGGAGTCAAGCTTTGTCTTGTAGACCCATTTACAGCCTACTGTTTTGGCTCCTTTAGGAATAATTTCCAAGTCCCAGACTTTATTAGTCATCATGGACCTCATTTCCTCTTCCATGGCCTCAAGCCATTTTGAGGAATTTTCGCTTCTCATGGCTTCTTCAAATGAGGTGGGATCATCCTCCATTTGAAATTCCTCTATATGATAAATCTGATAATCATCAGAAATAACTGATCTTCTTACTCTTTGAGACCTCCTCAGGCCCTCCTCATTTGGTACATCTTCTGTTTGAGGCTGCTGTTGCTCCCCCTCATCTGTGGCAATAGGTTCTATAGGATCCTGAAGAATAGGTCCCTCATTATCATTCATTGTTGCCACAGGAGGAACAATAACAGGTGCTGGCACCACAGTGTCTTGCATTGTCGGTGCAGCGATAGCAGGTAGTGTGAAGAATGGCTCTTGAATCATCGGAGTGGGCGCATACACCCGCTTCTCTTCAAGGTCAATCTCTCGAGCTACCATGCTTCCTCTCATCATTTCATCCTCTAAGAAGACATCGTGTCTCGTTTCTACAAACTTTGTATATCTGTCTGCACAGTAGAAACGAAAACCTTTTGACTTTTCAGGGTAGCCAATGAAATGGCAACTTACTGTTTTGGGATCAAGCTTCCCAAGGTTTGGGTTAAATACTTTAGCCTCAGCAGGACTCCCCCACACACGTAAGTGGTTTAGTGAGGGAACTCTTCCTGTCCACAACTCGTACGGTGTTTTGGGCACCGACTTACTAGGCACTCTGTTGAGAATATGAATGGCGGTTTTTAACGCCTCCATCCATAAACTCAATGGCAGTGTGGAATAGCTCATCATGCTTCGCACCATATCCATCAGGGTACGGTTGCGTCTTTCAGCTACTCCATTTTGCTGAGGTTCGCCCGGTGTAGAATACTGGGCCACTATGCCATTTTCCTGTAAAAACCTTGCAAAAGGTCCAGGAACTTGTCCATATGGGGTATGTCGACCGTAGTACTCCCCCCCACGGTCAGATCGGACTATCTTAATCTTTAAATCGTGTTGGTTTTCAACTTCAGCCTTAAATATCTTGAATTTATCCAAGGCTTCATTTCTTTCTTTGATTGTATAAATATATCCATAACAGGAGTAATCATCCGTGAATGTTATGAACGAGTCATATCCATCCACACTTTTCACAGGAAAAGGACCACAAATGTCTGTGTGAATAATTTGTAGAACTCCTGTGCTTCTTTTGGCGTTTTTCTTAATTTTCTTTACATATTTTCCTTTAATGCATTCTCTGCATTGTTCTAGGTCTGAGAACTCTAATAGAGGAATAATTTCATTCTTAACTAGTCTTTCTATTCTCCCCCTCGAAATATGGCATAAACGACAGTGCCATAATTTCAACGATGCATTATGAGTTCTCTTTCGTTTTCTGTTCGCATTCTCAGGCGAGGATATACGCTCATTCACATCACATACGGAATTCACATTTTCACGAAGTGACAATAAATAAAGCTCGTCTTGTTTAATGGCAAGACCAATGCATTTATCATTAAACATTATTTCACATTTTCCATTTCCAAAATGACAATCATAACCATCATTGTCCAAATTTGAAACACTAATCAAATTCCTCTGTAAAGAGGGTACATAAAGAACATCTCTAAGTAAAAGAGTGAAGCCATCAGCTAGCTCTAAAGAAAGATCGCCAACGGCTTCAACTTCAGCTTGGACTCCATTTGCGACTTTAATGCATCTTTCTTTTCTTTGCGTAGTCCTCGTCGAACGGAATCCCTGTAAAGAATTAGCAACATGAACAGTTGCTCCTGAGTCAATCCACCAAGTGGATTTCGAATATTGCACATACAGGGATTCATTTATATAGGTAATAATGTTCTCACCTTTCTTTGCCATTATCATCTTTAAGTAATCAGGACAGTTCTTCTTGTAGTGTCCTATCTTCTTGCAGTGAAGACACTGATCTTTGTCTACAGCAAACTTATTCTGTTGAGGCTGATGGACAGAGGTTTTTCCCTTGTTCTTTGAGAAGGAGTTACTGTTGAAGTTCTTTTTCTTGTTATCCTTCACATAGTTGATAGAACCATCATGTGAGGATTTAATTCTTTCCTCCTCTTGCACACACATAGCTATGCACTTTTCCAAGTCCCATTTCTCGGGCTGCATATTGTAGTTGACAACAAAAGTGTCAAACTCTTTTGGCAAGGAAGCAAAAACCAAATGAATAAGGAACTCATCCTTGAGAGCCAAATCCATTGGTTTAAGCTTGGATGCCAAGTTGCTCATCCTTAGTATGTGCTCTCTTATGCCACTGCCATTACCAGAGTACCTTTCTGTCACAAGCTGCTTAATCAGCTGTGTAGCATAAGTCTTTGAAGAGCTAGTGAACTGACTCTTTATTTTATCAAGGTACTCTGTGACAGTGTCACACTCTGCGATTGAGCCCACAATTGCAGGCTCAATTGTGTTCTTTATCACAGCCATACATTTCTTGTTGGCTGTGGTCCATTTCTTATACTCAAGGTCATAAGACATCTGTAAGGGAGCATGATCCCTCTGTCTTTTCTGCCAAGCAGTATCATCCTCATTTTGATCCCTCACCGGTGCCATAGGCTCAGTGGGACGTGCTGTAGTGAGGACCCAGTCCACCTCAGCCAAGATAAACGCTAAGTCTATCTTTTTCTTCCACTCTCCATAGTTATCTCCTTTGAGAGTGGGGATCTCTCTTATACAACTCATCAAGTTGTATCCGCCTGAAAAATAGTTCAAATAATGTGAGAACATAACAGCAAAATTATATGCCTTATTTCCAACGTTGGTCAAAAATACGACATACAATTAAATCAATTTTATCTATACATTAAATCTACATCACCGTTGGGCAGAAATAGAAATAATGCATAAAATCATCAATTAAAAAAATTATAATACTGTTATTATCAACGTTGGTCAGAAAATAACAATATCATAAATCTCTGGAAATTATATCTATTTTTCCAAAATTAAATTCTCCTGTTGGTTCGAATTTAATAATGAAAATTAATCAACATTAACTTTTGCAGCGGAAACTGTAATTATTCTAAAAATAATTCATTATACAGAAGCATTATGCTGTACACATTTAATCTCTGAAAAATTAACACGTTGGTGCAAAATTTACAGAGATTTTAAATCAAATTTCAATCAAATTGCTTCTGAAGAACAATAACATTCATTTTTGGGATTTACTGTGCAAATGGCCATTTTGGCCCATCCTTTCGCAGCCGCGGCCCAGACGAGCCGGCCCAACTGGCCACCTCGCGCGCGGACGCCATCAGCGCCGCGGCCCAAAATGCGCCGGCCCAACTGGCCACGAGCGATCTCGGCCGCCCATCTGAATCAACGGCCAGGAGGAAAATCCGCGGGAACAAAAACAACGCCCCCCCAAAACCCTATCCCTAGGGGCAAAAAAGCCATGAGCCCCGGGAAAACCGGATCAAGGGCGGAGGCGGCGACGCAAGCGGCGCCTCCGGAGGCGGCTCCCGCGCGCGGAGCGGCAGCGCGCTGAGGCGCACCTGCGGGGGGGGCGACGCGGAGCGGCACCAGCCTTAAGCGGGAGCGCTCGGCCTCGAGACGGCGCGGCAGAGGCGGCGCGCGACGGGGCAGCGGCCGCGGAGCAGCTACGGTAAGGCGGCAGCCCCATGGGGAGGCGCAGCAACGGCGACCGGAGCGCGGTGCGGCGCACGGCGACGGCGGCCCGGCGGCGCAAACAGAGCGGCGCGAGGCCGGCGGTGGCCGGGCGGCGCAACCGGTAAGGCTCTGATACCATTGTTGGAGTCTTTTTCGCACCTGGGGTTTCTAGATCTGAGAGGAAAGGGAGAGAGGGAGAGGGTACCGACCGTCCGATTGCGTGGAGGAGGAGCTAGCCATCGCGGGTTCGGCGGTGAAGTCTGCGTACGGGCAGCGACGGTCGGAGAAGAGGACGGTGGCGGCGGCGGCGGCGTAGATCCGGCGACGGGGACGGCGATGGAGCTTCCCGCCGCTGACTGCGCCCCCTCTAGATCGGTTAGGGTTTTGTCGGGTGGGGATTGCGGCTCAGGCGAACCTTGTAAGTCGAGCCACCGGCCCCCACCCTCTATTTATTGCGCAGCGCGACGGGGGCCCACCAGCCATGAGATGGACTGGGCGCCCCCGATCAGGGCGCGGATCAAGGCCCGATTAGCCGTTGGGCTAATCGGCTGAGATCAATCTAACAGAGCACACTTCACCTCCCAAGACACTAGAGAGGCATCATGGACTAATAAGGATGGAACCACACCCTCAGGAATGGCCACAACCTCATTTTCCGAAGTGACTTCGGGGCCTCTGGCCTCAACCGCCCTCTTACCCAGGCCCTACGGGGCCCACACCACCGGGGGTGCCAGCTTTACTCGTCTAGAGGTTCTTCTCAGCTTCAAGGTCAGAGTTGGCATAATCCGCTAACTCCGACTCGCTAGCCATGGTGATCACATCCAGCCCACCTGACTGAGTAGCGCATTGCTACATTCAGAGGCTAACCACCCCGATGTGAGGGTGACACCTCTAATCCATCACCCTCGTGTACACGTGGCCAATTGCTGCTGGGCACCGGATGGTCCAACATGGGGATGCTGAGGGCTTCACACACTCAGTTCACCTAGCCTAGGTTTGTTGTCGCCGATGCTCGCAAGCTATGCTCCTTCATGGTGTATGGGCCAATAAATATGACAGTAGTGTACTCCACGTCCTCGAGGGTGAGCACTGCCACGAGTCAACATCGGGGTCATCGACGAGCTAACATATAACACCAACCACAACAACTAGAACATTTAATGTGGCACTGGGACAGACACAGTCATCACAAATGGGGCTAGATTGGATCTACTATAAACGGGCTAGCGAGGACACACCAAGCTTGCAGTACTCCTCCGCAAGGTCCCACATGTTGAACCGGACGGTGACTCTAAAGAGCCACCGTGCACGATTCCTGTCTTCACGGTCGAGCATGACAAATGGAGACATATTGAAGTCTATCACGTGCCCTGACCACTTGAGATTGCCGCCTGCTTCCACCCGATGGTAGAACCACCGTTGCATCCTATTCGACTCCCACTTCGCCTTGGTCGAATTTGCTGGGAATACCTTTCTACACGTAGACTAGAGTACAAAGTTGATGCCCCCATGTTGGAGTACTCGTCCTTAGTGACCTTGTTCAGCTGGCATTGGGCATTATGGAGGAAGACAAATAATGCCAGGCTTGGCCACTCTGTCTTCACTTGCCCGGCTTAGTTGTAGATGGCCAGCCGGATGACAGCATTAGGCGTCAGCTATGCCAGTTCTAGCTCGAGGACGATGGTCTCTATCTCTGTTAGCTGGAGCTCTGTCTCACCGATGGGAGGAAGGTGAATCAACTCCTCCATTGTCGTAGTCAGCGCCAATGTGTTTGTGCAGACACTGTTCACTTTCTTCGCCTCACTCCACCACTTGTTGGCCATTGAAGCATCGCGTTCCACCATCTTGTACTCTACCTCTGTGGCCGAAGAGCTCCCATGGCCAGATGAGCCTCCGCAGCTGGATGAAGCACCCACGGCGCTGTGTCGAGAGCACTAGTCACCACCGTGAACCATCATCACATCGGACACAAACGGAGACTAGCGGCGGTGAGCACGTGGCAGCGATGCGAGGGTGGAGCGAGCAAAACTATAATAGTGGGTGAGGTGGCGGCTAAATGGAGCAACATAATCGACGGCAATGGCCGGCACTCAGCAAGCACAAGAGGAATGGGCACTGGTGGGTCGTCTCAACAAGGACATCGGCTTTGAGGGCACACGCCTTTTCAGGTGTGTCTCCAGAACCGACGTGCGAGGAGACAGCACACGACGTGCCAACCGCCCTCTACCACGTGTCCTGCACAATAGCAGAACCACCCAACCTAGGTCATCATCGGACAGCCCCCGGGCCAATCACTCAACAGGCCGAAGGAACGGAGGGGGCCAGCAGAGCCAAGACAGCTTATTTTTCTATACTCACTCTACTAGTTCCCTTATTTATTGTTTGGTCTATAGCCATGATAGCGCCAATGAAGGGACATTCGCCGGGGAAGCTTAGGACAACAATGGGGGTGGAGTGGACTACTATGACCATCATATCTTTGATGTTGTCGGCAACATTTGAAGCCATAGATAGGATCATCATAGTTGTCATAAGTATCAGAATAATTCTTAGTCTGCCCTACGCGGTGTGACATCTTTTTCTATCTCAAAGACTTCCACCATTTTATTCGAAGCTATGTATTCGAATTTCATGTATATTGGTTTGTAATACTTCTATAATCACAATGGACCATTGTAATGCTTCTGATATGCTACTACGATGTGTTCATCTTTTAGTGAGATATATCTTACTGATTGATTAGCTGAAGACTAGACTTACTACCAAAGGTAGTGACCAGGTCGGGTCACCACAATTATTAACTGGGATGCAAAGGTCCTCCCACTACCAGATATATATATACAATTTCCCTAATAGTTAAACAATGAGTAGAGCAATGTCTATTAAATATTTTTAGCATTTTTCTCATATATAGCTGTTGTTAATTTCTAGTGTAATCCAAATTTTTCCAAACGGTTGGAATAAATCAGCAACAAAATATTACTGAAAAAAAGTTTGTTGACAAGACACTTAAAAAATATTACAAAGAGATATCATAGCCGGTTAATAACCATAAGGAAATATTATAAGTGAAAGGCTAGAAAATGGTATATTGTTCGAACGGTATACCATCATCTGAGTCTCTCTCTATAGCTCACGATCTCTCTCTCGCTCCCCGTTCTCGCTCTGGGGCATCAAAAAGATATTTGCTTGAACATGATTGCACTAATGCCAGTTCATGGGTGTGAAGAACAGGGTAAGGACCAGGAGGAGCTGTTTGGTTCATTGTTGCACTTTGCCACAGTAGAGCAAGACAAAATTGACTTTTTTTTTCCTTCCACTGTTTGGTTTGCAATCACATTTGTGGCTTGCCACCGTTTTGTAACACCTGGCGCACTCTTCGCAGACAAAATTTCTTGCCTAACTTCTAGCAATTGATTTGGTCGTCAGATAATGTGTTCCTTTGTCACACCTTGCCACAACTAGGTGCGGCAAAGTGTGGTACCATCCAAGGAAATGACTCCATGTAAGTTAAATGGTAATTCGCAACTGGTTGAGTATCTACATTTTATTAGAAAAATAGATGATAGGTTTACATTGAGAAATAGATGTGCACCACCAGGTACATACGCTCACTTTTTAATAACGTTTTAGAACCTAATATATGCTGTCGAAGTTTCTAACTGAAAATTTATGGACTGGCCACACAAAAACTATATTGCTAGATATGTCGTCAAACATATTTTCATAATAATATAATTTTGTTAGTTTATACCAATACAAAGTCACGTCTCCTAGACCAAAAGGTCAGTATCATCATTTGAAAAGAACAGAGAGAACATGTAAGATGAAATTTGCACCAAGTTCCCTAAGTTGCAAAGGAGCTTCTTTTTTCTGCTCTTTCCCTACTCTTTCTTAATATTCCACCACTTGCGCACGGTGTAGAATAGCTTTCTTGTTACTAAAAGTATGCCTCCTTTTACGACTTTTTTACCATCTCCTATGATGGATTACCTAAAAGAAAAACCAAAGAGACCAGAGCACACACTTTGCAAATTATTCCTGTGAAATCTCGTTTTCACTTTCGCACCACTCCATTGAGTAAAGCTTCTTTTATGCCAAGCACGAGTCAATATATCATGATCGAAGAGGATCAGATCGATGTAGTGAAAGTGAAATTACCTGCATTTGAGCCGTTCTAAGACGGCACAATGCGCGGCGACAACAGCCGTTGCGGCAGCCACATGCAGATCACAGTGAGTTAAAACAATGTTAAAATTGGCGACTTGAATTGTGTAAGCCATTGCTTTGAGACAAGAGGGTTGGAGAGGTTATTATCCGTAATACTGTTGGAAGATGATTTGGAGCAGTTCTCTCTTTGACTGGAGATAATCGATTATTACTCAGGCAGTTAATCTACACAGATTACTCCTTGCGGTTTAACTTGCACGGCGGTGCCTAACACCCCCATACAAGCTTGCTCAAGACGGAAGGAATCATCAATTAACTAACAGTAGGCTAATTATAATAAGCAAGCTAGTAAGCAGTCATCTGAAACAAGGAACATGGGTCGTTAAACTAATCAGGGCATTTGTTCTGTTGAACTGAACAGAGACAGATCTCCTTTGCGTCCATCGTAAGTACAGAGGTCCCTTTCTGATTGCTCGTGAACCTGCACACGTACCAAACTGTGACTAGACACTTCCAGCTAGAGTTTGCTAATTGACTGCTAAGTTAACTTGTGATACTAGTAGTAAACGATAATAATACGATGCGTACTAGCTAAAGGGTGAATATAAAGGAGGTGTAACTTTTGGAAATTTCTGCCGTGCTGCAGCCAACAGGAGCTCTCGTCTCGGGTAAACTAGATGCTTTCTGATGCTTTTCTTGACTGCCCTCTTGCACTGCAGACCGAGCAAACTAAAGTCTTTTTTTTTATATGTAACTTCAGCGCCGAACTTTGAATCATGAACAATGCTAATTTGTCCATGCATCTTCTTGTCTTTGCAACTTTTATACTGTTCAAACTATGTACCCACTTAGACTCTATTTATGTTAGCTTCTAAAAACTGCTATTCAGCAGTAAATGGTTTTTTTATAGTATCTAGTCATCAAACGGAGTATCTTTTCAAAGTATGGTCTATTAATCGATTATAGTATACACTGTAGTGACTTTATTTATATTAACAAAAATCACATACGAGTGTCTCTATATAAATTTATCTGCAAACTGTTACTATTTATAAACCAAAATCAAAAGTCAATATGAACGGATTCTAATAATTATGGACTCCAGTGTGTAGTACTGGTAATTGTCAAATTCAGAAATTGAAGTTAGCCTCAATTATCTTACGGTTGCGCTGCACAACTCGATCTTTGGATGCTTCGTGTTGCTAATTAATAACGCGCGTGTAATATGCTCACCACACAGTGAACGTTACGTGCACCACTAAACATTCTCGTGCGATTTCATTCGTTTCCTCACAAGAGATCGACAGCATCGAACTAGCTAGAAACCTCGATCGTCTTACTTTTCCATCACTTTTGGTTGCTTTCTTCAGTGTTCATCTGCACTTGCTTGTGAGTAATTACTGGCGATTGGACAAATGGTGCTAGATTAAACGGGCCGATCGACCAACGAATGGCCAGTCAAGAAGCAACGAGGGATCGCAACGATCATTCATACAAAGCGGCTGCCTAACCACACGACCGTGCGCTCATGTACAAATCGCCTTCCGTACCAAACCCTAATTAACGAGTAAATAAGCTCTTCAGTCTTGACGCACGCGCGTGCGTGTGGGGGGCCGGACGGTCTCCGTCTAGTATAAATACACCATCACCACAGCATGTCCCCTTGCAACCATCCAATCGAATCCTTTGCATCTTGCAACAGAATTTAGCTGTACATAGGTTGTGTGATTTGTGTGTGATGGGGAGATCAGGGAAGAAGTCGGTGCTTGCGTCCTTGTTCGGGTTCAAGAATAAGAGGCAACAGCAGGAGGAGGAGGCGGCGGCGGCGGCGAGGCAGCTGCAGCAGCAGAGGTACTACCGGGGCACGAGGGTGCGGCCGAGCGACGACGACGACTACTACGGCCGGCACTGGTACGCCGACCCCGACATCAACCGGAGGGCGTCCGAGTTCATCGACAGGGTGCACCGCGGGATGCTCGCCAACGACCAAGACGAATAGGCGCGGCCATATACGTTCATAGCTGCATGCATGCATGAATGCATGCGGACTAATGCATTTGTGGTCTTGCTGCTAGCTAGATCATGCAGCCCATTTATGATTGCTTGCGTGTGTGTGGTTAGTTTGTTGGATTGGTTTTGTTGTTTCTATGTAGTATATAAGGTAGTGCGTGTGATATATCATGCTCATGACATCGAGCATGTACGTGGTGCTCTTGCATGCAGCATGCATACATGCACCACGCGTTGTTTGATGTGACGAGTGTTTTATAAGGTGTGCGTGTGTATCATTTGCGTCCAATGAAAAAGAAGAAGTGCTATAAACCTATCGGCAGAAAAGTCATAGGGATTTCAGTAGATTTTTTTTCAAATTTTTCTCAAGACCGAAGCATAACTCCTTATTTTTCACTCCAATAACTATAAAAATTTATGAACTTCACAAACCAATCACCCAAAAAAACTAACAAAATCGGTAGTGCTGCTACAGTAAAATAGTAGTTCCACTATAGTGCTACCGTAACACGGTGGTACCGCTTCTATATTAAAATAAGCATAGGAATAGTAAAATTAAATCAGCACGATTTCAAAATAAAAACTGATGGAACTTTTGATTTGTTGGTTGAAATGACTTGAAACTTGACATGCACCTTATTTAGGATATCAGAAACCTATTTCAATCAATGATCAAGATAATCATTACTAAAGTTTTGACTTTTCCATCTGAGTGAAGGAAGCATCAAAATAGGGCAAAACGGAAAAACCTTGATCTGCTCTTACTCGTGAGTTCTAGATAACCTAGATAACTTTAGATGAATTCTCATATGTCATAACAAGCTAAATCACAGCATGAACTCAAGTTAAAACCCCACAACACTAAAACCACAAAATCACCCCTTCTTGAACTAAAACCAAGCAAATACAAGTAACTAGATGGATGCGATCTAATATATAAGATCATCTTTATCACTTACACATCTTTAGCACATAGTAAGATCAAGGGGAGAAGAGGAAACATCAAAAACTAAGCTGATTTGTAGTTTTATGGGGCCCGATAGAATCCCAATTTTTGCTGATTTTTTAAACCCTAACAAGAGCCCATATCTCCCCCTCCATCCACCAACAGATTCCACCACGACCATTGGGTGATTCGCCGTCATCATTGATGGATCTAATAGTGTGAGACAACCTTGCAGTCGCGGGGGAGCTACAGTGAGCAACAAGTGGTGAATGGGCGAGGAAGCCATTGTAGGGCTCACGCAGCGCAAGCGAGCGCATACAGCGGTGCAGTGAGCGATGGTGGGCTCACGTGGCATCTAGGGGAACAATGGACGGCGAGCGGCCGCAGTCGAACATGATGACAGGGCGCAAGTGGGGAATGGCGAGCACACATGGCTTGCTCAAAACCCAGCGCATCCACCTCCTCGCAAATCGCAATTGTTGCCTCCGGTGAAAATGCTTTTTGAAACTTCTCTTAAACTCGAAGTTTGCGACCACCTGTGTTAGAAATTTCCTTGAAACTTAATTTCTAATATGAAACTTCCCTGAAACTTGAAGCTAGGTGTGAAACTCACACAAAACTTTTGTGAAATTTCAAATTTTCAGTATGAAAACTAAAGATTCGGTCTGAAACTTGCTTTAAATTAGTTGAAACTCTAGCATTGATTTAAAATTTTGCTATACTGTTAGGAGCTTTCCCAATTGTGTACCGTTCCCTAGTAGTACTCAACAAAACCCTGGTAGTGGTATCGCTTTTAAAAAAACATAGATTACAGTTGTTTGTATACATAAAGCACTTTTGTTCGTAACATGAGGACTCAGATATATGCTTGATATTAGTGGAATGATGCATGTAGAGATGCATTGTAAAAGAGAGCTTAGGATTTAATGGCTGAGAATTGCTTTCGATGCGTTCTGCGGTGACAGTGTTGTAACATTGGTCAATTTCCATAGTAAGGGTGTTCTGCACTTCTGCTCCTTGGTCCGAGGAGGAATGAAAGTAGGTTCGTCTAGCGCAATTCAAATTCGGAAGTATTCACCTAGCGGAGAGGTGCAACCCAAGTCAACGCCCTCTTGGTTTATCTTTTTTCTGAAAAAAACCACTCTATTTTTAAACCTGTTTTTTATTCATTGCCACTTAGTAACCTTATCGGTCCAATAGTACACTACAAATCAAATTTCTGATGTATCGAAAGATTAGAGACTATTTATCATACCAGATTAACCTGTACAGTTGCACGGGCCAATCGATCTTGCTGGAGAAAAAAAGTAGAAGCTCCAACTGCAGGCATATTCGTTTTTTCCTATGCGGTACGTACTAGTTGACTGTGTTTTTCCCAATGTCATGCGTGATGAGCAAAGAATGTCATATGCGAATCTGAGACAGAATCAGACAGCAGCAGGAGGAAAGGCGCCAACTCGTTGTACTGTCTGTCAGTATATGAAAAGGCTTCAAAAGGAGAGACTATTTCTCTTTTCCCCGCTTTGTGCACGGGCGCAGTCAGGCAAACCTCGCTCAAACATTACGGCGCATTTGTAATTTCTGCGTCACCACACACAGGGTGGTTGCCACACCACCAAAAGATACATCTTAACGATTTTTCCTTTTTTCTAACAGTTTTTTTACTGTGATAGAACGTATGGATCTCCCGTTCAATTCAGCTTTTTCTGATGGTATTTAACTTTTGGCTAAAATAATACTGTAAGGTATGTTAGTTTTTTGAGACATTCAATAAAAAAAATAAAGAGAAAAAGAGGAAAAAGGAAAATACCGTTATACTTATATCTTCATAGATAATGTAAAAGAAAAAAGGAAGAAAAAGAACACGTTAAAAAAACCAACATGTTTTAAATGATTTTTGATTTTTAAAAACTAAGAACTGTTTGGAACAGCGACATACTGTATATGGTAAACCGCTGGCGCTATTCCTATTGTAGTGATATAGCTAGCTAGCTGTTACAGTGGGAAATTAATTTCTGTACAGCTGCGTAATTTCCGAGCCGGGATATGCCACTATAGCCCGCTACTTTTTTGAAGGAATAAGTCCGCTATTTTTCCATTGATTCTTCTTTTAGTTCATTAACCATTACCGAAGCTGACCAGCGATCACTCGACACGATAAAGCTTCAGACCTGGAGCAACGTACTAACGTACTTAAATTTCTAGGGTTTTATGTTCCTTCCATCCAGAGTTTGTCTAGTTGAACAATCGAGAGTACTGCGCACCCACTTTTCTCGTATAAGTCCAATAGATCCGTGCAAATTGCATGCTGGCCCAGTCCCAAACAGCCCGATTTCATCTAGGCTAGTGGGCTATATAATGGGGGCCATACCTATGAATTTAATCCCAAAAAAAATGTGTTCTTTTGTAAAATTGGTCAGCAACACGTGCATTTTCAAGTGTTAGTTTCTTCGATAAAGTATTTAGTCTCTATCTTAAAAGATATAAATTTGAAATTTTATATTATGGAAATAGTACTTAATGTAAAAGCCATTGAGAGTAGAAAGTACAATCTAATTTCGATTTTAAGTTCCAATGATTAGAACCAGTCTAAGTTATACAAAGGACATAAGTGCTCTCAAATAGACAAATTGATATACACCATGTCAACAATACTTATATTCATGCAATAATTGATGGCTTAATGTGACATACAAATAGTTGGCATAGACTTTCTTTTTAGATTTCAGGTTGGAATTCATACACAGATTCAGCTACTAATTTTTATTTTGAATCTCTGATTCTTTTATTGTAGTTGATATGGACTCTTTCTCTCCCTCTCTCTCTCTCTCTATTTATAATTTTATTTTATTTTGATTTCATATTTAGGTTAGAATCCGTATACAAATCTAACTGCTAATTTTTCATCTAATTTTTGTTTTGAATTTCAACTATTTCAAGGTTTCACTTCGGAGTTTGTATGAAAATCAAATTGCTGATTTTATTTTTTCCGTTTTGAATCTCTATTATTTTTTATTGTACGTGACGGGGACTCTTTATTTTAATCTAAATTTAGTTTTTATTTTATTTCAATTTTTAGTTTTAGGTTACAATATGTATACAAATCCAACTAATAATTGTTATTCCAAATTTCAGCTATTTTGGGGTTTTACTTTGGAGTTCATATGAAATCAAATTGCTAATTTTCTTTTTTATTCTGAATTTCTATTATTTTTATTGTACTTGACATAGAATATTTATTTTAATTTTAACTTTATTTGTTAATTTATTTTAATTTTCAATTTTTTGTTAGAATACGTATACAGATCCATTTGATAATTTTCGTCTAATTTTTATTCTGAATTTCAGTTATTTCAAGGTTTTACTTTAGAGTTCATATGGAAATGAAATTGCTAATTTTCTTTTATTTTTTATTCTAAATTTATGTTATTTTTACTGTATTTGACATTGATTCTTTCTCTTAATCTAAGCTGTTATAACTCAAGTCGGCTAGATGGATGATTATATATTTTTCTTTAAATATAATTAAATCCAGTGGTTATTATAGTTCAATTTAGTTAGGATCCACCAGATTAAAGGCTAGATTTTTTTGTGAGGATTTATAGCATATTTCTCTTTTTTCTTAGCGGCCACAAAACGTTCATCATCGACTTTTAGTACATAATAGATGACCCAATTTAGTTTTATTACCATGAGCTCATATGAAACTTATCTGAGTTGGTGGTGACCATGACTCCAACTTGAGGATCTCCTGTGGATTGACCCATGAATGAATACATATGTCTATGTATGTGACTCGTAGCACGATTATCTCTGGTTTGCTGATAGAATGTGAATTTTGTATGCAATTTCCAAATTCAAGGATAATTATTTGTGCATGATGGATTTCATATGGCTTATCTTTACTACTTAAAAGAAGAAGTTGGTGGTGGTGGTTCACCACCACCCTCTTATTGGTGGTTCATCTACCATCCCGCCACCCTCTCAAAGAAAACTGGCACTAACAGGTGGGCCCAACCAACACCCCTCCCTCAGAAACCAATCCTACCTAGGTGATCCTTGGCCTGTCTCATGATCGAATGGTAGGGAAGGGCATTGGCTGGATCAAATTTCATGGACGTCTGTTACGTCTACACGTGCAGGAACCAAGTGAGCTTGGGTCTAATGTCCAAACCCTATTCCTAATTCTGGCCACCTTCTGTCTCTGCTCCACCGCCCAAAACGGGCAAACTCCACCTGCAGTCTCTATGGCTCTCCACCGCCTCACCCGGGCCGCCACCCCCACGTCATCCTCCTTCTTTCAACTCGTCACCACTATCACCCCCACCCACGACAGACCTTGTGTCCACCTCCCCATCCTACATTGCCAAACACTTGCTCAGCGAATTCTCCCACCCATGCACGCTCCCACAACGCGGCTTGCCTCTGCTGTCTCACCGCCCACCTCACCACTCCCGCCACTGAGTCTATTCTCCTATAACTCCCCTCCTAACACCATGCCCTCGACTTCTTCCGTTGGGCCGCCGACCAGCCGGGCTTTCGCCACTCCTGCTACTCGTTCAATGCCATGGCCTCACTACTCCTGCACCCCCAACCCACCCAACTCTATGACCTCATCACTGACACGCTCGTCATGCGATGCCCCATGACGCTTGGCACCTTGGGATTCCTCCTCCACTGTTTGGGCACCATCGGCCTTCCCGACACCACCGCCCGTGTCTTTGACGATGCGAGGATGTGCCTCAGTTGCACTCCCAACTCGTACACGTATAATTGCCTTGCTGACATGCTCACAAAGGCCAACCGCATGGACGATGCGGAGGTAAGGCTCTAGGAGATGGTGGTGAGGTGTGGCGATGGGAGTGTTCTTGCTCCTGTAGTGCTACTACAATGCGGGCCATCTGGATGATGTGAATGACATGTTCCACAGGATGAGCGAGTGGTGGTGGGTCGAGAGCATGTGTTGACGATGCTAGTAGTGGTGTTCAACAAGTGGGGAAAGGTGGATGGCACGGTTGAGCTGGTGGGGAGGATGGAGGAGTTAGGGATGAGGCCGAGTGAGAAGACATTGAGTGTGCTGGTCCATGGGTTTGCCAAGCAGGGCAAGGTCGACAAAGCCATGGTGATGTTTGATAAGGTGATCAGTTATGGGTTTGTTGTTGATTTGTCGATGTACAGTGTGCTAATTGAGGATCCCTATCAACGACAAGAAATTGGGAAAGTGGTGAAATTATTTGACAAATGAAGAGGAGTGGGGTTGCTCCTAATGTCCACTTACTCAAGAAGATGGTTGAGGTATTCTGTCGAGGAGGTGATTTTGCCATTGTTGGTCAGTTCATTAATGAAAATTTAGAGTAGTTGAAACTAAGGGGCATTGTTTACTATACAATGTGATTCTAGAAGTGCTTGTTCACCATGGGGAGGTAGCAATAGCTTATCAGTTGCTTAGCATCATGGTATGTCATGGTCAAGGGGTTAGGAATGGTAAGATTGTTGGTGCACATGTGTTTGACATCAGTGAAAATGTTAAACCAAACTCTGATTCTTTTAACATTGTTGTGTGTGGCCTTTATAAGATGAAGAAGTTGGATACAGGATGTCCAGACTTTTAGGATCTATGATTAGTTAATATATGCATGTTTGCAGTTGTGCAAGTTATAATTTGATCTCATCACTGCAATGCATGGATGCATGCAATGGTGCAACCATGCCAACTTTGCAAATCTCATCGTCCCAAATTTTGGCCGGTTAAAAAAATTTCAGGAGCCACCAGTATTTCGAGAAATTTATCTCTAATCTATCATATGCTTTTAATGTATTCAATATATATGGATAATAAAAAATTACAACGTACAGGGTGCGATCTTGTGGTAGTGTCCTGGCCTCATGGGCGGATGGAAAAGCATGCCGTGAGGAGGCGGCATGCTGGCGTGCACCGAAGGACTAGTTCGGGCATACATCAGCCCACCAATCCAGGGCTGAGTATACGCTATGGCATGGGTGAGGTGGCTAGCAAAGTGTGGTCAAGAGAGCGAGCAACATGGCCAGGAGCGTGAGAGGTGGAGGAGCGACGCTAGTTGGGGCGAAGTTAGGCCAAGCGCAACAACGGAGCCGAAGGCATGCGGCAAGCCAAGTCTAACGATGACGAACAGACTTAATATGTTTTTTGTAGCAAAGTATGTGCATTGAACTAGTTTTACTAAAATGTTTGAGTTCCACGAGCAACCACATTACGCATATAGGGGAACTCAGGTTATTTTGTTTTTAAGAGTTCAGAATTTATTTTATTATGTATTACTTATTAGCATGGACTCTTTGCTATTATTTTTCTAAAAAATAGACCAGGTTGCAATCTCAAATGCCATGGACAATGGTGTTACAAGGTTTGCCACGTCATGTGGTGGCGGATCTTGCAATGTCATGGACTACGTTGAAATTGTAAAAATGGTTTATTTTTAAAAGTAGGTTTAGGTAATTTTTAAATAAGATAATGGAAGGATTGAAAATTTTGATCTAGCACTACTCACTACTACAGAAAGCCTCATAGTAGACGCCTCATCACAGACGGTTTTGTGAAACCGTCTCTGATGAACACTATTACAGACGGTTGTAATTAGGAGGCCGTCTGTGGTATTTGTGGCGGGAAAATGGATTATCACAGGCGGTTATTACCGAAGTATCACAGACGGTCTATATTAAAAACCGTCTGTGATAATCCCAGATTATCACAGACGGTTTTTAATATAAAACCGTCTGTGATAAGCTAGTTATTACAGACGGTTTTTAATCAACAACCGTCTGTGATAATGCACAGACGGTTTTTAGTTAAAAACCGTCTGTGATAATGGCTAAGGCATTTATTGCGCTGCTCAGACCGCATCTGTCTTCATTTCGATCCAGATCTATCCACTGCTGCGCACTTTTTCACTCGGGAGGAAGCTAGGCGATTTCAGGCCAGTTAATTTGGTGGGAAGAGGCAGAGATTGAGCTTTGAATATTCAGTCTTTCCTGGTTGCTCTAGATATGGTTAGTAATGTAATTTATTTTTTCTTTAATTGCATTACAATTTAGGTCTAAGTAATCCATTAGTGGTTATTGAAGATGGTTAATTTGCAAAATTGTTGGTTATATAATAGCTGTTGTGTTTGTAATATGAATTGAGCTAGCAAATTAAGTCTCAATATAATAAATGTGGCCCGTATATATGTAGTTATAATTAGTTAATCTAGATTTTAATACTAAGTTGTTATATATGTACGTAACGTAGGACCGAAGCTAGATGTATGCCGCGAGCCGTGTGAGTGAAGAGTACATTAATGGCGTTTCTGCTTTTATAAGAGCCGCCGAGGAGGATATGTTGAATAAGGGGGTGGAATATATGTGCTGTCCATGCACTGACTGCGAGAATTTGAAGATGTTTAAGAACCGAGGGCAAATTGTAGCGTACTTGATTCGGAGGGGTTTCAAAAAAGATTATACGTGTTGGACCAGTCATGGCGAAGTGAATGATCATATGCCGCCGGATGACATTGTCGGTGAAGTGAATGATATGCCCCCGGATGACATCGCCGGCGAAGTGAATGATATGCCCCCGGATGACATCGCCGGTGAAGTGAATGACATGCCGCCGGTTGATGTCGATTGTGGCTCGGATTCGGATAGGTTGCACGATGATAATCTGAATCAGATGCTTCGCGATGTAGAAGAGAACTATGATGAGAGAGAGTATGTTAAATTCCGTGGCTTGATGGAGGACTCAGAGAAACCTTTGTACACGAGCTGCAAGTACACGAGGTTGTCGGCCGTGCTTGAACTGTTGAAATTGAAGGCAAGCAACGGTTGGTCCGACAAGAGTTTCACGGCGCTGCTAGGTCTTTTAGCGGACATGCTTCCGGAGGGAAATGAGTTGCCTAAAACCACGTATAAAGCCAAGAAGGTTCTTTGTCCGTTGGGAATGGAAGTAGAAAGAATACATGCATGCCCGAACGACTGTATCCTCTACCGTAAAGAGTATGCAAACATGCATGTATGTCCGGTGTGCAACGCATCCCGATACAAACGTAACAATCAATCAGATGATGGCGAGGGAACAGAGGCGAAGAAAGGACCTCCTGCTAAGGTGGCATGGTATTTTCCTATAATTCCCCGTTTGAAAAGGTTTTTTGCAAATCCAAAGGAGGCAAAACTGCTGCGTTGGCACTCGGAGGAGCGCAAGAAGGATGGAATGATAAGATACCTTGCTGATTCCGCGCAGTGGAGAAACATCGATAGGAGTTTTGCAGAGTTCGGTGCAGAACCAAGGAATATAAGGTTTGGACTGAGTACAGATGGAATGAATCCTTTCAGTAGCATGAGCAGCCGACACAGCACATGGCCCGTGACTCTCTGCATCTATAACTTTCCTCCTTGGTTGTGTATGAAGCGAAAGTACATTTTGCTGTCGATACTTATTCAAGGGCCAAAACAACCTGGGAATGATATCGATGTGTTCCTAGCACCGTTGGTGGAAGATCTAAAAGTACTGTGGAACGAAGGGGTACAGGTATGGGATGCATACAAACGAGAGAACTTCACTCTGCGCTCCTTATTGTTCTGCACCATAAATGATTATCCTGCCCTTGGTAACCTATCAGGCCATAGTACAAAAGGTGCCAAAGCTTGTACTCACTGTTTAGATGGTACCGAGAGTGTGTGGCTGAGACACTCACGCAAAACCGTCTACATGCGTCACCGCCAGTTCCTTCGGAGGGCTCACCCATACCGCAAGATGAAGCAACAATTTGACGGAGAGAAGGAAGATGGTTCAGCTCCAAGGCATTTAAGGGGACACGAGGTTTATGATATGGTTAAGGATTTAGATGTTGTCCTCGGAAAGGGACGTAAATTGAGGGCTCATGAGAAGAACACCTGGAAGAAGAGATCAATATTTTGGGACTTACCTTATTGGGAGTATCTAGATGTTCGACACTGCATCGACGTCATGCACGTAGAAAAGAATGTGTGTGACAGCTTGATTGGTCTCTTACTGAACATCCGTGATAAAACAAAGGACGGCGTCAACGCACGGCTTGACTTGGCTGACATGGACATCAGGCCTGAGTTAGCACCGACACACACTGATAATGGATGAACGTACCTTCCTCCTGCGTGTTACACTCTGTCCAAGGCTGAGAAAACAGAACTGTGCCAGTGCTTGCATGGTGTCAAAGTTCCGTCTGGTTACTCCGGCAACGTGAAGAAACTTGTTTCGATGCAAGATTTGAAGTTAAATGGCATGAAGTCTCATGATTGTCATGTGCTGATGACACAGATGCTCCCTATTGCAATTAGAAATATTTTGCCGATCAAAGTCCGAGAGACAATCATGAGGCTATGTTATTTCTTTAACACAATTGCTCAGAAGGTCATCGATCCCGAAGGACTAGATGCTCTGCAGGACGAGGTGGTGATGACTCTATGTCACCTTGAAATGTATTTCCCTCCTTCGTTTTTCGATATCATGGTCCATCTCATTGTTCACGTTGTGTGGGAGATAAAAATGTGCGGGCCCGTATTCCTACGTAGCATGTACCCATTTGAGAGGTTCATGGGAATTCTCAAGTCCTACGTACGGAATCGTTCTCGGCCGGAGGGCAGCATCGTCGAAGGTTATGCAAGCGAAGAGGTCATTGAGTTTTGTGTCGATTATATGGCTCAGATTCAACCGATAGGTGTCCCTCAATCTCGTCATGAGGGGAGGCTGAAGGGTCTCGGAACTATCGGAAGGAAAGCAATCACTCCAGATATGGACACGTATACTCAAGCCCATTTCACGGTGTTGCAACACATGACTGAAGTGGCCCCTTATGTGGACCAGCACAAGGATGTGCTTCAGCAACAGAATCCGGAGCGGCCGGATGTTTGGATCATGAGGCAACACAACCGTTGGTTCAACCAATGGTTGAAGGAGCAAATCGCTAGGAGCTCGCCGAGTGAGACGCTGACATGGTTGGCAAAAGGGCCGACATTTATAGTTGTGACATGGCAAGGATATGACATAAATGGGTACACATTCTATACGCAGTCTCAGGATGTCAAGAGCACTAACCAGAACAGTGGTGTCCGCATAGATGCATTCAGTACCGATGGGTCGAGAAACTCGTACTATGGCTTCATAGAAGAGATTTGGGAGCTCGACTATGTGGTTTTCAAAATCCCCTTATTTCGCTGCCGTTGGGTGCATCTCCCACAGGTGAAGGTTGACAAGTACGGTGTCACGACCGTGGACCTCCAACGTGTCGGGTACAAAGACGAACCATTCGTACTCGCCAATCAAGTTTTTCAAGTTTTCTATGTAACCGACCCGGCAAATAAGAAACGTCATGTAGTTCTTCATGGAAAAAGGAGAATTGTTGGAGTGGAGAATGTAGTGGACGAGGAGGAATACAATCAATTTGACGAGTTACCTCCTTTTGGAAATGGCATAAGGGTCGACGATCAACAACGTGACGAAACTAGTTACGTACGCATTGATCATGATGAAGGGCTAATTTTTAAAGGAAATATGTGAAAATTTTGAGATGTATATGTGAAAATGTGTGATGTAGTCAATTTTGAGATGTATATGTGAAAATATGTGATGTAGTCAATTTTCAGATGTATATGTGAAAATGTGTGATGTAGTCAATTTTGAGATGTATATGTGAAAATGTGTGATGTAGTCAATTTTGAGATGTATATGTGAAAATGTGTGATGTAGTCAATTTTCAGATGTATATGTGAAAATGTGTGATGTAGTCAATTTTGATATGTATATGTGAAAATGTGTGATGTAGTCAATTTTGAGATGTATATGTGAAAATGTGTGATGTAGTCAATTTTGAGATGTATATGTGAAAATGTGTGATGTAGTCAATTTTGATATGTATATGTGAAAATGTGTGATGTAGTCAATTTTCAGATGTGTATGTGAAAATGTGTGACAAAAATGAATGCAGATTGATAAAATGTGTAAATGAATGCAGCTGGTAGGTAGTTGATCATGAATGCAAATGGTTGGCTGTTGATCATGAATGACTACAGTTGGGCATAGTCTTATCACAGACGGTTCTAAACTTAGAACCGTCTGGGATCTAAACTTAGAACCGTCTGGGATATGAATATCACAGACGGTTCTAAGTTTAGAACCGTCTGTGATAAGCCTACTATCTCAGACGGTTCTAAACGTAGAACCATCTGAGATAGTATGCTTATTACAGACGGTTCTAAGTTTAGAACCGTCTGTGATATTCATATCCCAGACGGTTCTAAGTTTAGAACCGTCTGTAATAATCCGCTATATATACCCGTGTCTAGGGTTTTCCGTGTATTATGCAGTTATTCTAATATCTAAATCCCGATCTGCCTCCCCCGAGCCCTCGCCGCCGCCTCCCTCGAGCCCTCCCCGGCCGCCTCACTCGAGCCCGTCGTCGCCGCCGCCTCCCCGAGCCCGTCGTCACCTCCTCCTCCTCCTCCGTCGTCGCCGGCCGCCTCCCCGAGCCCGTCGTCGCCGCCGCCTCCCCGAGCCCGGGGCCTCCTCCTCCTGCGTCGCCGCCTCCTCCTCCTCCTCCGTCGTCGCCGGCCGCCTCCCCGAGCCCGTCGTCGCCGCCGCCTCCCCGAGCCCGGGTCCTCCTCCTCCTGCGTCGCCGCCGCCTCCTCCTCCTCCTGCGTCGCCGCCGCCTCCTCCTCCTCCGTCGTCGTCGCCTCCTCCTCCTCCTCCGTCGTCGCCGCCTCCTCCTCCGTCACCAAAACCCTAAGGTCATCAAATCCCTCCCCGAGCTTCATGCTTACTGTTAGGGTTTAGGGTTGATGCTTGATACTTCATACTGAGTGTTAGGGTTGATGCTTGATACTTCATACTGATGCCTGTGGGATTTACAGTTGCTCGATGATGATAAATTCATATACTGAGATTGGTTCATTCGGTCTTTGAGCTCTAATAGCTGTTATATACAATCTTCCATATACTGAGATTGCCTGTGGGATTTACAGTTGCTCGATGATGATAAATTCATATACTGAGATTGGTTCATTCGGTCTTTGAGCTCTAATAGCTGTTATATACAATCTTCCATATACTGAGATTGCCTGTGGGATTTACAGTTATGGCATGTTATTAAATTGAGCTCTAATAGATTGGTTCATTCGGTCTTTGAGCTCTAATAGCTGTTATCTGTTATATACAATCTTCCATATATTCCTGTCTGAATATATGCATGCTGAATATATCTTGATCTTGAGATTGTAGAGTTTGTATCTAGAGCTCAAAAGACTGAATTCATTATTTGGCATAACCAATCAAGGAAGAGTATATGATTTAGTAGCGGGACGGCCAAGATTAATCTTGTGCAACCCTACAATTTGAGAGCACATATTCATGTTGAGACTATTATTGATTCTATTATTTGGTTTATAGTATTAGCAACTAAAGTAGGTGCTAAGATAGGCACATCACCCCCTCTCTATGTCCATATCACCCCCTCCCTTCTCCCCCTCCCCTCTACTCCTCTCTTCCAATTCAATATGATTACATTCTCATCTTATCTTAATAGACCCACAAAATGAGCAACATGTCACCCGCGCATTCTTCAGCATCATCGCCGGAGGCGTCCGCTCCAACATCAAGACGCCAAGAAAGAGGGATATCAAAGAAGCCTCAGAGCCGACAGACCATCACAGCGGTAAACGCAGTTGGGGTCCCTATCCTTCCTAAGCAAGCGGTAAACGCATTCCGAACCATGGTCGGAATAGTTGCACGACAATGAATTGAGATCACATACAATTCGTGGAAGAACGTGCCTGACACTCGGAAACGTGAGCTGTGGACCGAAATTTTGGCATCGTTCGAGTTCCCAGAAGAACACTTACACGCTGTGGAACGACAAACCTACCAAGCGGCGTGCAAAGCATGGAAGAACTTCAAGAGCACGCTTGTCAAGAAATACGTGGAGACGGACGAAACGCCTTTGACTACATACCCATTCCTGGAACCACAATGGGAAGAGTTCAAGGCGATGAAATCGACCGAAGAGTTCAAAAGTACAAGTGTGGCGCACAAGGCTCTCCAGGCAAAAAACACGCACCCCCACAGACTTGGCACAGCTAGGTATGCGGGTAAAATCCCGCAATGGAGGTTGGAGGATGAGCTGGCAGCTGCAGAGGACATCGCCCCGCCGTTTTCCAATATCCCGGATGACCGCGCTCGAAATTGGCTTAGAGCAAGGTCATCTACAATGACATCGGAGGAAGTCTCCTTTCGAAACCCTGCAGACCAGCAAGTGTCCCAGCGCCTGGTAAGATATCGATCGAACTACGTAGCTTGTAATTACTCCACAACTTCGTACGAATTGAAATGACATGTCGTGCTCTTGCAGGAAGAGCTGAGTTTTCAATCTACGGAGGGATCATTCCAGGGAACAAGGGAGAATGATATGCTTTCCGTGGCCCTGGGAAACAAGGAGCACCCGGGCCGTACGAGAGGCCTTGGGCTTTACGTTCCATGGAAACATGGTTTCCAAGATGACTCTGACATGTATCGGCGCAGGAAGAGAAACAAAGGCGAGCGTGACGCACAACTACGAGAAGAGATCAAGGCATCTCTTAAAGAGGAGCTACTGGGTTCGATGGCTGATATAATCAGAGATGAGGTGCGGAAACAGACAGAAAGTCAGCAGGCCGCCACCGCCGCTGCTGCGCTAGCTAGCCCGCACAACCGTCCGAGTAGCTGCGCGTCCAATCCGACGCAAATCCAGTCCAAATTTCCTGTGGACGACATCCAGGTAATAATTATTACCTCTCGAATGCTTGCTCCATTGGTAGGCCTATTCGAGTAGCTAATTTTGTATCGTTATGTAGGAGCCTACGAATTGCAAGCTCCAAGTGAGATATGGCTCCGTTCCCTTGTACGCTGCTTGGGGCCAGGCATATTCGTCTGGTATCGGGGCCATGGTGCACGGTCAAGCTTTAGCGCCAGGCTTCGCAAAAGTTAATGTGGATGGTGTGCATGTCAATTTTGAGGTGGTCCCGCTACCGAAGCCCCCCAATGACGAGATCATGACTCTAGGACAGGCCATCGGAACATTCATCCAGTGGCCCAAAAGCGACATCTCCCTGGAGTCTTCTTCACCGGTGGCAGGACCAGAGCAACATGCACTGGTTCCATCTCCATTACAACACCAGTCGGTTCCACCACCGGATACTGCACCGGTGCTATCTCCACTGGTCATACTCTCGCCAGAGCAACTTGCACTGGTGCCATCTCCATTACAAGACCAGTCGGTTCCACCACCGGATACTGCACCGGTGCTATCTCCACGGGTCCTATTCTCGCCAGAGCAACTTGCACTGCTGCTGCCGACTGCCGTTAAGTCGGCCTATAGCCGAAGCAGCAAGGGCAAAGCAAAGAAGACCAATGATGATATTTCGTACCTACCTTTGGCCCGCAAATTCGTGCTTGGTCAGCCGTTGCTCGAGGAAAAATACCTCGAAAAGCTACCATATAGTTGCACGCAATTGCACATGTGGTATATGCAGCAGTCCAATAAGCTAGAGGGAGAACGGACTTCAAGTATCACTGTCAAATTCACCGAAGAAGATTTACACCACAGTTTTCAAGAGTGTATGTTCGTGGTCGCCTTTGAGGATTTATTCGATCTGTTCACGTTCAACGCTCTTGACGTCTCAATCCTTCGATGCTAGACGCTGTAAGTGTGTACAATCACAATCTCCGTTAATGTCATACCGATAAATGCCATATCTAATTTTTTGCTTTCGTGTGTATATATATAGACACATGCTGATTAAAGCTAGATCATCCAACTTATCAGTTGGTTTCTTGGACCCACAATTGGTCGCCAAGCAAACCATTGACCAGGATACACCCCTCGTCGAGAGGTACATTGCAGCAGGACTGCTGGGTTGCGTCAAGAAGGATTATGTACTTATGCCCTTCCTTCAAAACTTTCATTGGATTTTAGTAGTAATTGTACCAAAATGGAACAAGGTATTTTACCTTGATTCCCTAAGTAAGAATAAAATGGACTTCACAGTTCTCAGCCAAGTAATCGATAGGTAAGCACACATTCCCCATACATATCTACATTGTACTTTCTTTCCTTCCGAATGATTAAGGTTAACTTTTTCGAATTACGTAGGGTGTTTGCCACCTACATTGAAAAGGGAGGTGACTCGAAGCGCGGGGCCAAAGGTTTGCTGACACATGTTCGAGATTTTAAGGTATTCGCTATTTCACATTAATTAATCCTATGCAACAGTTGGTACTAATGCCTCTTGAACTAACACATTCCATTTTTTGCAGTGTCACCAGCAGGAGCCGGGCAACACATGTGGATACTACGTTTGCCAACATATGGAACTACTCCTCGATTCCTCGAGGCTCACCAATCGCAAGGTTTGTCACTCTTCTCATAATTACTTCATACTTAACACGTTACATATATACGCACATTGATATTCCTATCGACAGGCTGCGTCCATCCCGTCAACTGCATTGCAACAGCCTGTTCTTGGAGGGATTCGAGGAGAGTTGGCGTACTTTTTGCTGACTCAAGTCATAATGCCAGGAGGACGGTTCCACTGCGCACCATGATTTCTTATTGATCTTATCACTAAGTGCAAATGCAGTGCACATCTTTTGTAAATGAGATGTGTTAATGGACATTTCATTTCAATTCAATTAATCGATTTGCGAAATGGATGCATGCTTTATGTTTGTGAAATGAAGTGCGATGTCAATGGGATGTTTTATGTAAGGAAATGAGATGTGTGAATTATCTGCTTGTTTCAGAGGAAATGGATGCATGTTTTTTGTCTATGATTATCTGCTTGTTTCAGAGGGCATGGCTAGCATTTCCTGAGGCTAGCTATAAACAGAAATAGATTCTGCTGGGGTGGAGGAGTATCACAGACGGTTTTTCATTAAAAACCGTCTGTGAGTATGCGATATCACAGACGGTTTTTCATTAAAAACTGTCTGTGATTATGCGATATCACAGACGGTTTTTTATTAAAAACCGTCTGTGATTATCCGATATCACAGACGGTTTTTAATAAAAAACCGTTTGTGATATCGGATAATCACAGACGGTTTTTAATGAAAAACCGTCTGTGATATCGCATAATCACAGACGGTTTTTAATGAAAAACCGTCTGTGATATCGCATAATCACAGACGGTTCGAAAACCGTCTGTGATAACTTGGATTATCACTGACCCATAATTTCAGACGGTTCAGAAAACCGTCTGTGATGACGTTTCTGAACCGTCTGTAATGTGGATTTCTGTAGTAGTGACTCACTGAGTATTGAATTGTTGATTTCTGTAGTAAACAAATAGTTCCAATAGTAAAATTTTAGAAATTAAAAAAATGCAACCAAGTTTGCCCCGCGCATGACGATGCACGACTACACAGGTAATTAAGGGCATGAGGATCCGATGAAGGGGGTGCACAGCTTGCAAGTTTCCAAATAGGTCTCCTGCAACTCCTGGCTTGGGTACACGGCCGGCAAGCTTTAGGGGTTGTTTGGTTGCTAGCTACACTTTGCCAACAAAAATTGCCACACTTGCCTAAGTTGAGGTTGCCAAATTCTTTGCCACACCTTAGCAAGCCTAAGGGAATCTTGCCACACTTTTTTGAGTCATTGACGCGTGGGACCTAGTTTGCTGAAAGGGAATCTTGCCACAACTGTGGTTGCAACCAAACAGCTCCCAAAGTTGGTCAAACTTGCCTAACCTTAGGCGTGGTAAACTGTGGCTGACAACTAAACAACCCCTTAGTTTGCCAATGAACATGAACTGACAGGCGTGTAGTAGTCTAGGCACCCTCGCGGCCTCACCTCCATCTTCGACCAGTCACCATGGTCGCCGTCACATCACCCCTCCGTCTCCGTGCATCCTCCACTGCCATTCCCGCCATCTGTCAGAGCCAATTTTGTCCCGGCTGAGTGCCAAGCCCGAAGCGAAGCTCCTGTGACCAACCGCCTGCCCAAACCATCTGCTGCTACTTCAGGGACTACCTATAAGTCATTGTTTGCGTGCAAGTTAGCTGAAGGAAGTCCGGTCAGTTCTCATGTGATCAAGATAATTGGATAGATTGAGAGTTTGAAAAAGCTTGGTTTCCCCTTAGCCAAGAGTTGTCTACTGATGTGATTCTCCAGTCACTCCCTATGAGTTTTGAGTTAGTCATTTTGAACTTTTATATGAATGGCATAGAGAAGTCAATAACCGAGTTACATAGAATGCTCAAGTCAGCAGAGGAGAGCATTAAGATTGAACTCCTCAAATAGTTCAAATGAATATATGCATATGTCTTTCTTTATATACACTTGTATGCACACATTTAGGGGGGAGCTCTCTCTCTCTATGGTTTGGAGTTTCATAAGTATTGACCCATGCTTCTTTTAATATGCATATTTAGGATTTTTACTTTAAAATACATTCTTGAGTATATATAGCTTGTGTAGTTCATATATACTCATGTGCAATCGAGTTGTCATCTAACTTCTCCATTATGTGTTAATGGTTGAATGATTAATGACAACCGGATAAGTAAGCTTTGTTTAAAGCTTATCTTAGAGTATACAATTGTTGTGTACAAGTTGTATACTCGCAAATCAATTATCTTTATCTCATTATTTGTTGAGATTGTTATGAATTACCCAAAAAGGGAAGATTGTTGAATATAATCCCTCCATTATGTGTTAATGGTGAAGTTTGGTAATTGATGACAATTGTTTTGTAGACTAACGGTTTTCATGAGTTGGATGAATAGGTTAGGTTCCACAAATGAAGATGACTTGGGATGACTTCATGTGTTGAAGATCATCAAGTCAAGATTGAGAAGTAGATGGCTTCGTGTGTTGAAGGCTATCAAAGAAGAAAACGCATCATCAGTTGATGTGTGAGGAGATGATCATGTGTTGATCATCAAGTCAAGGAAGACCATCATGTGTTGATAGAGTTGATAAAAAGGATGCATCATGAGTTGATGCATATCGAGATGATAATCCAAAACAAAGGTTTGACTAGGTAGGGTTAAGGATGTGTTCCTAGTCTTTTACCGGTCTTGATGTTTGGTTGAAACACCAGATTGCTAGTATAGGTTGCCGTACTATTAAGAGGGGTCATGTCTAGTAGTTTGAGTCTCATCATGTGTTGATGGCTCAACCTCACTTACTCTAGCTCATCTTGCCATGAGGCTTGCATTTGCAAATGTGTTTTGCAAATGGTTGAAGTTCATGTGGTGAATCCTTGTAACATGTGACTATACTTTACAAATGTGTTTTGCAAAAGGTTGAAGTCCATATACCTACTCCTTATGACATGATCTAAGTTTGTAAATGTGTTTTGCAAAAGTTGGAGATCATGCATTATCCCTTGGCATGGGCTAAGACTGTTTGTTACTATTTCCTTTGACATTAGACCATGGTAATGACTCTTTAGATGTCTTTTGATTTCTGCATTGATTTAATATGTTTGAAATCATTCAAATAGATGGGTTGTGTAGCCCTCTGAATAAGCTTTCCATAGAGTCCAAGATCACTCAATTCCGACATCGGAGTCAAAAGTTATGACCTTGAGGTCTGACCGGTGTTGATCTGGAGGTCAGACCACCCTTGTAATGGAGGTCTGACCGGTGTTGATCTGGAGGTCAGACCGCCCTTGTAATGGAGGTCTGACTGGTGTGGACCCGGTGGTTAGACTGGCTTTGAGGTGGCGGTCTGATCGGCCCCCGAAACTTCCGTTCTTCGCCCGGACCCTTTTTTCCAGAGAGCGACTTTGCTAGTTTTTCTAGAAGAGCGGTCTAACCGGTCCTGTGTAGGCGGTCTGACTGGTCCTGGCGGTCTGACCAATTTTTGTGTGGCGGTCTGACCGGTTTTCCAACCCAACGGCTAGTTTTTTGTGACTGTTGGGAGAGCGGAAGTACCAGTAGTGTAACTGCGGTACTTCCGGCCCTCGGGCTGATTTCAGCCCTCTCTTTCCTCCAATAGCTAGTTTTTAAGGGAGGTGTATAAATACCTCCTCAAGGGCTATTGGGAGTCTGTTGCTGGTGCTTGGCTTGTATTCCTTGAGCTAGAGTGAGGTTCTCCACTCAAGATTGCATGTGTTGCACTTTGTGAGGTGTGAGAGAGGTTCTAGAGTGCATGTGTTGCCTCTAGAGGAGAACTTTGTGTCCGGATTGAGCTTGTGCATTTGTTGCACGTGGTGAGAGTTAAGTGAGGGACTTGACTTGTTACTCTTGGAGTTTGCCGACTCCTAGACGGCGTGGGAGGCGTCGTATGCGGTGATCTTCTCAAAGAAGGTTGTGAGAAGACCCAGCGAAATTGTGAAGGTTGAAGCTCACCCACCCGGAGCGGGAAAGAGCTATCACTAGTGATTTGAGGTGGACGGCTTAATTCGTGGAGCTGGTCCGATTTGTTCGAGCTTACCTAAACGTGGACTTGGGGAGACCGGCAAGTCTCCGAACACCATGGTAAAAAGAGATTGTGTCATTTGTGGTTTGCTTTCTTGTGCTCTTTTTACATTCAATCAATTTACTTACTTAGCATTATTTTGATTGCTTGTAAACCTAGAATTGCAAACCTTGACCTAGGTTAGCATTGTTGGTGCACTTAGGCGAATATGCTTGTCTTAGGCGCTATTTGAGCTAAACCAAGTTGATTTAAGCTTCCTCATTGTTTACTTGGTTTAGGCAAATAGAAAATATCTTAAATTGCTAATATTAATTTGAAGAAATTTTTTAGACCGCCTATTCACTCCCCCTCTAGTCGGCCTTCTCGATCTTATAGGTGCAGACCAAGGAGATGTTGTTTACCGCTCAGCCAAAGAACCTTAGAGCTATGTAGAAGTAAAGGAAGATGAACATTGGAGGGCTGCTATGCAAGAAGAATTGAAGTCGATTGAAGACAATGACACATGGAAACTCATTGACTTACCAAAAGGTCATCGAGCCATTGGTTTGAAGTGGGTTTACAAAGTAAAAAGAAATTCTCAGGGAGAGGTGGTAAAGCACAAAGCACGGCTAGTAGCAAAAGGCTATGTTCAAAAACATGGAGTAGACTATGAAGAAGTCTTTGCGCCGACGGCTCACATGGAAATAATTCGTGCTCATTGCTTTAGCAGCTCATGGTGGATGGAAAATTCACCACATGGATGTGAAAATGGCATTCTTGAATGGAGACATTGAGGAGGAAGTGTATGTAGCTCAACCACCAGGTTTCCAGTCCAAGACATAAGCTGAGAAGGTGTTGAAGCTAAACAAAGCCCTATATGGGCTCAAACAAGCTCCACGAGCTTGGAATATGAAGCTTAACAAAAGTCTAACATCACTCGGTTTCAAGCGGAGTAAGTCTGAACATGCCGTGTACACAAGAGGGGATGTGAAGACAAGGCTGATTATGGGTGTCTATGTGGATGATCTGATAATCACCGGAACAAATCCAAGGGAGATTATGAAGTTTAAAGAAGAGATGATGAAGCTATTTAAAATGATAGACTTAGGGCTCCGAAGTTACTATCTCGGCATTGAGGTAAAACAGACTAAAGACGACATCACACTTTGTTAGTCCGCTTATGCTCAAAAGATACTGGAGAAGTGCAGTATGGGAGACTGCAACCCGTGTCTAGTTCCAATGGAAAACAATTTGAAGCTAAGCAAGTCAGGCCCAAATCTCCGGTTGATTCCACATAGTACAGGAGTATTGTCGGGAGCCTACGGTACCTAGTTCATACCCGTCTAGACATCGCTTTTGCAGTCGGGTATGTGAGTTGATTTATGGAAAAGCCGACTCAGGAGCATATGAATGCTGTTAAACATGTACATTTTTGAGATATGTGAAAGGTACTATGTGTTTTGGCATCTACTACAAGAGAGGAGGCGAAGAGAAATTGCAGTTGACCGGCTACAGTGACAGCGACATGGTAGGAGATGTTGATGATTGGAAAAGCACAATAGGGATAATGTTTGTGCTGGGAGGAAGTCCGGTTAGTTGGCAATCTCAGAAGCAAAGAGTAGTTGCATTGTGATCTTGCGAAGCAGAGTACATAGCAGCGAGCACTGCATCTTGCCAGGGAGTCTGGCTCGCTCGTCTGTTAAGCGAATTGTCGGAAGAAGAAGCTATGAAGGTCGTACTCAAGGTGGACAGCAAATCAGCTATTTCGCTGAGCAAAAATCCGGTTCTTCATGATAGAAACAAACATATAGACACCAGATATCATTTTATCAAAGATTGTGTTGAAGAAGGAAGGATCGCCATCGAATACACCAATATAGAGGAACAGAAGGCTGACATACTGACAAAACCGCTCGGTCGAATAAAGTTCTTGGAGATGAGGAGGAAAATCGGCATGATTGAAGTCACAAAACAAGATTAGGGAGAGAATGTTGTAAATAATCTTGTTTAGAAGTCGTGTGCAAAGTTTGGTGGTGATCGAAGTCGAATTGTAATCATAATCGAAAGTCGAAAGTCAAAGTTGAACTGTAGTCGGAGTCAGAGTTAAATTGTACTCGTAGTTAGAACCCGAGCAAAAGTCGTAGAGCCAGGTATAAAAGGGGAGGAGTCATGTAATTAGTTTTCTGTGAGAAGTAAAGAAGAGGAAAAGAAAAGGTTGAGTATCGATTTCATTGTGTGATCTCGCAGACGTGGTCGAAACCAGCTTATGACCACGGCAAACGTGGTCGAAAGGGGTTTTGACCACGGCAAAACATCAGCAGGAGTGATCGGAAGGCGTTCGATCATGGCAAACCTGAAGAAGACGTGGTCGGAGGGTGATACGACCACAGGAAAGAAAGTTTAGACGTGGTCGGAAGACGTTCAACCATGGCAAAGAAGAGCTCAATGTGGTCGGAAGAATTGAACGTGGTCGGAAGGCTTCGACCATATTGCGAAGTTGAACGTGGTCGGGAGAGGCTTCGACCACGTTGAAGAAGCACTGAACGTGGTCGGAAGAGCCTTCGACCACGTTGTGAAGGTTTCGACCACGTTGTGAGGACTTGGAAGAGGCTTTGACCACGCTATGAATAGGGATGGCAATCTAGCGCAGCGGGTACAGGTAGTACTTGCCCATACCCGTACCCGCGACCCCGATTTACGCCCGCGGGTATACCCGTGAAGGACCACGGGTAAAAAACCTCGCCCATACCCGTCGCCCATGGGCATACCCGTTTACCCGCGAAATACATCACCAATGCATCACACATTCAAACATCACCAATGCATCACACATTCAACAACTACAATGAAAATACAAATTGACATAGTTCCTCACACATTCAACAACTACAATGAAAATACAAATTGACATAGTTCCTCACACATAAACAAATTAAGTTTACAACAAGTTCCTCAATTTCAACAGTTCAACAAATAGATGAACACAAACATGAGAGTTCACAAAATCATAAATATGAGAATGGAACACCAATCAAATATTAATGTTGAGAATCAAAGTCACAAATATGAGAATTGAAGTTCTATGTTGAATTGAACACAAATATGAGAACTTCTATGTTTCTGTTGAATCAATTATTGAACACAAATACTATGTTCCAAAACCATAGTATCTTGCCAAACACAAATACAAATACATATAGTTCTATTTATCTTGCTGCAGTACACATAGTTTTTGTCTTCTCTAAACCCTAAACACAAATACATATAGTTCTATTTTGAGATATGATCTTGGCACCTAGCCTTCAATTTTGAGATATGATGCTTCTTCTCACCAGAGGAGAGCAACAGTTAGCAATCTGAAACCATAGTAGCAATACTCTATTACAAATGGAACAATATGTACTGAAAGGCTGCACAGTTGAAACAATATGTAACAATTGTTATGGTACTCTATTACAAATGGAACAATATGTACTGAAAGGCTGCACAGTTGAAACTCTGAACTGATGAAACTCTGAACTGAAAGGCTATACTATTGCAGACTGTTTTTGCCCTGTAGAACAGTTGGAACAAATGAGATGCCTGGGCAGTGGGTATTTGGAACAAATGGTAACGCTTGTGAGCTACAATTTACTTTTGAGCGTTCTGTTGTATTTGTTCATGATGTCCACTTTGACTGGATCACAAATCACAACTCAATAGTTCTTGCCACAAACTCTGAGCTAACAAATGAAACTCTGAACAACTCAATAGTTCTTGCCACAACTTCCTTTTGAATACAGCAACCAAATCTAAGGTAATATTGACACCATAAACATTGCTATGGTACTCTATTACAAATGGAAGAAGTAAAAATATTTCAAATCGGTCTTCTCAAGAACATGAGAGAAGAGGAGAGGAGGTCGGTACCATTGCGGTCTTGCGGAAGATGCAGGCGGCCGGGTGGGGGCAGAGGGGCAGTGGCTGGACCTCGACTGGCGGCTAGATCTGGATCTGGGTGGGGGCGGCAGCTGGAACTCGACCGGCGGCAGGATCTGGATCTGGGTGGGGCGGCGGATCGACCTCAACTGACGGATGGGGCTGGATCTGGGTGGGGGCGGCGGATGGACCTCGACTGGCGGATGGGGCTGGATCTGGGTGGGGGCGGCAGATGGACCTCGACCGGCGGATGGGGCTGGATCTAGGTGGGAACGGCGGCAGGGGCGCGAGGCAGCGGCGGGATCTCAGGAGTCGGCGAGGAAGGACCGAAGGAGGAGACGAGGGCGAGTCGAGTGGATTCAAAAAAAGTGGGCGGCGGCTGGGGAGTGAGTTGAGTGGAGTCGAGGCCGACTAGGTATTTTCGGGGGCTGGACCGCTGGAGTGTATGGTTAGGGTTAGGGTTTTCAGGTTTTGTAAAAGTGTTAGATGGCGTGGCAGGTAAACGGGTGAGACGGGTACGGGTAGAGCTTACTCGTACCCGTGCCCATTTACCCGATGGGCAGAGAATTCCCCCATTTTCATACCCGTGGGCAGAAAATGCATCACATACCCGGCTCCATTAGGGTATTTACCCACGGGTACACGGGTAAACGGGCACAATTGCCATCCCTAGCTGTGAAGCTTTGAACGTGGTCGGAAGGGACTCCGACCACGTTGTAACAAAGTGAACGTGGTCGAAAGGGTGTTTCGACCACGGTGAATAGTGGTCCGCATAATCACTGCGTGATCGTAGAGAGCTGCGATTAGGTAATTCGAGCGAGGTCGAAGGAAGGGCAGCGCAGCGACAGAGAAGCGAGGTCGAAAACTTCAGTAGAAGTTTACGACTACAAATCGAAGCGATCAAAGCGATCGGAGGGACTGCAACGCGGTCGAAAAGACTGTCTGAGCGGTCGTAACGCAGCGGGAGATGGTCGTAAGCGGTCGGAAATGTCCTGGAGCAGTCGTAAAGATTGCAACAAGGAAGACCTGTTGGTAGAGAACATTGAAGTTTATTATCATAAAGTGAGAGACAAAAAGGGGTCTATCATAACAAGACAGAGTGCGTAACACCACAAATTGTGGAAACATACCGAGTTAGCAATCCAGCAGTGCTAGATTTGACAGTACCATCTGCCCGTTGGTGAGGAAGGGAAAATTAGGGGATGGGGATGGAACCGGATTCTCTGCAGTCGCCGTACGGTGACTGCAGAGAGAAGTCGTGGATCTGAGCCGTCCGATTGAAAAAGGACGGCTCAGATCCGTTTTTTGCTACAGTAGCAAAACGGATCTGAGCCGTCCTTTTTCAATCGGACGGCTCAGATCCGCGATATCTCTCTACAGTCGCGTACGGCGACTGCAGAGAATCTCATTTCATGGGGATAGGCTGGAAAGGCTGCGTAACGCCATTGAGGTCGGTGCCCCCGCGGCCATAGCTCATTTGGGCATGGATCATGGACTCGGCGACATACTGGGGGTCGTTCCTTTCCCTCCAGTTGAGCTCATTCACCTAGTCGTCCACGCCGTCCTCCTCCTCTTCCCCCGGGCACGCGCGCGTAGCCTGCAACCAAAGGAAGGAATCGAGTGAGCAATCGAGACTACACAGACAAAATCCGGCCGGCCAATTGGGCAGGGGCGCCCGCATTGCGGTGGTGGGTACTTGCCCTTGAGGCGCTCGTACTCGTAGCTATCGTGGCAGACGGGGAAGGTGCACTCGTTGCACACCACGAAGGGCTCGCTGTCGGGGGTCAGCCCGACGTCGTCGCCGCAAATCGGACGACCGAAATTTTCAAGATACCTCGCCAAATTCAAAAACGAAAATGCAAACACAATCACCTGGCGGCCTTGGGTCTTCTCATCTGCCGGTGGCCGCCTCTGCATCTCCTCCTCCTCATGTCCTCGTCCGGTGGCAGCGGTGGCATCCGGCGGTGGCTGTGGTACGGTTGTCCTTCGGCGCCGCGTTCTTGGTCGAGTTGGGGAACAGATAGTGGCCCGGCGGTGTTTGCGGAAGGGGGCGGCGTCGAGGCTCGACAGGGACGGTGGTGCAGGCCAGGATACGGGAGGCCGTGGCGTGAGAGGAGGAAGCAGGCGGGGGCGCGAGGATCAGCATGGCGGCTGCGGTGGGGAGAGCGCGGGATCGGGGGATGCGTGACCATGGGAGAAGGGATTGGCGAAGGTAGCATATGTTTGTATTTGTGTGCTTTTAATTTGTATTAACTGCAAGGCATATTTTTGGGTGGGAACAACAAGAGGCGGAATTAGGATTTAGTTATGTCTCAGACTCAATGATAGAATGATCTAGACTATCTGAGCTACCGTAGACTGGACTGAATTTATCTAAATTATACATTAGCTATTTTTCTATGCTCCGGCCTAAAGTCTATCCTATCCAGAGCCTGGTTCCGCCCCTGGAACAATTATGAATTACAACCATCCGATTGAGTTTGATGGATGGTCAAGATCCTCCAGATCAACCAATGATTTTAATACTTAAATTTGAATCGGTGCCTTTTATATTAGTATAAATAAAGAATTATTGTTTTCGAGGGCCATAGATGAAGATTTAGTATATGGAAGCATTTGACATATACTAACATGAAGATATTACTTACCTGTTGCTATAAACTATAGAACAGCTCTGCTTCGTGTTAGACTGTCGCCCTTTCTTCTGTTGTAACTACTGGCTCGAAGTTGAGACATCTACGGGAGGGCTAGTTTGGATGGGCGCGCGAAAGCCTGTGGACCGGGATACCTGTAAGCAGTTGTAACCATTGGAGGAGCACGGGGTGTTGTCATCATGATAGCAAGATTGTTGAAAGCACAAGTGACAAATAATTCATAGGATCTTCTTCGTCCACAGATGCAAGCACCCCTCTTTTTTCCTAAAGACTCCGCTCCATGATGTTCAGGACTTCGATTGTGACTTTCAGAACCATGGAATGAGGAAGTACCAGACAACGTTGTGCAGATTAAGGGTTAAAAATGTAGAAAAAATTAAAAAAACTATTCAATTTAAAACCTAAAAATTGGAAATTTAGACCAGAATTATTGCAAAGTAAATATTTTATATCAAAATTTACATAAATTTAGAATTTGATATATAAAATGTTCATAACATTGTTGAAACATGTAGTCCGTGTCGACGACTAGTGTATCATAGTGTTTGGACATAGAATAGCATTTATTTATTTATTAAGGCTAGCATTTATTCCGTTATTCTGTATACATGCAGTAACAGAAGCACCATAAAGATCGATGAGCTTGCATGCATGTATACATGCATGGCGATCTAGGACGTGCGTACATTAATTCATTTTGCGGCCTAGCCGACGACACAAACGGGTCCTCTGAAGTTGCGCAAGGCAACGTCAGAGTGCATTTGCGAATCTGAACCGTCCGATGAGAAATGAACGGATCAGATCTGTCGCTACAGTAATTTTTACTGTAGCTACAATAAAAGTAAAAAACAGATCTGAGCCGTTCATTTTTCATCGGACGATTCAGATTCGCCAAGTCACTCTGACGTTGCCGTGGTTTCCCCGACGACGGGGGTCTGGGCGACGACGCCGCTCACAGGTCGATGAAAACGCGGACGCGCTTGGGGTTGAATTCCGGCATCAGCGGGGAGGCCGGCGGGAGCACCTCGACGGCGACATCGGGCCTATCTTGCATGATCTAAGTCGCCGCCGGCGTCGCCAGGACGCCCACCAACTGCGGCCACGACTTCGCAGGATTGGCTCCTGTCATCTCCGGTACTGAACTTCACTAGAAAATTTATATCATGAATCCGGGTGCTTAATTTATAGCTTTTGATTACGGATGTGAGATACTCAGATACGTGGTGTATCGTATTTATAGAAGGATACCATACCAGAGTGGTAAGAATACGACATGTTTTTTTAAGAAAAAGGCAGGAGCTCTGCCAATTAATATAAGCTGTAAAAGAAAGTAGTGTCACGGCGTGAGAGAATCATGTCATCTTCGACAGCGCAGGATGCGACCACAAAACCATTGGACTAGCGTTACGAAAGCCTATTGGCCCTTTTTTCTTTAGCTTTAAAAGCATGTTCTTTCTTATTTTAGTTTATGATTTTTTAATTATGTTTTATGACTTTTGGGTTATTCACAAGAAAAGTACAAAATAATAGAAATTTGTGTGTGGTTTTGATCGATATAAAAGAAATCATGTGTATTACAATCAATATGTAGATTCTACCTTGGAAAGGCACTCTGTTTCAAAGCTGGTTACTATAGAAAAGTCGAAAAAACAGCTTTTAGAAGTTGAAAAGAAGAGACCTTTTAGCTTCGACTTCTTCAAAAGCTGAAGCAAACAAACTAGCTTCACGAGGCCGCTTCTTTAAGCTTCCTAAGCTCGTCGACACATGTGCTGTCAATGTCAGGGTCTCCACCGTCCGGCTGGCTAATTAGCCAGCTTAATTATCTGCCCTAATTTTTTTCTATTTAATATTTGTTTGAATATTTAAATATATCAAATAGTTCAAACAATTACGAAAATTTATATACAGCCTCCCGACATAACGTACTTCATAGTGTAATTTTTGGGTAATTTTATCCATTGTAAATGTTGCTCAAAAATTTATAAAATTTTGATATTTATACAAGTTTTTACATATAGCAAACGAGCTCCAACATTACAAAATTTTATGTGAAGCCTTTTGACAAAGTCATAGTTACTGTATAATTTTTTAGGAATTTTATATATTTTAAATTTACCATGATCATTTAGATTAATTTAATCATACATTTAACTATGCTTAGGCATCTTTTCAAATGGCTGACAGCTTCACGCATGTGTCGGCCCGATCGTGCTATATTTTCTTTCCTGTTGTGTCGTTCACACAATTGTCACTCTGTGTGTCGTGCCCCCTTGTGCATTCCCTCGTTCACACTAATACCGTTATGTCCGTGTCGCCCCCCTTGCCTGCTCCTTCGTTTGCACATTTGTCAGTGTTACCATGCCGTCCCCCCTCATCTGAAGTGCTGCTCATTTTTCGCTTGGCCATAAATACAAACCTCTCACAGTTCGTCATTGCTCATCTCAGTCACTCATCGTAGAAGCTCATTCTCGCAGTCGTCGCTCAAAATTAGGAGTGCGTAGCTCATTTACTTTGAGAAACCAATGCATAGCTCATTAAGGACACGAGAATGTTGATTGTTTCTCCTGAAAGGTAGGTAATTTTTTATCGTGTGTTTTTGACGTTATTCCCGTAATCTTAGTTAATTAGTATTATTTAGTTAGTCATGATTAATGTAGTTTGTATTACGAAGTAAGTTGGTCGTAGTAATTTACACATAGTTTTTACTATTTTGTGTATGTACGGTGAGTAATTAAGTGGTAAGGACGATGGTAATGAATGCCTCGTAATTTTTTCGTATGAGTAATCAAATTATCAGTAATTAATGAAGTATTCGTATGTAGTTACACGCATGTAATCACTAACTTATAGTATGTTGTTGTTATTATCAATCTTCGCACTAATATTTTGTCTATCCCATTTGTTGCAAGGTACTCTCAAAATAAAGAGTACGTAGCTAATTATTTTGAGAAGGAAGTACATAACTCATTAAGGACACAGCAGTACTGATTGCTTCTGCCGAAAGACAGGTAATTATTTATAGCATGCTTTCGACGTAATTTTTGTAGTCCTAGTCATAATTACTGTTATTTAGTTAGTCATAATTAATGTAGTTTGTATTCTGAAGTAAGTTTTACTGTTATTATTAATTTTTACACTAATATTTGGTCTGTTCTATGTATTGGAAGGTATGGCTTTACCGGAGCTTCTCGAACACTTGTACGATGAGAAACACCATTGCTACTCATGGATGACGGGTGACGTGGCTGGCCCTTCGCCCTTCAAGCTACGCGGGGTGGGGGAGGGACCTGTGGGGCGCTGGACGAGCGCTACGTCCCAACCATGCAGGCCACAGACTTGTTGCCCTTTGCGAGGCTGGTCTCCACCAGACATGAGTTCACTATCGACGGCAACCTGCTCGCGGCACTGGTGGACAGGTTGAGGCCCAAGACGCACACATTTCACTTTCGGTGGGGTGAGATGATGGTCACTCTGCAGGACGTCGCGTTCTTGACCGGTCTCCCTCTTGGGGGTGACGCACTTGTTCTAGCCCCTACACCAGCTAACTGGAAGGAGAGGCTGGCAGACTGGTTTGGCCGATTTATCTCAGAGAGTGCACGTGGGTCCCTTGCACTTGGCTAAACAATTTCAGTGTGTGCCCGCAGGATGCACCGCCGAAGGTCGTCAGGAGGCATCTCATTGTATTCCTTATTCAGCTCTTTGGTTGGAGCATATTTCTAGCCACACATGGTGATATTTGCAATACTGAGTTCATCGGCCTCACCGAGTCTTTGGTTGATGCAGAGTTTGGGGCAATACCTCGGTACAGTTTGGGATTAGCGGTCCCGTGCACCACGTATCGGGGGTTATGTGATGCTTGCCAGCGCGCTACTGCTGTACCCCCAATCTAGCTATCTGCTACATGCTCATGTAGCTGTGGACTTGGGAGCACTTCCCTATTGGACGTCTGATCATCGTGACGCCGGTGCACTCGTTCGGCGAGTTCGCTGACCTGACAGACGGGCCCACTATGGGCATCTAGTGGATTGCTGCCCATCTGCGGTGGGCAAAGGGCAAATCATCGAGGTGTTACTTGTTGTGGCATAATGAGATCGAGTCGTTGCACGACAGCGACGTCATATGGGGTTCATGGACTGTAGATTTTGTGGATAGTGTATCGCCGCACGGGCTGTCCTTGCAATGCCTGGAGGACATCGAGCTATGGGCCATGACACACCATCTGGTGTTCTCGTACATGGTGGAGGCTTACGCACCACAGCGCGTGATGCGACAGTTCAGCTTACACTAGGTCGTGCCCCTTCTAGACGGCAGGTTCCTACCGCAAGCCATACACCAGTAAATCAAACTCGATCCGACTAATGTGTGCACTTTATATGTCTTGATATATAACATTGATGATTCTAGAAATGCAGACAATCAAGGGCTGGTCGACATGGTATGGACTGGCGGGCACTACAACAATAGTGGACAACGGCATGGACGGACAGGGCGCACCTCGATGTCATCATGGAGCAGCGTCCGTACAATGTCCAGAGCTCCTCCGGCTTCACTGCCACGTCGTACTGTCAAAGACGAGAGCTCCTTCGCACCATGAGGGAGATTTCTAAAGTCCTTCATTCACGACATTATTGCGGGCGGCTCGCAGTTCGATATGTCTTAGCTGGAGGATATCGACCCTTACCAGACTCAGCCTACTGTACCTGAGCCTACTGGACCACCGTCGGCCACTGATCAAATAGAACGGTCCCATACCTCCTCCGACGCAAGACGCAACCTCCAAACCGACTGGCGTACCCCATGGGACATGCTCATGCTTAACGTAAGACAAGGCCACATACGAGGAGGCAGACGTGGCGAGAAGGTACCAATGGCTCAGATGGGCGAGCCATATTGCATCCAATGTGAGGCATTTTTTATTACTACAATTACTTTTACTTGTACATGTATTCCTAATGTATAAAATTCTAAAAAAATCGTGAAATATTTGTAAATTCATGATTAAATTAACCCAAATAAACATGATAAATTTGGACCACATAAAATTTCTAAAAAATTACACGATAACTATGACTATGTTGGGAGGCTTCACATAAAATTTCGTAATTTTTGGAGCTCGTTTGCTATATGTAAAAGCTCGTACAAATATTAAAATTTTATGAATTTTTGAGCAACATTCACAATGGATAAAATTATCCAAAAATTATACTGTGAAGTACGTTATATCAAGAGACTGTACATAAATTTTTGTAATATTTTAAACTCATTTGTTATATTTAAAAATTCAAATAAATATTAAATAAAAAATTAGGGCAGTTAATTAAGCCGGCTAATCTACCGTCCCCTCACTAGGCGGCAGCCTGCCTGCCGTCCGCTGACGGGGCAGCAGGCGCCTGCCGACGGTGGTCCTACCACACGTCGCCTTGTTGCCGCTGTCGCTCGCCCATCGAACGACAAAAGGGACATTTCTACAATTACAATACACATATTATTATTTTTATAAATACCATATGCAACAGTACTAAATCCACTAAAAAGTCCTCCAGCGTGCCATGTATATGTGCATCTACCATCGTATTGGAGTCAGGGGCGGAGCCACACCTCGGGTTGGGTAGGCTTCAGCCTGGGGTGTGGAAAAATATGTTGTGTACAATCCGGGTAAATTCAGTTCAGTCTGGGTAATATTTTTATGATTTAGCTCAAATAGCCTAGATCATTCTATTACTAAGTCCGGATGTAACTAAATTCTGGCTCCGTCACTTATTGGAGTTGTTAGGATCGATTACATAATAGGTCGGACAAACTCGCATGCAAAAATATGGTGGTGATCGGTTCGGCTGAAAAGCTCGTGGCTTATGGCTGAAAACACTGTAGCTAGCTGAAAAAAGCACTGTAGCTGACAGAGACTTATTTAGCATAATTAAATTTAAAAAAATTTAAAAATAAAAAAATATGTTAGCCCATTACGTATAATACAAACAAATACGGGAAAAAAAGAACCAGCAAAAAAGCTCAACAAAAAGCCAAAAGTTCAGAAAAAGACGAAACTTATGAATAGTGAAAAATAAGCCAGAAGCCAAAGCCGAGTTGATCAGGGCAGGGTGTACAAATTAATGGCCTCGGAGTTGTTTGTCTCGATGCACCCAAATTAAGGCCCCCAAGTCAGTGCTAGTCCACGTACGACACTCGAATGGACTGTGGAGTAGTACTGTAGTAGCAGCGAGTCAGCATCAGTTCGATTCAGAATCGTCACATATTGCCGTAAACATCATTCAAACGTAGGCATAGATAGGTTTAGACGATTAATGCTCGTATTAGACACCCTTCGTCACAGGAGGAGCTCTTTTATTTCCCATCTATCTATGTATGAAGAAGAATGCCGTGATGCTATCATCATCGAGGAACCATACCTTACGTAGGATAAGGTCCCAGGCCAGGCCAGGCCACTTAGAATTGAACGGCCCATAGAGAGGACGCAACCCACGTTCCCATGCTCCTCGCGCGGCCCGGAAGAGTAACTTCATGCGGGCCGGCCTAGACTTGGGTTTGGATGGATCTATCCATTTTTGACCGAGCAAAAGGCTCGGTTCGCAAACTTCGTCGTCATGCTAGCTACTCGTCCGGGTTTGATCCTTCGATCGGCCCCACGTGTCTCACCTCATGCGCACGTATGTGTTGGATGGGAAAGCCCATTAGTAATTGTATGCTGCAGACAGCGTGAGGCGTTGTTTCTCTGTTACTTGAGTTGTGTCCCGTCGTTGGCTTCAAATATGTTAGTCTCAGTTATAAATATTTAGTCGGATAATATATAAAAACAAAAATATATATATATCACACATATAAAGATCAATTAATCATACTATATGTCTAAATTGCAACTACATTACTAAATTAGTAGCTTAACATGCAAATATAATTATATCACATGATGACAAGCAATAGAAAAGACTAATAGGATAGAGAATTGCAGATTTTACCCCTGCCAAATCATGAGCACACATGATGTTGCTTCTTGTTGGAGGGACAGACACTGAAACATGAGGTTTCCCGTTTGATGGACAACATTTTGCTTGCAATTGCATTTTGTTCAAAAGGGAGATAACCTACACTTTCAGATACACAACTGAATCATTTCACTTGCTCAAACATGCAAACTTAAATTCAAAGCATCCAAGCAGAAAATATTCCATTAATAAATACCAAAAGTAATAGTTTAAGTTAGTTCTAAATACAAAAACAACATTGCAATTTGCATTAAAAAAAATTAACCACACACGGGATATCTAATTTTAGGATGATGTTACAACATACCAGTTAAAATGATATAATAATTATAAAAAGTTGTTAGGTTATAACAGTAAACACTTATATTTTGTATAAACGAAATGTTTTTAGTTCTGTATATTCCTGGTGTTCTGCTAAGCTAATTCTAGTGCATCCCAGAATTGGCTGATAGTGTAGTCCAGAATTAGCAATTTCAATTTTTTCCCCACACTATAAATAGGAATACAGAGGCCTCACGTCGTTGACAATAACTCCCCACTACTACAAAAAATCTAATACTAGATGCCAAATCACAAATGGTTTGACAAAACCGTCTGTGACCGATACTAACACAAACGGTTTTAATTTGGACACCGTCTGTGTTGATGGCGTCGGAGAAAACGAGTATCACAGACGGTTCTTACCGATGAACCTTCTATGATATTCCAGTATCACAGACGGTTTTTATTTAAAACCATCTGTGATAATCTGGAATTATCACAGACGGTTTTTAATAAAAAACCGTCTGTGATAAGTTGATTATCACAGATGATTTTTATTAAAAAAACCGTCTGTGATAATTCCAGATTATCACAGACGGTTCATATTAAAAACCGTTTGTGATATGTTTCCCTCCTTGCAATTCTCCAAAATTTCATGATTTCCCACCTGAGTCCGAGTAGGATTCAGCTTTGAGACACTTTCAGTAAAACGGGCATAACTTTTGCATACGGTGTCCATTTTTGACGTTCTTGTACTCGTTGGAAAGCTAACGATAAGCCCGATCTAAAAAAATGACCATCTTGCGCCAATCGCCCTCCAAGTCCCCGAAAATTGGCCATCTTTGGATTTAAACCTGCGTTGCAAGTTTTTGGTGTCTGTTTTGACCCTTTTTCTTGGTCTTCCTTTCGGAATTTGGATTTTGCTTCAAATGAGTATATATAAGGCATATAAAAGTTGTAGATCGCATCGAAACCTTTCAAATGAGTATATATAAGCCATATAAAAGTTTGCTATTTTATCTTTTCAGACTAGTTGTTTATATTGCATCGGTATATAAAATTTTGTGCTCTAATTCACAGACGGTTGGCATATAGAACTGTCTGTGATATTCATTCATCATAGACAGTTCTAGCTACCAACCGTCTGTGATAATCTGATCGCTGGGCCCATCGATCCTCCTCAATCCAATCCTAACCAATAGAAATCCACCAATCCTTACCCCACGGATCGTAGCTCCGCCTCTCCGTCCCTGCGCCAAAAAATTTCGCACTCCCTCTCCTATAAATAATGACCAGAACCCAGCCTCCTTTCAGTTCTCCTCCTTGCTGTTCTCCTCCTCTTTGCTGTTCTCCTCCTCCTCCTTGACCCATACCATAATAGCCCCACGAAGCAGATGATGCACAAGGCAGCGCTCAATCAACGCCGACGATGGTGGGCGTCAAAGACATCCAGCTCGTGCGCTGCATCAAGGGAAAGAAGGCCTGGACATAGAGGATCTTTGCTTCTCTTTTCTTGTTGTGTTAGCTAGATGGGCAATCTGTTTGTTATTTTCGGATATTGTAATGGTAGGCTCTAATCTTAATAAAAATAAAATGTGTACTGTGTTTCATACTATATTTGCTTGTTTTCATTTCAATTAATTGATTTGCGAAATGGATGTTTTATGTTTGTGAAATAAATTGAGATGTGAATTGGATGTATACATGTACATGTTGATCTGCTTGTTTCAGAGGGCATGACTAGCATTTCCTGAGGCTAGCCAATAAACATAAATAGATTTAGGGGTAGAAGAAAATAGCACAGACGGTTTTTAGTGAAAAACCGTCTGTGATATTGATATATCACAGACGATTTTTACTTACAAACCGTCTGTGATATTTATACCACAGACGGTTCGAAAACCGTCTGTGATAACCTTCGATTATCACTGACCCATAAATTCAGACGGTTCAGAAAATCGTCTATGATGACGTTTCTGAACTGTCTGTAATACGGTTTTCTATAGTAGTGCCCACAACGGTTTCTCATTTGAAACGTTAAGACATCTCTTGGCATGGAACAACCATCACCTCTTTGTGTATTATATAAGGGTAGACGTCAGGAAGAGAGGGGGAGGAGGCAATTGAAGTAGTGCAAGATATTCTGCAATACTTTCTTTCTCAATTGTAATCAATTGATCAAGCAATATCCATACGGGAGTAGAGTTGTTATTCTCTCAGGAGAAGACCCAGACGTATATAAAAATTCTTGTGTCTTTTTCTCTGTGTGATCATAGCCAGGTCTCTTAGAGATACCTGAATCCAAATAATCATACGTAAGATCAATATTAAAACACTGCTGACAGGGTTTTTCCCCTTCGGTATTTAGAGAAAACTAAAACGTAATGCAAATGGCACCGGTAATGTAACGTTTGCAAATCTACTACACCAGCATGAACCAGATTCAAGATCCCGAGAAGGATACAATCAACAACCTTGTCAACATCAAGCACATCAAGCCGATCGAAGAGGCACAGGAACTGCACGACGCTAAGAGTGTGGTGGGCATGCGGATCGTGCCTAGCATTCCCTCCAAATCTAACTGCACAGCCACATCCCAAGAACAACACACAAATCAAGAACCTCGCTCCAAGGACTCCGAAAGAAAACCGAGACTTCTCCCCATTCTCACAGTACCAGATTCGGGGTGGTAGCAGGATACGATCCAATTGAGACCTCGCCGGCATCAATGGTGTGGAGCTTGTGGAGGAGGTCGAGCGTGGAGAGTAAGGGTGCGATTTGGCGACGGCGAGGGAGGGAGGGCAGCGGCGGCGATTTGGAGCTTAGGGTTAGGACCTTAGGGGAGTCAAGGGGAGTAGTTGTAGGATCAAGGATACCGACTAGAGAGGGGTGAATAGGAGGTTTTTAAAATTTTCTTTTCTTCTAAATAATTTTCTACAATCTCAATCTAACAAGAAAGTAATGCACTTAAGCCTACACAATTCTAGTTAAGGGAGAAACAATACTCGCTCTATATCAAGCAAATAATCACAATAATATTAACAAATAAGAGCTAGAAGAAAATATGAGAGAGATGTACACAACCGATGTTTTACCGTGGTGTTCGGAAACTTGCCGATTTCCCCTAATCCCGTTGAGGTTAGCCTGAACAATTCGGACCGGCTCCACGAATTAAGCCGAAACACCTCGAGTCCACTAGATGTAGCTCTTCTCCGCTCCGGGTAGGTGAGCTCCAACCTTCACACGAACACCGGGTCTTCTCACAATCACCTTTGAGAAGATCATCGATCAAACTTCCGCCCAATTGTCCAGGTGCACGGCAAGCACCAAGAGTAATAAATCAGGGCTTTACTTGATTGCAAACAAGTGCCAAGGATCAACTAATGAATGCAATGCACTTTTTGCTCAACCACCTCAAATTGAATGCTCAAAGTGAAAAGGAGGTGTGGAGTGAATGCTCTAAGCTCAAAGATGTTCAATGGAGTCTATTCTTTCTGTCCTTGAGCAGTGGTACGGGTATGTATACCCCTCACCAACCAAAACTAGCCGTTTGAAACAAATTCCAGAAAACTCAAGGCGAGTGGAACTACCGCCGGCCTATGGCCGGTAGTTCCGCTCCACCTCTACAGTAGCCGTTGGAAAGTCGGCGCAGTACTACCACCATTATAAAATGCGGAACTACCGCTCTGCGGTAGTTACGTGAAGTCGGCGCGGTATTACCGCTTGGGCCGGACCCCAACTTGGCACTCTCTGGAAAAACGGTTCCGCTCTACCTTTGGAGCTTCCGGGCTCCGGAAGTACCGCTCTAAACTGCGGAACTACCGCATCCAGCGGTAGTTCCGGCATTAAAATCGCCGGTACTTCCGATCCCGCGAAATCTCGAACCTCACTCGGAGGGTGCTCTCTGGAAAAGGTTCTGCTTGGAATTCGGAGCTTCCGATCGCTGGTAGTTCCGTTTTTGCCTGCGGAACTTCTGCTCCGCGGTAGTTCTGACGTTGAGAACTGCGGTACTACCGCTCTTCCAGACAGAGCACAGATTGGCTTTTAAAACAGATTTTTAATGAATGTATGATTCTAGTTTGATCCCAATAGCACATAAATTTTGCTATCAAGCTACTTGCCATGATCGCTCTTTATGGTACGATTATTTAGCCTATAATCCGGTCTTCCACCTTTTCTCCTAAGACTAGTAAAAATATAAAGGGATCCTATTCTAAGTATACCTTTGTCTTGAGCTATTTTTGGTCTTCATATTGATCCTTAGCTTGCATCTTGTCAACCACTTGTGGACTTAACCTTTAATCACTCATTGAAACACGTTAGTCCCATATTCACATAAATTCATTAATTACCAAAACCATTTTTGGGGCCTAGATACTTTCAGCAGTGTGAGTCACTAAGTGAACTGAGGAGTGAGGACTGGAGTCAAGTCAAGATATTTGGGTATTGCCGCATATTGGCTATTCGTTCCAGATAGTTACTAGATACTTTTCCGGATAGCTCTGAACCCAATAGATACCTTCTTCCCGAATCCATTTCCGTATCCAGCAAAAATGATTTGGATTCGAATTTGTTATCCAACAAAAAACCTGGATATCCGATTTTATACTCCAAATAAGATCCAAATTTATTTGTACAGTCAGGAATTATCTACTCTATTTGCACTCCTAGTGAGCAGAGGCAAGATGCGGGTGTTATCTCTTACATGTGAGACTCTTTAGGGGCTAACTGACCGTCCTCACTGACAAGTTTGGTGTGGGACCTGGAGTTTAGTATTGCATTCAAAATAGCGGTGTGCCACGGACCTAAGGTTTTCTACAATAAATATGCAATATATATGGTGTTATGTAAAAATATTTCTAAACCTACGGTGTTTCTTTTCGAAAATCAAGACTGTTTACAAGATGTAATGTGCAATTTACTTTTATTTTTTTCTGTGCGCGTGCTTTCATGCTCTTTTGCCACAACAGTTGGTATAAGCGCTACTTGTTTCCAACGTGACCGAACCGACCAATTTGAACTATCTCGATGCTTTTGATCAATAACAGTAAAATTAACATTACTGCGTGGTACATGCAAATATTTGTTTACTCTAGGAATCAACACTCCCTGTTGTAGACAACAAGTTCTTAAGGCAACATGTGATGCATGCCCCGATCAGAAAAAACATTGATAAGATCAAGGCAGCGCACATGCTTGTGTTCTAGCCATACTTTAACACTTAAACGTTCGAAGTACGATGAACAGACCAACAGAATCATCCACTGCAGTTAAAACATTATGCAGGAGCCACTTGCCAATAGTTGCAAGCTGCAACTTGCAGCAGTACTACTATTGTGGAAGGAAGGGAGAAGGAATCAAAGCAACAGGCATAATTGGGGTTTCGAGTCAAAATAAACCAAACATATCCAACAGCGAGAACCCGACTGAGCATATACTCGCGGCCGGCATATGAATGCAGATGAAGGATCGATCTTGGTCAGAGCTGTGTGCGTCTTTTTCAGTTATGGCTTATACCTTTTGGCTCTATTACGAGCGTTCGTAAGCCGACATGCCTCTTCTAAAAGGCTATCCATTTCGAGACGGCGGAAAAACCGTCTCATTTGTTTGTTCGAGAGAAGTCATCAACTTGCCTTTTGTATGGGTTATTTCTAAATCTTTTTTGGGGTTATTTAGATGTATGCTATTGTAAAGTTTTCACTTTTGAGATATGACACTGCAATGTTCATTCTTCAAAATATACCACTGCAAAGTATGAGTTATTTGAAATATGCCGTTATCAACAATTAAGACTATAATGTCCCACCTCATCCCATTCTCCACATTCACAGCCATGATAGCCATGACCACCTCTCCATCTCTCTTTACTCTCACCCCCATCTCTCATGCCTCTCTCTCCCTTGCCCCAACCGCGATGCTAACGCCGACCTCATCGATGGCACGGACAAGCTCGAGGGCATCATCTTCTTCCATGGCCACCAATATCGGCATTGTTCCCCACATCATCGCTCAACACGCACCGTCATATTCTTCCGCACGGCCATCGTCATCTACACCTTCGACCTTGGAGCGGTGTCGGACAAAGGAGGCCAGGTCTGGACAAATCAGATGCCTTGCCCCCCTCTACTTGTTGACCACAGGGGAAGGAGATGGAGAGAAGGGAGATGTCGGGGCGGGCGGCCATGGTTGGTAGGGTGACGACGAGGACATGCAGGTGGTGGGCGACCATGGGAGGCGGTGGACGTGGTGGGGAATGGGAGAGGTGAGGAGAAAGGAAAATGACAAGGGGTATTTTTGTCTATAATGATATATCTCTAATTTTGCAGATTTAGCAATAGCATATTTGAAAGAATGAATGTCGTAGTGGCATACATTATGAATGTTGCAGTGGTATACCTCAAAAGTGAAAACTTTACAGTGCCATATATCTAAATAACTCACTTTTTTTATGATTTCGTATGATGGACATGTCACGTGATGAAGAGAGTTCCTGTTGGGGTCCAGGAAGAGATCGGATTTATCATGGGGCATGGGCACATTGTAGCGACTGACAAGGATTTGAAGCATGCTAACGTGCAGACGTGCCGTTTGGAGCTTCGTGACCGTTGGATGAAGATTCGAGTGACATGGATCCAGAAGGGTGAGAAACTGAGAATTTACTGTAAGATATTGAAAGTACCTCAAATTCTCGTGTGGTGTGATCTGTACCGTTGAATTTCGATCCAACAGCCTCATAAGGCATGTCGTTAGTGCCGTTGCTGCACTACGGCAGAGGATGAGGTTCCCATCGACAAATAGCCTTGCTCTGAAGCTCATGCCATCTTCCGAGCAAACACGTTGTATAGTTAGTGTCTATTTTTCATGAAAGGTTATATAATAATGCTAGATAAAGTACGGACTTGACAGTTACGATTCACCTACTTCGTTTCCTAAAAGTCATGCACATTTCATACTATCTAATTTTGCTACGAGATCGGTGTGTCAAGTTAAAAACCCTAGGGTCGATCTAATATTGTAACCCTAGCAATTGGTTCGCTAGCCAGCAGCCGAGAGCCGAGAAAACATCCGGATGATGTTTATCAACACCCATCCAATAATAGAGCAAGTGTTTGGCTATAAGTCAAGTTATAAGAGCCAAGTTATACAATAATTTATCTTCTATTTGTCTACAAAAGGTTTTTTATTATTATGTGGTACCATGTCTCACATTCTCTTTCCTATTCCTCCTCACATACATTTATTATCTTGGCCCACCACTGCATAGGCTCCCGTGTCCAGCTTGTTGCTTGCATGAGAGCCAAGCTCTCATCTCTCTCCTCTCTTCTCTCCTCCACATCAGCAAAAATGCTGACTAGCTTGACTATAAGACCATTATTGTACTTGCTCTCAATGGCATCGCCGATTGCGAAGCAGACAACACGGCATTTCTAAAAAAAAATGCAGTGTAGCTGTCGGACTTGGATTTAGCTAATCTAGAATTTTTTATGAATCTACTGCACTATTCTCTAGATTAGTAAATAGTACTCATAGATACATTACTAAATCATTTCATACAGGATATAAACCTACCATACATTAATATTACAAGATATCAGAGTTCAAATAGCCTATATCAGGCCATGTTTACAATAGGGCCATATAAGTCAGAAGATTACATCACACAAAAGTGGAAGCAATAGCGAAAGCAAAAGGAGAAGGCACATCTCGACACAGGCAAGCGACTGGGATGATCTATCTACAAACCGATATTAACCAAAACCTTGAATAATATTGGTGCACGCAAACATCGACTTACTCAGTCAAAGTAGGGTGAGACCTAAACTACTAGAGATTAATCTAATCTCTACCGTCTTCATCACCATCAGCTCCTAGCACGGACAACAATGTTCCGCGAGCCAACACACAGAACGCGAGTACTTGTATATGCAAGACTTAGCAAGAAAAACTCAGGTTCTTTTATTTGCTAAAAGGCAGCATTTCAAATTAGCATAACTAGAAACTCTGATGACTTAGTATTTTATCCAAATCATGTTTTATTAAAGAGAGTAAAAGTGTGCAATATTTATAGTAGTGCAGGTTCCATCCGCTATATGCTTGATTTTGATCATTAGGGTTATATCCACCTAACTAACAACACTGGGAAAATCAAAAGTAGGGCTACATCTACCCAACGAGTTTTCATTCCACCCACAAAAGGTTTTGAAATATAAACTAATTCGAGTAAGTTCCCATGCCCGCCTTTGACCATGGGCACGGCTGTTCGAACAGTTTATATTCTGCAGAGACTATACACTTTACCGACAAGAGATAATCAACTTGCTATGTTTCATATGATTCCTTAGACATGTGATTCAAAGAGATCATCACAAGGCCTTCACAATACATCCCTAATGTAAGCTACACCTGCTAAGGTTTGATCTGAGGGTAGTTACGTCCGCCACATCCAGACCCCCTCTTATGCCACAGAGCGGTTTACATCAGTGACATGACCTATGTCCACGATGGCTTAAAACCAATGACATGACTTGTCGGTCACTCACAATGGTGCAACTCGCACTAGTGGATACAAATTATTTAACCAAATCGACACCATTATGACTTGTGGTTGTACTATTTTACATTGAAAGGTCATCACAGGATTAAGTCGTTAAATTATCTATGCGGTACATGCCACAATCCATAATTTCTCGTGCTACATCCGCACCAACCATCAACTATCCGCCCAGATATGGTAATAGCAAGTTTTAGGATTTTGAGAAATATAAACTAAGTTATCTCAAGTATACCAGTCATTTCCCTTCAATGACTACCCAAAACAAATTTCAGAATTTAAAAGATGATGATTGGGGCAATTTAGTGCCCTGGTACTTAAGCAAGACTAGCATGGCACTTAAGTAAAGCTATAGTTAGTAAAGTTACCATTTAGTATCTAGAGTGACTAGGGTCATGTGATTCAAGTGTCCAAGGATGGCATAATGATAATACTACAATATCAAGTAGGTATGTAAGTACCTTAGACTTCACATATGTTTGCATAATAAATTAAGCATGCGATTTGATAATTTAAACAAACATAAATTTGCACAAAAGTAGGTTCAATATGACCAAAATGTTGACTCATCTGGCTCAAAAACAGGTTGGTCTTGGAATTCTTGCGTTGCTTCAATTTGGGGCTCTTCCACGTCCTCGTACTCTACTTGTATGATCGCATCAGAAAACGAATAAAAAACAAGCAGGAATAAATAAATATAAAAGAAAATTCAAATGAAGTATAAATTGAATAAACCTAGTACCATTAGATAGATCTTGAATTTAGAAGAAATTTAAAACAAATTTCATCGCTTTTAGAGCTAAGATGAGTGAGAATAGGCTCTCTAAAGTTTAAATTTGGATTAAATCCAAAAGTAAATATAGGAGAGAGAAATTCTCTATGACAGGTGGGTCCTACCTTTTTAAATTAATTTTTGAATTAATTTTCTATTGAAAAAGGTTGCAAAAGGCTGACAGTTAGGACCCACGGCCTTTTCAATTAAAATTTTATGATTCTTTAAAAGAAAAAGGGCCTGAGGCTGACATATAGGAACATTATAGTGTGCAAACACTAAACTAGGCCCACATGTCAGCGGCTCCCACGTTTTAAACGGTTTAAAATGGATTAAATGCCAGTAGGGCCCACTTATCAGCGAGACAAGGTTTAAACTGACGGGGGGCCACATATCAGTGGGATTAGTCATCTAATTATGCCATTACGCTAATTAATTATGCACGGTTAACACTAAATTAATCGCTAAAGGAGCTTTTTCTCAGCCAAAGGAAGAAGGAACTCACCGACGGTAAAATGGACCACGGTGGCTAGAGGCGAGGCCCAAAATGGGGTCATTGGCCTAGCGCAAGCCTCCACATAGGGCAGTGCGATTCAATTTGGCCCCTATGGCATCCAGCAACAAGACTAGACGGCGGCGGGGCGACCGAGCATGGCACCATGGCGAGCTAGGCAACTAGGGGTCGATTCTGACATAGGGAAGCATCTATAGGCAAAGGGGCTCATTGGAAAGGAGGACCGAGCTCAGGGGTAGCATGGCTGGGCTGGCGATGATGACCGAGTTGGCGGTGAGGTAGACGGCGCTGCGGTCCTACCAGAGGGGAATAAGGTGCTCAGTGAGAGTTAGGGCACCCTCGGGGTCCTCGGGCGGAGCTCTAGTCACGGGAAATTGGCCTGAGATGTGGTGGAGCCCGAGATGGCTCGACGGCAGTGTGGGGATCGGAGGGGAGGAAGGAGATAGCTTGGTGGCTCTTGGGGACAAAGGAGGTGACCGAGGCACGATTGGAGGTGAGGCAATGCAGCCCAAGGGTTTTTATAACCACGGGAGAGGCGGGAGTAGTTGCGGTGCCATGATGGCTTGCACGGTAGCTGAGGAGAGGCAAGCCGGTGCACGATGTGGCACAGGAGGAGGGCTAGTGCGTCGGGCTATGTGGAGAGGAGAGTAAAGGCGCAGATGGCTCGGTCGAAAAAAGGCAAGCATGCAAGGGCAATGCGGAGCGATAGGGGTGGGTTGGGCGCATGGATGCGATGCGCGGAGGAGGGGAAAGGAGAAGAGGTGAGGGGTCCGAGAAGGACAAAGGTAGTGCGGGACTGGTGAGCAGCAGTGGTGGCATGAACGCGCATGGAGCGGGCTGGGTGCAGCCAAGGTGACGCTAGGTGGCTTGGGCCAATCTGGCTAGGCCAAGCACTACGACAGAGAAGGTAATCACAGACGGTTCATAACCGTCATCAGACACTGTTTTTAAATTGTCTGATTTATTGCATCAGTGATAACATGTGGTTATCATTGACGACTCCCAAACCATCTGTGATAAGTCAAAACACAGATGATTTTATTTAAAAATCGTCTGTGGTATTCAACATATCATAGACGTGGCTAATACAAAAAACCGTCTATGATGGCCTACGTATTACAGACGGTTTTGTGTTAGACACCGTCTATGATAGTTCTTTGTATAGCAAAAAAAATTTATTTTTTGGGTAGGCTTAGGAAATGATAGCCACACCATCTAAAAACAAGCAAGCAGAATATAGATAAGTGAATGTTAGTTGCAGTAGTAGTTGTTTTAAAACACTATTCCAATGAGATCTTGTAGCAACAATATATGCTATGATGAGAAAAAGAGAACCAATTATCCATAAATTCTTCTGAAAAGTAGTCAAGCTGCTCATATTGGTATTTCTCAACAACTACAAGAGGAACATTAAAGTAAGGTACAGTTAGCCTTCAAACAACATGAAGCTTATCAACACTCCAGTGTTTTAGGTTCTATGAGGTAGGTATGACTGCTGTTTTTGCGTCCTCATGCAGCATGATGAGGAGGAAGAGACAGCAACCATGATCTACTTTATACAACCTGACATACTGGAATGTGTGATTTGCTTTATACCCTTTGAAGTCCAAGTGTACAGTGCTTTAATATTTCTCTTGTAGTTGTTAAGAAATTCCAACATGAGCAGTTTGATTCTTTTTTTCTCATCTTGGTATATATTATCGCTATAAATCTCATTAAAAGGGTGTTTTAAAACAACTTCTATTCCAACTTATAGACTACAAGATAGATTTTATCTACAGATACATAGAAAGAAGGGAGTGTCTATACAACATTCGACTATTTTTGATGACAAAAACAGTCAGATTTTGAGCCGTTAGATGGAGATCCAACGCCCTAGATCATTTTTTTGGAGGGGGGTCATTTTTTTTGGAGGGGGCTTGTATGGGTGGATCCGTTGGATGGAGATTTAACGCCTCAGATCAATCTGACTGTTTTTGTTCTTAAAAACAGTCGAATGTTGTATAGACATACACAAGAAATAAACACAATCTAAGCGGCATATCCTCAACATACAGGACATGATCTTATCTGCTATTTTAACGGTGGATGCCGGCCGGGCCCGATTTGATGTGATGCACTGCGAGCCACGAAAGTACTAGACTGGTACGATCGATCCACTGTTGCGCAGGGCGGCGGAGACGACGAATTCCCGTGGTCCATGGCACCCAATCATGCGCGCCACTGTTGCATTCATATATGCATATGGCTCTCTCTCGAGCAAGACAGCACGTGCAGCCACTGTGCGCTGGTTAACATGGCTGCGCACCTCGCTTGTCTCCCGGATCTTGCCTCCCTCCCTACCCTCTCCTCCAATCACCTCGCATCATCATGCTACTTACTGATCACCTCATCCTCCTCCTCGTCGTTACCAATAATATATCAGTGTACGCTACGCCATGGTTTCTTGCCAGGCCAGCCCCTTTATCCTTTTCACTAGTCTCGGCCGCCGTCGATCCTACAGCTCCGATCCGCACATATAAGTACACCGAGCGAGCTACGTATTGGCCCTGTTGATTTGGATTTGTCAGTGCTAGCCTTCCTCTGCTCCTGTACTCGTGCGTGCGTTTATATGGGTGGTTCTTGGGTGCGCACCATCACGTCGCCGTTCCGGAAAGCCTGCACCATCTTCGGTTCGCCACACAAGGACGGAAAGAAGCCACGGCAGCCGAACTCAGGTTAGATTGCTCATCATCGTTCGATCCATCTGCGAACAATTTCCGTGAAAGTTTTAGTCATCCATGCAGTTCATTGACATCCAAAACTGATAGATTATTGTTTACATTTTTGCAGAGATGATGCAGCACACTGTCGACCCCGAGAGGTCGACCCTGCACGGGGAGGTGATGGCGTGCGCGTACGAGGACGTGCAGGTCATGTGGTCCATGCTCGACAAGGCCAGGATCCAGGAGTTCAATGGCAGCTAGCTAGCTAGGTCATGGCCAAGATTGATGTGCATCTGCTGCTTGCAAGGATCATGGATGGATGGACGGCTTCCAGTTCCATTTTCCAATCGAGCATGAATGCAACAAAGTATATAGCAAAAATTTCTTTACCCACCAATCCCGCTTCCTTAATTTTGGGGCTTAAGTTTGATGATCCTCAAAGTTCGATCTGCGGATCATCATGCATGTCCTCAAAGTTCCATGTTTTGTATGTACGTACGTAGCTTGTTCTTGCCTTCTTGGAGGTGTTTGTTCAAGAATTTGAATCCCCATTGGCACTCTTTTGGTTAAGGTGCTTAATTGGAGAGATGTATATTGCCACCACAACATTTGAATGTTGTCCATTGCATCTCTCTCTCTCTCTCTCTCTCTCTCTCTCTCTCTCTCTCTCTCTCTCTCTCTCTCTCTCGATGGTATCTCTAGCTAGCTTAGCAGGCAATCTTCAAGATCTGAAGTTCTTGAAGTCTCAGAACAAATTAAGATTCTTCCACCGTATTATTTGGCAAAAGCACATATATGCATGAAGCTTACAGAAATAGTGGTGATATATCTTAGCATCCAAGACCGTTTGCTCCTGTCTGAAGATTCACAAGTTTCACTGCAAAAGGTTGTCCATGGTTTTTTCCTCTTTCCTAGTTCCTACATTAAAATGAGGAGTCCGGATAGGAATAAATTATCTGCCTATCCGCAGAGGCATTGTAGGCCATTCATTTCATGGGATTCAAGACGTTTTCAACGTTATCCTCAATGGCCCTACATTCCTCCTTTTTCACACAAAGTTTACCAGGAAGAACCAAATGTCCGACCCATCAATTAAATCCAGCCTTGCATCCATACTCTACTCTAGTTTCATGCTTCAATTCTCTTCTCATTTAGTATGACATAACCTATGAATAGATCATCTAAGATTCTCCTTCACCCTCCTCTTGAGAGGAGACCCACTTGGAAAACTAGCCTAGCCAGAAAGACTCTTTAACTAATCTAGATTCGAGACTTGGACCTGTTTGGTCAAGCTCTGGCTCTAGCTTTTGGGCTCCACAAGCTACTTTTAATGTTGGGTCCACAAGAAGCTAGAATTTTTTTACGAATAATTTATTTTTTATTCGAAATAACAGAAATATACTTGAAGCAACACTTTTACAGAAATAGGCTCTAGTCGTCTAACCGTCAGGCGACTAGAGCCTATCGCTCAACGGAAATGCGACAACAAAGTTGTCTGCAAACCGTTGGGCGACAAATTCCAGTCGCCCGACTGTAGGGCGACTGGAACCTGTCACCCAGCCACAGGGCGACAACATCTAGAGTAGCCCAGCCTTAGGGCAACTGCAAACAAGATGCTACTCCACTCCGTGAATTTTGTAGATTTTGTATATTATAACTGGAAGATAATCTGTTGGATTTGTAATAAAAGTTTATGATCATTGTATATTGTTGGAGTGTAAAAAAATTTGTGAATTTTTTTAAGAACGATTAAACTTAGAACGATCGGTAAGTACGATAGTAAGTGATATTGTGATGTTATCGAGAATTCGTATACGGAGGAAAACGGGTATGTTAATATTGTTGGATGACTTGTTATGGGAATAATTGAATGCGAAAAGACAAGAAAATAAGCTTATCTGAATTTAAATAGACTTTGTAATACAGTTGGAAGAAATATGCTGCCTACGTTTTGATTACATACATAACATAAAGCATCATATGCGACTAACCAACCGAACTACTCGTACGACCTACTGTGTGGACCGGGGTCATTTTCCCTTCCTTGCGAGCTCGGCGTTGAACTTCTCGGTGGCCTCTTTTGCCTAGGTCGCCATTTCCCTATTTTTCTCACACTCCCTCTCGTAAGCCTCCCGCTCCCTACGCGTGCACGCCTCGAGATGAGCTTTCATCTTGCGTTGTATATGTTGGTGTTGCTCGTCCTTTCGGCGCTCCTTCTCTCGGATCTCGGAGGACCTTTTGACGTTCCACTCCTCGAAGTCGAGGGTCCACTGGTCCTCTGGGAGGATCTCAAGATCGATCCATTTGCAGTAGCCATATAGGGGTTCCAGGGACTGTGAATGCAGGGGAGAGGTTGTTAATGCGTACTTTCAAGGAGAAAAAGTTGGGGAAAAATGGTGCACCTAGTCCTTATAGGCTGTTGATAGGTCGCGGTGTCTAGACGGCCGTCGGGATAGTCACTAGAGTAATGCATACCTAGGCTGAGGTGCTGCTAAGATTTGAAGAACTTGCACGGGTCCTGGCACCAACTAAGGGGGCATCTCCCCCTCTGGTGGGTATTGCGGCGAACACTCAGTAGGAACATTCGGGATGGGGTTATTGCTACAGGTCGTGTCCTTGTAGGGAGCTGACCTCGTAGCACGCTGGGCTTGTTCTGACTGGGCCGCAGCAGCCTTTGCTTTCTCATTGCGGGTGGTAGTTGACCATGCTAGGTCGCGGGTCTCCTGCCATTGCTTCATCATCTTGTCCCATTGCTTCTTCTGTCTCTTGCCCATTTCGGTGTGGTGAAGGAAGTGCCAGTGTAGTGTGGGTTTTGCTTGTGTAGTGTTCTCACAGAAATCTTTTCGACCTCCTTTTATAGGGCCCCTTGTGGCCTTCTCAGTACATGGAGATGCCCGTGTGGTCACGTCACTGCGCAAAGCTACCAAGTGTGGTATTGTAGGCACGCGAAACTGCCCAGTCAGGTCTTCAGACTATGAAAAGCTGGACCCTTTAGCCTTGTCGCTATGCAAAGCTGGGCCGTGTGGTCTTGTCGCTGAACAAAGGTGTCTTGTCTGGTCTTCTCACTATGTAAAGCTGGCCTGTGCGGTCATGTCACTGCGCAAAGCTAGCGCGTGCGGTCTTCTCACTGTTCAAAGCTAGCTCGTGCTGTCATGTCACTGTGAAAAGCTGGCCCGTGCTGTCATGTCACTGCGAAAAGCTGGCCCGTGCTGTCATGTCACTGCGAAAAGCTGGGTTGTCATGTCGTGTCACTGAGCAAAGCTAGCCCGTACGGTCATGTCACTGCGCAAAGCTGACTCATGCAGTCTTCTCACTGCTCAAAGCTGGCCCGTGCTGTCATGTCACTGCGAAAAGCTAGGCTGTCATGTCATGTTAATGAGAAAAGATGGCTCGTACAGTCATGTCGCTGCGCAAAGCTGGCGTGTGTAGTCCTGTCACTGCTCAAAGCTGCCCTGTGTTATAAATGACGCCACGACACCACAATTATGCTATAAAATAAATGGACGAGGCAATGCTGGTAGGAACAACTATCTTCTCTGTCGTAGAGTAAGCCACCATGACAGATGCCGAGGGGCCAGTTGAATATGGGTCACCAAAGGGGGACCTTCCGCTCAAATGGAAGGAGGACTTCGACATTATGTACCACTTGTTGCCAAACATGCATGCTCAGCCAGCGTGGCCGAAATGCAAACACATGCAGGACACGGTGGTGCAGGTGGCAGAAGGCCATACGGATGGCGAGCGATATTTCTTTCGATGCCCATACTCCGGGATACAAGTAGACACTTGTCTATTTTGTAGTACTACTAATAGAGTTTCGATGTTAACGTTCCTTTGTAGTAGATGGATAAATGCAACTTAATGCGATGGATTGATCCTCCCTATGAATGGTATGTTGTGAGGTACATGGATACATTGTGGGAGCGAATCGCTGATTTGGAGGCACGGATTGAAAGTCTTGAAGAGCAGAACGATGACTTCCGCCAGTAGATAGAGCACGAGAGGGGCAACGAGGAGGTCATCAACATAGGGAGTTCATATGACCCAACATGTTGTTGCGTGAACCCTAGTTGCATATGTGCTTGCCACTACAACGACGGCCAGCCACGTTAGAGGCGACCCCCTTAGCAACACTCCATGTGGGTACCACAAGGCTTCTTCCACCTGTAGGCAATGATGTGTATGGTTATACCATTGTACTCTGGCCTATTGTTCGAAATATTTTTCAATGTTGTTAAGCATGTAATCGAATGGTTCATATGTTGCTGCGGTTACCATCAATGCAGTTCACTATTCATTTGGTGTGGGCGTCGATAAGGTAAGGAGAAGTACAACTAAACTCGCCTTAGTATTGTAAACATCACTACGTAAACAAGAAACGTAAGCAGTACATGAACAAAAAGTATACAGTCAGCACCAACGACCCCCAATAGCTTCCCCAGCCCCCTCCATTGCCACCCTGGCCCCCACCGTCTCTGCGTCCATGTCCTCCCATATGGCCCCGCTTTGCCGTCCTCCTCTGCACCGGGTGACGATGCCCTGACAACGTAAGATAATCAGGAGACCATCGCACACACCCCTAAGCTGGTGGAGTGGGCTGCACCACCACCTGTGTGGCCACCAAAGCACTAGTGAGGGCACTCCCGGAGAGAACCTCCGGTGGTGTGGCCCGAGGTGTAGAGCCCAACGCCTAGCCAGGCTAGTCCATAAAGTACTGGTCTAGGTCGTCCTAGCCCGGGGAGACCCCCATCCCTGGTCGGGGAAGACAAGATGTGCAATACAAATATCGTTAGTTCGTGAGATAAAGCATTGGGATAAAACTGACAAGAGGCAAAGTGTACCCTCAGTTGGCACCATCGCGTCTAGAGGGATGTACGGCATGGAGTACGCCCCCTGAGTGGGGAAGCCAAAGATGTACGGGTGACGCGGAAACAGCTGCCCTGGCAGTGTACGAGGCCATCCCCAGGCTGACCCCCCAGCCTCGTTAGGCTGAGGTGGTGTAGGACGTGCCCAAGTAGAACCCCTCACGTGGTGCCATGCCGGTCGGGGTGGCCCCGGTGGACGAACCGTCTGTGCACTGGGCATGGGCATGCAGACCTTTCGTAGCCTCATGCAAGACAACAGGGATACCACACGTCTACCTCAGGCCTCCACACAACGCCAAGCGTTCACTGACTCCTCCTGTGTCACCTCTGCACCACTGACGATCCTATCCGCCATGGTGCGAGACTCCCTCCAAATCGCAGCATTGACGTCAGCCTACAGGAAAAACATGAAACGGTCAATCATCTTAGTGGCATTGCCATTAGAGAATATTTAAAAATTACATGTCACGTACTACGATGTGAGCGTCCTGCGCGAGGTGCGCGGGGTACATGTCTGTCAGTGTGGCGATGTGTGCTGTGGGCTGGTCAACGACATGTACAAGCCTGGTACGCGTCTGAGGTTGGTACCAGCGCAGGTACTCTACGTAGGTGCTGCTATCGTAGGGGTGCTCCTCCTCCACGCAGTCATCAAGCGTGCCCTCCCACTACACAGTCCACCCCTCCATCTTCGCCGTCCAGTCCGTGCCGCATTTTACTCCTTTTCTAGAGTGCCTGCTTATAGGGTCATTTCGTTAGTACTCATCAAATGAATAGTAAGTACAAGGAGATTTTTGAGAGGCGGTCACTTATGCGTGGACACTCTACGGCACTGGTGGTCCAACTGATACCAGAACGACCTGACTAGGCCAAACTGGCGCATCACATGCTGCGGCGCGCAGTCCTTCATGAAGATGTCGTACACGAGCTTCCAGCACATCAGCCAGAAAGCCCGATCGTACCAGCAGAGCGAGGACAGCCTGTTAGGAGCACGACTTTGCAAGCCATCGGTGAGTACAGCTCCCAGCACACGTCGTCAACTGTGAGGAGGCCGAACTGCTCCACAAATGGCAGATATGTCTGGGTGACTTGGACGTGCATGAACTATACCTGCAAGGAACAACAACTGTTACGTATGACCATCATTAATATGAAGGAAATAGCTGATTGTTATACTACTTACCCATCGATGACACCAGAGAGAACCCATCGTAGGCCGGTCGATGTTGCCCCTGAGGTACATCTTTGCCCCGTACGGACTCATGTCCTCGAGCATGGGTCATTTGAGGCTGAAGCGCTCAAACGACCACAGCTGCAGTAGCAGCGGACACCCCGCGAGGACTGAGTTCGCCTTGGTCCTGGCACATGCGTCGCACAAGCTACGATAGGTCGCGGCAAGTGCGGCCGAACCCCAGCTGACTTGGGGGGCCTCGCCATCAGCGATGGCTCTAGCATGAGCAATGAGGCGCACATCGATGTTGTTGCCATGGTTGGTGGTGAAGAGCACCCAACCAAACAGCCACAGCAAGTATGCCTCCAAGTGCCACGAGACGAGCTACTCATTCGCATCCGGATCCATCCGTTTCACCTGAATGCAACCCAAGAAGTTATTAGTACGAAATAGTGGAAATGAGAGCATACAGAATTGATCAGAAAGAGCATGTACCCAGAACTGTAAGAGCCACCTCAGCGATAGCCCGTGTGTCTGACCCGACGGGAACACATAGTACTCCTCCATAGCACCAGGCGGAAGGACCCCCTCGAATTTAGTGAGCAGGTCCACCTGCCACCCGACCGGGGCCTCCGGTAGAAAGGCAGCAGCTCTCGTAATCGGAAGGCCAAGAAGCAGGGACACATCCTGTAGAGTAGGCATCATCTCTCCGAATGGGAGGTGAAAAGTATGCATCTCCGGCCACCAATAGTCCACCAAAGCCATCAGCAGAGAACGGTCGAATGGGAAGTGTTGCGATCACTTCGCACCGTCGTCCCCACCAGCGGACAAGGCTGGTCGGTCCTCATCGATGGTCTGCACCATCCGAGCGAGAGGGAGTAGCCTGGCATCCCACAGCATGTGAAGCAAGTAAAGGTTAACACCGATCCTACTAACAACAACAGTACAATGCTAGAGAAGTGCACACCTAACTGTCCAGTGGGGGTCTAGTCTATAGGTGACTCGAGATGTGCGTGTCCGAACCACTCCCAAGTCAGCTAGCTCCTCCGCGCTCCCTGTAGGCGGGACACGATGGGAAGCGCGATGCAGCCGGTTAATGTGCTCATCCAACAGGTCGTAAGGCCAATCAAATCTACGAAGATCACGAGCCATACCTGCAAAATAAATTCAAGTTAGCATTTATACAGAACCAAAAATATCGCATGTAAAGCAACAGTAAATAGGACTTGTAAGTAAACAAACAAAACAATACTAGGCTACCAGCACAACACCAACTTCATTATTGAAAAGGGAGAAGTAACATAGCAATTGTACAAACGGTACATGCAATGTACGATACATTTAGTAGGACATTACACACGTCAAAAGTGCCAACTACCAAAGTACAGTTTACAATGAAAATTTATTTGTATTCTCCAACAACTGTTAGCACAAACCTGCTGCTCTACCTACTGATTAGCACATGCCTTGCATCGTCTAGCTGTGTGCCCCTTCTGACCGCTTCGCCCGCAACGTGCACTAGATGCTCTGGCTTACGCTTCATCCATATCATTTCTAATATGTCGGCTTTGTCGCCGACCCTTCCCACCCTTTAGCATGTCAATATCTGGAATCCAGATCATCCCTGCAATATCCAAGGTGGCGAAGTTCCACACAACCCTAAACCCCCTGAGCTCCCTACACCACGCATGCACTACCCTCTCCGTGAAGAAGTACTCCAACATGAAGTTCGAAGATCCATGCCCACGGTCCCATATGCAGCGAGGACGTGAGAACATGACTTGTGTAATAGCTTCAACTTGTTGCACGTGTAGCTAGGTTCATTTGCATGATCTCCAAGGCATACCTCGTGTGTAACAACGGAACGAGCCATTCGAAATTCGGCTCTATCACGGAGTACCACGTCAAAACCATGCTCCCCGTTACCTATGACATGCACTATGTGCAATTGGCCCTTCTGTACCTTCATCTCCATGTATGCCGTCATCGCATTCCATCTGCTACACTATGTACTCCATATGCTCCCCTTCATCAGCTTGTCCTATTCCCTCACTATGGCGTGACCATTCTACCTCTCCTCCATGTACCACATCAGCCTCGTCACGAGCATCTTCCTTCTCTTCGCCAACATGTGGACCACCCAAGCTGCTCGCACCTCCCGAATGATGGCTGTACGCACAACCTTACACAGCTTCTAATGGGCATGGTTGCACAAGCATCACACACGCGTATTTATGGCGTCGGCATCCTTGCACAAATCACTTTCACGCAATAGTGCGCATCAATGTTCTCAACTCCCATCTGATGTCCATGGGAATCCGGCTCCAATCCCTTGTATGACGATGCTGCACACCTCAGGGTCCAACGAAAAACTACGGGTAAGCCAATGCATCACATATGAGATTCAAGCATTCTCGCCGTACGGGTGTACCAGAGTGGCTTTCACAAAACTGCTCAAATCTACACCATTCGGACTTTCACGAATTGTTCCAGCACCATAATGCACTCTCAATGTAGTGGGTATCAGTATTGCTGATGTCTGCTGCATATATGTTTCAATTTTGCAACATGTCAAATCGCATCGCACACTACGAAAGTACCGACGTACTGCAATTCATATTTCACCGATCGTTCACCTGTCATAACCAACTACACTAACCTCGCAGTATTAACCTCCTATCGGCATCATGTGCATCGACGCCGCACTTTTCTCGCTACTCGAGCTGTCCCCTACTGCAAATAATTCCTAATGGTTTTGACAATTTACATGGCATATCAATTTAAATGCCTATATACCAATTAAAATGGTACACACGTTTTTCCAACATACTAACAACATTGCATTCATTCAGATTTAATCATAAATATTACATATTATTGTTTTTTACAAACCAAATTATGAAATTCTAATATAAATATTGACTGAATTTTGTAATACCTACAAATTTCTACGGATGATTAATTTGTACGTAACGTTTACTGAATTTTTTACAACTACAATTTTGTACATATGCCAATTTGCTAATGATGCTAATTTTGTAAAGCTATGTTCACTAAATTATACACAACTACACACTAGTACAGCTGGTAATTTCCTAAAACTATATTAACTAAATTTTCTATACCAAAAATTGAACTATTTCTATCTACATCTACAATATTTTACTAACACTAACAGTAAATAATATATGTACTATATATACAATATTTCAAATACAAGAAAAAAATTACCTAGGGTTGCTTCTTCCTCTCCTCTCCTCCCTCTCCTTCCTCTCCTCCCCTCTCTCTCCTTTTCTCTCCCTCTCCTCTCCTCCCCTCCCTCTCCTATTCTCTCCTTTCTTTTCTTTCCTCTCCTCCTCTCCTCCGCCGTCTCCTTTTCTTCTCCCTCTCTTCTCTTCTGTTTTGTGGTTCTATTGAAGGTGCAGCCGAGCGGCCTCGCTTTTACCTCCGCTTCTAGTCACCCAACCATTGGGTGACAGCAATTGCAGTCACCCGACCGTTCGGCAACTGCAATAATTCGCCCAACGGCCAACGGATTGCTTACGTGTCACCTAGCCATTGAGCGATAGGCTGCAGTCACCCGACCGTTCGGCAACTGCAATAATTTGCCCAACGGCCAGCGGATTGCTTACGTGTCGCCTAGCCGTTGAGCGATAGGCTGCAGTCACCCGACCATTTGGCAACTGCAATAATTCGCCCAACGGCCAGCGGATTGCTTACATGTCGCCTAGCTGTTAGGCGATAGGCTCCAGTCACCCGACGGTTAGGCAACTGGAGCCCATTTCTGTAAAAAAATGTGGACGTGGGTATATTTATGTTATTTCGAATAAAAAATAGATTATTCATAAAAAATTCAAGAAGCTGAAGCCCAAACAAAATTGGTGTGTTTTGCCCAAATTAATTTGTACTATTGTAAGAATCAAATATTTTAAGAGTGATCTATAGAAAACTCCAAGAAGCAGGGTAGACAATTCTGGCAATAACTATAGTAACTCAGTATACCAGCAGGTAGGGTACATGAAACCTCCCTTCACACTGTTACGAAAATACTTCCCGAAAGATTAACACGGTATGTCAGTAGCAAGTACAACATCCTAGCTACGCACACAACCTTAAAAATTATCATACATAGGCTAGCTGTAGCTTCTATAGTACTCCAATTACACAACGCCCCTACCCAATCCTGTCATCCCCAGCCACCAGCCTGTCGAAAGCCCAAAACTCCATCTCCAGCTCTGGCCTCCACCTCCTAACTCCTGCTCTAGCAACACCCTCCACTGCCTCCAGCGCTCCGCCCCCTATAGCCCTACTCTGGCAACGCCCTCTGTCGATCCACCCCTGGCCCCCTGCAGCCCTGTTGTGGCAACGGTGTAATGCACTCCACCGTCCAGCCGCTATTCAATAGGGTGCCACTACAATGTCGTAGTAGCCTCTAGTAAGTTCCTGAGTCTCTTTTGTGCCTAGAGTGTGTTGATCTGTTTGCTTGCTTGCTGCTTGCGCGTGAGGTGTTTGATGCAATGCCTCGGAAGAAAGAGTGTGAACTTGCCTACTATTGTTTGTGTTTGGTAATACTAGTCTTGCTCTAGTGTTTTAGTGCGTCAGTTGTTGTGTGTACCACATGTTTGTTGAAATGTTGCAATGGACATGAATGATACAATTTTTGCAGTAAGGGTTTTCCTACTAATAAACTACGATCTTGGGTAACAATTATAGTTATCTCCCTACCAATGTCTAGTTTGATACAAGCTCAAACATGAATTAAAATGCATTCCTTGTCTAGTTTTTCATATAAGCATTCTAAGATGCAACATTTGTTCATGATCAGCTTTAAATAGCTATTTGTGATATATGATGGACAAATAGAGGCATTTGTCTGAGCTTTATGTAACTGTGTACTTAGACATTGGAAATTCCGTTGTGCTCAAATTTACTTCTAGAAGAAAGTTTAAGAAGAAACTGGCAATATCCATTAGATGTGAAACCCTCTTGGAAGTTTCATATTGCTTGCGGATGAGGTTGTTTGATGCAATATGACTAATATCTCAGAAGATAGTTTGCACACTTCAGTACTGTTATTGTTAGGAATGTTTTTGTAAATGTGATGCATCTAGTTGCAAGCTAGATACTTTTTCAAATCTTGCATGGACAATGTACAAAAGTGATGCAATTTCTTCTGTGATGGTTTTGCTGTTATATATCAAGGAGATAGTGAGGAATGGTGCATCCTAGGAACACCATGATGTAGTTTGTGCAACTAACTTCATGTCCATTCAAAATTTGAACTCCTTTCGATCGTGGTATCGCCATATCCATATCATCATACCCGTATCGCGTATCAGTGTATTCTAGGTTAGACCCCCTCTTGTTCATTTCTAGATCCGCACTGCTCACGGCTAATCCAATGGCTGCACGGGTTACTCAAAAACACTATCATAAAATATAGCCTAGCGCGCTAGCTTATATAGTACTCCAATTACACGACACCAACTCAAACGCGTTATTAATATTGCTATAATACGTTTTGCACCTATGTACAAGATCTATACATTTGCGCTGCCTGTTATTATTTCCATAACAGTATTGCTCCATGCATATGCATACCTATTTTATTAACATTTCCGCAAACTACAGCGTGATTGAACACCTTAACATTTAGAAATTTTTATCTGACAAACAAAACCACTTTTCTAAAAATTTCAAAACTCAAGCCATATAGCACTATTCAAAATTTTCACTTCTTCCTCGACAACAAGAGAGAACTACTAAATTATCACATGATTCACATGACTAACATATATGTTCAAAGCAAATATGAAAACCTAGGTTCTACATATGTAACTTCTTACACCGGTCTCAAGGTCCAATGGCTGCAAGCGTGATTCGACAAAACGCATCTTGTTCTTGGAAGACCAACATTTAGCTCAGCACTTCCGACGAAAAAAAACATTGCCAAGGCTAGCTATCGGCTGAGTTCTTTTGGGTTTAAAGTTGGCTTATGCTTATACTATCTATAGTAACTAGCTTTTAAATAGTGTGTATTTTCAAAACGGGGTCAACAGAAAAATTGTAGTAAAAAGTATACTGAGTTGAGTTATATCGGCCAAAATCGCATGCGACTATTTCATTTTGCGTATTGCCTCTTATGAATAGTTAGAATTCAAATATTTAAATCATCAGCTCAAAAAAAAACCCATCCATTAGAACAACTCCAGCAGTAGCCCTCAAAACAGAGCCCCTACTTTTTATTTGAGGGCTCTCCCTACTTTTGAGGGCTCTGTTTTTTGGGCTACACTCCAGCAGGAGCCCTCAAAACAGGACCCTCAAATTCATTCTTAGAGAGGATGACACATAGGACCCACCCTCATCCTCATCCTACTTTTGAGGGACGAGGGGCAAAAAACTCACTCCAGCAGGGCCCCTACTTGAGCCCTCAAAAGTAGGGGCTCCCTCCAGACCCCCCAGGAATGAGGGCTCGAGGGGGAGATTTGAGGGCCCCCTACTTTTGAGGGCTCAAGTAGGGGCCCTGCTGGAGTGAGTTTTTTGCCCCTCGGCCCTCAAAAGTAGGATGAGGGCTCAAGTAGGGGCCCTGCTGGAGTTGCTCTTAGAGCATCTCCAGCAGGGCCCCTACTTGAGCCCCCAAAACCAAATTTAAGGGTTTGAGACAAAAATAGAGCTCCAGCAGGGCCCCTACTAGAGCCCTCAAATTTGAGGGGCCCCTTAAATCCCCCCCCCCCTCAGCCCTCATTCCTAGGGGCTCTAGGCCAAGCCCCCAAATCACAGTTGGAGCAGTTTTCTACGCGCCGCTGCCTCTTTCCCCTCCCTCACGCACCGCCTGTTCCCTCCTCGCGCGCGTCTTTCCCCGCCCACGTCTTTCCCCTCCCTCGCGCGCCGCCTGTTCCCCTCCTCGCGCGCCTCTTTCCCCGCCCGCGTCTTTCCCCGCCCGTGCGCGCCGCCCGTTCCCCTCCCCGCCTGCCTCCCTCCCCGCCCGTGCGCGCCGCCAATTCCCCTCCCCGCGCGCGAAGCCCGCAGCCCGTCCGCACCCCGCCCGCAAGCGCCTCCCGCGCGCGACTTCCTTCTCTGCCTCGCGCACGACTTCTTTCTCTCCCCCGCGCGCGACGAGGCGGCGGGCGGTGGGAAGGTGGCGTGCGCGGCGTGGATCCGGCGCCGGGAGGAGAAGGCCACCCGCGTCCTCGCAGCGTACGGACGGGCCTCGTCCCAGCCCGCCGTCGAGGTCCTCGGCTTCGACCCCAAGGACTGCTCCCTCTCCTCCGAACCCCTGGTACGGGAGCCCAATCCAATCCGCTCCACTCCACTCGCGCTGATCCGTGGTGTTTCGAGATTGGTCCACTCCACTCCGACGCGCTCCTCGCGGGGACGTCCCGGCGCGGCTCCTCCCCGGCTCCCGGCGTGGCCGACCCCTCCCTGCGCGAGATCCTGGCCCGATGCTTCCTCTCCTCGCGGGGAGATCTGGCGCGGCTCCCCCCTCCGGTTAGATCCGGCGCAGCTCCTCCCCTCCGGCGACGTCCCGGCGGCTCCTCTCCGCTCGCCGATGTTCCCCCGCCCGACACGACTCTTCTTGTCCCCGCGAGGAGGGGATGACGGGTGGGTCTATGTGTCATTGTCTGTTGGGATAGATTTGAGAGCCCTGATTTGAGGGCTGCTGTTGGAGTGAATGCAAAAAATTTGAGCCCTCAAAAATAGGGGGAGCCCTTAAATCAAAAGTAGGGGCCTTGATTTGAGGGCTCCTGCTGGAGATGCTCTCTAGTCAACATGAAACACCCAGTAACTCCAGAAGCCTGCACCCTCTCCCTCGGAGGCCATTCATGTGGCCATGTGTGGCCTCTCATCGAGCTCCCCATCACGCTATCTTGCGCCCCATAAAGTCACACGAACATTTCGTACATAGTTCATACACGCTTGAGATCTTGGATAATATATACCAGCAAGACAATCATCACAAACATATATATAACAAACCAGCAATATCATTGATCTAAACAAAGCAAAGGGATACAGGCATATGCATGCTACAGCTGAGTAGCTGACCCGGACAACATTGCATCCATGCATAATTGAAGACAGCTGAGAATACATTAAGCATTCTTGTTCAAACAAACCTGACATGAAAGATAAACTATTCTGCTCATAGAGCAGAACACACATGGCACGAACAATACTAAGATAACCCTCACTAAGAGTAATCCAAATGCGAGATAGATAGACATGCACGTAGCAGGCCATGCATGCATGCACTTCGGAGTGCCTCCTTACATGGAAGGGAAAGAAGTACGAGGATCAGGCCATGAGAAGCCTGCACCCAGACTGGAAAGCTGCATCATGTCTCCCCCGGCGCTGGTGCCGGCACCACTGCCACCGGCGAAGCCACTGTAGACCACGGCGTCGTGGTCCCCTCCGTTTCTGGCAACGTCCATGAGCCAGCCCTGCTGGTTCGTCGCCTGATCCATCGTCGGGGTGTTCACGTCCATGTCGCCGGCGGCGTAGGGCAACAGAGGCAGGGGTGACGTCGCCGGAAACAGCGGCGGCGCAGGGAGGACCTGCCTGCGGAGCTGCTCCATGCGGTCCTTGATGATTTTGAGGCGCATATCCACCATCCAGCCGAGGCTGGTGAGCTCCTCAATGGTGAGGCCCGTGAGGCCCGGGCGGCGGCCGGCGATGGCGTCGAGCATGAGGACCGTGGTCTCACGCTCGCGGTTATTGCGGTCCGACTTGTGCAGCTGCTCCCGGAGCTTGGTGATGCGCTGCCGGAGGAAGCCCTCCTGGGTCATCGTCTTCTTGCACTGCTCCAGCTCCGGCATGGCCTTGAAGCGTTCGAGGATACTCCTCGCCTCGGAGACGGACGGCCACACCTCCGGCTGCGCCTCTCCCTCGCCGTACACCACCATGCACACCTTGACGTCGCAGAGCGTGGACAGCTCTTTTGCCTTCTTCATCAGGCCATTTCGGCGCTTCTTGAACGTCGTGCGCCGGGTCGAGTCGTTGGCGATCCGCAGAAGCTTAATCTTCCTGCGAGCCATTGCCTCGACCCGATCTATAGCAAGCAAGATCAAATCAAAGGGAAATGGCTGGTTTGGTGCGAGGTGAAAGCGATGGAAGGGGGTGGTTTTATACTGGAGGATCAGCATAGATGAGCAGATTGCAGCATGCCAAAAAAGCGTGATAAGGAAAGGGGTTACGTTACAGATAATGAAGATCAGATGGCATGAATCACTGCTTGTTAATGTGTTTAGCTAGCTAGCAAATTTTCAGCCCTTTAATTGTGCCCATCTATTCCTTCAAAGAAAAAAGCTGTGTCCATCTTGAACTTTCACTATACGTCCAAAAGCAGCGGTAGCTAGATGCATGATCACATCACAGATCTTTTTCGATACACAAATGGTCAGAATCAAGGTAAAATAAGATTAGGTAATCAAAATTTATGAAATTTCTTCAGAATTATAGGGTTCAAAGAAGTAGATGACTCTGTTCTAGGATAAAGCCTACTAGGAGACCGATTAAGTTACGGAAGGTTCCTCGCAAGATGCCTGTCTTTATTACAAAGCATATGCTACTTTTAGTTATATGTTTCCAAAATAATTACGCAGTTTTTCACTAATGTTAGATGTTCGTTTATGTATCCATCCATTGATTTGTAACCAGGTTAAGAAAAACATCAATCAAGAACGTAAATAATCTCGTATTGCAGGGGATGAGCTGAAGTTATCTATTATTTGGATACGCAGGATATTAGATTAGTTCGAACAATTAAGCCTGTTGATCAAACTGATGAGGGATTTGGTCCGATCTTCCGACGAGAATGATAACTATGATTGTTTGATATGATATTAACGATGAGACTACTTACCGAAACGACCAAGTTTGTCCTACACCACACCCTTATTATTACAAACCGTACATAACATGGATGATCTTTCATGTAAGCAATCGAGAATCAAATAAGAAAGAAATAAACACGATATGAATTTGCGAATAAAATATGAAGTTTCATTGACTGAAGTCACCATAGTTGGTCTAGTCGACACAAGTACACAACTGATATTTTCTGAACGGAAATCAATATAAACAAATCTAAACCCTAAAAGTGGCATTCCTGGCAGTGTTTGAGGGGCTAGAGATGTGGGGAGCACATTCGTGAGGGTGGGGGAACATCTCACTACAACTCACCAGTTGGATTTAAATTGATACAAGGCTCAAGGCCTAGGTTTGGAACTGATTCGAACTTGTTTTATGGATTATGATGTGCTCAAGTTTAGTTTTGAGGTGGGACTAGAATTATTAGAAAGAGGACATCATAAGCTCTCCAACAAGCCTAAGTTCACATCATTTTGACTTCGTATGCATCTTCTATGCTCGTTTGAAGTCAGTATCGTCTTGGGAGGCCGAACTAGATTTTAGAACTTGTCTAGCATTCATTCTTAATTGTCCTGGGCTCAAAGTGACGTGGTGACCTCCACTGTTTATCCAAGCGTGTCTGTGACTCCATGTGCCTCTCCTTGACACTTGCCCATATTTCTAAGCATAATCACATCACATGTATCAGACATCAACCCATTCTTTGAAACTGAATTAAATAACCTTAGGAACGAGCTCACCAGATAATTCAACTGTCGTGCACATACCCTTAGTTTCTTGCCTAGCATCTTATGAATGTTATGTGTATTCAAGTAAGTGATATCCTTATCACAACCCATGAATATTTTGTGACTAAATTCTGTCGATTTCTTCAATCTGTTAATAATTATGTGCCATTTTATCCTGGGATCTTGCGTTGCAAGTTTGCAACTAGCCCGTCGGATCACTAGTTATCAGCAACGCGTTCACACGAATATATGCAAACCTATACAATGTATGCCGGGTGGTGCCCAGGGCAAGGACCGTTTACAGATAACAGTAACAGGAAAGGCCGACCGTCCATCCACAAGAGACTATATTGGCTTTAAAGCTACTTTTTTTATAGTAAATATATTTGGCTTTAAAGCTACTTTTTTTAATAGTAAATAGTTTTTCCTACAATATCTAGCTTTCAAACGGAGTACCTTTTTAAGATAAGGTCCACTAATCAATTGTAGTACACACTATAGTGACTTAATTTATATCGGCTAAAATCGCACGTAAGTATCTCTTTCTACAAATTGGTACTATTCATAAGCCAAAATCAAAACCTAATATCAAAAGTCTGTATGAATTGGCCCTGAACTTCATTTGTTGATTTGGAATAATATTTCTTATTTTGCAAATGCATTTATCGTGGTACAGATAGCCTGGCGATTGTGATTATTAAACGAACGTTCAATCCCTAACTATATACTGAACACTTCCCCTCCCTCTCAACCACCCAACCGTATCTTCTCTCTCTCTCTCAAGCCTCAACAGCAAAATGTCCCCGATAGAGTGAGCTTTTGTGGGCACCCCCGCCCCCACCGCATCCCTAATGACCCATCTCCCAGCAATGCACCCCTCTGGTGAGCTCCTCCCCCATTCACCCCTGCCCCTCTTCTTCTTCCTCTTCCCGTCTCCATCTTCTTCTTCCTCCCTAGCGAGCTCCGTGCACCTCCATCGCCACCAGCGTCCCTCGCTTCCACTACCCGTGGCTAGTGGGTCCCTCGCCTCCTTGCCACTTCACCTCCTCTTCCCCGCCGCCACTCCCTTCCCCACCCAACCTAACTCATCTTGTCTATCGGCGTGCCGCACGCCACCACCACTAAGCTAGCGCCTCCCCCTCCCTCTAAACCATAGTGTCCTGGTGAATCCCTCCCTAACCCTAACACCGGTCAGCCATTGCCAGAGATCCCATTGTCGTCGCTGCAGAAGGTAAGTGATCATTATCGTTTTGTTGTCTGAATTTTTCTTTTGTTGTCTAAATTTTTCCTCATCCTTGATTTAGAAGTTTTCGCTCCATAACTAAGGATGTCAGGATTTATGGATAGAAAACAACATGCTTGTATTTGTGAATGTCTAATGGTAAGTTTGTTTGTGAAATTCTACCAATTTGTAGGGTTCTAATAACTATGAATTACTCATTGGTTTGGTAACTGAAAAAAAAACTCAAGAGAGAATGAATTCGACAAACCTCTCAAGTTATTTTCTAGTATTTTCTCACCCACAAGCACTCATCACCCTACTATATATAATTAAAATAAAACATTAGTGGTTATTTTAAAATGAGGGAAAACTTATAAAAATGATAGAAAACAACTTGTAGGAATATTTATCACGATCGCTTTGAGTTGTGGAGGTTTTCTCACCCCTGTTTATAAAAGGGCAAAATTTTGCACGTGTTAGATATCAAAAGCCAACCAAAATGTTGCATGCCCCTTTCTGTCGTATCATTCAAGCCTTGCAAGAACACCAACCCTGATAGCAAACAAACCCTATTTATAGCCTGCTCAGTTCAGCTGAAAAAATATGGTTTATGGCTGAAATTACACTGTAGATAGCTGAAATTACACTGTATCTGATTGTGGCTTATTTAGCATAATTAAATTTAAAAAAATTAAAAATAGAAAAAACATGTTAGCCTATCACGGACAATGCAAATGAATATGGGAAAAAAGAACCAGCAAAAATGTTCAAAAAAAGCCAAAAAAACAAAATTTAGAAATAGTAAAAAATAAGCCAGAAACCAGAAGCTTAAGCCGAAATGAGCGGGGCTGTCCCAATCCCCGAATAAAACCCTATTGCCTCTCCATGATTTATGGCCAAAAGTGACAATTCTAACAAGTGTTTGTTGGCAATGCACACTCTACCATGGGCCCACCTAAAGAAAAAGGTCGCTACCTTCAATAGGGGTGGAAACGAGCCGAGCCGAGCCGGCTCGAGCCAAGCTCGGTCTGGCTCGGGTGAACAGTAGGCTCGGCTCGGCTCGTTTCCGAAACGAGCTACGCGAGGGGCTCGGCTCGGCTCGAAATGAGGCTCGAGCCGGCTCGCGAGCCCGAACGAGCCAAAATGGCTTGAAGTTAACAGAGCCACAACAGAGAGCAGGCACATTCACCGAACGAGCCAAAATGGCTTGAAGTTAACAGAGCCACAACAGAGAGCAGACACATTCACCGAACGAGCCAAAATGGCTTGAAGTTAACCGAACGAGCCAAAATGGCTTGAAGTTAACCGAACGAGCCAAAATGGCTTGAAGTTAACAGAGAGCAGGCACAACGGAAGCATGCGCATATACATGTATCTCTAGCAGTTGAAACATATTTCGCAAATAAGTGTGCCGCTAGATCAACACTTCTATGCACTAAATAGAGACTAGAACCATTGCACAACTCAACAAAATAGGAGCAAACTCACCAAGGCTGCTAGTTCGGCGAGGTCAGGAGGCGGATGGAAGGACGCCACCCTCGCGCGTGGGGGACGATGGAGCTTGGGGAAGGGCGACAGCCGCCAGCCGAGCGCGTGGGGAAAGATGGAGATCGGGCGCGGGGGGACAGACGGCGGCCGCGCGCGGGTGGAAGGACAGTGTTTGCTCGCGGGGGAAAGACGGCGGCCGCGCGTGGGGGACGGCGGCCGCGCGAGCGACCGGGTTAGGGTTAGGGTTGGCCCGACCGAGTGACCGCACTCGCTTTCGAGATCGATCAATCGCACCGCACTCGCTTTCGACTGGGCCGACTGGGCCGACCGGGCGACTGGGGACTGGGCTGCTCCTACTCGTGGGCCATCTCGCACGAGCCAACGAGCAGCGCGAGCTCGACTCGTTTTTTCCCCGAGCTGCAGACCAGGCTTGGCTCAGCTTGAAACTTCTCGAGCCCGAGCCGAGCCGGCTTGAAACTTCTCGAGCCCGTTACGAGCCGAGCCGGCTCGCGAGCTTCAAGCCAATTGTCCACCCGTCCTTCAATTAGAGGTGAGACTTGGGTCATGTCGTGCCGTGCCAGCTCAGCCCGGGCACCCCACCATGTTGTGCCAGCCCTTCTCACCTCCAGCCAAGCCCAGGCATAGTCCAAAGCACGACGGGCTGACTTCGTGCCGACTCTGGCCTAGCCCTAAGTAACTATAGATGGTGGAGGCGGCTGCAATGGCAGCCATCATCTTCATTTCTCTCATGCTACCTTGTTCAAAACCTCATTCAAATTAAATTAATTACATAATTTTGACCTTTTGTCTTGTCATTTTAGACTAACTGCGGTGAGAGTATCAGTAAGCACCATGCATGTTGGAGACGATGAATATGACGAAACGCCTAGCGCTGTAGGCACCATGCTTGCATGCATTCTTAGATAGCTAGCAAAAGGGATGCATGCATTAACTATTTGAATGACACCTGAATGTGAGAAAATGGCATAGCTAGCGTTGCAGGCACTATGCATGCATGCCTTCTAAGATAGCTAGCAAAAGGGTTAAAGGGACACATGCATTAGCTGTCTGAATGACACCATTACTGCTGGCACTGTGCTAGCCTGCACCGTGCTCACTGCTCTTGCCTCATTATAAAGCTAGTTCAAATTTAATTAATTGCATAAAAAACATAGGTACATAAATATTTCGGGGGAAAAGTGAAATTTTTTAGATATTTTACAGATACAATATTACTATTTCGTTAAAAATCTTACACTCTAGAGTGGGGTTCCCCGAATAAGGAAAAGAGTACAGTAACAACATGCGTATATACTAACTACTCCTCAATGTCTAGGTCATTCATGCATTCAAGGTCAGCGTACACTTGCACGATCTCAGGATCCTCCAGCTGATGTTGTTGTCGCTCTTTAGCCAATTCCCAGTCCTTGATGCATGTGATTGCCTCCACCATCTTAGGCGTGCGGGATGATCTCCTTTCTTCAATTATTCTTTCTACCATGATGAATGTCGCTTCTGAAGAGACGGTGGACACTGGTACCAGCAGAACATCCTATGCAAAATGTGATAGCACAAGAAATACCGATTGTTGTTCTTCTACCATTCGAGCAAGTTTATCTTGCCTCCACCAGCAAGATCAGGATCAGTGCTTGCAAAATCATGCTCCAGATAGTGGTTCAGCTTTGAGCTAGAATTTCACTTAGGGGCCGCCTAAGACTGAGAGAACAAATAATTAGACTTGCCATTTAGTTTCTTCCACAAGTGGACTGCCAAATTTGTCCTTCCTTGTTGCGTATACCGTGAGTCCTCTAATCTCGAGCTACTGCCAAGCTTGTCATGATACAAGCGAAAAACATGGAAAAGCTCCTTTTTGACATGTTCGAAAGCATCTGATAAATCAATAATGAGACATTCACCTATTCTCTCCATGCCGATCTACAAATCTACCAACTTTTTCGTAGGATCAAAAATGATAGCAAAGCAATATAGGTGTGAAATAGAACCAAAATATTTATAGATTTTTCTTTCATTGATGCAATAGCATGGCCTAAAAGGGATTCCTCCGTAGATTTCACAATCTTGTCTGCAATTAGCCAAATAAATTATATAACTAAGCAAGTGGTAGGTTAATAAACACATAATAGAATGTTTGTTGCTTTATAAAAAAGTTCTTAAAAACTCTCAAAAATAACTAGTAGTCTACCAATCTGAATTAGTAACTACCAATTCATTGTGTTGAGAGTTGGCACTGACAAAAACAAATATGACATATTCGTACCCTTGTACCTTCTTTAGTTTGATGTATGTCGAGGTCCACCTCACCTTCAAGTCAAGACAGAATTTTCTTGGCTCCTCCCCATTAGCTGCATAGTACTCCGCAAACCTGGCTACCACTTCTAGGAAATTTGTGAGGTAACGAATGGCATTGCAGATACTATTCGAATATCTGTCAATTGCTTGTACACTATCTTGAACAACAAGGTTCAAGATATGGCATGCATATCTAGCATATCTATGGTGGAGAACATAACTACCAATATATGTCTGCAACTTTAAAGTGAGGATGTTCATAGTCGTCGTATTCATCGATGCATTATCAAGAGTTATAAAAATAATCTTATTATTTATCTTAGAATCATTGAGTTCGTCTATTATACACTCAGCAATAGCCTCTCCCATGTGTGATTCATTAATTACCTTAAACTCTCTGACTCTCTTGTTTAGCTTGTATTTATCATCTAAATAATGGGCTACAATACTAAGGTAAGAACTTCTCTTGTGCAATGATATCCAAATATCTAAAGTTATAACAAAAGAGAACTAAATTTGTATGAATAGTTTTTTAGTTCTACTAGTTCCTTACGATAGATCCGTAGTTCTCTTACTAACATGTTGGTACTGTGGGCAAAAGCCACGTTAGATCATTCTTTTGAACGCGCGACTTTCACCCATCCTAATCAGTTGAACTTTTGAAATAATATATTTAGAAAATTTGATCGCCGCCGGTGTCAAAATCTCTGACCACTACTGGTGTTGAAAATCTTCGTCTACAATAGTCGTAATTTTTGACTACTAACCATAGTCGTAACTTTTGGCTACTAATAGTAGATGTAATCTTCGACTACAACAATTGTCGTATTCCACGAGTTCTACTTAGCGAACAGTAATGATGATACAAAAGCAATAGAAGAGTAATAGAAGTAGTAAAATGCACTATAACAACTGAAGAGTATTAGAAGTCATAAAAAGAGTACTATACCAGCCAAGAAGAGATAATTCAAACCGAGCCAAAACTCAAACGCTCGTAACTTTTGCATACAAACTCCAAATTTAGTGATATTTGTTTCTAAATTTTTCTAAAATTATGATCATTCTGATTATACAAGAATATTTTAGTTTTGTTTCTATTTAAATTTATTTGGCCCTTATTTGTATTTATCTAGATTTTATCAATTAGACGAGCCGTGTTGGACAACTTCGAGAGCACACCCGAAACATTTTCTCAACAGCAAGGGCAATGTATTTGACCATGTTTATCCTAGTATTTTAATTATTGTATATTATTTGTAAAATGTATTATGCATGCATGTAGGTTTCATTAAAATTGTTATACTATGTATAATGGTAGTTGCAACCGCTTGTATGCATTGAACCTCCCTTGTAGATTTGATATCCCCGCATGTTGTAACCCTTAGGATATGGTTAGACATAGCTAATGTCAAATTTTGGGTATATTACATTGAGTACCTATTCCAGATGCTTAGCCACGTACTAGTTTCTGCTATGTTTGAACTTTCGAACAAATTTGCGTGTGGGCATGATGGTTTCAAAATGTTGGACTAGAGGAGGAATCTATATTAGTTTGGTATAAAACAAAATGAAAAGCCTAGTTTTTGGACGTGGGTGAGTTATATATAAACCGTTAAATGTGAGGAGCCTCTCATGTATATAGGGGAGATTCTCGCCCGGGTCAATCAAGGACCGAACGCTATTGCCGCACATCTAAGTCACACCGTATAACCACATGTGTTATATGAGCTCTGGTTTTAGCTGATTAAATTGTCTAGGTCTAGCATTGCATTGTGGTAGGTACAGAAGTAGTAAGGGCATTCTGAGTGAAGGTCTGCTCATAGGGGCTTCCTTCACCAAAGTGTTGGGACCAAAACTTGCTAATACAACGGTGAATGCCCACTTGGGAGACGGATCTATGTGAGGGTCTTCGCTTAGGAGATGGATCTAAGCAAGGATTCGAATGCTCTCTTAGATGGACCTAAGAGAGGTTCAATGCTCATTAGGCTTGTGCAAGGTTAGGACTAGATGATCTAAAGGCTATATGATAATCACTTTTGTCACACACCAAAACACTACCACAAAAAGGGTTATCACAGACGGTTTTCTAAACCGTATGTATTTATGTGTCATTGATAATCGGAGGTTATCACAGACGGTTTGTGAGCCGTCTATGATAAAGACAACACAGACGATTTGTACCTAGAACCGTCTATGAAGAAAACTATTACAGACGGCTCGAAACAAAAACCGCTTGTGATACTCACACATCACAGACGGTTCTAGTTACCAACCGTCTGTGATTGGCGAGTATCACAGACGGTTGGTATATAGAACCGTTTGTGATAGTCCTTCATAGATGGCTTATAACACAAACCATCTGTGATAGTTCATCATATACCTATGCATTTTGAAAACAAGCAAATACAGTGGTAAACACAACAACATATTCCATTTCCATTAAGATTAGAATTCACCATTACAACATAAACAAGATAACGAATCCAACTCTTTAACACGACAAGAATATATAAGAAGCAGAGATCCTGGCAGACAATAGAAGCTGGATGCATCGGATGGCGGCCGGATATCACCGGCAATGGAGAGGCGACGGTAGCGCCACCTTTGTGGCACGACGGTGAGACTGCAGAAGACACTCTTACAACACTTACGACAAGAGTGTGTTGTGCAGTCGACCGAGGTGTCACAATGGAGGCGCTAGCTCACGGCGGTAGTCGGCGTCATCGAGGAACAAGCTGGATGCATTGGATAACGGCCGGATATCACCGGAATGGAGGGGCGGCGGTAGCGCCACCTTTGTGGCATGACGGTGAGAATGCAGAAGACACTCTTATGACACTTATGACAAGAGTGTGTTCTGAAGTCGACCGAGGTGTCACAACAAAGGTGTTAACTCACGACAGTAGTCGGCGTCGTCGAGGAACAAGCTGGATGCATCGGATGGCGGCGAGACATCACCGGCAATGGAGAGGCGGCAGTAGTGCCACCTTTCTGGCACGATGGTGAGACTAGATAAGACATGCTTACGACACATACGACAAGAATGTGTTATGCAGTCGACCGTAGTGTCACAACGGAGGCACTAGCTCACGGTGGTAGTCGGCGTCGTCGAAGGGAGGAAGCTATATAGTGGCTAAACTCATGCATGACTGCTAGTGGAAAGGTAGATGGGGAGTAATTAATAAGGGCTGAGCGGTGGAAGGAACCGGTGCCTGCCATCCAATGTGGAGAGAATGGACGGGTGAGATCGAAATCCTAGGGGATATGCCATGGATCGGTGGTCATTATTAGGGACAGTTTGTTACATGAACCATTTGTGATAATGCACATATCAAAGATGGTTTGTTATACAAACCGTCTGTGATAGTTTCATATATGGTTCTAATTAAAAATCGTCTGTGATAATGCGTATATCACAGACGGCTTTTAAACCCAACCGTCTGTGATAGTCTCAGAGATAGTTTTAGCCATGAACTGTCTGTAATAATCAAAACACAGACGACTCCACATGAACCATCTGTGATGAGACGTCCAATATAGTTTGTTTTGTAATAGTAAAAGAGGCATGAAGTTACTGACAATATAATTGATTATCTCATATGTGTAAAGTTGTGCAACCTCTCAAGAGTATCAAAAACTATTTAAATAGATGCGCCTACCGTGCTAGGCCGGCCCGAGCACAGCAGCTATGCCAGGCTGGACCACCCAATGGGCTAGTTTTCTAGGCCCAGTCCGGCCCCCTGTCCATGCTGTGCTAGCCCGACCTACCACGTGGCTTGTTCATATCGTGCTTGGGCCAGCCGGGCCTCAAGTTGGCATGCAAAGGCATGGCTAAACTCCCACCTCTACCTTCTGTCCTATCCTTTCCCTATTCCACATTCCTTCCCCATCTCCTTCCATCCCCAATCATGCCTCCCTCTATGCCGCCAACTTGAGGACTGCCACGCTGTCATCGATCCAGCGACGGGGTCACCAACTTCCGATGCCTCGCCTTACACCCCAATGCGGTGGCTCCCCAACTCCTTTCCTTCTCCTAAACCCTAGCCATCGCAAACAGCCACAACCTAATACCATATGCATGCTACCGCCTCTGCCGGCAGTGAGAAGCACTGGGCTCATTGTGCTACCGCTCTCCCAGGTGAAGCCCTTCAGTTGGGAGTTGCTTGGTTTGATAGTTTGATAGTTGGAGTTGAAACTTCAAATTTGTAGGGTGGAATGTTTGGATCCGGGAGTTTAAGGCTCTATTTGTTTTGAGTTGGAAGTACGAATCCCATTAATTGAAAGTTCTTCAAATTTTTTCGAAAGTTCTGAATTTGGGTGTGAAAAATCCAATTTTTCTGTAGGATGAAAAGTGCATCCTCGAGCTGAGAGCTCGGATTTGGTCGAACTAAAAGTTCTAACCTGCAAATTGAAAGTTGTTCGATTTGAAAGTTGATGATTCTCGTGTGAATGTTTTGTTTTAGTGGAGTTGAAAGGAGGGGAAGGAGGAGCAACGCAAGATGGCGCCCGCGGCCAGTCTCTGGTCGGATGGCCCGTGGGTTCTCTTGGGTGGGCAGTGGACTTCCATTTTCTCGCGGATGACATGCTCCCACAGGCAGCAGGCGTTACGTCACGTTACTTGCCACAGCGCTCACTGGCGGCTGGTTTGCTTGGTTCGCGTTTCGCGAATCTGGCAGTGGCAGCTCTCTCTACTTGGGCTGATGTTCTATTGGGCTCCTTTTGGTGGGTGGTGCCAAGGACCGACAAGGCAGAGCAACACAGCCACTGCGGATTAGCGCTTCGTGGCCCGAGCCACACTGGGCATTGCAGATATTGGGCCATCTTGTGCGGTTTTCCCTCGTGCCATTGTGCGGTTTTCCCTTGTGATACCGAGGTAGTTCTTTGTCTTATCGAGTTTTTTAAAATTAATAAAATTAATATAGTTTAATTTAATATCATTTTATTGATAGTTTGAAAGTATTCTTACAATCGAGGTAACGAGTCGAGCCGAGTTGAGTCAAAGCAAATTTTAATTTTATCTAAAAACGATTCATTCAACGTTTAACCAATTAACAAGTGTAATTGAATTAATTTTGAACCGAGCCAACAAGCCCACACTAACAGCTTTTTTTCCGCCCCTCCAGCCGTTTCAACTTTCAACCAAAGTGTCTTGTTTTTCCGGACCAGCCACCGCACCACAGTGCAATTTGTTTCCTTAATCGTGCTGATCAGGTGGCTTGTCATCCATCTCACGTTTATTGCTTAACCGGTAATTTACCGTCTCCAGTAATATGCTTGCTTCGTGGTACATATAAGCATATAGGATATAGCCTAGCTGGCTAGCTACAGTTGTAAGCCAACTGGTAAAGGCACATGTATTCTTCTCATAATCTTGTAATAGCTGTACACATGCAAGGGTGATTGTCTAATGGTAAGTTTGTGTGGGAATTTCTATTAACTAGCCGACAGGTCCACACATTTGCACGGTTAGTGTGGTAGTGTACCGCATAAAGTTTTCTTTGCGCATTCGAATGTCGAAATTTCATATTTCGCAAAAATATATATTTGGTATATTTGATTTTATATTTAATTTGTGCAATTTACTGGAGATCTCTCTCCCTGTGTGAAAGAAAGGATTCGAAGGTGAGCCTATCTAGCACACACTTTCAACCTTTATATGGAGTGCTATTTATCTGTTTAATATTTTCCAACTTAATGTATCTCTAAGCCAACTATCAGATCTAATCCTTTAAAATTAGGGGCTATCAAATTATTTTCTTTTTTAGCAACTGTGTAATACTACTCATTGTTCATATGACCAGTAATTGAACTTGATAAAAACACCTACAAGTCATTTTCTAGTATTTTCTCGCACAAAAGTTCTCGTCGCTCAGCTATATTTGGACAAAAAAAAGAAAACATTAATGGTTATTTTAAAATGATGGAAAATTTATAGGGAAACAGTAGGAAATAACTTCATGCATATTTATCACAATCGCTTTGATTTGTCAAGGTCTTTTTCACCCTTATTTATAATCGACGAAAGTGGGAATATCCCGTGTTAGATATTAAAAGCCATTCCAGTCTCACAACAGCACCGATCCAACTGGCAAACCAGACCTATTTATCTCATCCTATAATCCACGCTACCGCTGCCAATGGTCAATATGCCCAACCCTCGAATTGACAGCAGCTGACTCTACTGCCACACTCTTTGATTGGCAGTAGTACGTTAAGAGTTGGCTCTTTTAAATCGATAGCTTATATAACTTATGACTGAAATATTTAAATTTTTGCTGTTTATGAGAGATAATACATATAGAAAAATAGTCGTATATGATTTTAGCTGATACAGCTAAACTCAATACACTTTTTACTACAATCTTCACATTGACCCCACTTTAAAAACACACTGTTTAAAAACTAGTTACTGTAGATAGTACAAAATAAGCGGACTGAAAATCGAAAAGAATTCAGCCCAAGGTTCCCTCTCCCAACCTTTGTCCTTTAGCGTAACCGCAACATGCCACCAATTTGATCACTTCATCCACTAGTAATATGCCACTCTCAGTGTTGTAATTTGTGCAAGATATGCCTTTTGATTTTGACGAGGGACAAGGTATATGTGTGCGGTCCTCTTTGCAGACCCTATGTGTTTACTGTGCTAATTCTATGATCAGTGCCTTACACACATATATTATAACATTGTATTACATCCATACCCATATGAATAATCAGAGTAATGTATAATCCTACAAACATAAACTTACACATCTAAACTTTCGACAAAAAGACTGTCTGGTCAAATAATTCGTGTAACAAGTAAATAGCAGTGGAAGTAATGATAAATAGGACAAAAATTCCAGTAAGCAAGCCATAGCTCACCACAGGCAATTAACTAGAGTTAAACCTTAACAAATAGCATCATATTTGCTGATACCCGTGGCGCGAAAGTAGCCGATCTGGAGATCTCCTTCTTACTCTGATAATGTTCAATGGTGAGTACGAAAATCATACTCCACAAGACTTTATAGTAAAGTTATATAGTATGCAAACTGAGTCAAAGATGGCTATCTATTCTAGCTTTCTTTGCAAAAACCTACTTTTATTTGAGACAACAAATAATAGATTGCAAGAGGGACTTGTAAATGCAGTTAAATTTGATATAAAGTAACAAGTAACATAAGCATAATTTATAGCTGGCTCTTCCATAGCTATAAACAATGATTTTCACATACTCATAACCAAGTTTCAAAGGGAATTCTTTCCATTCTTAACCAAGTTTTAAAAATATAAGTTTAACCTTAGTGACATCACTAAGCTTTGCCAATGACTGGGGGCATGACTATTCGAATAGATTTTATACTCTGCAGAGGTTGTATAATTTACCCACAAGATACGAACAGTGTGGCCGACACTAGATCATCACAAGGCCTTTACATTGCTCAATTCCAACTTTGCCCAGTCTGATGAATTTTAGCCCCCAGGAGTCAGCTCATGTTAAACCCCGAGGAATTCACATTGTGTCAACGGTTTTAGCCCCATACTCTTACTATGAGGGGAACCACCTCAAGCCCTTACTGGCGTTCGCACTACTTTGATCTACTATGGGTACAAGATTAAACTCAAACAATTTATTATGCTACGGTTTTCCTATAAAGGCGCTTGTGGTTGTACGAAAGACTTAAATCAGTAACACATAAGTTCACTGTTCTTAACCGACTCGAGTGAGAATCTCCAACCATCAACCATCACATGCATGTTTCCTTTTTCATTATAAGTCATATCCACATAAATTTTCACCATCCAACCAACACGTGCAACTTTCTCTCGCACCACTAGTTATACCAATATCTCGGCCAAGTCAAAATCATAGTTTTACAATTTTGTTTTCTAAGGAAAATTTCAAGAGTGACTACTCTGGTCTAGCAACATAACCATTCCAAGTTTTGAAAAGCGTAACCATCCGATCGTCTATTATACCAACATCTATGTAGTGCTAAGCAACTCTATCTTATACTCATTCTAATATTCCACAATTAATCATACCCGTTGTGGATATCATTACTAAGGCGACAATAGTGAGTATGTCAACTTTTCAAAGAAAGGTCAATGCAACAATTTTGCAAACTATTCACCTTACAACATAGCAATTTTATTGAAAATACACGCATGCATAATAGTTTGAGCAAACAAATTACTTAGAATTGAAATATAGGATCAACATGACCAAAGGAGGTGCTTGACTGGCTGTTGAATACTTGTGTCTTGCCCTAGATAGATTTTTGAAGTATCGTCGGTACATCGATATCTAGCAATAAAGTCAAATAATTCCATAAATACCAAATGAAATCAAATAGAGGAAAACTCAAATATTTTTTGCAAATTAAGAAAGAGTGATATTTTAGAAAATTTAGAGGCAAAAATCATTCAATTTGAAGTTTGGATACAAAAGTTATGACCATGTGAATTTTGTTCGGTTTGAAAAACCTTGGAAAAAGAAAAATGGGTTGACTGTTTGACTGTCAGCCCCATATGTCATATTTCCCATTTTTATGAAATTCCAAAAACTTTTGCTTACAAATGGGGCCCGCATGTCATACTCACATATTGGAGTGAATCTTAACATAAATCTTATAGGTGGGGCCCTCTTGTCATACACATGGCTCATCTTCTTTGTTTAGTTTGGAGGGGAGGACAGAGTGTAACATTCCAAAAATTCACTTTCTTTAAAAATTAATTCTAAAATAATTAATTAAAATGTTTGGATTTTATTTGAATTATTGGTGTAATATTGAAAGAAATCTCAAAATTGCAATTCTCCGCTCAAATTCCAAAACTCCAATTCCAACCCAAAATTCCAAATTCTAATTATAATACCAAAAATTCAAATATCAAAAATTAAAAATCTCCAGAAAAATGTGAAATCCATTTTTCTTGATCGAATCCATTTTTCTTGACCCATTTCTCTTTTTCTTTTTCCTCTGCTTCATTTTCTTTTTCCCCTTTCTCTTTTCACTCTCTTCCCTTCTTCCTGTTCGATGTTTCTTCTGGCTGAGGACTGCATGGCTTCTTCTCTATCTCCTCCCTTCTTCAACCGAAGTCCACCATAGCCATGGCCACGCATGCCAAATCAATTTCCTTCCCACTAAACAAATTAAAGGCAGCATGAAACACCTTCATTCACTGCTAAGCATCAATTCCTTTTCAGTGTCTCAGCTTTGAATTTTTAGTTTTTCAGTTTCTTGCACTCAAGCTTTGAAAACCGACATTGCACTTAACTGGCTGAATTAAGTCCAATTTTTTGAGTTTGCCCTATAAATGGGAGCTCCACCTCGCATTCTACCCTTGAGCAAGCCCTTGGCCATCCCATCTCACGACGACAAGTACCAGTGAAGCCTCAAAACTGAGCAGTGCGCCGGCCTTCTTCCTCCACCATTAACTCCAGTGATTCTTTTCGAAATTCTTTTGCGTCACATCGTGTTCCTGAGTTTCATCAACCATCATGCCAAATTAATTTGATTTTGGTGCAAAGAATCGCCCGGAATCGAGTTTTCCCAAAGTTGCCTGAAACCGCTTCCCGTCGTTGATTCATCATCTCTAGTGAGTTTTAGCCCATGCCATCACCTCTCTTAGATTTGTCTCGTCGTGTTCAACATGATTCATCCCTCTTTTTCCTGGAAACCCTCCACAAATTTTTTTTCTTTCGAAACCTAGCCATGGCCGCCTAGGGTGCTTCGCGTTCCCATCTATTCGGTGATGTTTTCTTCAATCCTTTTGTGTCAAAATATGTCCTACCTCCCAGGTGGCTACCCTCCACATAGAGTTGGATTTCTTTCGCCAAGTACCAAGATTTCAAGTTTTTACCTTTTCTCTACCGACACCGTTCAATTGTCGATTAGGCTTTGCCGAAAATTTTTCTAGCTTCACCATGCCACGTTCTAGGCCATGCTCACTCTACCTCTCCATATTCTATGCCCGGATACTATACCTCTCTTCAACCCATGTCATTGTCAGCGCCCACGCCATCACCGTGCTCCGTTTAACGTGCCATCACTTCCTATGTGTTCCTCAGGTTCCCAACAACCCATTTTGCCCGTTGCCATTACCTCCCATGCCTCCTATTGCCGACGCCAGCCATGTTCTCGTGCCTATGCTCTTAGTGAATTTCTAGGTTTAGGGCGAAGGAATAGTCCTTCTGAATATTCTCCCATTTTTTCAGCATTTTCTCTTCTAGCAATCTTTCAAAAGCCCATTCTCCATTGTTCAAACTCCGAATACAGTTATTCAAGTTTTAAAATTCATGTAAAATGCTATTCTTTCTTCCAGTATATATTTATATTTTTATGATTTTTATTTATGTATTTATTTGTGTTTGTCATTCTGCATGTAGAACCCGATATCATCGAAGAATTTTTTTGATCCGTATCTGGAAGGTCCAATCAACATGCAAGAAGGCAAGTCTCCTTCAATCATTTTGTACCTATGTTTACCAAAATCATTTTATTATTTCAAATTTAATGCATTGCTATGTTACATAAAATGGTAACTTCTGTCTTAATGATATTAGTTAATCCAATAATTGTTATACCCTCCTTTGATGTTGACAACCATGTACCTATATTATCCTAGGCTTCTCTTGTCTCAGCATTGAGATTATATAACTATTTGATAATTTTAGAACAGTAGTAACTGCTTAGACAAGCTATTTGGTCACTATAACCCTATGGGTGAGAAATAATGTTATCAAATCTTTAAACAATTGTTTTTACCAAGTGTATGGCAATAAGTGATGCCATTGGTTTATAAAATAAAATAAAATGGTGAAAATTGATTTTAGACTAGGGCAGATGGTAAGATTGGGTTGGTGTGGATTTAGCACGAGAACTTGTATTGTGAATGTGCCGCCCTAGTCAATTAAAGACCGATGTTTGTGATTGTCCAAACTGAGCACTACCATATAACCACAAGTCTAAATGGGTACGATCTAGTCGAATAACTCAAAATGGTTTAGTTTACATATCACCAGTGGTAAGTGGGTACCAGGATTACTGGAGTTACTCATAGTGAGGTATAGGGATTTACTGTACTCATACAACGCAACAAGGGGCTTCTGACTGTGGTGGATTTAACCCTTCAGTGGTAAAACCTCAGCGAGTGGTGTCTAGCTAGATTGGAGTGAGGTAAAGACTTTGTGATAAATTATCTGAGTCTTATGCTTAAGAAAGCATATTGATTATTAAGATGACTTATCTCTTGTGGATAAAGCTGTATAACTTCTGTAGAGTGTAAAACTATTTAAATAGTCATACCCACGGTCAAAGACGAGTAATGTGCACTTTCATATGGTAGATCTTTGGTTTTGGTTTCAAAGTAAATGTTTTAGGAACTCGGGAGTGGATGAAACTCTCAGGAGTGTGTCCTAGCAGATGGAGCCAATGCGGGTGAATGAAACCTGTAGTCTTGAACCCTGGTAGATAGAGCCTGTCTACTAGTGTTGGTGGCTAGAATATTCACTAGAAAATTATGATATTTTCAATTATTGCAACTACTTTATTAAATTGATGCTTTCAAAAACATATAATAGTATTTGAAATAAAATGCTACTTTGTGCAAAAGAACCATATTATCCTTCCTTTGTTAAGTCCTACATCTAGTACATTTTTCCCAAGACTTGTGAAGTATTCTATGTACTCAAATGCTACACTCAAACAAATCTCAAAGGATTATGAATATCAAGGAGACTATGACCACTTCACTTGTGGATTTGACGAAGGCTTTCCGGAGTACTAGGTTGCAGTTCCCCAATCAATTGCATGTGGTGTATTAATAGGCTATCGTTAGAATTTTATTTTGCTTCCGCTGTATTTTGTAAGTTTGAGAGTTTTTGTAACCTCAATTGTAATAAGGTGGCCATAAGGCCTATACTCTCTATTATTATAATAAAATATTGTTGGTTATGTAATCATCACTATTTGACTATGTGCACTAGCTTTGATTTGAGACTAGTGTGGTAATACATAGAGGATTCATATACAGAAATCTGGTCCCGATAGAGAGTAGCAAGGCAGTACTCATTGCTGCCCAGGTGAAGCTTTGCCAACGGCAAGGGGAGGGCGGGGAGGTAGTGGGTACTAGCGAAATGGGATGCTTAGGTGAGAACGACATCAAAGGAGGCAATGGCTTGCTCTGTTGTGGCCTATGGTGCACGCACGACAGGGTGATGGAGCTGGTGCGGGGAGGCCATGGTGTGGCTTACCGAAGAGGAAAGGGAGGAAACTGAGGGTCATGAGAGCATATAGGGGCTAGGGGAACTCATTGGACAAGTCAATGGAGGCGGAGGAAGGCCGGGGCGAGCTGGTAACAATGTAGCGGCGTTGGTGATGGTGGCGCTCATGGAGGGGGCACCTTAGCGAATGGAGCTTTGGGCCGATCTTCAGAGGAGGTAGAGGGTTCTGAGAGGATGCATTAGTAGTGAGGAATTGGAGAGGGAGGCATTGTGTGAGGGATGGCAGTGCCGGCGGTGTTCATTGGCCGGTTTGGCTGGAAGCGAGGAAGAGGCCATGTTCCCAGAGATTCGCAACATGAAGGTCAAAATCAACATAGGGCTCTAGTTCCTTAAGGCAAAGGATGCATTGTGATGTGAACGTCTCAACCGAATACTTACCGATGGAGTGGGAATGGTGACATCATCGCAACGTCTATAGTGGGCTCACTCGTAGGTGTCAGGAAAGACAGCCGCGTTCTAGCCAAAGTAGTAGAGCACAAGAACTCAAACTTGAGCAGAATAGGGAGGAAAGGATGGGGAATAGGATGATGCGGTTGGAAGTTTAAAAAGGGTGAGTAAACAACGAGAAACACAAGGGCAAAACCTAGGGACACGATGAGAACTCTGTAGGCAGCAGTTGTGCCTCTTGTTGGCACAAACGCGATAGGACGAAATGAAGGTGGCTTGGGCAATAGAGGATCTACGGATGCCTTGGGTTGGGTACTTGAGGAGGTCAGCCTTTTGCAGGTGACGCTGCGTGGCCACTATTCTTTTTGTGCATAGCGAGCTGCATCCATGGATGGCATCCTGAGGTTGAAGAAGAGGCCTGCAGGTGGGCCCCATGTGGCAGTGAGAGAATGTGAGGGAGATGAGGTGGCTGAGAGGGTTGAAGAATATTTAGATATAGCAAATGAGTTCCAAAATTATAAAAAAATTTGAAGACTTCTAACATAGTGTAGATTCTTGTGTATTTTTTTGGAATTTTATCTACTTTAAATTTTCTTGACAATTCTTTGAAGATCACTGTTTTTATTCAAAATGCACAATTTGAATTGGAAATTTCTATTTTTCACTAAGACTTAAGTAAAATTTTAAATATATCAAAGGAGTTCTATAGATCATGAAAATTTTTGGGGAGGCAATTGGCTAGTCTAGTTCTTAATAAAATTTAATCCCACCATTTACCACCTCCTAGCTTTTCTTGAAAGTAATTGGTTGCTGCAGCCTTCAGGTAGGCTTCTTAATTATTCCAAAATGCAAAGAAGGTTCAAAATCAAGCTAAAATATTTTCATGAACTTGTAATATAGAACTCAATTAAAATAGTTTAAAAATCTGAGACATTCCCCTTATGGAAAGCCCAGTGCGCAGCCTCGACGACACTTGTGTTAGAGATGCCCTGGACTTGGCGATGGATGTAGACGAATCGACCCATAAAGTCTTTGATGGACTTGCCTAACATTTGCTTGAGCATGTTTAGGTTGAAGGACGTGATTGGCTTATTTCAACTTGGAAGTGCTTGCTCAACTTCTCCTGAAGTTGCACCCATTAGTACACCGAGCACGACGAGAGGGGGAGGTACCAGGACTAAGCGACCCCTAAGAAAGCCAAGGGCAAGCTCTTCACCATGATGGTTTTGCCCCCTTCTATTGCCACGATGGTAGTCTAGTACACATGGACGAACTCTACTAGGTTAGACCCCCCAATACTTTGTGAATTTTGGCATCCGGAAACGCGTTGGTCACGGCGTGGCTTGCAAGCCCGGGCTCAGTGGGTTTGAATGGACAACGAGATTAAAGACCTCATGGGTGGGAGCCCCTTTGGGTAGGAGGGTAAGTTCGGCTCGGAGTTGGGTGCGAGATCTTGCGGTTGGCTGACCTGGGGTGGCCTAGCCCCTTGGTGTCTATGGCTCATTCCTGTGCTCCCAATCGAGGCAAGGGCTTCCCTTCACACTTGGTCAAGTTGTGCTCGGAGATCGTTGGCTTCTTGGACTCTCGCCAAAGGTAGCGAGCGGATTTCTACAAGCTCAGCTCGAAGGGCTTCAACCTTAGGGACCTTGGGGCGTGTTGCCTTCCGCACCGATGTCCATACTTCCTCCAGCTAATTCCTTAGCTCCTTGGCTTCCACGGGCGATGAGATTCTTGCTTTGGCTCTCTCCCTCTTGAGATGCACCCAAAGTTCCCCCGCTTGGTGAGCCTCGGCTGTGGACCACAGTGCCTTCATTTGTGATTCCCTCAGCTACCTTTAGAGGTCCTTCAACTCCCATTCCACCTCCTCGCAAGCGTTAGAAGGGTCGGCCTCCTAGGAAGTTGTGGTCTCATTGATAACCTAGGCCTCTTTGGAGAGGTCCGGCTGTGCCTCTGGCTCTAGGGTGGCGTAAGCTACAATCTAACTTGACTTCAACCTTGGAGGGGATTCTCACCTCCCAGCTCTACGACCTTCCATGCATTTCCCTTCTTAGACGGCATGGCTTCTTACTCAAGTCCCTATGGACGATTTCAACTATCATCGATATGAGACCAGATAGCAAAGTTGTAAGCACCCCCAATTAGATTCAAAGACCGCCAAGGATGTGAAAGGGCTCAAATGAGATGCACACAAATGACCAAGTGTATTCAATATGAGTGTCTAGGGTATAAAATAGCCTCCTCCTCCCCCATTACAAGAGGTCCTATTTATAGAGGGGGAGGGAGGATAGTGAAGTTACAAGTTTTCCCTCAGGGCTTAGCTTACCCCAGGGAGTATCTACATCATTTGCCCGTGTAGGTCCCGCCATGTCTAGGACTCCGAGGTTGGTTCATGGCTAACTTCGAATATCATCTAGGGTTGGCCCCAGCCCCCTCTAGGGTGGGTCTTGTGAAGTTCGCTGAAGTTGATCTCACAAACCTCGTCAAGGTCACTATTAGACTTAGAGAAGTACAGAACTTAGGGGGAGATTCTTCTCGAGCTCACTATTAAAACTTGATCACGAAGATGAGTTCCCAACGAATAAATCATGTAGTTTAAATGAAATTAAGTGGATTGTACTCTTTTTCCTTTGATGAGTTTTCTGAAAGTTTCTCGGCCAAGGTTTTTAATGAGGTAATTCGTGCATTGCAACATAACATGTATCATGTACTCTTTCTCTAAATTTTTCTCACTGAATTTTTATGGAATTTTGATGGAGTATGTACGTGACAAATGAGTGCTTAAGGTGAGTGTTAGGAAACCTAGTCCTAGACCTGTAAGTCTAGCCTATAATGGGCACCTTACTATTTAATCTATAAATAGGGATCTCTAATAATTGTAAATGTACCTTTTGAAGAATAAAACAATAAAGAACAAAAGAGTTCTCCATCTATAAATAAGGGTCTCTAATGATTATAAGTGTATCTTTTGAAAAAGAAAGTAATAAAGAAAGGAGTTCTCTCGCTCTCTATATTCAATTTAATTTTTATTATCTATGTTTGATTTATCTTCTATTTAAAAGAAATCGTTGGAATTAGATCCGTCCGCGAGAATTCCACGACGGTTGCTCTTTCCACGGGCCACTCGACTCGGCGCCAACCCACCAAAACGGCCGTCCAAAAATCCAAAATTCGAACGCCACCGACCACGGTGCGTGGCAACACCGCGCCGTCGACACCACGCCCGCAGCGGCAGCAGCACGAGCAGGCGGCCGCGCACACGACCGAAACATCCCATATGACATATGACATGACCGAGAGCAGCGTCCACGCGCTGACGACCCTCCTCTCCGCTTTGCGCCGGCCGGCCAGCCCCGCGCGCGCCGCGCAGCTCCACGCCCGCCTCCTCGTGTCCGGCCGCCTCGCTCACCCCGTCCTCCTCACGCAGCTCGTCTCCCTCTACGCCGACGCAGGCAGCCTCCCTGCCGCGCTCCGCGCCTTCCACCTCCCCGTCGCCAACCTCCACACCTACGCCGCCCTCATCTCCCGCCTCGCGCGCCCCCAGCCCGTCCTCGCCTTCTCCCTCTTCGCTCGCGCCCGTTTGCCCACCGCCTCCCGCCGCGCTCTGCGCCCCAACCCCCACGTTATCTCCGCCGTTCTCATCGCCTGCGCCGGCCTCCCGTCTCTCCATGGCCGCCAGGTGCACGCGTGCTCCGCCAAGGTCGTTCCGCTAGCTGACGTGTTCGTGTACACCGGGCTGGTGGACGTGTACGCCAAGCTCGGAGACATGGCGGCGTCCAGGAAGGTGTTCGACGAAATGCCGCGCCGGACTGTTGCGTCCTGGAACGCGCTCGCCGTGGGGTACGCCAGGAATGGAATGTGTCTGGAGGCGCTATGGGTGTTCAGGGAGTTGGCGGCACAGGGCCGGGAGGTGCCGCTGGATCAGGTGAGCGTGTCGAGTGCACTGAGCGCGTGCACCGGGGCCAGGTCCGTGTATTCTGGTCGGCAGGTGCATGCGTGCGTCGTCAAGGTAGGATTGGAGGTGAGCGCTGTGTGCGTCACCAACGCCCTTCTTGACATGTACACCAAATGCGGCTGCTCCCGGGAAGCTTTGGCTCTGTTCGATGCAGCGGATTGCAGGGATGTTGTTACTTGGAACATCGTCATTCTTGGCTGCCTCCACGACAGTCGCTTCCTGGAAGCTTGTGTGAAGTTCCGGTCCATGGTCAGGGGTGGTGTCTTGCCTGATGATGTGTCCTTTGCTACTGCATTGCATGCTTCCGCATGCCTGGCAGCATGGGCTCTGGGAGCGAGCATACATGCCTCTGTTGTAAAGACAGGGTTCTTGGATAGCCATGGCCTCTCTAGCTCACTCATCGCCATGTATTCCAAATGTGGTCGCTTGGACGATTGTCGCGGAGTATTTGAAGTGGCAGAAGATCACTTATGTGTAATTGCATGGACTGCGATGATCACTGCACTTCAGCAGCACGGACATGGAGGCCAAGCTATTGATCTGTTCGAGACAATGCTAGAGAAGGGCATCAAACTAGACCACATCACATTTGTTAGTGTTCTGTCTTCTTGTAGCCACAGTGGATTTGTTGAGGAAGGGCGCAAGTACTTCACTTTGATGACTCAAGTTCATAGGATCACACCTTGGAGTGAGCACTATGCTTGCATGGTTGACATGTTCGGGCGAGCTGGCCTTCTTGGTGAGGCGAAGCAATTCACTGATCAGATGCCAGTTAAGCCGGATGCGTCAGTCCTAGGTGCGCTACTTGCAGCTTGCATGAACTGTGGGGACCTTGAGCTGGGAAAGGAGGTTGCTAGGAAGCTGTTTGATATTGAACCACACAATCCTGGGAACTATGTCCTGCTTGCTAATATCTATGCATCACGCGGAAGATTGGAGGTGGCAAACGAGGTGAGGAGATGGATGATACCCCAGGAGGTAAGGAAGGAGAAGGGATGCAGCTTAGTCAACATTGAGAACAAGTCCAATGTGTCCTCAATGCTTCAGCAATTGCATCCAGCGAGGGCAAGCGAGCTTTACGAGGTCCCAGGGATGCTGGATGAACTTATCAGTCAGGAATGCTCGGTAGGTACTTGAGATACATAAAGTTAAGGGGTTTCTTCAGCCTAAAAGGAAAATAGACATGAACATCCTGGCAAAGGAAACTGCAGTAGATGATTCAAACCGTATAGCTGAAACATATGTGGACAAGTTTGATACTTTTATAGTTTGTACTCTGCATAATTGAGCTACTGCCAGATATGCTGAAATACAGCACAGAAAGGAAAGCAGCATAGCGTCCTTCACAACCATTGGATTGTAATCCGATCATGGTTTGGATCACAATACTACGGTTGTGGGGGACGGGCCTAAAAAATCATCTGAGTTGTAGCATTCCACATTGGAAAAGAAACTGTTGTAGCTGATAAATTTTTTCTCAGCTCTTCACAGTTACATGTTCGGCTGAAAGGAAGGGTTTAGAAGTGTGACATCAGGTGGGTAGATTAACTTCATTTATATTTTAAGTTTCATGTTTCTTGGCTCTCACCATTCAACTGTGGAGTTACAGGGATTCGCTGATTCAACATCAAGTGAGAAGTGCGGGAACCAAGCCTTTAAGATGGACTTGCAGACTAGAATATCCTACTAGAAGCCAACAGTGCATATTAATAGTTTAATACCTGCATATATTTTTCCGGTAATTTTTTTCTTCAGAGTGAATTCAATTATGATTCATGTCTTAGAGGTGCATCAAGTTTTAATAATAATGGAATTTGTTAAGTTATATCTGAGCATTGAGTATAAATATCTTGTTTGGTTTGAAACAGTTAAAGCCAGATATGCAAATTATCCCCAACCCAGAGCCAGTTAAAGTGGTACTACATGTTTTGTCCACCCATTTTCAAAAAACATGAATAATACAAAATAGAAATGCTCTTTCTGCCATACAATTTGTTCCTTAAATGCTAGCACAGAAGATTAGCGAGTTAAAATCAGGTTTTCAGAATGTCTGCTAAAACTAGTTAGCAAATTCAAAGAACTAGATAATTTCTGGAAACACGCGTAAATACTCGCTACCTGCAAGAGAGGGGGAATATATTATGTTAAGAGCCCATAAATTTCATTCCACTGGCGAGGAATGGATCTATGAATTTTGTCTTACAAATTCTCTACTTTTTTCTACCAAATAACCATGGTATTTACAAATCAGACAAAGAAACATAGAAAGAAATAACAGACAGGATTTTTATACGCTTAGGGAGGTAATGGGGTTACATTTTCTTTACTATACTGTACACAGTTAGTATAACCTCAGCTTAACTTGTCCACTATGTTCAGCAAAATATTTCTCAACTAACCTATAGGAAAAGAAAAAAAATCAAGTGAACCGCATCAATCAAGATTGCTACTTAGCATTTATCCGTTCTTGCGATCCTTAGTTTCCTTACACTGGTCAGGAAGAGCCTGCAGAAATAATAACAGAGATTCTGGTTAACTGAACAGCAAAATGAAAGGCAAATAAGTCATTTAAGTAGAGCAGAAACATACTCCCATGGTACGTCCCCAACCATCATCCAGTCTCCATCCTGGTCTTCATAGGTGAGAACATGGGCATCCTTCTCGCGAGGAATTCGTTGATGGTACTCCATAACATCAGCGTCTAATCATATCACAAATATAATTATACAGCGATCGACAAGCATTGCCATATGTATATCATGACAAGGAAAGATGTGACCGCATGAATTGAGTTAATCTATCTAATTTGACGTGTCAGACAAGAACTCTCAAAACGAAGAATTCAGAATTCGGTGGTGGCGTGCTAGCAAATACTAGTCACTAGTCACTACTCGCTAGTGCCTCAAGAAAAGCTAGTGTTGGAAGAGTTCCAATGAAGCAACGACCCTTCAACGATGCAGATGTACTCATTCTTACATTGATCGGCTGGCGTAGATCATGTTTTCGTATTCTCCTAATTTATGCAGCATTCTTATTCTTGAAAATTGTAGTAATGTAGCTTGGTTGGATGTATACTTACAGGTGATGGGGCTCTTGAACATGTGGCAGAGTTTGACGAGAAGGCCGTCGTACCCGTCCAGCAAAAGCAAATCCAGCTTCCGGCCGATTGGGACGCCCTCCATATACACCTTCACGAACAGTGTCCGCCGCTGGCGTGCGCTACCGGCTGACGCCGTCAGGGCACTCCTAAGAAATGGTTTGATCGGCGGCCAATCGGATGGTACTTGGTTCCTGCCGATCACCCGTTCATGTTGAAACGGTTGTTAATTAATGTAGATGATGGGTACAAGCGACCCAATTAGGAGTACTGTTCTGCAATGAATTCGGGATGCACTATATTTCTAAGAAATAATAATGACAACAGGAATCCTAAAGTGGTTGTGAAGATATATAGCAATGATCAAATAAGCTAGGCCAAAAAGTTTGGCTCAATGGGAAATCTGAAGATATCTCTTGCTAAATTTGTATTCTGTAGTGATCAAGTTGATCATCGAAAAAAAAGCATCTTATCTCCCTAGAAGTCGAAGAAAGACTGGTGCGAAGTGTAATAGTGTAATCAACCGTTTGTCTGATCAAAACTAAAATTGAAGCTCGGTTTATTCTGAATATAAGATTGCAAGTTTTCGTTTTAGGAACTACTAATAAGAAAGAACAAAATAATACACACTGAAGAAAATGATATGATGATCAAGATCTGTTATATATAGGGAAAAAAAAGAAAGAAAAATGCACGATCGATCTAGAAGATGCTTTAGGCTTACATATCGATCAGTTCGATCGTATATGTACGATTCAAAACAACTCAGAACAAGTTTTTCTTTAACCTTAATAAATCAGGATGAGCTCGATGTTGCATGCGTGGGCAGAATGCATGATCGATGTGAAAACGGAGATCTACCTATCGATGAGCATGAAGAACCAGATACCTGCGGACTTGCCCATATATCTATGTACCCCCATATATAGATGTTGGTGCACATCCTTGTAATGATCTAAAAGTGAATAATGAATGAAAAAGAAATCAAACAAAATTTGCCAAAATAACCATGCATATATATTATTTTCTCCTGGGAAGAAGCCTAGCTTGCATGCATGATCTGTAGAACTAACACAAACATGCATACTAAGGTAGGAAAGGAAGGAGGAAAAAAACTGTTGTTCAACAAACCTTGGTGTAGAAGGGATGCTCTCAGCAGGCTGGAGGCAGGACGACGACGTCGAGAGGCTAAGCCCTAGCCGGAGATCAGTGCTGAGGTCCCTCCTGGCCGCCGGCCGGCAAGCCGACGACGTCGTGGAGAGCGCCGGGTGGGTGCTGCTATCCATGGAGGAGGAAGGAGACCGGTCACTGCTACCCTTGCACTCCGCCATGCCTAGTACACGATTAGGACAGCAGCTGATAGATATGTATATATGTTTATGTAGAAATGGAGAGGGGTGGAGTGAAACTAACTACTACTCGTCTGATCAAGGAACAAAGGAAGTAGGACGGCTAGCTAAGACATGTCTGTATATGGCCGTTGTATTGTCTTCTGTTTTCTGTGAAAAGAAGTTAAACGTTAATATAAACATCCAAATTTTTGAAGCAACTTCTCTACTCCTTTCGCTCTGAAGATAAGACAGGGAGTCACGAAAGTATCACATATCCCACTCCTCCTGCTTCCATCTCGTGCATGTATTTCTTCCTCACTTTCCTACTCGCACCCTTCTTCTAAAACCTACTTATTTCAACCACTAATATTCATTTGTAGTCAAAAATCATCAATCATAACCAAAAGCCATTCGTCCCAGCCAATACGAACACCCCTGTAGCAGGTGGTCCGAACTGAAAGGGCCAAATGGTTTGAGTTAAAAAAAATGAAGCAATAATCAAGTAATTGAAGAGGTGGTGGAACAATTTGGGTCTCTTTTTCAGTTTTTAAAAGCTACTTTTCAATTTTTCTATAGTAATTAGCTTTTAAATGGAGTGTGTTTTCAAGACAGTGTCTATAAGTTGGTTGTAGTTCACACTGTAGTGATTTCATTTATATCGCCCAAAAACACACGTGAGTTTCCGTTATTCCTATACTTTTTCACAAACAGGCTAAAAGTTATAAGGCGCAACCATAAATCATAAATCGAAGCCAAAATAATATTCCCTTTAGCTTCTTGTATCTGATTACTTTTTCTAAAAAAAATTTAAAGTCTCCTTTTTGTGTCTGATAGGTGGATAAACTGGTTCCAGATACTATATACTAAGCAGTCTTTTTATTTTAATAACAAGTCAAGCTCTTTTTATAAATCATGTCCATTTCCCTTTTAAATAGTTACAAACATTGTAGCGTTGCTTATGTTAATAGACATGCGGAAACCTGTTATAAAAAATCCTTTTTAAATCGAGTAATGGGACGATGCTTAATTATATGCCTCTCCATAAGAAAACTGCCAAGATTCTAAAGCACACATAGTTTCCGATAGATTTGTAGTGCTTCTTTTTTGCGAGGCAATAGATTAGTAGTTTAGATAAGGTTAGCTAATTAATCAATCAAGGAAGAGTACAAGTTAACAAAAAAAATAATTAATAATCTTATAGTATGCTAGCCTCTCCATGACAGCGGACGTGTTGGGTCGGTATGCGATGCACTCGAGTGCAGGGGATGTGACCACCGAAATCTCCCGTGATGTGAGCCCCCCCAATCCCCTCCATCCTCCACGCCAACACACGACTCTCTCTCCCCAATTCTTCCTAATCATGGATGCCAAACTGCTCGCACACATGCACAACCATGCGTGCACGCTTGAACAAAGCAAGCAACCAACCACATCAGGTCCATCCATCACATGATGGACGGCACGCAAATCGGTTTGGAACAGCGCTTGTACGTGATGTAGCAGTGTGTTGCCGTGCAGTAGAGATCAAGTCGCAGTGTGTTAATTGAGATCGTAGAATGGATGACCATGTTGGATTATGTGGGCTAAGCCTATATAATAAGAATAATTCCTATTAAATTTCAAAGGCCCACTCATGCAAAGGAGGTATACATGTGACCTTTAGTACCATATTGCTAGTTCTAGGAGAGGAAGACCACCTTAAAAGGGATGGTGCACTCCTAGCCACTTGAGGCATGTGTGGGAGAGAACTAGAGGATTAACACGCGCTCGCTCGCCTCGCCGGGCCGGGCCGGGCGGGCGGGGCGCACGGCACCTGCGTGAATGGTCCGCCAAAATCGGCTCCAGGTGCTTGCGCAGACGCGGCTTCCTTTTGCTGTTTTGAGTGGCGGTGAATCCGGATCGGTTACGCGTTACTAATCCGGTTCGGTTACGAGTTATGGAGAACGTGCAGGCGCCTTGATCACGCGTCCTGGTTTTCTATAAATACGGAGTCACCGCCTCCATACAGCGAATAAGGTTTTTGGGAAGCACTCTGCGCGACTGCTCGCTGTAGCTCTGGCTCGTCTTCCTCATCGTTCGGCTTCTGCGAATCGTCATCGACTTCGTGTCATCCTCACCGTGCCTGCGGCGTCTACATCGGAAAATCGATCAGAACAGAACCATCGGTACGTAACAGTCATGTTCTCCGTATTAGATCTGTTCATGTACAGTTTCCTGGTTTACATGTCTAGATCTTTTATGTCTGTGATGGTTCTGTTATTTTGCGTGCATGATGTCATGATTTATTTATGGAATAAATTGAACCTACATATGCTTATATTTTCAACAGACCAGTAGTAGTAGTCGTGGATCGATGGAGTTATCAGATAGGGCTAGGCACGCACGGGCGCTGGCTGGCTGGCTGGTTGGTCGTAAAGAGGAGACCCAGCCCGCCGGGTCTGGTTGACACTCGCGGAACGCCTGCCGTGGCAGAGGGCTACAGGCCGGCGACACCAGGGGACCGACTGGCGCGGGGCGGTTTCGTCCGTGTCCTCGCCCTAGAATTGACCCTCACGAGGCAGCAATTCCTGAAAAAGATGCCTCCTGACCTTTTTTTCCATGGATGGTTGTCTTGGCACGCCTCGTCTCGACGTACAGCGGGTAATTTCGTACCATGGGCGACACCAGCCTAGCTCGCCTGTAGCAAATCTATGAATACTGTGCCGGAAGTCATATCGATTTGATTCTTAGAATGGTACATTCTGATATCGATCTATACCAACGTACCGTTTTATATTTAATATAATAATATAAGTATATATTTATTTAATTACATGCGCACCAAATATCACTTATAACATTATTTCAAATACATAGTAGTACTATTAAATATAACATATAGTTTAATAGATGGTATTATTAATTCCGCCGGTATCGACCGGTATTGACCGGTATCAAAGCCGATATTGCCAGTATCGAGCCAGTATGGCCGGTACTTGGGCCGGTACAATACTAGGCCTACTTTGTACCCATTTAAGTGACAGTATGGTACGTACCGACCGATACCGAAACAGTATTGACATGTTTGGGTTGTAGTGGGTTTGGTTGCCGTAGGCACTAGGCTAGAAAGCCAAGCTCAGTAGCTTGAAATGGAACACCTATGAGTAGGGGTGAAAGCAGATTGAATACGAATTGAATAGTGTCCCTACCATATTCGTATTTGTATTTTATAAATGAATACAAATAATAATTTGAATATTCTTGAATATAAATACAAATCAAATATTGTAACAAATATGAATTTGAATCAAATATCTACTCAATTTGGTCGGATTCGGATATCCTCATAACTTAGGCAGTATGAAGATATTAATGATATTTTATCCTCATACAATCATACTTAATCATTCTAATTCATTTACTTCATCTAAAGAAACATGAATTAACATTGAATTAAAAAAATTATCCAACTAATTAGTCGTATTGCAATTTTATATATATATATATATATATATATATATATATATATATATATATATATATATATATATATATATATATATATATATATATATATATATATATATATATATATATATATATATATATATATATATATATATATATATATATATTGCTTCATCGAATACTAATACGAATAGTCCGGATAAAATAATATTTCAGATGATAAGAGTTCATACCATATTCATATCCATATGTTTTATGCGAATTTAAATACGAATATGAATACAAATAGAAGATAAATTATTAATTGGGTAGAAAAATCAATAACGTATTTGTATCCTATCGAATACGATAATCGGATAGTACAGATAATTTGTATCATTTCCCACCCCTACCTGTGAGCCAGACAAGTGAGCCAACGTCCCTATTAATGATCCAACGTCCTGCTTTCTATCCACCAATCTCAGGAATAGACTTCCAACCAAACAATCCTTCTTCAAACTTGCCTCGTCACGCAAAATTTATCAAATTTTCAGGTTACTTCTAAGCAGCACTTTTTCCCAAGTAAGTTGTCTAGGCCTCCAACCAAACAAGTCATAAGTCTGAGGCCGTATTCTAAATAGCTTTTGATCTCTAGTTTCTAACTTTCAGAAATTAAAAGCTATTTAGAACACGTTAGCTTTTTAACATATTTTTGCTTTTGCTTTTTCCTTTTTTCTTTGCATTGTATACGGAGATATTACGTGTTTTCCATTTTTATTCTCTTTTTATTTTTTAATTAAATATTTTAGAAAAAGTTAGCAACAGCTACAACACCATTCAGGCAAAAGTCACTAGAAAAAAAAACCTAATTGAATGGGCCTTAGTTTGGATCATGAAAATTCCACAGGAATTTTAGAGGATAGGAAAGGTCCGCTCCCACGTAGATTTGGTGGGTTTGCTACAGAATTCTCCTGTGGATCCTGCGTGTTGAACAACATCTTAACACGGTAAATTTAATTCCACCGGCAAACTCCAAAAATCGCGAAAATTAATTCACTGGGATATGTCTAATGTCCGGGCCACAAACAGTGTACTCAAGTGCCACTTTTTGTCTCGCAGCTCCCCGCTCGATTCCTCCGGCTCTCATCTCTATTTCGGCGACTCCACGGGCGCCTTGCCTTGTAAGGTCAGTCTCAGTGGGAGTTTCATCTGCATTTAATAGGCTGTCACATAGATATTTTTGATAATATGGCACATTTTTAAGAAGAGAGAGAAGTGAGTTTCATCTAAATGAAACTCTCTTGGCACGATTACCAACTCTATATGAGTCATGAAATTAAATGTCTATGAAACAATAGAATGAAACTATGCATTGAGGATGGATGTTTCATCCGTGTTTCATTTTATTTTACATGATATGGTAGTTTTAGAAACAACGCTATGAAACTCTCAACTGAGAATGGCCTAACCCATCTGATGATCTGCCCGTCCCCACACGCCACCGCGATCGAGCTTCCCCGACCGGCCGGTAAAACCGTCTTTCTCCACGTCAATCCAGCCCGTGGTCGTTTGCCCGTCAAGTCCAATTTTGCCGAGGAAAGGAAGACTGATCAGAGAGATGGCATCCCGTGATCACGACGGCCTAACGCTTTCTACCCCAAATCGTACGAGTGAAGAGCTAGATAGAAGTAAGCTTGCTAGCGACATCAGTCAGGCCCAGCGTTACAGATAGCTTTGCGGTGCAAGGTTCATGCAGGATCGGAACAAGGAAACAGTGGAAGATCAGCTACATAACTATAGCTGCTATAACTACTTTCCACCTTCACTGAGCTGATTAGTTAAGTGGAGGACAACTTCAGGAGCTACGCACTTCCACCCTCTGCCATTGCCCATTGGAAATCTGTTTCCAGCCCTATTCTCCTTCGCCGAGAATTATAGGCGTACATGATGGAAGCAGGAACCCGCGTGAACCGAGGAAAATTCTCACATTCCATATGTCCTCATATGGTATATCACTTATTATAGGACCGAAAGGTAACATAGAAGGATGAATAGCGCCGATTAAATTTTTTCCCTGAGTATTTTTGATCTTTCACTCAAATAACTACATAGTACTGATATTAGGATCAACATCCAAAACCCAAAACAAACCGCTCAAGAAATTAAAATATGAAGAAAAATGAACTCCAGGTAGTCTGACCAGCTACCCAGGTCCAATCTGACCTCCTGGTGATCAGTAGCATTCTGGTCTGACCAGGGGCGGATCCAGCGGTGGGGCGGGGGGGGGGGGGGGGCCTCGAGCCCCCCCTACCGCTACCGGACCCTTGAAGCCCCCCTGGAGCCCCCCCATAAATTTTTGGCATGGATGTATAATGTAGCAGGGGCTGAGGTCGAGCTGAAGGTACTTCAGCCCCTCCAAAATTTTAACCTGGATCCGCCACTGGGTCTGACCAACCCCTTAGTGGTTGGATAGGGAACAGGGCGGTTTGACTGAATTTTCAACTTGAGGTAAAAATACAAGGCCAAATGATATAAACTTTTACACACACCTTTCTTAAGGTCTCAGAAACCTATTCCAATCAAGAATTGCAAGAATCTATGTCAAATTTCATACCATTTTCAATATTAAGTAAGATTACACCAAAACCGGGTTAAAAATTAAAAACGGTGAATATAATGTACTCGTGGGTGAATGATGGCCAAGATAGCTACGATATATTCTCACATATCACAACAATAAAAAACACCAAAGAAATTGAAACAAGAACACTCGGATCAAGAAATCACCTGAAGAGGTCAAATCCAAACAAAATCAAGTTACCTCAAGAACTTGTCAACCAGGTACCTAGATTAGGGGTGCAATCGGTTCGGATAGTTCCCGACCGACCGCCCGATCAAGTCAGTTCAAATGGTATTTCGGAAAATAGTCGGTAACCGGATGATTTTACCGGATATGGTATCGGAATCGGATAGTGATTGTCAGAATCGGAATCGGAATCGGGAGAGTAGTTTCCGTTGGATAGGAGAATATCCAGATATATAATCGGTAATATCCGGTGCTAGTTATTCGGTAATATCCGAATTGGCAAGTGATTTAAATTTTTATTTTGGGTTTTGATTTTCAGAAAATCCCAGAAATTAAAATAAAAGCTAGAAAATAGTAGGAAACTCCAAATAAATCCCAGAAAATTCCCATAAATTCAGAAAAAGTAAGGAACCTAAATAAAATAAGTTCAACTTGTTTTAGGCACAATTACTCAACTAAATTAATAACTTGCTCTCTAGGCTTTAATTAAAGGATTTAAGAAAAAAGAAATTAATTTCTAGAGAAAATCCAATTAAACCAATTAAATAAATAAATAAGTAAAAAACCAAAATTTTGGGATGCCACAGTAATACTCCTCAGGAAGTGGTTCCAGATGACTATTCTGTTCATTATTGTTGGTATGTATACAAGTTGCTCTCTGTACTCAACTTTCAAATGCATGATATTTCTATATTATTTAATTATTTATCCTGATATGCATGATCTATATTTAATTATTTAGGATCTTTGTTTTTGCGTGTTATCCGATGAAATATAGTTACCGTATCGAATCCGCTCCGTATTTGTTCTGTATTTGTGACCGATACTATCCGCATTCGTATTCGTATCCAGTACAATCCGTGTCTGACTCCGACTCTGAAAAAAATATGGTATAGGATACAGGATGAGCAATTACCGACCGTATCCACTCCGATTGCACCCCTAACCTAGATAGATGGGAACTAATCTTCAAGAGTCATCTCTATCTCTTACATGTCCTTTGGCACAGTAAAATCAAGAAAAGGAGATAAGATCAAAACTAACCAAATCAAGAGCAAATCAATCAACACAAGAGAAATCCATAGGAGATGAACAAAGTTGATATATTGCTATTTAAGGATGAAAGTTTTACAGCAACTCCACCTTGAGGACAATAGAGCACACCACATCACTCACACTTATCTACCCCTAACCCTAAAATACTTAGCTTCAATGAACAAGGTTGAATAGATAACTAGCAAATCTCCATTCTAACCCATTAAATAAATAGGCAACCATCACCTATTTAACCCTAGTGGATAATACCCACTTAGCTCAAATAGGGGAAACCCGTTAACCACATATAACACAGTTTTACTCACACACTACACTTATGCATACTTTTTACAGCACATAAGTCCGAATCCGTTAAATCCTTAGGCGTGATTCAACATGATCTTTTTAATTTCTCATTGACCAAAATCACTCTCTCAAGCGCTGCGGTTTTGATCTAATGTAGTTTTGAGTATTTTTGTCAACTTATTAAAATACCATTTCTTGAACTGGTCTTCACCTTCCATTGCAAACAATCGCTATGCTTACCACGTATAGATGTACCATTGGTTTACCATGTGTCGGCAAGTCTCTCCTGTTTTGCTTCTATTGGACCATGCCTCATTGGACCGACCAAGCCACATGGTGCAAGCCATCGCTTGAGCTTCCCTTCAACGTTTTCCGTCTTCCATGCGACATGCTTGAGCTTAGTCATCTCATTCGACATTCTTGATCGTCTTGGGCCTCGGATCCTCTATGAGTGTAGCCTCGATCCTCGTGGTTTGATCATGATTGACTCCATGCGACCCTACACATCCAAAAACAAAGAATTCATTTTCGGGTATAAGTTCTTTACAACTTAGTCTATGTTAGTTGTAACAGGCCTTATGCAATATATATGGACTGACCTAGGTCAACCAAACTCACCCCATGACCAAAATTCTCAAATTACAAAAACCAGCAAACTAAAATAGTACAACCGATCAAACAGCCAGCCCCCGCCGGTTAGACCACCGACGGTGAGCGATCATATCGCTAGGGGAGGCAGTCTGTCCGCTGGTAAGGGGCGATTGCTAGGGCTGCAGATCTCTTAGAAAATCCGACAAATTTACAAAATCAAAAATTTCACTCTTCTCAAATGGCAATAATTTATCACAACATAATTCTGGACTTTATCACAAAATCCTTCACTTATCCACCTGATTAACAACCCAAAACTTGTGGTATCTCACAAAGCAACCCGTGATCGTAACTGCTAGGTTGTCGCATGGTTATTATATAAAAACAATTTACCATGAAAAGCATGTCCATATACATGCAAAATGCAATTCTTGGGAAAAAAACATACTTGTAAATAAGCACATGTATGCTTGAAAGAAATCACTTCTCTTTCGATAAGCACGGAAGTCTAACACTTGCATTATCAATTGTTCTAGAATCGCTGCGATTTTTCTTCCGGCTAAAGCACGTAATAAGCACTTCTCACCATGCATGTCATTAACTAGCTAGCCAATCAACCGTTTCTTCAATAAAAAAGGAGTAGCCTATCAACTAATCTTCAACTTTGTCGAATGTGATGCGGTTAGTTTGGTGTTCGGTGAAAAGGCAAACGTTCATGTGAAGGGAGGGGACTAGGGACCTCTTCACCTACTCTGTTGAGCATGTACAATAGTGTGATATTAGTTTTTTATAAGTTTAATCGTATAGGATATGAGATGATGTGAAGGAGAGAGATGTAGTATAGAGAATTATGTCATTTCTTATGTAACAATCGACTGTAAAATGAAAAACAAGACACATTGTATCATGGAGAAACTGTCTATAGAGACACATAAAAATGATAACATATTATAGAAATTATCTTTAGTGCCATCTATAAATAATATAAAGGTTATTATAGATAGCAGTTGTCTGTACTATTATATATGCCCTTATCAGTAAGTTTTCTGCCCCCACTTTTCCCCTCCCCTATTCACACTCCTATTTTCTTTTTGCTTGCCCTTTTATTAGCACGTCTATGCTCTTTACTAAAGGCTACAGCAGATGCAATTTTAGAAACCTCCTACCTCATACAGGCACAATGATGGTGAGACAAAACCGAATTTGACACTGTTATGCACGGTATTTACAAAATTAGCTGTATGTGCACTGTATTTGTAATAATGGCACTTCTGTCGTCTGGTGGGCGGGTGGTAGCGTCGGCGAGGCGACACGTGGCGAGGCTAGCGGCGGCAAGTGCCTGCCGCCCCGCCAACAGATGGCAGGCAGGCCGCTGCCCAGTTGGGGGATGGCAGGTAAGCCTGCCCGTCCAGTGAAGGGGTGGCAGGTGATTAAGCTGGCTGATTAGCCAGCTTAATTACCCGCCCTAATTTTTTTTCTACATTTAGTATTTGTTTGAATTTTTTAATGTACCATATTAGCTCAAAAAATTATAAAAATTTATATACAGCCTCACAACACAACGAACCTCATAGTATAATTTTGGGGTAATTTTATCTATTGTGAATATTGCTTAAAAATTCATAAAATTTTGATATTTTATGAGTTTTTATATATAGCAAACGAGCTCCAAAAATTACAAAATTTTGTGTGAAGCCTCCTGACATAGTCATAGTTATTGTATAATTTTTGAAAATTTTATATGATCCAAATTTACCATATTTATTTAAGTTAATTTAATCAAGAATTTACGAATATTTCACGATTGTTTTTACAATTTTATACATTAGGAATACTTGTACAAGTAAAAGTAATTGTAGTAGTAAAAAATGCATCACGTTGGATGCATATGGCTCACCCATCTGAGCCATTGCTACCTTCTCGCCGCATCTGCCTCCCCGTACGTGGCCTTGTCTTCCGTTGAGCACGAGCATGTCCCGTGGGGTACGTCAGTCGATCCAGAGGTTGGGTCTCAGGTCGGAGGAGGTACGATGACCGTTCTATTTGCTAAATGGCCGGCAGTGGTCCAGTAGGCTCAGGGTACGTAGGCTAGGCCTGGTAATTGTCGATGTCCTCTAGCTAAGACATGCCAAATTACGAGTTGCCCATAATAATGTCGTGAACAATGGACTCTAGAAATCCCTCTTGTAGTGCAAATGAGCTCTCGCTTGGACCATACGACATGACAGTAAAGCCAGAGGAGCTCTGCTTTCGGGAAAAGTAATCAGCATTGTCGCGTCCTTAATGAGCTATACACTGGCTTCTCGAAAGTAATGAGCTACACACTCCAAATTTTAAGCGATGACCACAACAATGAGGCTCTGCGATGAGCGACTGAGATGAGTAACGACGAACTACGAGAGGTTCATATTTATGGTCAAGCAAAAAGTGACCCCGTACATTGAAGACCCATTGTTATGAGCAGAAATTCGGGTGAGGGGGACGGCATGCTAACACCGACAAATGTACAAATGAGGGAGAGGGCAAGGGGGATGATACAGACACAATGATATTAGTGCGAACGAAAGAGTACGCGATGGGGCATGATACACACATAGTGACAGTTGTGCAAACAACATAGCAGGAAAGAAAATATAGCACGATCGGGACGACACATGTGGAAAGCACAGAGGTGAGCCACTTGAAAAGATGCTGAGCATCGTTAAATTTATTATTAAATTAACTTGAATAAATGTGACAAATTCAGGCTACATAAAATTCCCAAATAATTTCATAATAATTACGACTGTATTGGGAGGCTTCACATAAAATTTCATAATTGTTGGAGCTCATTTGCTATATGTAAAAACTTGTACAAATATCAAAATTGCATAAATTTTTGAGAAACATTCACAATAGATAAAATTATCCAAAAATTACACTATGAGGAACGTTGTGTTGGAAGACTGTACATAAATTTTTGTAATTTTTTGAGCTCATTTGATATATTTAAAAACTCAAATAAATACTAAATATAAAAAAATTAGAGCAAGTAATTAAGCCAGCTAATCAGCTGGCTTAATCACCTATCGCCCCTCACCGGACGGCAGGCCTGCCTACTATCTCCCCACCAGGCAGTAGGCTACCTGCCGTCTGCTGATGGGGCAGCAGGCATTTGCAACCGGCGGCCTCATCACGTGTCGCCTCGTCGGCGCTGCCACCCGCCTACTGGACGGCAGAAGTGCCATTTTTGCAAATGTGGTGTGTATACGGCTAGTTTAGTAAATATCGTGCGCAATAGTGCCAAATCCGGGTTTGTCTCCGATGATGGTAGGCAGCAATAGTGTACTAGTAGAGTAGTCGTTGTGGCATATAATTGTTCTTATGGACTTTGGTTATGACTTTTGGCTTATTATTTTTGAATTCTGACTATTTGTGAGAGATAGTACGTAAAGAAAAATAGTTGTATGCGATTTTTTCTGGTATACCTAAATTCGCAACGGCAGATCCAAGCCTATAGCAGCCTAGACTTCAACCCTGGTGTGAGATATTTACCAGCGTAGTGCCCAAGTAAGCATAGGGCACAAACTTTCCCCTAACCTAGGTAGTAATGGTCTCCAGCCCTTCATAGCCTAGGACGTAACAAAATCCTAAATTCGTCATTTAGAACTCGATATAGTGTCTACTATAATCTATCTATAGATCTGTTTTTTAAAATATACTGTTTAAAAATTAATCACTATAACAAAAAGTGATAAGTCAAAGCCTAACCAAACCCATTATTTCCTTTGTGTGGTACTGTTCGCCAAAGTAAGTAGAGCCGTATTAACGAAGTACGAGTGGATCCATTGATTACTGTTCACTGTACCCTATTTGCTTGTCCTTTTTGGGTTGCCTGTGACCGCACCTGTTCGGCACGCAATAAGGTGGCCGGTTTTTCGCAGCTGCTACAATACCTAATTTTTAAATGGAGTATTTTTTAAGACAGGGTCTACAAGTTAAACGTAGTACACGTTAAAAGTCCAACATCTGTACCAGCCAAAATCGCAAGTGAGTATCGATCTATCCGTAATCTGTACCGTAAACAGCCAAAATTAAAAAAATTCAGCCAAAAACCATAAGTCGCAGCAAAAAAGAACAGGCCCTCATCAATACCATGATACTAAAGGCAGCGACGAATGCAAAATTAAAATCTAGTGGGTACTAGTGGGACAAGGTTCCGTAGACCCACCTTTGCTCTAATTTTTTTTAGCTAGGGTGAATAATTTTTATCTGTATTTTTCAAAACAATAGTAAACGGTGAAGGCATCAATGCAGACGACATATATGATTTTAAGCTTAAAAATTTAATTAAAAATGGTTTTAAGAAACCACCTTATTTATTTCGACCTCCAAAAGAGCTGAACTCAAAAGGCACCAAAAAACCTAAAAAAAAAACAGGACCTTTGATCAAAGCAAAGATGTCCGAAGGTTAAGAGCTATCAATCTCATATGAGGGAAAGTTGGGGATGTAGTGTAGTGTCAACTCAAGTCTAAAAAACTTAAGCATACGTTGCTTAGGTCGAGATTATGCTTGAACGGGTTGGCATATGAAATGAATGCAGCATAAAGAGGACAAGTGACCAAAGCCTCAGCAGCCTCGTGGTGTTCACGCGCACATGCAGTTTGATCGATCTATTCCCTCCACTCTTTTCTAAGTGGCAGTCTAGAATTTGTGCCTTTAAATTTTCTAAAATTTAACTGTTAATATCTTTAAAATTATCTAGATTGAATACATAAAACTATATCATCATATTTATCGTTAATAATACTTTTATAACTTTATTATATATAATAAGATAAAATTATAAGAAGTAATGATCAAAGTTAGTCTCGTTTATTGAAGAAGTCCAAAATATCCCTCAAAAAGAGAGGAGTAATTGAAGTGGGTACGTATGAGGAGATTAGTGACGGTTATGCATTAACAATTGTATTTAGTTTGGGTGAGAAGCTGCCGAAGGAGACAAGACAAAAGCATAAAGCAGGGAGCCAGCTGCTCGCTCTCCTTTTGTGCGGGGCAAGATTGCGAGGTGATCGAACAAGTGAGCAAGCAAGCAAGCATTCTAGAAGCAAAAGGGAACAACAGCAGCTAGGCAGCTAACTGCAGATCTGAATGGGCTTTGCAGACAGGGGGCGCATTGTTTGATAGCATATCGCCAACTTTTAGCAGACACGAGACAGACCAGCTACGTGGTTTCCGAGCTCCGGATGACAAAGGAATTAAAGAAGCAAAAGCTATGCATATGTGTGTTCATTAGGTTTCTTAGTATATTCGGTCATTCACAGCCCTTGATTCGTTTCAGGAAAAGAAAAGAGAGGCTAATTAAACAGTGCTATGACCTGCTGTATTGGAACTTAATTATTTACACAGAAGATCAAACGTGCAATCGGAAGGCTTTACGACGCTTTTGAGTTCTTGACAGCACAGCAGCAACACAAAAGAATGCAACTCTCTCTGCAGTTTTCTATATATGTCTGGTTGAGCAGTGGAGTAGATGGGGACAGGAGCGAGACATGGCTTACGTTTCCTTGCTTCCGTGTCCGGCCGCCTCTATCATCCTCTGTCGATTCGCATCATTACAGCACGTTTTCAGCCTGGAAAAAATACTATGGGTGCAGGGCACTCAAATTGTCAACTTTAATTCTATCTTTTTTCCCCCTCGATCCCCGAAACACAGTTGTCTGAAAGTAAGTTTGCGACTTTTGGAGCAATTCACAAGTGAATGTTGGAAAATCAAGATTCATTTCTAGAGATAATAAAGCAAAGAGCAAAATGTTTCCCTTAAACTCGTATAGGGGAACACCTACATGGCCTAGTGGTAGAAGTTATGGTTATGTGCTTGAGGTCATTGGTGCAAATCCCAATTTTTTTTTGTTACGGAACAAGCGCACTGATCCTATTTGCTATAAAACACATGATAAGACATGAAAGACAATAAAGAATAATCAGAATCACAAGATAAAAACTTAACGTGAAAAATCTTTGCGGGAAAAAACCACAGACGCATAATCGGTGACACCATTGTATAGAGCGGAAGTTATAGAATGCTCTTGGCGTATTATATATGTAGATAACTTATATTGTGTGCGCTATTTATCATAAGGCTTATAAGGGATATAAATAGTCTTGAAAACAAGTGTTCCAAATAAGAAAGGAACAAAGTCATAGTCAGCACTAGAAACAGAGATCTACTCGAAAATTGAAACAGTAACCTGCATGGAAACAGGAACAACACCCATAGTCTCAGAAGATAACGGTAAAGAGTTGTAGTTGGAAGTAAGGCAGAACTACAATAAAATTGACTAGGGTTCACTACTTTACCATGCATGTAACAACATATAATTCACAAATAATATTATGCTAAATAGTAATGTGTCAAGCAATTTTTAGCATCAATATTTTAATATAACCGATGCATTGTATGATGATAAAGAAGTACTGATCGAAATGCTTACTAAAATGAAAAAGTCCGATAATAATATTGGTTAGTAGCAACAAACTGATAGAACTAAGAGCGAAATCACAAATAAAAGTTGGTCGACATTGGTAAAATATATCATCCGACTTCAATGGTGTGTTAAAAAAAGAACAAAACTATTTAAAGTTTTCAAGTAAAAATAATAGAATGAACAAATATAAGTTAATACATTACCTTCTAGTATTTGTGTTCTTTCAAGTTCATAAACCAATGAACCATAACATTATTAGTAATTTTCATTCATTCTTGTTTTTTCACATAACAAATAACTATATCATTCATGAAATCATCACTAATTAATTGAAAACATTAATTAGATATTTGTATGTTCAATAATTCAAAAATAAAATAATATAAAAATGTGTTTAGTGTCTTACTTGATATTATGGTTAAATATTACAATTTTGACCTTCGATTTGCAACCAACTAGGCTGATATTTCAAAAATCAAAATTAAAATCATAAGTCTAAACCCTACAATTTGACAAAAATCAATCAACAATCATCACATTGAAATCATAACTCACAAATTTAGCCTATGTTCTTAAAACAAATTGAAAGAATTAAGAAAAATTTAGAGCAAAATACATACTGATTGGGTGGACCTAAGCTTCCTTTGGTTGACGAGGGCGTGAGACAACAGGGACTAGAGAACACCGCGGTGAGATAAATGACGAGGGTGGTCGGTGGCGCTAATTTCTCCTGTTGTCCGACGACCGATCGTCGCCTGCTTAGGTGTGGCTCTGTGGCGGGCATGGTGTATATCTCTTGGCCAACCGTGTAAGATGAACATGCGTCGATGGTTGCTGAGGGGTGACATGTTTGTAATCAATCAAATGGATGTCAAGGCCTGTTGCTGTCCTCCCTCTTGGGTTGGCTCAATGGTTGGCTCGGCCTGCAATAGTTGCCTTATGGGTTGAGGGAAACGGAGGCCTCATGAATTGTTACTAGCTACTGAAAATTTGAGATGCTAGTGCTCCTTTCGTTGAGTTTCAAGGAAACGATCGGGTGCACTGAGTTTGTGCTAGGGGTTCACACATAGGCTAGAGGTGCTAATCTTCGCTAAAAGAATTTTGGACCCGGTGTCTTGTGACACCTGGTTGACTTACTTGGTTTCGCCTGTGGTCGGAAGCGCCTTGAGTAGCAACATCTGACTCCAATCGACGCAAACACATTTGAACACCACGATGGCGATATGAAAATAATTCTAATCATAATCGCTAACCAGTTTGTATTACTGATTAGTGATACTGGTCAGAATATATCTTTAAACAAAATGATCCTTCAAGTAGTCAGATCTGATCATATTCGAATCACAAAATACAACATTGTTTTTTACAACAAAAAAAAAAGTGGTTCCTTCTGCACATTCTCGTACATAAGGTTTTCATGATCACTATTATTGTATTGTTGGTCAGGAACAATCACAAGAGCAAGACGACCTGCTCTCAAGCTTGTCATGGCTGTGCTCTCTACTTCCAAAAAGGTAGGTCACTTTTTTACTTTTTATGGTCTTTAATGAAAGACTTTGTTTATAATTTCTTTTACCATAATATACTAGCAAAAATTAGATAAGTTATATATTATGAAAGTATCTTTGGGAGAATAATCTAATGGCATTGGTTTCAAGTAGTCACTCTATATACTTTATCATATATCAATGGTCATAGTTTCAAAAACTTGACCACATGGAACCAAGGTGACCTATATTTATGGACAGAGAGAGTAGGACCGTAACTGTTGAAGTATATTGTACACTTTTTCTTATTAGCTTAAATTTTTTGGGTGAACTGATGGGTACATGCAACTCAATATGGTATTAGAGCCATAATGTTCTAAGTTCAAGACTCAGATAACGCAATATTAAAAAACTAATTGTGGTCCACTTTAAGTCTATATCTTAGGCCCCCGTTTGGCACAGCTTTAGCTCCGAGATCTATGCTGGATCTGTAGTTTGTTGACTAAATTAAAGTGATTTAAATATTTTTATTTAATATATAATATAAATGAAATGAATCATGTAAATGCACTTAACATGCCTGCAACTCTAGATCCAGGATTTCCTAAAGCTACAGATGACCAGCTCTAGGAAATCTACAGATTTCCTAGAGCTAGAGCTCTACCAAACAGGGCCTTAAGCTTGGTGGAACCTAGATGTTTGGTGGAGTGTTGAAGTATATTGCCCATCGTTTTCAAGCTTCTAAGTAAACTAGTAGATACATACAACTCAATAATAACGATTTATCATATTTAGAAGTACCATTTTGTAACTACAATTCGATCATGTCAACCCGAAAACAGTCCAAGCTAGGATCCCAATCTCGACAATTTGCTTGCTCCGAAAGAAACACGGAATTGATGGAGATTAATTATACTGGCAACTAGCAATGGGAGAGGTGATCGATCTGTCAGGGTTCTTCTCCATCGATCGGTCCAACGCACAGTCACGCTCTTTTATGCGCATGCAACGCAAGTATGCACATGTAAGCTAGGCATGATTCGCGTAATGCTGCTCCCTAGCTCTCTCTCGGAGCCCCCTACTCAGAGGTCTCAACAAGAGACAAATTCAACTTAAAGATGAATTTGTGTGTCTAACCTAGTAGCATGTGCTTAATTAATCAAAAAGAGGCTCATCTTTGTCACAACACCTACGAGTAGAGGTGCAATGGGATCAAATTCGGACGGATATTATTCATATCGTATTATAATCCATATTTTTTTCGGATTCGTAGTCAGATACGATAAGATCGGATACGAATATGAATTCAGAGTATTCAGAGTTTCGGATACATTACCATCGGGACGGATACATGACGGTTTCGAATTTGAAATGGATAATATAGGCAGACAGTATGTGCATACATAAAGGAATATATATTGAACCATACCATCATTACTTCAAGCCTTCAACTAGTAATAAATTCATCTAGATTACTTAAGTACGATAGCTGACATAACACAAGTTCAACATAAATGATAAATTCATACATAAGTTAGAAAACTGATAAATTTATATATAAGTTCGAAAACTGATAAATTCATATGCAAGTTCAACATAAGCAGGGAGGATTAGTGTCGACTGGCTATAGTGGCTAAACTCTGGATTTAGGTTAGGACTTAGGTAAGATATAGGCTGGTTAGTGTTAATGATGATTGATGCGCTGGACTGGTTGGAGTACTAAGTTGCTTGTCGGATACCCGGTCGAATAGTATCTGGTTTACCATTTACCGCCGCTATTCGGTCAGATTTTAGCTCTCCCACTTTCGCTACTGTATCCGGTACCGAATACTAAATTACCTTCCCGTATTCGGTACCGGATAGATCATGATTAACCTGTACTATTTGCACCCCCTAGCTACGAGACTACGACACCGGTAGAGTAAACAAAGCCTAAATTAACACATGATCAGCTCACATATAACATGGAGCAACAAGCTAGCAAAATTCACCATCAATCTAAACTTACCAAAGGGCCATTTTAAAGGCTCAATGAAAGATCTAGCTTTGACTGACACACACACACATACACATACACATGTACATATGTGGAAACTCAAAGGCAATGAGAACGTCGACGGTGCGATAGGTTACGTGTTGATTAGCCTCAAACATGGGCAAGATTACAAGGTGATATATATAGATGAGACAACACCGATGGCTATCCTAATACATAGGAAACAAACCTAATCTTTCTATCTAAAGCCATGTCAGATTTATCTCTATCTATATTTGTTACAAGAGTATATCTCAAGATATCTAACACTCCCCCTCAATATGAACTTGAGAGATTAAGATTGTTTTTTAACATCTCCATTTGTCGAACAGGAAGAGGCTTTGTGAATCATCTGCCACTTGGTCTTTGGAGGAAACAAACTCAACATCAAGCAGCTTGCGCGCTACTCGCTCTCGCACAAAGTGATAGTCTACTTCAATATGCTTAGTACGGGCATGAAACACAGGATTAGCAGAAAGATACTTAGCTCCAATGTTGTCACACCAAATCTTTGCTACTTTTGGTGTTCGAATACCGAGTTCTTGAAGCAAGGCCTGTACCCACATAATTTCTGCCGTGGCATTGGTGAGTGCCTTATATTCTGCTTCTGTACTCGATCTGGAAACAGTTGCTTGTTTACGTGCACACCATGAAACAAGGTTGGAACCCAAGAAAATAGCAAAACCACCAGTCGATCGACGGTCATCTAAGCATCTTGCCCAATCAGCATCAGAGAAAGCACTGACAAGTAAAGAAGGAGACTTACTGATCTTGAGTCCAAGCTTAACCGATTGTTTCAGATATCTTAAAATTCTTTTCACAACCGCCCAATGATCTGTTGTTGGAGCATGAAGATATTGACAAACCTTGTTAACTGCAAAAAAATGTCCAGTCTAGTTAATGTCAGATATTGTAGTGCTCCCACAATACTCCTGTACTGTGTAGCATCATTAGGTCCAAGCGGTGTCCCTTCATGAGCTGAAAGCTTCTTAGTGGTAGACAAAGGCGTGTTAATAGGTTTACAAGTGTGCATGCCAACCCTCCTGATCACATCATATGCATATTTTTCTTGTGTTAGGACTATACCATCAGATACCTTATTAACCTCAATACCAAGAAAATAATGAAGATCACCAAGGTCTTTTAGAGCAAACTCCTTCTTGAGATCCTGTAACGAAGCTGAAGTTGCACTTTGCATGGAGCTAGCTACAATTATGTCGTCCACATAAATAAGAACAAACATAATAACATCTCCTTTACTATAGAAGAACAAAGATGTATCAGCCTTGGAAAACTTAAATCCTAGCTCATGCAGTTTTGTACTCAATCTTGAATACCACGCTCTAGGCGCTTGCTTGAGTCCATACAATGCCTTATCTAACTTGCACACATAATGAGGTAGAGAAGGGTTTTCATACCCTGGTGGTTGTTTCATATACACCTCTTCTTCAAGAACACCATGAAGGAAAGCATTTTTAACATCATGTTGACGTAGGCTCCATCCTCTAGACACAACAATAGACAAAATAATTCTGATAGTAGCAGCCTTAACTACTGGACTAAAGGTATCCTCATAATCTATGCCATATCTATGTTTAAAACCTTTTGCAACTAACCTGACTTTGTATCTATCCAAGCTTCCACCAGATTTTCTTTTGATCTTGTATACCTGCTTACAATCTATAATATTAGCACCTTTTTTGGAGGAAATAAATGCCATGTTTTATTTCTCATTAGTACGCCATATACTCTGTATCCATAGCCTCTTTCCAATTTTTATCAGTTAGTGCTTCACATAATTTTTTGAGGTTCTCCGGAAGATGTAAAACAGCCATACCTAACCGTCCCGTCAGTATATGCCTTTTCTTTCCTGATGCCACTCTGCAGGCGCGTTCTTGGTCTTGTTTCATTAGTAGCCAGCGGCTGTACAGGCAGTTCTACTGTGTGCATAAAAGATCCCCCCAAGCGCTTCCACCGATGTGGACTGGTCACATCATGAGCTAGTGAAGTTACAGGCGACGATGGATGAAGCAAAACACCAAGAGAGGACTCGCCGGCTGCTGTTAGCAGTGTGTCAGAATCTGGATGGCTGAGCTCGGACTCTTCTGCTGGATGCCTGTGTCGGCTCTGATCCCGAGTGATCAGGTTGAGATCCCGAGCTGGATTCTTTTGCCGAAACAGGTGCTGCACCATGTACCCTGTAATTTGCACCAGGAATCTCTATTTCTGCACAGCTATCACTGGAACAGTTATCATTGTTAGGCAGAAAATTAGGCAAATGATCATTCTATGCTCCCCCTTGATCATAGGTAGTTGGAACTAGATCAGCAGGAAGAAGGGAGATTTCCCCACGCAAACGAGCGCCAGCATTTGAGTGTAGTTGAGAGAAGGGAAAAACATTCTCGTCAAAGGTAACATCCCGCAAAACACACACCTGTCCAGTAGAAACATCAAGACATTTAAAACCTTTATGGAGGTGACTAAAACCAAGAGAGACACACTGTTTTGACCGGAATTGCAGCTTATGTGTATTATAGGGACGAAGATTGGGCCAACAGGCACAACCAAACATGCGAAGAGAAGAGTAATCCGGCTTTTGCTGAAATAACCGTTCTAACGAGGTCTCAAACAGAATGACCTTACTAGGAAGGCGATTAATGATGTAAGTGGCAGCAAGAAAAGCTTCATCCCAAAATTTGAGGGGCATGAATGCATGAGCCAAAAGAGCAAGACCAACTTCCACTATATGGCGGTGTTTTCTCTCTACATTGCCATTTTGTTGATAAGTGTGTGGGCATGAAACATGATGAGAGATACCTATTTTTTTAAAGGAGTGAAGTTTTTAATACTCTCCACCCTAGTCAGTTTGCATGACAAGAATTTTGCGATTAAACTGTCTCTCAACAAGATTTTGGAACTCATGGAACTTCTGAAAGACCTCAGATTTGTGTTTAAGAAGATAAATCCAGGTAAACTTACTATACTCATCGATGAAACTAATATAATATTTGTTTCTTCCAATAGAATCAGGGGCAAGACCCCAAACATCATAATGAACAAGTTCCAAAGGATAATGAGATATACTCGATGATCTATATGTGGTCCATTGCTCCGGTATCTATATACCAATTTGTATCGACACCATAGGCATGTGAGGCTGTGGTGGCTGTCTTGTCTTCTGAGACGTAGTTTTCATCGTATCTATACCAACAATCGGGAGCAACATGGCCCCTCTTGTGACACACTTGACAGATCAGACGATTGTCAATGGAGTTGTTGGAAGCACCACGTCCCCGACCTCGTCCAACACCAACGCTGCGACTGCCTCCTCGGCCGCGCGCTCCTCCACGCGATGAGTTACCGCCGCGTCCTCCACAGTTTGCTGCATTACAGATGTGAGACAAGCCTACCGCAGGTTAATCCTGTTTTCAAAACTCAAAAGTTGTGAGTGAAGTTCTGCTACCGTGACAGGTTCGACCCTAGCCACAACGTAGATACAACAGGATCAAAATCATCATCAAGACCATTGATAATATAAGCAACTAGATTTTCTTCATCTAGCAGCTTCCCTGAAGCCATAACTTCATCTCCAAGGGCCTTCATCTTTCCAACATATTCTGATACAGACATATTGCTCTTCCATATTGTTGTCAAGGCCAGGCGCACATTGATAACACGCGCACGGGTCCTCGTCACGAAAGTTTCTTCAATCTCCCTCCATGCCTGTGCCGCCGTCCTTGCAGTAGCCACCTGGGTCAACACCTCCTTTGAGAGGGATGCGAAGAGGAAGCTGAGGACTTGTTGATCTGCAGCAAACCATTCTTGATAGGCTGGATTGGGGACCTTCACTTCCTTCTCTCCTTGCTTCTGATCGATCTCTGCAACAGGAACTTTGGTCTTGCCATTGATATGTCCCTCGAGACGCGCACCATGAATCGCCGCAAGAACTTGCATCGACCAGAGTGCATGATTCTGCTTGTTCAACTTCTCCGAGACCGGGAAGCCGAGTAGCGAATTGAAGGAGGTGGATGACGAACTAGCCATTGTTACCAATCTGGCTTTGATACCATGTGGAAACTCAGAGGCGATGAGAACGTCGACGGTGCGACAAGTTACGTGTTGATTAGCCTCAAACATGGGCAAGATTACAAGGTGATATATATAGATGAGACAACACCGGTGGCTATCCTAATACATAGGAAACAAACCTAATCTTTCTATCTAAAGCCATGCCAGATTTATCTCTATCTATATTTGTTACAAGAGTATATCTCAAGATATCTAACAACATACACATACACATACACATAGGCATGCATACATGCATACATACATACATACATACATACATACATACATACATACATACATACATACATACATACATACATACATACATACATACATACATACATACATACATACATACATACATACATACATACATACATACATACATACATACATACATACATACATACATACACACATACACACATACATACACACATACACACATACATACACACACACACATACATACATACACACACACATACATACATACACACACACATACATACATACATACACACATACATACATACACACATACATACATACATACATACATACATACATACATACATACATACATACATACATACATACATACATACATCTATTACTATTATAAAAGGAGTTGGTGGTTGTAGGTCCATTCTCCTCCAACCGCTCTATTCACTCAACTTCTCACCATTCTTCACTTTCCAACCGATCAAACCAACTCTCTTCTATAGCATGATTCTCTATATATTCAATGAGTTTCGTTGCAACGCACGGGTACGTAACTAGTACTTATATATATCTATATATACATACACACACATATATACATATACATACACATATATGTATATGTATATGTATATGTATATGTATATATGTATACGTATATGTGTGTATATGTGTGTGTGTAGGAAGCCTATTTCGTACTTTCGAGAGTACATACTCCCACTTTTGCTATATTTTTGCTATATACCATTTTCCATATGCAAAAGGATTATATGCATAAATTATGATATAAAAAGTGGATTTTGATGAATTTTTTTTTCACAGAGCTCACTTTATAGTATCTACAATCAATATTAGAGTATGCTCAAAATGATAAATGTGCAACACCCCAGTTTAACAAAAGAACTAGATATCACCTACAACTACTACCACAACCAATTTTAACTAATAAACCATTTTAACAACACTTAGGCTTCAAGAATAATTATTCAACATAATAATGAACATAAATTTCAGCAATAGAGTAAACCATAAAATGAATTTAATATAAACTAAATAATTACCGAGAGGAATCATAAATGAGTCCAAACTATGTAATGCATCAAATAGCAATATTACGAACCATAAAGAGCAAACAAATCATAAATAATCTAATTATTACAATAAAAATGACTAAATTCCTTCCTCACCTTTGCCCCCTTCTCTCGCTTGATCTTCCCCCTACCACCGCTCTCCTTTTCTTCTTTGCTTTTCAACTGATCTCCTCGCCTGGCGCATCGCAGCAGCCGAGACGAGGTCACGCCTTGCATAGGCCAGTACTGGTGCGTGCCAACGCACGGCAATGCAGCAAACGAGCCACGTGGCAATCGCTTCCTAGTTTGCCTTAGGTCTCAACCTACGGTCAAGCAGCCTGCTCTGATATCACTTCTTGTAACACCCCCGTTTCCAGGGGCGCCAGGACCCAGCATTTTGCAACTACCCAAACTTGAACAGTTACGAAGCGTCGAGCAAGAGAATATCATCACAGCACATGCTTACAACAAAAGAGCCACTTATATTACAACATATGGTTTATCAACCGAGTTTTTCTGCAACGGGCGTGCAAGCCCAAAGTATATTACATTACAAAAACCACCAGGAAACCTGTGCGCAGCTGAAACCTAAAACCAGGGATCCTCGTTGTAGAACGACTCTTCTGGAGCTTCCACGACTGGAAGACCTTCACCGGCAACTTGGCTCTCTGAAGGGTTTTGCAAACCGTGAGATAACCAGCTTAGCAAGTCATAAAGGAAAACCCTAACTTAGCTAAATTGCATGGATCAACAAAGGATGGGAGTATACTTGTTTTTTTAATCTCAGTGGATGCACTTTTAGTTGTAAACATTTTTGGGAACTTAAAATCCCACGACTACTCCTTAAGATTAAGGGGTTTTCTGATAAGTTTGACTAACCAACTAATCCAATTAAAACACTTGTAAATGCTACTTATGCCTCATTGCTGGAATCACCCAATAGACATAGCTCCATTGACCGGGAGCACGACATATTTGAATACCTTTTATTTGACTCTGCAGAGTTGCCCAGCTTTTCCCACAAGCATTCTTAACCCTCAAGACTGAATTAAGGAACTGGGTTGTTTCATTGCTCAACCCTTGGTATACACCCTACCCGAGAGGTTAGGGTCTCGCACACCCTCGGGTATCCGTTGGCCGACACGGAACGCCAGGCCCGAGTTGTGGAGACCTATCGTTGTCTAGTCTCGATATGCCGATCCATACCAACTCCCAATGTAGGGTTTCACTCGTGTTGAGCATCTACTAAATCAGGGTTGACAAGTCAACACCCGTGGTTGAGCGGCCGATATGTCGTTTGCTAGGCGTAAGGGTCTAGTCCTTAACATTTCACAGGGCGACCAACTTCCGACTCAGGGTAAAGTGGTGGGCGAAGACCGCCTCACGGTGTCCCACAAACCTTTACCCTAACTCCCAATTTTCCAAATCTACCGGCCCGTGGCCACAACCTTAGTAGTGTGAATTTTTTGCATGAAATGTAAATGCTACAAGTTTTTATACCATACTTTAGGGTAGTTCTACGGTTGACAAAGGTAGGGCTTACAATTTAATAGGGCAATTGTCGGTGACAGGGATTATCTAAATATCATGTCATTCTAAGCATTTTATTTTGCGCAATTAACATTTCACAATTAACAATAATGCAAATAGCATATTAACATAATTAAACGACATGGGATTCAATATGGTCAAGGATTTGCGACTTGCCTTGAAATTTGACGACCTCGGCAATCTCGTAAACAACACTCCCTTGATCATGCCCTTGCACTGAAGCCTCCGAAAACTCTGAAGCTAGCGCAAACACACAAAAATAACATAAGTCTGGCTTGAGCCTAATCAAGCGAGGAAAAATAAATCTATGAAAAATAGGAGTAAATTGTATAAATATTCAAATGAGGGATTTTTGAATTTTTCTGAGATGAATTTGGTGGACTGGAGGCCAAAAATGGGTTCAGGGCATCAAAATGAGCTAGATGGTGTAATTTGGGAATTTTTGGGATTTTATTTGATTTTCTGGATCTTTGGAAATTAGAAAAACCCTGAAAAATCAGATGAACAGTAACGGGCCGGCCCAAAGCCATAGTGCGGCCCGGGCGGGGATTTCGGCCTACGCGGCCTCGCGGGCCGCGCGGCCTCGGCCCAGCACGCGCGCGCGCCTCCTTTGACCAGATGGCTGCCGCGTGGCTACAAGGGCGGCAGCGATGTGGCGAGGGCGAGCGCTCCAGATGAAGCGAGACGGATCGGATGGCTTCGAAGGGACTAGATTGGGCGGTTGCGGAGGGATGAGTTTAGTGGGATTGGACGGCTGAGAGACGTCGCCATCCGACGGCCGACGTTAGGTGGCTACGGAGGGAAGAAGGGTGGAGATGCGACCACGTCACTGGGGGGTCATCTTCAACCTCCCGCCGCTCGCACCAGAGAAGGACAAAGGCGCGAGTGCCTCTGCTTCCCGGCGACAGCGAGGGTCTTCGTCGGCGAAGAAGGGCATCACCAGGTGGCTCTTGGCGTGGTGGTTCCATTTTGGGGTTCAGGGAGGCACGAGGATCGGCGGTGGAGGTTGGAGGCAGAAGGGGGAACTTCGGCCTCACGACGGCGCAAAGGCTCGCTGGCGGCCCTCTAGCGTAAAGGAAGGTGATTTGACGGTCTACGGGGCATGGGGCTCACAATTGCGGTGATGGTTCTAGCTTAGAGGCTTCCTGGAAAGCTGGCCATGGGAGGGTACTTCGGTCAGCGGTGAACTTCGACGCCGGGGCACCACGGGCTTGCACCTGGCCGGAGGAGTTCACCAAAGAGTTCAGGGGACAGTGGGGGATGCTCTGGGCAAATGGGATCGAAGAATGGGGGAGGGAGGAGAAAGATCGACTTACGGGGTCGCCGGCTCAGGGGAGGACGGCGACGGTGCTATGGAACGGCAAAGCTTCAAATGGTGGCTCTCGGGGGCGATTGGGAGCCATAGGAAGCGAGTAGAGGGGTGGGGGAAGCCTGGTGAGCACGGGAGAGCGTGGGAGCGAGGGGAGTGCATTTAAGCTCCGGCGGAGGGGGAGAAAAAGAGGAGGAGAAGGGATGGGCGCGGCACCAGCGGTCAACCGAGGGGATGGGGAGTTGCTGGGGAGTCGCCTCTAAGCGATGGAGATGTGATCGGGCTCTGCGCACGGGTAATGGTGAGGGAGGGAGTGCAGGAGCAGGTGAGCGAACGACACGGGCGGTGGCGCGTCGCGCCGAGGAAGGAGAAGTGGCGGGGACCGACGAGTGGGCCCGTGAGTCGACAGGACGACACGGTCAAGGGCAACGTGGCGCGATCGCAGGCGAATGGCAACAGCACAGTTCCGTGGCGGCGCGGTGAAACCATGGGCGGGGCAACCTCGCGCGCGGGCGCAGGCAGGGAAAGGAGGTGGGAAAGTGGAAAGGCACCAACAGAATGGGGTGGCGGATGGCTGAGAAAGGAAGGCGCATTTCCGCCGGGAATTTCTGAAAGAAAGAAAAGGAGCCAAAAATCACTCAAAAATTCAAGAAAAAATTCACAAAAATTGTTTGAAAATTTTGGGACATTTCAACCTACCCCCTTAAATGAATCTTGACCCTGAGATTAACTTGGTCCAGGGAGTAAGTTGGGAAAATCCCGCTGCAAATCTGACTCTCTTTCTCAAGTTGACTCGTCTACCGTGTGATTTCTCCATGGAACTATGCAAAACTTGATGTTCTTGTTCCTGAGCTGCCTTCCTGATGTCTCGAGTATCTGCAGCGGTTCTTCAGGATCGGTCCAATCATCTTGCAAATCAATGTCTAACAATGGTACTTCATCTGACGGCTGCCGCAAACATTTTCGAAGCTATGATACATGGAACACGTTATGTATCCTTGCTAAGTTGGGCGGTAGCTGAACCTTATAAGCTACCTCCCCAACTCTTCCAGTTATTTGAAATGGTCCCACATATCTTGGAGCTAATTTCCCCTTGACTTGAAATCTCTTAACAATCTTGAACGGGGTAACCTTAATGTACACAAAGTCTCCAACCTCAAAGCTCAAGTCTTTTCTACAGTTGTCGGCGTAGCTTTTCTGACGATCTTGTGCAATCTTTAGCCTGTCTCTGATGATCTTGACGTGAGCTTCTGAATCTAGGGCGATTTGAGGACCAAGAAGTTGGAGTTCTCCTGCCTCTAACCAGTTCAATGGTGTCCGACACTTTCTGCCATACAACGCTTCGAATGGAGCCATCTTGATACTAGCTTGGTAGCTGTAGTTGTATGAAAATTGAGCAAATGGTAGGCATATGTTCCATGCTACTCCATACACAATAGCACAAGCTCTCAACATGTCTTCCAGAATCTGATTTGTTCTTTCTGTTTGACCATCTGTTTGTGGATGGTATGCTGAGCTGAAATTCAGGTTAGTGCCCATGGCTTCATGTAATTTCTCCCAGAATTTGGATGTGAATTGTGCTCCTCTATCTGAAACAATCTTCTTAGGGACTCCGTGGAGTGTCACGATTCTTGTTAGATACAATTCGGCGAGTTTGTCCTTCCTATAAGTTTGCTTGATCAGAAGAAAATGAGCCACCTTGGTCAATCTATCAACAATGACTCAGATAGTATCATAGCCTTCACGAGTCCTTGGAAGTCCGGTGATGAAGTCCATGCCGATATTGTCCCACTTCCACTCGGGAATTGGCAAAGGCTGCAACAATCCCGATGGTTTCTGATGATATATCTTAATCTGTTGGCAGACATCACATTTTGCCATATACTCTGCCACTTCTTTCTTCATTGCATTCCACCAGTATTGTAACACCCCCAAGATCCACATTACCCTGGGATGCTACTAAAACTGCTCTACAACTAGCCAATTTACAAGATAAATTAAACTGGCAACAATTACTAAACCAGATAGTACGAGTGGAAGCATAAACAACTAAGGAATAACAGGATAGTGATGACAATTCAATATTTGGAACATCCTCTAACATTTCAATCTATAACATAGTTCACAAAATTTAACATTATTAAGATAATGTAAACAAAGCTATGCAAAGGTATAGAATCCTTTCAACTTTATTACAGCATTAAACTAGGATCCAAGTGCATTAGTGTGGTGCCACTCTACCCTTCCCATGCATGCTCAAAGTCCACCTGTAGAGAGGGGGAAACAAGGGTGAGATAAAATCTCAGCAAGCAAACTGTTTAACAGGCTATTCAAACTACAAACAATTATACATCATCATTTACAATTCCATACAACTACAACCACAATTCATGTCTACAATTATTAAACCACCACAACTTCCGTATTCATACCTCTTCAATTCCAGATTTAATTGGCATATGCATACAATCATTCTATCCCCGATTAGATGCAAGAGAAAATATTTAGTCTTCTACAATCCACAATAGATTAATCATCAACCTCAAATCACCATCAATGACGGTAAAGCATTTAGCAAATAAATCTTGTTTGACCACTTTAAATCCTCAACCACTACCACTACCAAAAGCAATAAAACATATGTATGTCTTACTTCAATACTTTATTATTTCCCACATCCACAATTGATATCATCAATTACTACAAGAGAAAAGAATCTCATGCCACCATCACAACCCTTACCATACACAAGGAAGGAATCGCATTCCACGACCACAACCACAATCCTCATACCACAATTAGCTCACATGAGCCAATTCCACATTGTAACTATGAAGTTGAATATTCCACAAAATAACTTCACCACCATATATTGCATATGCATGCAAATGAATCTTTTCACAATGCAGTGCATATGAATGCTTTCATGCTATGCAAGATGGTCAAAAATCTCTTTATCTCTTTCTCTTCTGCATTTTACCGGTAATGCAAAGTGTGCATCCGTCAATGCACACCCATGCCTGTACCCTCTGGTACAGGGACCAATTGCCCATACTCCTCAAGTATGGGGACCTTTAGCCCATCACGTCATCAACATGACGGGGACCTCGACGCTTGATCATCTCGTGACCAAGACTTCAATAAATCAGCATGATGCACAAATGTGAATGTCTTAACAAATAAAACGTGCATTCACAATATCTATGCATCAGAAATTCTCATGAACTCTTTCACTTGCAATCGACCATAAACAATATCAACATATCATTAACATCATCAAGACCACAAATTCTCATAACATGGATCAAACATCTACACACCAACAAACATCAACAATCCATGCTACAAAATTTAAACCATCATTATACTTGCTACCATCTCCACAATTAAGATTTCATGCAATCATGGCATAATGTATCAAATTATAATAATAATGTAAACTGAAAGTAGAAGTAATAACAAGTTAAACGGTAGCAACCACCGCTACGTTTACTTGCCTCAATCCGACGAAGCGAAGTAAAATCAAGAGCGCTCAGGGACAATATCACCTGTCCAAAAGGCATCTCTCAGCACAAAGCCACAGCATACAAACACGACATAAATAATTAAAGACGTCGCTAGAACCCCGAACCCGCACTAACTCCTCTCCGCTCAACACTTCAGCAAATTACCCTCTGCAGCAGCGCTGCTTAACATTTTTGTAACTTTAAAAATATTGATCCAAATACAGAAAACGATACCTCTCTGGATTCATCACTTAAAAACCTACATTTTTCATGTAGAACACATATTTTATTTTGATCACAGCTAGGTGTAATTTAATGCCCAAAACAGAGGAAGAACTCTGTTCTGGCAGATTGGACAGCGGTATTCAATTGCGTCCCAGAAAGAGTACAGGGGTCTAAGAATTCTGAATTTTATACAGAAGCTAGATATCTAAATTATCTACAACTTTCTCAATTACAGCCATCACCATAAAAATTTTTACTACCTCAAATTCACAGATTACCGTCGGTCTGTATCAATCTGCTCGCCTGACGAACAGCAGTATTCCCGACCCTGTAATTCCCAGATCCCACGGCAGAAAATTCCGAAACAAATATAGGAGATGCGTCTGGAAGTCCTATACAACTTCCCTTTTGGGAGAGTCCGCAGGAAAATTCGTTTACTAGGTCAAAACCTCGTGAACAGACGCGCTGCGCGAATCAATCTACAGGCAGGTAACAACTAATCTCTAATCGGGCAATTAATCTATTAACTACCTTCAAAATCCGTGCCAAGAACCCTAATTATTTCGAAAATCAGAGGGTTTGGGATGGGGAAAAATTACCTAGATGAGGAATCACCCCTCTTCTTCCCTCCTCTTCTTCTCTTCTTCTCTTCTTCTTCCTTCTCCTCTCCTTCTTCTCCTTCCTTCTTGGCTCCAATGGCAGCAGCACTTGTGGGGGAGGTGGGGGCACCAACCAGGGAGGGGGGGCTGCGCCCAAGAGGGTGGGAAAGGGGGGTGGAGGCTGGGTGTGGGGAAAAGGGGGAGGGGGGAGCCCTAGGGTTAAGTGGGAGGTGGTCGGCCCACTCACCAGGCAGCCCACTTAGAGGTTTTTATTTCATTTTTAATTTATTTTATTCATTTTATACTGTTATACAATTTTTACTTTTCCCTTCCCGCGTTTTGCCGAAAAACCGGCGACTCCGCGATTGTTTTAAAAGCTTACGCCGTATCGACGATCAGGGTATTACAAGTATTTCTTCTTCAAGTCTTGGTACATCTTGGTACCTCCTAGATGGATTAAGAATTGAGAGGAGTGAGCCTCAGTTAGGATCAAATCTTTCAACTCTTTCTTGTTGGGTATGCAATAGCGACCACGAAAAGTGAGGATTCCATGTTCGTCTATCGCATATTCTATTGAAGCATCCTCTTGAATCTTCTTCTTGAGTTTTTGAATTTCTTCGTCTCCGTCTTGGGCTGCCTTGATTTGGTCTGTCAGCAGAGGCTGAATTTCTAGCGCTACCACACACCCTTGTTCTGCAATTATTAGGTTCAGTTGTTGTATGTCCTTTTACAACTCTAGCGGATACTCGGTTGTAGTGGCTTTGCTTTGATGAGCCTTCCGGCTAAGGGCGTAAGCAACCACGTTTGCGTTGCCTGGGAGGTATTGGAGTTCCACATCATAGTCCTTGATTAGCTCTAACCACCTTCGCTGCCTCATATTCAGCTCCGGTTGGGTGAAAATGTATTTCAAGCTTTTATGATCAGAGAATATCTCGCAACGATTTCCTAGCAGGTAGTGCCTCTAGATTTTGAGTGAATGTACCACAGCTGCTAGCTCCAAATCATGTGTTGGATAGTTTCCCTCATGCGGCTTCAGTTGTCTTGATGCATAGGCAACAACGTTTCTGTCTTGCATTAACACACATCCCAAACCCTATTTTGAAGCATAAAAATAGATCTGAAATTCCTTCTCTGGGTCTGGTAAAATCAAGACAGGTGTTGTTGTGAGCTTGGTCTTCAGCTGCTGAAAACTTTTTTCGCAAGCTTCTGTCCAGGTGAAAGGCTTGTCCTTCTTAAGCAACTGGGTGAGCGGACGGGATATCTTTGAGAACCCTTCTATGAATCGGCGATAATAACCCGCCAATCCAAGAGAACTTCTCACTTCAGTCACCGTCCCAGGTTGCTTCCATTCCATGATTGCTTTGATATTTTCTGGGTTGACTTTGACTCCTTCTGAGATAATGTGACCCAAGAAAGCAACTTCTTTCAGCCAGAAACTACACTTATCAAACTTGGCGTACAATTGATATTCTCTCAGTCTTGACAATGCCATATGCAGATGTTGCTTGTGTTCTTCTTCGCTCTTGGAGTAGATCAGGATGTCATCCACAAAGACTATCACAAATCGGTCCAATTGGTCCATATGCACCAGGTTCATAAGATTCATGAAATATGCTGGCGTATTGGTCAGACCAAAGGGCACGACTGTGAACTTATATAATCCATATCTCGTGATGAAGGCTGTCTTCTCTCGATCTTGCTCTCGGATCTTGAGTTGATGATAACCTGAGCGCAGATCGATCTTGGAAAATACTTTGGCTCCCTTGAGTTGATCAAATAGGTCATCAATTCTTGGCAGTGGGTACTTATTCTTGATTGTGACAGCATTCAATCCCCGGTAGTCGACACACATCCTTAATCCTCCACTCTTCTTTTTGGCAAACAACACCGGAGCCGACCAAGGTGAAACACTTGATCGAATGAACTCTTTTTCTTGCAATTCATCTAGCTGCCTCTTGAGTTCTTTTAGTTCACTAGCTGACATTCTGTACTGATGCTTGGTGACTGGTTTGGTGCCTGGTATCAGCTCTATAGCTAGCTCTACCTGTCTGTCAGGTGGCTTTCCTGGCAATTCTTCTGGGAACACATGTGGATATTCTTGTACTACTGGCACTTGGTCAATTGTGACTATCAAAGCGTTGAGCACATGCTTGTTTGCATTCTTTATTAATTCATGGTCTATTTCTATCACCTCTTTCTAGCCTTCTGGACTGACTACGGTTACTGTCTTGAATTCACAGTCTACCTTGCCTTTATTCTTGGCTAGCCAATTCATGCCCAGAATGACATCTAACCCTTTCATGTCTAGTTGCAGTAAATCTGCTTTAAATACTATCCCTTGAATCTCTATGCTAAGATCACCACACCCACTGTGGGACTCCATCCTAATCCTAGGGGTTTGAACAGCATAGGGTTTTAGCAGAGAAACACATGGCAACTGATTTCTTGTGGCAAAACTCTTTGATATGAAAGAATAGGTTGCACCAGGATCAAATAAAATCAATGCAAGTATGGAGTTGATTGGGAACATACCCACAATGACATCACTGGCTCTTGCGGCGTCTTCAGTGGACACATGGTTCACTCTGGCTTGGAAGGTAGGCCTTGTGCTGCTTCTGCCTCTGCCTGCAGAAGTGTAATTTGCTGTTCCTGCTGGTGCCTGAGGTTTTGATGGCTTTGACTACAGGAAACCTCCTCTTGAAGTGTTGGTATCCACTGGCGGCTTCACCTCCTGCTGCTGATTGCGGACTTGCATCTTTGCCACTTCTGAAGGCAATGTCCTCCTGGGCACTGATCTCTGAAGTGACCAGTTTCTCCGGAATGGAAGCACGCATTGGATCTTCATGGACAATTATTTGAGAGGTGGTTCCCGCCACATGTGGGGCATTTGATTGCTAATGGTTGGGGTGCAGTATTCTGTTGTGATTGGTTGGACTGAGCTCTTGGAAGAAGCACAAATTGCCGAGGGGATTGGGGTCGAAATTGAGGTGATCCTGTTGTTCTCCCTCGCTGTGCACTATGAGAGGATGACGAAGGCTTATGCATTGCCTTTCGCTTCCTGAAATCTTCCATTTCGTTTCTGGCCTCTTCGGAGTTAATGAGTTTGTCCACCATAGCAGGTAAATCCTTGAAGTCCATTGCAGAAATGTGGTACTACAAAGATTTTTGTAACCCTGCTCTGAACTTCTCCATCTTCTTATTTTCATTGCTGACATCTTCTTGTGCATATCTCGCAAGGCGATTAAACTGATGTAGGTACTCCATTATGGTACTCGCACCTTGCTTGAGTGCCAGAAATTCTCGACGCTTGGCTTCTATAACTCCTTGTGGGATATGAGCTCTGCGAAAAGACTTTGAAAATTCTTCCCAAGTGATCTCCATGTCTCCCTGCATACGCTGGTAGCTAATCCACCAGGTCGCAGCAGGTCCTTGTAACTGATGTGAAGCGTATAGCACTTTCTCCATGTCGTTGCACTGTACTGTCTGAAGCTTTATCTCCACATCCATCAACCAATCCTCTGCTGCCAGAGGATCAGGTGATGTAGAGAAAGTCGGCGGACGCGTCTTCTGAAAATCAGCCCACCGGGAGGTTATTGGAGCACCCTCCCGAATGGCGTTGCCTCTGCCTTGGTTGCCTAGGGATCTTGCTATAATTTGCTCCAAAAATCTTGTGTGCTACTCCATTATTCTTGCCTAGTTTTGTTCTGCCTAAAATTTGTTCGGTTCCATCATTGCAAGGACGCTGGCTAGTGTTGTCTGATCGTTGGCAGGTGCACCCTGCCCAGTTGACTGTCTGCTCTGTCTTGGGTCCATCTTGATTGCTTGGATTCTGTCAATTGGAATCTTGGAATTAGCCTTGCAGCGGCTTTTACGAACCAAGGGGTAGATAAGTAAGATACTGAATTTCAAGGTAAGTATAGGGCGAATAAGGTAAGAACTAGGGCGAAGAGGGGCAGAAGAAAGCTTTGAAGGCAAAGGGAATACTGATGATAGACAAACAAATTAAAGGATAATTAACATAAATTTTACAATAAGCAAGTGGTACACATACCACTTAGGGTTCATAGTACAGACTTGCTTTACAACCAAAAGTACTACTACACTGGCTCTAACTAAACTAACAAGCACTGACTACTCGGGATGCTCCTGAACCGCGTCCAAAATCGGCAGGGCGAGGGGTGCTGCAGGGCGGAACCGTAGGCGGTACTCCCTGGCAGTGAGCCTACACCTCGGCTGGGACTGCACTGAGGTGGACGAATAGGGGACGTCGGGGGACTCTCCAAAAACCGACATCTCACCCGCTTCGATCGCCTCGAAGAGAATGAGAGCGACGCGGAGCTGCTGCACCTCCTGCTGGGCCTCAAGAAGCTGCATCTGCAGGGCTCTGGACTCCTCCACTGCCCTCTCGTACTGGTGCTCCTGCTAAGCCACGACATTGGCGACCCCCTGCAGATGGGGATCATCAGCCTCTCTAAACTGAGGGACTGCAAAGGACCTCCCACTGTGAAGTGATCTCAGGATCAGGTCAAACAGCTACTCGGCTAGCTCAAGGTCGTAGTAGCCACACAAGTAGATCACAGCCTTTCTGGCTGCGTCCTGCATGGCATCCTCCTGCTTGATTCTGTGTGTGATGAACCTCCTCTCCAGGTCCGGGCGGACATGCAAAGGTGTCAGGGTCACCCATGCCTTCCATTCGTACCTCTCGTCCTGGAAGAACCGGCTGACTGCGTGGAACACGGGCTTGTGGTATCCATCTGCTCCGAGATACTACTGTATCTCCCAGAGCTTAGAGGGCCAACCCTCCATACGCTCTGGGCGAGAGTGGACGAAGTGCACCATCTGCCGAAGGACGAAAATTTGAAGTTAGACAAGTATAGCAATAAACATTTTGCAAAAGTAAAAGTTAAGCTAAAGTAAACTAAGACAGATAAGGTAGCAACAAGAGAGGAAAAGATAACAGTAGTACTTATTTTTTTTGTAAACTCCTTTTAGGGTTTAAATTAGGTTTTGCGATGAAATCGCTTCCTAGTTTGCCTTAAGTCTCAACCTACGGTCAAGCAGCCTGCTCTGATACCACTTCTTGTAACACCCCCGTTTCCAGGGGTGCCAGGACCCAGCATTCCGCAACTACCCAAGCTTGAACAGTTATGACGTGTCGAGCAAGAGAATATCATCATAGCACATGCTTACAACAAAAGAGCCACTTATATTACAACATATGGTTTATCAACCCAGTTTTTCTGCAACGGGCGTGCAAGCCCAAAGTATATTACATTACAAAAACCACCAGGAAACCTGAGCGCGGCTGAAACCTAAAACCAGGGATCCTCGTCGTAGAACGGCTCTTCTGGAGCTTCCTCGACTGGAAGACCTTCACTAGCAACTTGGCTCTTTGAAGTGTTTTGCAAACCGTGAGCTAACCAGCTCAGCAAGTCACAAAGGAAAACCCTTACTTAGCTAAATTGCACTGATCAACAAAGGATGGGAGTATACTTGTTTTATTAATCTCAGTGGATGCACTTTTAGTTGTAAACATTTTTGGGAACTCCAAAGCCCACGACTACTCCTTAAGATTAAGGGGTTTTCTGATAAGTTTGATTAACCAACTAATCCAATTAAAACACTTATAAACGCTACTTATGCCTCGCTGCTAGAATCACCCAATAGACACAACTCCATTGACCAGGAGCACGGCGTATTCGAATACCTTTTATATGACTCTGCAGAGTAGCCCAACTTTACCCACAAGCACTCTTAACCCTCATGACTGAGTTAAAGAACCGGGTCGTTTCACTGTTGAACCCTTGGTATACACTCTACCCGATAGATTAGAGGCTTGCACACCCTCGAGTATCCGTTGGCCGACACGGAATGCCAGGCCCGAGTTGTGGAGACCTATCGTTGTCCAGTCTCGATCTGCCGATCCATACCAACTCCCAATGTAGAGTTTCACTCGTGTTGAGCAACTACTAAACTAGGGTTGACAGGTCAACACCTGTGGTTGAGCGGCCGACATGTCATTTGCTCGGCGTAAGGGTCTAGTCCTTAACATTTCACAAGGCGACCATCTTCCGACTCAGGGTAAGGTGGTGGGTGAAGATCGCCTCACGGTGTCCCACAACACTTTTACCCTAACTCCCAACTTTCCAAATCTACCGGCCCGCGGCCACAACCTTAGTAGTGTGAATATTTGCATGAAATGTAAATGCTACAAGTTTTTATACCATACTTTAGAGTAGTTCTAGGGTTGACAAAGGTAGGCTTACCATTTAACAAGGCAATTGTCGGTGGCAGGGATTATCTAAATATCATGTCATTCTAAGCATTTTATTTTACGCAATTAACATTTCACAATTAACAATAATGCAAATAGCATATTAACATAATTAAATGACATGGGATTCAATATGGTCAAGGATTTGCGACATGCCTTGAAATTCGACGACCTCGGCAATCTCGTAAACAGCACTCCCTTGATCCTGCCCTTGCACCTAAGCCTCCGAAACTCCGAAGCTAGCGCAAACACACAAAAATAACATAAGTCCGGCTTGAGCCTAATCAAGCGAGAAAAATAAGTCTATGAAAAAAGGAGTAAATTGTATAAATATTCAAATGAGGGATTTTAAATTTTTCTGGGATGAATTTGGTAGATTGGAGGCCAAAAATGGGTTCAGGGCATCAAAATGAGCAAGATGGTGTAATTTGAGAATTTTTGGGATTTTATTTGATTTTCTGGATTTTTGGAAATTGGAAAACCCTGGAAAATCGAATGAACAGTAACAGGCTGGCCCAAGCCACAGTGCGGCCCAGCGCGCGGATTTCGGCCTGCGCAGCCGAGCGGACCGCACGGCCGAAGCCCAGCGCGCGCGCGCCTCCCCTGACTGGATGGCTGCCGCGTGGCCGCAAGGGCGGCAGTGATGCGGCGAGGGCAAGCACTCCGGATGAAGCGAGACGAATCGGATGGTTGCGAAGGGACTAGATCGGGTGGTTGCGGAGGGATGAGTTTAGTGGGATCGGACGGCTCAGAGACGTCGCCATCCGACGGCCGACGTTAGATGCAACGGAGGGAAGATGGGTGGAGATGCGACCACGTCACTAGGGGTTCATCTTCAACCTCCCACCGCTCGCACCAGAGAAGGACAGAGGCGCGAGTGCCTCCGCTCCTCGGCGACAGTGAGGGTCTTCGTCGGCGAAGAAGGGCATCACCGGGTGGCTCTTGGCGAGGTGGTTCCATTTTGGGGTTCAGGGAGGCACGCGAATCAGCGGTGGAGGTCGGAGGCAGAAGGGGGGAACTTCGGCCTCACGGCAGCGCAAAGGCTCACCGGCAGCCCTCTAGCAAAAAGGAAGGTGATTTGACGGTCTACAGGGATTGGGGCTCACAATGGCAGTGATGGTTCTAGCTCGGAGGCTTCCTGGAAAGCTGGCCACGGGCTCCACGGGCTTGCACCTGGCCGAAGGAGTTCACCAAAGAGTTCAGGGGACAGTGGGGATGCTCTGGGCAAATGGGATCGAAGAATGGGGGAGGGGGGGGGAGAAAGATCGGCTTACGAGGTCGCCGGCTCAGGGGAGGACAGCGACGGTGCTGTGGAGCGGCAGAGCTTCAAACGATGGCTCTCGGGGGCGATTGGGAGCCACAGGAAGCGGGTAGAGGGGTGGGAGAAGCTTGGGGAGCACGGGAGAGCGTGGGAGCGAGATGAGTGCATTTAAGCTCCGGCGGAGGGGGAGAAAAAGAGGAGAAGGGATGGGCGCGGCACCGGCGGTCAACCAAGGGGACGGGGAGTTGCTAGGGAGTCGCCTCCGAGCGACGGAGCTGTGACCGGGCTCTGCGCGCGAGTAATGGCGAGGGAGGGAGTGCGGGAGCAGGTGAGCAAACGGCACGAGCGATGGCGCGTCGCGCGGACGAGGGAGAAGTGGCGGGGACTAACAAGTGGGCCCGTGAGTCGACAGGACGACACGGTCAAGGGCTACATGGCGTGATCGCAGGTGGACGGCGACAGCACGGTGCGGTGGCGGCGCGGCGAAACCGTGGGCGGGGCGCGCTTGCACGCGGGCACAGGCGTGGAAAGGAGGCGGGAAAGGCGCCAACAGAATGGGGGAGGCAGATGGCCGAGAAAGGAAGGCGCATTTCCGCCGGGAATTTCCGAAAAAAGGAAAGGAGCCAAAAATCACTCAAAAATTCAGGAAAAATTCACAAAAATTGTTTAAAAATTTTGGGACATTTTAAGAATGCACCGACACAGGCTCTGGCACACGTGGGGGCTGGCATGACGGTAGAAGGCTGGCGGCGGGAGGAGAGGGAAAACATATAGGGTTTGGGTTCTCTCCCCTGCGTCGTTTTTAACATAGCATGAGATATATTTGATCTCTAACTTTCCATATGACTCTTTCCAGAGAATGACTCTCTGTGTAAAATCCTCTAATATTTTATTTCCACATATTCCTTTTTTATAATTACACAAAGGTTCTCAAAGATATTTTCAAAATATTACAAAAGAGATATAATTTATTCGTTTAAGCGGTATATGAGAAGTAGAACTACATACTCCCATGAGTATGGAATTATATATATGTGTGTGTAGTTCCATACTCTTTAGAATACATACCTCCACTTCCCATATACTGCTTTAATAATATTGCTATACCTCGTTATATATTTGATCATACTATAATAATCATTTAATATACTTCAGAGTGAGTTCCATGCAAAATTTCATAAAAATCTACTTTTTATAGCATAATTTGCATATATAGTCTTTTTATGTATGAAAAAGGATATATACCAAAAATTAAGGATACTGATGAAAATTTTTCAATCAAGTCGCATTGGAGTATCTTAGAATTAGTATTTAAGTATACCGAAAGTGATAAAGAAGAATAAAATATTTGTATATATGTACTATATATAAATAATTTTTCAGAGATGGTATGCACATTTTTTGACATATTCCTTTTTATGTGCGTATATGAATGCATTTACAAAATACGCTAAAAACTATGGACGCCCGTGTAATTTTTTTGTATGGTTCATATTAGAGTATCTTATAATTAATATATGAGTATACCTAAAGTGATAAAGGAGTATTTCAAATTTGTTTAGATGGTATGTTAGATATGAGTGTAATTACATTGGGAGTAAAAGATATTACACACACACACAATATATATATATATATTATCATTGCACTTGTACGTATCTAAAAGCAATCCAAAGCAGAGAGACTTGGTGTTCAAACACTATAATTGTCACACATACACACATATGTCGATGAACTTTAGACGAGCTTAATTATATGCCACTGGACCAGCGAATTTTTGGTACGGATAATCCATTTTTTATTCGTAAATACATAAATATACCCGCGAGAAATTTGTTTACAAAAATAGTCTCCAGTCGCCCCCCCCCCATTGGGCGACTTCTGCCTTTCGCCCAACCGGGAGGCGACATTTAGGGAATATGTAAACCGTTGGACGACTTATGAAGTCGCTGTACGGTTGAGCGACTGCAATTGCAGTCGCCCAACGGTAGGGCGACAGGGGTGGATATTCCACCGACCGCCCACTACCCCTACCACTTTTCCCTCCTTCTGCCTAGAGAACCACTTTTCCCTCATTCTGCCCAGAGAGCCAGAGAGAAGAAACGAGAGAAGAAGAAAAGAGGAGGAAGGGGAAGAAAAGAAGGGGAGAAGAGAGGGAGGAGGGGAAGAAAAGGAGGGGAGGGGAGAAGAGAAGGAGAGGAGAACAGGGTTGAAGGAGGAGGTGAGGGAGGAAGAAGGAGTCCAAGCTATTCCATCGATTTGGATCCAGGTATTTTTGTTAATTATGTTGTATTTACATTATTATTTAGATGAAATATTGGTGTTAGTAAAAATTGTAGATGTAGTATACATTTTGTAGTATGGAATATTTTGTAGTCTAGAAATTTTACTACCCTTTTTAGTATAGAAAGTTTAGTTTAGTGTTGTACGATGTTATTTGACATGTCGTAAATTTCAATCATACATGTAGGGCTACATCATTAATGGCCACTACTACATTGAGAGTGTATTATGATGCTGGAATTATTCGTGAAGGTCCGAATGGTGTGGATTTGAGCGATTTTCCGCAAGTCACTCTCGTACTTCCAGATGACGAGAATGCTGGAATGACAGATGTGCAGCATTGGCTGACCCAGAGTTTTTCATTGGACCCCGAGGTGTGCAGCGTCGTTGTGCAAGGGCTTTGGAGCCGGTCTCCCACTGACATCAGATGGGAGTTGAAGACATTGGTGCGCTCTGCTTCGTGGAAGGGCTTTGTGCAAGGGTGCCGGCGCCGTGGATACGAGTGTGTCCTGCTTGTGCAACCGTGCTCACTACAAGCAGCTGCGCAAGCTCGTGCGTCCGCCTATGCTTCGGGAGGTGCTAGCAGCTTGGGCGGGCCGCACGTTGGTGGAGCTGATGAAGTTGCTCGTGATGAAGGCAATGCGGTACATAGAGGAGAGTTACGGCCGTCAAGCTATAGAGAGGGAACTGGGCAAGACGATGCGGTACATGGAGGAGAGTTACAACTGTCAAGCTATAGAGAGGGAACTGGGCAAGCTGATGAAGGAGAGCATAATGAGTATATCGTGCAGCAGATGGAATCTGATGACCAGAGGGTATGGGATGAAGAGCAAGCTGTAGAGGACGACGAGGAGGACAGTTCCGATGATGAAGAAGTTCCTATCCCCCAGGAATGGAACCGGTTTAATGCGGAGGGTGTTTCCGCACATGATGAGCATGAATCACCATGGGAGTATCATGAGACAGAGGTTCGGGTGCATGCTATGTTTGCTGATAAGGAAGCGCTGCAGGATGCCATCAAGCTTTGGGCCCTTTCAATGCAACGGACATTTCGCGTCGTCAAATCAAGCCAGGAGCAGTACACTGTGAAGTGCGAGCAGGCTGGTTGTCCTTGGAGGGTGCACGCATGTAGACCCAAGTATGAGACTCACTGGATTGTGTCCAAGGTGGAGCCGCACTCCTGCATTCTAAACACTGTCCTAGCGAGGCATCGTAACCTCACGTCCGGATTTATAGCCAATTTGATGTATGGGGAGATAGTGGAGAAGAAAGATGTTACGGCCACACATATTGTGGTAGCTATTGAGAATAAATTCAAGTATAAGATTAGCTACGCGAAGGCGTGACGTGCCAAGCAAAAGGCGTTGGAAAAATGTTTTGGCACTTTCGAGGCGGTGTACGACAACCTTCCTCGTATGCTTAAGGTGTTGCAACAAAGGAACCCGGGCACGTACATCGCCGTGCACGAGAAGCCGTCCATAAGTCCACCGGGATTTGCAGTGTTGCAGAGAGCATTGTTTGCATTTGGTGCAAGCATTGAAGCATTCAAGCACATCCTGCCAGTGATATCTGTAGATGGGACCTTCTTGACAGGCAAATACAAAGGGCAGCTCCTGACGGCCATAGGCGTTGACGGTAACAATCAAATATTGCCGCTGGCTATTGCATTTGTGGAGAGTGAGAATTATGAGAGCTGGCTGTGGTTTCTCAGACATGTGAAGGCTGGAGTTGTAGGCACCCGTCCTGGTGTGTGCGTAATTCATGATCGCCACGCCGGTATTATAAAGGCGATACGAAAACTTCAAAAAGACCCTGAGGAGACCTTTTTTTGGCCGGACATGAGGAACCGGTGGTGCAGTCGTCACTTAGGGGCAAACTTTTTCAAGCAATTCCCGAAATAATCTTTGATGAAGCTATTCAAGAGGCTGGCTAGGCAGAACCAGCAGAGAAAATTTGATGCTTTATGGGGGTTGTTGGATGAGCACACCAGGAAGAACGTCGACGAGAGGAGCAAGGGGCCGGTCACTCCTGGGGCGGCACAACCGCAATGCTTGCCAGCAATCGATGAGTCTAACCTAAGTGGTCCAAGAAGGAGGAGCGCGCGAAACATCAAGTGCTTCTCGCAGTGGATCGAGGGGGAACCATTGGAGAAGTGGTCGCTGTTGCACAACACGGATGGCGCAAGGTACGGAATAATGACAACTAACCTTGCCGAGGTGTACAATTGGGTTCTCAGGGGTCTCCGTTCTCAGCCCCTTGTCGCCATCGTGGAAGGTGTTCTTCACAGCACAATCCGCTACTTCAGGGAGAGGCCCGCGAGTGCCGCACTTCATGCGGCCAATCGTGGAGCCCTGTATTCGTAAAAAATTACCGCGTACATGGAGACGAAGGCACAGAAGGGTCAATTGCACACAGTGCATGTCATGGGCAACAGGGAGCATCGTTTCGAGGTGATACTCCGTGACAGAGCCGGATTTGGGACATCTCGTTCACTTATTACTCACGAGGTATGCCTTGGAGATCATGCAAATGAACCTAGCTGCACATGCAACAAGCTTAAGTTGTTACACAGGCCATGCTCTCATGTCCTTGCTGCATGCGGAACCGTGGGCATGGATCCTTCCAACTTCATGTCCGAGTACTTTTTCAAGGAGATAATACTGCAAGCTTGGTGTGGGGAGCTCCGGGGGTTCAGGGCGGTGGGAAACTTCGCCACTTTGGACATTTCAGCGAGGACCTGGGTTCCGGATATTAACATGCTGAAGGGTGGGAAGGGTCGGCAACAGAGCCGACGTATTAGAAATGACATGGACGAATCACAAGCTGGAACATCTGGTGCACGTTGTGGGCGATGTGGTCAGGAGGGGCACACAGCTAGACGATGCAATGCATGTCCGGATCAGTAGTTGGTGTTGTAATGCATGCTAAATTTCATGTACCATTTGTAAACCTTGTATGTTACATCCCTTTTCTGTAATGCACTTATTTCGTGGAACGTATTGTTTCCCTTTTCAGCATTGCATTTTTTTGTGGCTTGTGATAACAACTCCACGTAGATAACAACCAATCCATCACATGCTTAACAACGTTGCACATTACATCGTTATGGAAAGAGGCCACAGAATATGAAGGTCACAGAAAGTAGTACACCCAACACATCAACACAACCGTCCTACCGCCACAGCATCAACACATCAACAAATACATGAACTAAAATACGACACAACCATAACCCTCGTGACCTACATGCCAAACGAGCCTCGTGGCACCCACATGGAGAATTGCTGAGGGGGCCGCCTCGGACGTGGCTGGCCGTCGTGGTAGTGGCATGCACATATGCAGCTCGGGCTCGCGCAGAAACATGTGGGATCATAAGAGCTTCCTATATTCACGACCTCCTTGTTGCCCCTCTCGCGTTGCATCTGTTCGCGGAGGTCGTTGTTCTCCTTAGTGAGACTCTCCATTCGGTACTCCAAGTCCCATATTCGAGCCCATAATGTATCCACATAACGATCAACATACCGTTCATGAGGAGGGTCGATCCAGCGGGAGAAGTCGCATTTTGCCATCTGCAAAAAAAAAGGACGGTAAACTTCGAAGGTCCATAAGCAATAAAAATGTAATATTACTAATTTGTACCCCGGAGCGTGAGCATCGGAAGAAACGTCGCCCGCCATCGTTCGGGGAATCCAAGATCTGGACGACCGCGTACTCATTGTGTCTGCATTTCGGCCACGCTGGTTGAGCACGCCGGCTTGGTATCAATCGGTACTGTGGACCGAACATCTCCCTCCTTTCTAAGGGAATGTCTTCCTTCGGTGACCCAAATCCCACTGGCCCCTCGGCTTCCGACATAGTATGTTTCACCACGAAAGAGAGGGTACTTCTTTGTTCGATTTACAATGTCATGGGACCCCAACCGTGCTACTTATAGCAAAACGGGGCACCTTCATGCAGTGACCACAAAAAAAAGATGACAGTTCTGCGTACATACTTGACAAAAGGGGCCAGCTTTGCACTGAGATGTGGCAATAGAGGCCAGCTTTGCACAGAGACGTGAAAAAAAGGGCAGCTTTGCTCAGTGAGATGTCAATAGAGTGCAGCTTTGCTCAGGGACATGACAACACGGCCCAGCTTTGCTCAGTGACATGACAAAGAGGTCAGCTTTTGCTCAGTGAGATGACAAAACAGGGCAGGTTTGCTCAGTGACATGACAAAAGAGGTCAGCTTTTGCTCATTGACATGACAAAACGGGGCAGCTTTGCTCAGTGAGATGACACAATATGCCAGCTTTTCGCAGTGAGATGACAAAATATGCCAGCTTTGCGTAGTGAAAAGCCTTCATAGCGACTGTTTCCTGCAAACGACTGAAAAGGCTACGTTGTACCACATACATTAGATGGTCCAAGCTATGAATTTATTACGAGACTATAGGCTCTGAAAAGCCTTCATAGGGACATTTATTGCTACACTGGAATCTTGAAAAAACGAAAAGATTCCCATGTCGTCCTCTCCATGGACTATGCCCACTGCACCAGATAACCTGCCTACATAAAGGCCTCCCTCCTATGTCTCCCATACCACATCTCCTCCTCAAGGCATCACAATACTACTACACAACAATGTCTTCCTGGAGGTCCGACCCATTTGGAGTGCCGGAGTGGCATGAGGGCCCGAAGTGCCATTGCGGCTTTAGGACGATGTTGTGCGTCTGGACGGATCCAGTACAACGAGTCAACTACGGCCGCAGGTTCTTCAAGTGTCCAGACCTAGATGACGACTTCGTGGTAACGACGATAACTAAATCCTTTGTTTCTTGTTATCGTTTTTCAACTTGATCCATGACATCTACCACGCCACACATAGCCTTGCAAGTTCATCGAATGGGTGGATCGGGTGCCGCCGGCATGGCCAGGGAACCGACCAAAGGAGGTGGAAAACAAAGGACAATACTTTGTCAAGATGACTCAAGCTCGCGAGGTGGAATGACAGATGCGGCTTGAGCAAGAGCGCCGCGTGAGGGTGGACCAAATCCGTCTGAAGGGCAAAGAGGATGAGCTGCAAAGGAGGCGGGAGCAGCTAAGTCTGCGTGAAGCAGCCATGAAGCGTCAGGAGGAAGAGCTTGAAGCTCGTGAGGCAGCTCTCAAGTCCAAGAGTGACAGGTTGAAGGATGCAGCGGAGCCATCTTCAAGGCGCGAGAAAAAGGGGAAACAACCACGCTACACCCAGTAGACAAAATGTGGCGAGGAAGGCAAAGTGGCCCCGTCCACACAGTACGTGGTACGAGCAGTTGGGTGGGTTAGTCGCATATCATGCTATATGTTATGCATGTAATGAAAATATACGCGGCATGTTACTCCCAACTGTATTATGAAGTTTATTTCTATTCACATAAGGTTATTATCTCGTGTGTTCGCGATCAATAATTCAGATAGCAAGTCATTTAACAATATTAACATATCAGTTCTCTTCGTACACTAATTCTTAGTAACATAAAAATATCACTTGCCAATGTATATATCAAACGTTCTACAGTCAATTGTTCTTAAAAAAATTTCTCAAAATTTTTAATGCACCTACAACATACAATAAACATAAACTTTTATTACAACTATACCATATTTTTTCCAGTTTAAAACTACAAAATTGACAAAACTCTAAAAAAATCACGGGGACTGAGTAAAGTCGCCCCTCCATTGGGCGACTGCGCTTATAAGTCGCCCATCCATTGGGTGACTGCCATGCAGTCGCCTAATAGGAAAGCGACTACTTGCAGTCGCTCGAACAACCAGCGACAGATATTTTGTCGCCTCCCGGTTGGGCGAAAGGCAGAAGTCGCCCAATGGAGGGGCGACTGGAGACTATTTTTGTAAAAAAATTTCTCGTAGGTATATTTATGTATTTACGAATAAAAAACGGATTATCCGTACAAAAAATTCTTGGACCAGCTGCCTATGTGTGCATGCCGCTTAACGAACAAATGATTGTGCGCGCGAGTGTGGCGCCCACAAAGGACAGCGTGGCTCTGATCGATCCTGCGTCGAGATGCGTGCGCAACAAAAGATGCACATCGTTTTAAGATGCCTAATCACAGTGCCTCTCCATGCATGCATTCTGCACGCTGTGCAGTAAACACTACTGTCTCCTCGCCTCCCTGCCTTGTTCTTGCATGGCTGGTTCAGTGATTCAGTCAGAGACAGAGAACTGAAAATTCAGTGCTACTACGCTACGATTAGCTGGAAAAACAGAAGGCTAAAGCTACTAGTACAAGTCTGTTTGGCTGCACAAGGGAGATGTCGGAGCCATCCATGAACCATAATGATTGTGCCCTTGTCTGATGGTCGATTGATCCCGGTCTGGTCCCTCCGTCCATGGCCTTTAATTTGTTCGCCAACAAAAGATGCAGATATATGCAGTAAAGGGTGGCGTTGCCGCCAATTCCTGATAGCAGCACCGCATCTTTATTGAGTGATTTCTTACGGTGTGTCAGCTAATTTTCTAGCAAATCGATAAAGCCAACGATAAATAAACTTAAACAAAAGCTGATCGAAAATAAAATGTCGATACGAAGCAATAACGAACAGGAACAAATATCAAAATAGGGGATGGGTAAAACCCACAGATTGATCAACATATCGATATGAAACAATATTGATCAAAGTCGAATTGCAAAGGTAAAATTCTACTAACTACGACCTACTGCTAAGATACACGAAAAGTAGATATAAAAAGGTAATAAAGGTTGATGTGTATGCATTTTCCTATCAACCGGTATAGATTATTTATAGTTTAAAATAGTTGACTCAATCTTAAATTATGCTTCAAGTTTTCTTCATCGTGTTGACTCAACCTATCCTTTGATGGAATTCTTGTCCGCTTTTAAATCTCCTTATTTCTAATCTTCTGTTGACGATTTGCACATCTTCTGAAGGCCTCTAGGGATGTCGATCTTAATTTCGATTTTTGGCAATCTTGACATTTCTTTATAATTATGTCAAATGCCAAGCTGCTTCGATCCCGGTCTGACTTTTCGTACTATTGTTGCTACAGTGTTCCTCTGCATTTTCTGCAGATGTTGCAATTACGCTATCCTATACGTCCCAACATGTACATACGTACACAATGCAATCCTTTGTAACTGGAAATTTTTGGGAGAAAACCATCCGATTTTTTTGTTAGAATTTCTGGAGGAGCAAGCGATGACAAAGCAAAGCAAAGCAAGAATATATTGTGTGCATTCTTTTCAGTTATAGCGGATGTCTTTTAGTCCTAACGTGAATGCTTATGCGAACGAACGGAATACTGATAAGTCGTTTCAAAAAAACTGTCTCGATAAGCTGCTTTACAATGCGGTAGAGAAGTTGTCCTGTTTTTTTATTCAGGAGAAATCAAAAGCTAGAAAGAACTAGGCTATTACGGCTAAATCGAACCATTGAAAAGCAACTTGGATTTAAAAATATTTTTTTTGTGGCGGGTGATGAGATTTCTGGTTCGCGCCTGTAGCTGCAAATTTTTGGGAGAAAACCATCCAAAACGTTTGGTTTGCATTTGAATTTCAAAATTCAAAATTAAGGATAAAAGCATTAAAAACATGATACAAATAGGAAACCACCACTTGATGGGTGGTAAAGTTGTAGATATACCGACTTCGCCCACCAGTATTTTGAATCCTGGTGCCTCCCACACACCAGCGCGCCTCAATTGGCCTTCAATTTGTTCACCAGTTCTAAATGGTTTTAGCTTCTAGTTTTTTTTTTTGCTTTTGGCTTATTTAAGCCAGAAGATACTTGGGACACATCGACTTCACATTTTGGCTTTTTTTTTTCCTTTTTTGGTTTTTTTTCTTCCCCTTATTCTTTTGTATTGTCTGTGACGATATAACTTTTTTAATTTGTTTTTTTAGAAAAACTAGTAGTCACTACAATATAACTTCAGTTAAAAATTAAATCACATTTATAAACTTAAGTCATAAGCTACTTAGAGCACCACCTTATGCAGTAGACAACGTAGAAAGTTAACCAGGGTTGGTTGGGTGAGCCAGAGGAGGCAGCAGCCAGGCAGGGATCCATCATCCTCGGTGATCTGCTTTTGTTTCGTGTGCATCAAGTCCCTCGCCGCATCGCTGTTGCCTTGACAATGTCAAGCTAGGGTTTGGGGCTCTCGAGGTGGTGTGTTCACTTGTCATCCCGTGATCATGCTGTTTTTTAAAGCGCTCGAAGTGACCACAGTACAAGCAATTGTATAATACATCATACGTGCATGGTCCTTCAAGTTGGAGCCAAAGGTGGTTGTGTTAATTATTCTTTAGTAGTACGAGTACTTCCTAGGATCGTGTTACCTCAAATTAAGAACACACAAAAGTACACTAGTACTGTCCTTGTCATATGAATCTTCAGTACTCCCAAAGTCCCATTCAACCTTTCCATTTAGTGACTACTTTTTATTCGAGGTTGTTCAATATCAAAGTAAGCAAGATTATTTTATTTAGACAAAAGCAAGCAGTAAAATCATATTGTAAAAATCTTGGTTGTATGTACTTATATAGTCATGTTCATATTAGTTTCCACTTCTAACTTCTGCTTAGAAAAATAAAAAATCAATACGAACATTCATTTTTTTGAAACAAGTTATCTACTTTTCTCACTACTATCTCACTCTAAGAATAAGACAGGAGGTCACGGGTGCATCACGGACCCTACTCCTCTTACTTCTGTTATGCACACGTATCTCTTTCACTTTTTTCCCACCTTTTGAAAACCACTTATTTCAATTATTACTATTTATTTTCAATCAAAAATCATAAATTATAATTAAAAACCATCAGCAAAAGTCTATACGAATGGCCCCTGGAAGATCTATTGATGCACGTACTCAAATTTCTACATGTTCCCATATACAAACATGCATGGCAGTAAGGAAATTTGCGGAGAATCCAGATGCTTACTGAGATTTGATATATTGTTATATTGTTGCTCGGCACATGGAAGCAAGAATGTCCTACAAGAAAATTTTTAACTCTGCAATTTCACTGCTTTTACAGAGCAGTACATTTCCATTTAATTCCGTACTAGTGTTTACAGGATCAAACTACATGAATGGCTGCACAAGTTGCATAACTGAAATATGAAACAATTATTCTGAACGGCAAGTGAAACATTCTCGTACAATCCTAAATTCTGACTAACTAGTCGCCAACCCGTCCATTCACACGGGCTAGTTTACAAAATATGATTATATGATTATATATATATATATATATATATATATATATATATATATATATGAAAAATACTTTTTAATCCCAGTGTAATTACACCCACCTCTAATATACCACCTAAACAAACTTGAAATACTCGTTTATCACTTTAGGTATACTCGTATACTGATTATAAGATACTCCAATAACCACATGAAAAATTGCAAACGAGTGCATAGTTTTAGCGTATTTTGTAAATACCTTCACATACACACATAAAAAGGAGTATGTCGAAAAAAATGTACATAGCACCTCTGAAAAATTCTTCATACCACCTAGATGGTCTTAAATATTCGTATACTACATGTACATACCCTCCGTTACGCGAGATACTTCCTACATTATGAGATATAATATAGGGTGTAATTACACCCGGGAGTAGAAAAGAGGCTTATAGGAAAAAATACTTTTTAAATATATAAAGAAGAATTCATTTGTGTTAAAATATTGATATAATTTGATTCCCTCAACTTTTTATGTAAGAGAGATATCGTATGAAAAATATTTTTAAATATATACTCCCTCTAGCACAAATACATGTTGTTATTGGAATACGTACATTCAAACTTTTTGAAACTTTGGCAATATAACACCCGGCTTAACAAAATCCCAAAATGTCAGCTACAACTACTATCACTACTAAAAAAGAGTTATACTAGACGCTTACATCACAGACAGTTCTCAGGAACCGTCTGTGGTATTTTACATACGGTTATTCATACAACTGTCTGTGATAAAGACATCACAAACAGTTCTTACTAATAACCATCTGTGATAATTCACAGACAGTTATTGATAAAAATCATCTGTGATAATGGAAGACATAAACCGTCTGTGATACTTCACAGACAGTTTGTATTAAAAACCGTCTGTGATATGTTTCGCGTCTCGCAATCCCCCAGAATTTCATAATCTCCTGCCTGAGTCCGAATAGTATTCCGTTCCGAAACACCTTTAATAAATTAGGCATAACTTTTGCATATGGTGTCCGTTTTTTACATTCTTGTACTCGTTGAAAAGCTAACGACGAGCCTGATAAAAAATGACCGGCCCATGCCAGTCGCCCTCTAAGACCCCCAAAATCGGTCATCTTTGGCTCTAAATTTGCATCGCATATTTTCGATTTCTATTTTTGCCCTTTTTCTTGGCCTTCCCCTTCGGAATTTGGGTTTCGCCTCCACTACAAGGTTGTAGATCTCGTCAAAACCTTTCAAACAAGTATATATAAACCATATAAAACTTTGCTATTTTATCTTTTGAGACTAGCTATTTACATTGCACCGATATATTGTCATTGTGATGTACCGTTTGGCCATTATCACCGACGGTTTTTAATAAGATCTGTCTGTGATATCTTCCATTATCATAGACAATTTTTGTTACAAACCATCTGTGATGTCTCTACCATAGACAGTTTGTAATCCGAACTGTCTGTGATGCCCTGCCACGTCATCGATCCGCAGCATATCCCCCCTGGATTCCGATCTCACCCATCCATTCTCTCCGCTTCGAATGGCAGGCACCAGTCTCCTCTCCACCTCTCACCCCTTATTAACCCCCCCCGGTCCCTACTCGAAGAACCAACACCACCAAAACTACTCCAACTTGTTCAGCAAGGGCGGCTGAAATTTCGCTTAAAGTAAGATGGAAAGGAAGAAGACAACGGTAAATCTACACTATTCCAAGATGTCGGCATAGAAACTGTTGATTGTGGCATAAAAACTGAAAATGGTGTTCGTTGCCCTTTTATTTCTACTACTTAAAAATTTTCTCGCACCACTTCTTTTAAATTGTAGTTTAATGAAGGATGTGTAAGTCTAACTTGTATTAGCCTGAAGTTTTTTGTAGTGCAAGCATCTTTCTGAATTGTAGCCGTGAAGTTTATCTTTGTAAAATTATAAGTGTCATCTTATGTATGCAGTGCTATAGGCAACCTACTTGTTATGTTGTGATGTTGTAATGGTGGATTCTAATCTTAATGAAAAATAAAATATATTTGTTGTATTTGCTTGTTTTCAGATGGCATAGTTAACATTTCCTTAGGCTAGCCAAAAAATAAAAAAATTTAGGTATAGAATGAACTATCACAGACAGTTTTGTGGTATAAATCGTCTGTTAAGGATTATCATAGATGGCTCGAATCAAAAACTGTTTGTGATACTCGCATATCACAGACGATTTTATCTACCAACCGTCTATGATACTCGCTCATCACTGATGGTTGGTAGCTAGAACCGTCTATGATGTGCGAGTATCACAAAAAGTTTTTAGTTTGAGCCGTTTGTGATAGTGTTCTTCATAGACGATTCTAGTTATAAACCGTCTGTGTTGAATTTATCACAAATGGTTCACAAACAATTTGTGTTGTATTTATCACAGATGGCTCACAAACCATTTGTGATAACATTCGATTATCACTGACGCAAAAATTCAGATGGTTCAAAAAACCGTCTGTGATGACAGTTTCGAACAATCTGTGATGACCCATTTTGTAGTAGTATATTGCTATCAATTTTAACAAATAATCAAGCATTAACAACAAGTAGTCTTACAAAATAAACATATATTCAATATAATAATAAACATAAAATTCAGCAACATAGTAAACCATAATATGAACCAAATAATTACCAAAAAAATTATAAATAAATCTAAACTAAAGAATGCATCTAATAGCAACATTACGAACCATAAAGATTAAGGGAAATCATAAATTATCTAATTATTATAGTGGGAGTTACTAAATTGTTCATGACCATAAATGATGAATTGCTGGTGGAGTAGAGAATTACAAAAGTGCAATTGTTTCATGTTCTATTTCCACTAGATGCATATGACCTTCAACAATCACATAAAACAATAAATAAGGGTGAGCCCACGATTTAGCAAGTACATAGTAAAATAATAAACGAGGTAATAACAACAATTAACATTTTATGTCTATTCTCATCAATTTCCATTCTCAAGTCTCAATATCTTGCTTTCCTTTTCATGAATGCAATGCTATGTAATGTACATGTCTCAACTCATCCATTGTTTATACCAGTATAGCAGAGTATAACACTTGTCGGTGTTCACTCATGTCAACACTCATTAGTGCGGGGACCAATTGCTTGTCCTTTTTCAAATGGAGACCCCATTACCCATATTTTTCATATGGAGACCTCATCCTACTCCTACGGGTCACATCTTTCCATCATAAATGCTCATTATGCAATGCAATGATTATTATTTTTCTTCATTAGCAATTTATATTCATCATTCTTCTATAGTCATCATCATCATCAACCTATCATAAGCATGTGAGCAATATAAAACATGCATAACCATCTGAATAATCATGTGAAATAATAATTCCAAACACTCGATGCCATTCTACCATATACTTACCTTTCTAGCTGCGATTACTGGGTTGATTAGAGGATGACACCAACAATGAAGTTACTCTTTCTATAATAAATGCTCAAACTCAATATAAACTACAACAATACAAAATAACACTTAATCAACAATGCTATTACATGCTCTCCAATTCCGCAACTTTACCCCTTCACCAGATAGTGTCCCATGCTGTCCCGATACTAAAATTATCATAATTTTTAACTCCCACATCATCTTCTAGCAAAACATATCAGTTCTGAAATCTACAAAAGATTTCTAAAACCCCTTAGTTGATAAATGTCCAGTTTAAATAATCTAAACCCCCGTTTTTAACCAAACGACAGATATATTATTTTTCTGTACAGCAAACACAATAATTTCATATCTTTTAATCTACATATGCAAATATATTAAACTATGATATTTGCAAAAACTGTAGAAAATTATCTACCACATTTTAGTTATACCCAAAATTCAATTCTACCATTAAATCCGTTAAATCAATAATTTCCTACGACTGTGTCTAACAATAACTCGATTCTAGACAATAGTCTCCTAAAATTCATAACATTTGTTCTACTCATCCGAAAACCATGTTCTTGGACTTTCTGGAATCCTTAAGAAATTACTTATATATTTTTATGTAGACAAAATCACCAAATTATTCCATCTTCTACTTTTAATCTGTAGATTAATTCATGGTGCCAACATATGACCAATTTACCAAACAGCAAGCTTACAAAATTTATATATTAAAATCTACTCATCTAATCGACATGAATATAAATTCTATAGAAAGCTATCAAAATCCTCTATGACTTTCTATTAGATGGTATTCCTAAATTATAACCATACAATACCCGTATTCACAGTATAATATAATAGATTAAACTGATTTACTACTCGAGCCCTCTAACAAACATGCACAACCTCTCTCTCTAATCTGAATTCCAATATCTGATTAAGATAAACAAAACAAAGAGAAAAATAACTAGATCATTACCCAAAAAAACTAACAAAACCACAATCCATTCCTTTTTTTTCCCCTTCCCTTCTTCCTCCTAACCTCTTCACCGCTGCAATTCTTCTTTTCCCTCGGTTTTTTCCTGGCTTAGAGTGAAGCAGACCAACCGCAAAAGAAATCGGCACAACCGACGTCAATCGTGCGGAAGGACGAGCCCTCGGCAGGAGTGCGCGGCGCTGGAAACTCAGCCGGAGGCGACTCGATCGTCGCAACACTCAGATGCCACCTACCAGCCGCGTGGTTAGCCAGGCGAAGCACTGCATGCGGCGCTCAGCCAAACATGTCGCGAGCACCCACGCGTGGCGATGGCAGTCAAGTCCTCTCGCGTGGCTGTGGAGCGCTAGTGCGCAACGCGCGGGCTGCTAGCGACAGCACAGTAGGCTGGTGTTGGGGGCATCCGCCATGCACTAGACTCGCCCGCGCTGGTGCGTTCGGCCGCGTGATGGCGATCACAGGTGGCGGCGAAGGACTTCTGGCGAGGCGATGGTGTACGACACCCGGGGGGAAAAAAGAAAGAAAAACTAGGGTTTCCCTCTCCCACACGTTCTGTATTTGTCATGACACGAGATCCTAATCCCACTTTAACTTCCCATATGACTCGAAACCAATCCATTCTCTACAATTCCATACATCCCTTTTTACATATCCTCTTTTCTCTATTTACTTATAGGTTCTTAAGAGAGTATTTCTGGGATAATACATGCAAACGATATCTTTTAAAACATAGGATTTACATGGAATTTGTGAAAATAAATTTGCTTATTTTATTTTTTTATTCCTAATTTTAGTTAATTTGATATTTATTTTATTTATTTTATTTTTATTTCTAATTTTAGTTATTTGGATTGTACTTGCGATGGACTCTTTATTTTAATTTGCTAACTTTCATTTAATTATTATTTTGTATGTTACTTTGTAAGTAGTATAGAAATCAAATTGCTATTTTTTATTGCAATACTTGACATAGGATTTTTTTTACAAAAATACGAGAAATTATAATTCAGGTTCGCCAGATAGATAGTTAGTTCGTTTTGGTTAATACATGAGTTTCCTCAAAGTGCCAAGTTTGTATAGATTTGTAAATTTTAATATTTTTAAATTTAAAATTTGCATACAAATCAAATCTCTAATCATCCTATTATTTTTATTCCAAAATGTTATGTTATTGGATCATACTTGGCATATATTGTTTTTACAATTTTAGCCTAGGTGTAACATCCTGAAAATATAAATTTGAAAAAAGGTGGAGCTTTTGAATTATCTTGCAATATATTTCATTTGAATTTGGAGTTTATGATGTTTTTCTGAGAAATTTGGTGAAGGTTCCACAAGTTAAAAGGTCAAGAAAGAAATAAACTTGTTCAAATAATAGAAAACTAAAATTTTAAATACGAATCTGAAAAGATGATCCAGTATAAGAAGAGGGAAACCCGAGTTAAATAAACATATGTATAATCTCATTTTGAAAATAATGACATAAATAGCAATAAAAAGTGAATGAATAAAATTCAAACACATGTACATGTGTCTATATATATATATATATATATATATATATATATATATATATATATATATATATATATATATATATATATATATATATATATATATATATATATATATATATATATATATATATATATATATATATATATATACATGTGTGCATACACAAACTGTGCAAGAAAGAATTTAGCAATAGGAGATAAAAATATGTAAGATTTTATAGCTCAGATAAGTAGTAATAGGTGGAAAATTAATAAATAAATATACATCAAAAGCAATAGAGGAAGGAATAAAAATAAAAATAAAAGGAGGGTAGGAAACGAAGTCAGGCCAGCCAAAAAAAAATCGGCCAGCCCAACCCCACTCCCCTCAGCCCGGCCGAGCGGCCATTCCACCCGCGCGGCCCAGCCCAGCGTGCACAGCGCGCCCACGCTCTCCGCCAGGCGGGCCCTGCCCCCACTTCCCGCTCCCTCTCTGGCCAGCGGGCCCCCTTTCGTTCGCCCGGCTCTCTCTTCCTCTCCCCCCTCTCTTCCCACTGCGCGCACAGCCCTCTTCATCCCCGTGGCATCCATGCGCCCGTCTCCGCCTCTGCGCCGCTGCCCGACACCTCCCATCGCGTGCGCGGCGCTGCAGCAGATCCTCCTCAAGATCTTGCCGCAGCTCGCCCGATCACGTCGCCTTGCGCCGAGCCCCGTGCCGGTCCTCCCTGCCGCCCGGTCCCCGCCCGAGGGCCTGCACCGCGCCTCCTCTCCTCCGCGCCATAAGAAGCCAGGAGTCCCGCCCGAAGCTCCCGTCCGCCCCGCTTCGTCCCCTTCTTCTCCCCACTGCGAGGAATCAGCCCTGGGCCCTCCAAGCTCGCCAGACGCCTACCTCCTCCTCACACCGCGGCCATCTTCTCCACCGCCGGCCAAGTGCGCCACCGTCCGATTCCACTGGGGGAGAGCATCTCCACACTACCCCGAATCTCCCCCAACCCTCGGCCGAAGCCCTTCGCCGCCCGAGCTCGCCGGCCACGGTGACTCCCACTACGCCGCCGCCCGTGCTCGCCGCCGGCCCGCCACAGAGCTTCCTGGCCGGAGCCGCCACCTCCAGGAGTTTTCCCTCCTCCCCATATACCCGATTTGGCCGTCGTCACCGACTTCCCGGCCGCTCCCCGCCGGCGACGCCGCTCAGCCCGTGCGCCGCCCGGAGATGCTCTGTTCTGGACCTCTGCTGCTGGCTTCATCTATTATTTCCTCCCCTCAACGTTAGGTGATGCCGTATGCCCACTTGGTTAGCCGAGCAAACCAATTAGCCTCCATGTCCTCAGGTCGTGAGTTCGATCCTGCACCTTTTGCTATTTTATTTTATTTCAATTTTTGTAACTCATTTTAATTAGCAAAAAAAATTAAGAAAAATTAGGGGATAACTTAGAGAAGCTAACAAAATTTAACTAGGATATAAATGTAATTATTTAAGATTTAAATGTTGATTAGTTCATATATGATTAATTATATGGGTTGAATAATTATCTAAAAGACTTATTATTAGTTAAAGACATTGATAAAGGCCTTATGACTTTGATTAGACGTCCAAATATTACCCTTGCATGAAATTAAAATATATGCTTTAACATTTATCATACCGTCATTAAAACAAATCCCCTTGGTAGAACTAATAAAGTAGCTATATTAAAATATGATCCCGTATAACAAGCTTTGCTAAATAAATAAATTTAAACTAAGATAAAGCTAAACCTAATGCTAACTGAAGTATAGACAAAATTAATTAAATCATAACGTTAGATTTAAGCAAATAGTAACATCGCGCATAAAGGTATATAACCAGCTAGGACTCGTATAAATAGATCCTAGTCCAAACCAAACTTAGTGATTGCTGGCAATACATAAAATGTTGTATCACCAAATGCTATAACCCCAAACGTTAAGATTAACTCGGTAAGACAAAATTTGCAAACATCACTTATATATAGATATCATATGCCCTGAATGTTACCACTCAACAAAATACATCAATTATAGGATTAACCTAACTCATGAAACTTCCTTGATAAATATAAAAAGGATAAAAGAAATTGTTAATAAAAAGATAAGTCATTGTACCCTACCGTAGACCTTGCCTCAAATCATCCAAATCACCCATTAACTTATAATAAAGCTAAAATTTAGTTCAATTGGATTTATTTGGATCTTTTGAGTTATTTGCTTTTATTTGGATTCAGTCGTTTATCGCGTAATTAGAAATTGGAGCCTAAAGATTCTACGGATAAAGCGGGAACGAGATCGATGAAGACCAGGAATTAAAGGTCTTCGCATGCGACCACATTATGTGAGCTCAAGACCGCGGTAAACCGCGCTAGGCGAGTCAATACTTTGATCATGTTGAACCTACATTTTTGCAAATTACTTTGGTTTAAATTATCAAATTGCATGCTATTATTTTATATGCAAATACATGTTGATTTAAGATTTTTAGTTATATGCCCATTGTTTGCTTGATTAATATTACACCTCCTTTGGAATACTTGATTACGTGAACCTTGTCACCCTAGTAAAATTATAGTAGTAACTTTTGGAAATAAGTCCGTAAAATTATACGCCATGCTTAGTACTGCATATATACTTGGGGCGCTGAAATGCCCCAAACATCATTATCTTTTAAATTGTGAGAAACCGGCTTGGGCAGTCATGGTGGGAATGACTGTTATATTTTGACATGATTATTTTACACTCCCAAAATCCCCAACTTGCTTAAATATCTGGACGGATTGGTTCGAGGGTGTGTATGTGTGGTGCAGTGGATGCACAAAGTGGTTAGTGGTAGACCGCCCAGATACCAATAAGGACTGAATTTTGTCATGACCTCCCGTGTAAAACAGTACAACCACAAGCTGGCAAAGTGTAGGCAGGGTTTACTAATTTGTGTGGCTCTAAGGTGGTTACGTGAAGGTTTGACCACGAGCAAAGGGGTGGATGGTCGCATCCCCGCCTTTGCCCGTGATGGCTCACGAGGGACCCTTCCCGAGGTATGTGCGCATACTACGGAAGATAGACCTTAGCGGGCGTAACCACAGTAGGACCACGCATTGTAAAGGCCCTGTGATAGTCTACTCAACCGCATGGCTAAGGAATCATATGGGGCAACGAGTGGATTTATCTCTTGTGGGTAAAGTGTGCAAACTCTGCAGAGTCTAAAAACAATTCGAATAGCCATGCCCACGGTCAAGGGCGGACATGGGAACTTAACTAGATATAGTTCTATTTAAAAATGTTTAGAAAATGGGAATGGAAAAGTGGAGGGCAGTGGAAAGCCCTGATTTGAGTTGTACTGGGTGTCGTCCCAGTGGTAAGTTAAGCGGCTATAACGCTGAAAGATGTTATACGGTGTGATGTCGTATGTATGGAGAAATTATGGTGATATTAGGCTTATGGTGCGATGCCGTATGTATGGAAAATCATGTTAATATTCCTTGAACATTATGTTTTGTTCCAAAGCTGCTAGGTCTCAGGAAATTTTATATTGTATTTCAAATACTAACATTTCTATTCTTACAAAATAAAATATGGGAGGAATAAATAGAGTCGTAAGAAAAGATGACTGTTTATGGTAATTGCATAAAGAAGTTGGTGGATTTATGTTGATCATATTAGGGATAATGATAGTGTGAATTCTGGGAAAAATAAATTGGTGGGGTCTGAATGAATATATAGGCTAGATAGATGATTTAAATGATCTTTGGAGAATTAGGGAGTATAAAGGTAATTGTTGGATTACAACACTAATACTTAGTATAAATTCTTGGAAGATGTTGACAATGATGGGATTAATATGATTTGGTCAAATATTAGATGGATAATTTGATCCTTGGGAATTTGGAGGTGTGAAAATAACTATGGGAGATTAATCTGATCAATGACATTTTTGGTGGATGTATACTAGCGATTCGTAGACTTGATCACTGATATTCTTGGTGGAGGTACAATAGTGAAGTAGTTAGAGATGGATTATAAGGTGATAAGTGGAAGAGCAAATTATGGTTGTGGATCAGTAACAAAAAGGATTGGACTGTTAGGGATTAGAATACAAAAGATATTGGTGGATTAAATAAGTGATATTAGATAAATAATGTCACTAGCTGCTTGGAGTTTTAGGCAGTACTTGCTTGGTGGATTATATAGATTATGATACTCGCTGTTTGAGGATTTAGCAGCATTTGATTGGTGGATTGAACAATTGATGATATTCGCTGTTTGGAGTTGTAGACAGCAAACCATATAGAGAGTGTATGATTGGTGGATTAATTAAATGATGTCGCTCTCAGTTTAGAGTATTAGACAGTAATCAATATAGAAGGAATCAGTTCGGTGGATTAGTTAAATGATGACACTCGCTGTTTGGAGTCTTAGACAACAATCAGTAAGGGAAGTGTGTCTTTGGTGGATTAAGTCAATTATGGTAATCGCCGTGTGGAGTTTAGGTAGGAATAATAACACTATGATGTGATAACAATAATGCTACTAAAAGCGATTTTTGGCAAATAAAATAACCCGAGCCTCTCCTTTGATAAGCCATGCATACTATTTATTTGCATTCTGTGTATTGGCTCGCGGAGCACGGGGTTGGAGTGCTTACACTCGCTTTTGCGGTAAAAATTCAGAATCAGGAATCAAGTCACCTCGCCTCAGCAACAAGATTGGACAAGCTAGCTAAGAAGATGAAGATGTCAAGGGCTAGGTCGCGAACCTCCAGTTGGCTGCCTGTGGGCATGTCCTGAAGGTCCCACCTGTGTGCTTCGCTCTTCCGCTGCTGCAATTTAATGATTTCGGCCTAATCGGCCCATGAGTAAGTCTACTATTAAATTTACGCTTCCGCATGATATGTATTTTGATATTCATTACTGTAACTGTGAGCACTATCTACTGATCCAGGGAATAGTGCAGTAATCACAGAGGAATCCGGATTGTAAAATCTGGGTCCTTACACCAGGATTCATATAAAAGTCCAATTTTTATTTTCCTTTAATTAGTATTCAGAATTTTTTTTGGACTTACTTTGGAATTTGTATAAAAATCAAATTACTAATTTTTTTTATTTTTGTTCTAAGTTTTAGTTAATTTGGATTGAACCTGGCATGTACACTTTCCTTTAATTTATTAATTTTTATTTTATTATTATGTCGAATTTTTGTTATTTTTGGATGTTACTTGGAAGTCATATGGAAATCAATTTGCTAAATTTTATATATTTTTCATTCCAAGTTTTAGTTAATTTGGATCGAACTTGATATGAACTATTTCTTTTTTTGTTAGTTTTTATTTATTTATTTATTATTTCAATTTTTAGTTATTTATGGAGGTTACTTTGAAAGTCGTATGGAAATCAAATCGCTATGTCTCTTTATTTTTCATTTCGAATTTAAGTTATTTCATATTGTTCGACTCTTTCTTTTAATTTGAACAATTATAGCTCGTATTTGCTAGATAGATGACTAGATCTTTTTGGTTAACATGGTATCTTGCTCGAGTGTCTAATTAGTATATGGATGTTATTTTGGAAGTTGTATAGAAATTCTGAGTGCCTAATTAATTTAGGGATATTACTTTAGAAGTCGTATGAAATCAAATTACTGATTTTTTATTTATATTTTAAATTTTAGTTAATTTGGATTGAGCTTAACATGGGCACTTTCTTTTAATTTATTAAATTTTATTTAATTATTATTCCAAATTTTAATTATTTATGGATATTACTTTGGAACTCAGATGGAAATTAAATTGCTATTTATTTCTGTATTTTTATTCTAAATTTTAGTTAATTTGGATTATACTTAATATGAACTCTTTATTTCTTTAATCTTGAGCCGTTATAACTCATTCGTCAATAGATAGTTATATCTTTCTGGTTAACATAGGAGATTCCTTATAGTAGCAATTAGTATAAGTATAGATCTTTTTGAATTGTTATAACTCAGGTTCGCTAGATAGATGACTAGATCTTTGTAGTTAACATGAAAGCTTTTGTAGAATGCCTAATTAGTAAAGTGATGTTACTTTGGACGCTGTATGAAAATCCGAAGTGCCTAATTATTATAGGATGTTACTTTGCAAGCCGTATAGAAATCAAATTGCTAATTTTTTATTTTTCATTCTAAATTTTATTTAATTTAGATTGAACTTGACATAGACTTTCTTTTAATTTGCTATTTTTATTTAATTATTATTCCAAATTTCAATTATTTATAAATATTACTTTAAAAGTTATATAGAAATCAAATTGCTATTTTTCTTTATTTTTATTCCGAATTTCAGTTAATTTTGATTGTACTTTTGACATAAAATCTTTCTTTTAATCTGGTCCGCTAAATGGATGACTATATCTTTTTAATTAATGTGAAAGCTTCTTCAAAGTACCTAATTAGTATAAATATAGATAGAAGTATAAATAGATCACGATCAGGAAAAATATCAAAAAGTACAAATCACGAAAGAAGACCGCAAAGTGCTCGAAAATCTTTTCTGCTCGTGGTCTCACCTCATCTACACAACAAAATGAGGGGGTCCACGTCTTCCATCACTTGTAAGCGTACTTCGTCAAGAAGTCAGATATTTGTGAGGCACTCTCATACGCACCCTCAACGCATCGGCCCAGAGCAACTCCTGCTACGTAGTTTCCTCCTAGGAACAAACCATCGTGGCCACCTCTGCCCAGAGCAGATTTTGCAGCCTCAAGATGATCGAGATGCCCTATCAGGAACTGTGGTATGGCTCGTAGCCACACTCGGACGCCGAGGACTAAGGGGTCCACTGCTCTAGGATTTATCAGCATTCTCCTGAGGTCACGGTCAACTGCTTCTACAAGATCACTTTCAGTCTACAAATGAGATGGGGTCAGTACAAATACAGACAATAACAGGCAATCTAACAAATAGAACATCGGGATTAAATATAGTACAAAACCAGTGGCTCAGATTACAATTAATTGTTAATTGCAGTTGGAACTTGCTGGTGAAAAATCCAGTCAAAATATCTATATTCCTCACGAAATAACAAGCGATAAACATATAAATGAGGTGGGGTCAGTACAAGATCACTTTCAGTCTACAAATGATATGGGGTCAGTACAAATACAGACAATAACATGCAATCTAACAAACAGACCATCGGGATTGAATATAGTACAAACCCAGTGGCTCAGATTACAATTAATTGTTAATTGCTGTTGGTACTTGCTGGTGAAAAATCCAGTCAAAATATCTATGTTGCTCATGAAATAACAAGCGATAAACATATAAAACAATCACAAAAACACGAGGATCAATCATCTTGACAGAGAACACTACCTTGGAAACGATCCCTGTATTTGTAGCACCACCGATATAGTTCAGAAGTAACACCCTTCCAGCAGGAGCACGATTTGGAAAGAGTGAGGAGCTATATATTGTTCCTATAAAAGGATACCACCAATCGAGAGAGAGAGAGAGAGACGATATTAATCCCACGATAAGCAAACAGGAGAAACCAAAGTATAGTTTGTGGGTGTTTGGAAATTAAGACCTAATCCCAAGAAATACCTAAAGTCTCAACTCCTTGACTACGTGGATGCAACTGGCCGAAACCCTGGAGCTCCCCATCAATTAAGCATTCTTTTCTAATTGCATCCTTTGGATATGAAATAGTTACAGCAGCAACTGGTGGATAATAGAATCTTGATAGAGCATCCGCTGCATCACTCTGTGGAAGGGAAAAAAAGTTCAATGAACAGGAAGTATGCCTAGACTACTTTAGAGAGACTAAGAAATGTAAAAACAATTACAACTTACATGTGCAACCTACTGGTTAGAGAGAGATTTTTGCAGAGTAAGAGTTTCACATCTCACTGGTGACTGGCAGTTAGTGGAAAGAGCTATTAATTTAAATCTGATATTTTGAATTTGAGTTACAAAACTTTCCAGCTTTTTTGGCCCCACTGGGAACCGGCGCTGGCCTAGCTAGGTCCAGGATTTTTTTCTCTGGAACTAGTTTTTGAAACCTTGGGTAGGAAGTTCTCAAACTCTTCCCCAGACATTGACAACAAAATGTAGGTCATTGAGGAACGAATTCAAGTATCCAGTGCCACATACAAAACATAGTCATAAAAACAAAATTGCACAGGAATCTAGCAAAAACAGCCAAAGCCAACAGCATGTAAACCAATCTCGTTCACCATTTAAGATCAGACACGCACTGGTTTGCCAGGCTTAAATAAGATAGGAAACCTTACGGGGTGAAGGAGAATCGGACCGTTAAGGCGTCAGCCTATCACCAAAGCAGAAGCTGTTAACAGTTGATTGTGCTTAGTGCTTAGGCTTCTCATGCTGTGCAACTTAGATGCTCTGCACTATTCTAAAAATTGGCCAGTTAGGCCTAATAATAATTGGTCGCATACAAGGACCAGGTGCTCTCCTGGTTCCTGTATAATCAGCTGGTTAGGCCAAAAGGTGGGGGTGACTGAACGAGCACCAATTACCGTTTTTTAGAACACTGTTTCTTTGGCGCTTTATCTTCCCTCTTTTTTTTTGTCGACATTTACTCTGCAGTTACAAACTCTTCTCCCTTTAGTATATAATAACTAGTCAAATTTCCAGCGCAATTGTGCAGCTAGATATTACAATACGTATAAAAAATAGTGTTGTATTTGTTGTCCAACTCCAATACTTATATATGATGGAAAATACTATTGTATTTCTCATACTACTTTAATCTCTCATATAAATCTAGTTAATCTGCATCATTATAATATGGACCCACCACAATCTACGCTGTAGATCTTTCTCTTTTTTCCTCTAGTTAATGTGGTAATTTCTAGCCCTTGAAAGTTGAGAGCGAACATGGTAGGTTCTTTTTCTATCGTTTTAATAATATAATACAAATTATTCACATTGGTCTCTTGTGTCATTTTGTCAAAACATGATATAACTTTAGAAACCTACAAATTTTCTTGTTTCAAACATACAGTTTGATTGGTAAAGAAATGGTCCAACTTGTGAATCAGTGAACCATGGCTTTGACCAGGTTGGTCACCAAGCCAATTCTGATAAGTATAATCTGTAAAAAGAAAATCATAACTTCCCGCAAAATTTCCCAGTCATGTGTTCTATCCAGAAGATAGCAAGTGGTTGTCGAGATGTCAGTCAAATCAAACAAAATGTTGTTTCAAGTTTGTTAAATGGCAGTGTAGTACTAGTACACCAACAGTGGAAATGTTGATGATAGCATAGCAGAAAGGATCAATCCCTAATCAAGTGCAGCTGGATGCTACTTCTTATTTCCCAATTAAGTGATATGGAGGATCTAAGGAAGCAAAGACTCCAGCGTATTTTGGAACATGAAAGTTTAAATTACACTTACTGATAGTGGGCGCAAGATATCACTAGCAACATATGACGGAATGGTCAGGATAACACTTTTAGCCTGCACCGAAACAACTCCTCCTGGTGTTTCATACACTAAAACATATCCCTGGTTGTCTGACTTTCTAATGCTCATGAGTTTCCATGACAATTTGACTTTACTACCCAACCTGAAAATGAGGAAATGCAGAACAGCACATTATTAAGGACTTTAAATGACAACTAGCACCAAAATAAGTACTACTTCATGATCAGGAATATGTACAAGGAATTCACACACTAACATGATCTATAAACTGCCCTCGTAAAATGTCTATCGGTGTCTAGGAGTCATCTGCTTACACTGTAGATAGCCACACAAAGCAGGATGAAAATGATGGGCCTGGTGCAACTAGTATCAACATTGTGAGGATGGTTGAATAAGTGATAGAGCCATCCATCCATATGCTTCAGATGATGATGCAAATGGTATGAGAATGAAATCCGCAAACAACATCAGTTAGTCTACTTGGATAGCTGTCCATCTGTCTGAAGTCTGAACAATCTACACTCTACACCACTCATATATGTAGTTGAGTACAACAACAACAACAACAACAAAGCATTTTGTCCCAAACAAGTTAGGGTATGCTAGGAATGAAATTTTCTCAAGATCAAAGAGATGAGAGTCTCGAAATAAAAACCTACAATGCTAAAACCCTAAGCCGTACATCCTGCTATTTGAGCCGAGAGCCTAAAACACTGCTTCTAAGTTCTAACTTTCTTATGGTTCCGGACCTTCCGGTATATGGATGGTTAACTTCCATGCGCTCCTATCCAAGCTAATTCTTTAGATACATTTTAATCCCTCAAGTCTCTTTTAACTGCTTCCTTCCACGTGAGTCTTGGTTGACCTCTGCCTCTCTTACGTTTACAGTACGCCATAAAATTCCACTACGCCTTAAAACTCATATATGTAGTTGAATCACTAGGTAAAAATACAAGGCAACGAGAACAAACCTAGATGTAATAGCATTCGGGAGCATGGCTAGACCCTTCCTGAAAGATGCAACCGTCTGCCCCTTTGGCGTCGGAAGGCGGCTAAAAGTAGTGAAAAAAAGATTAGTATAATAAAACAGCCAATTGATGCAATAAGGAAAGAACATTGTTCACTTACGGATCTCTCGGTGGTTTGGGATTCTTGCCCCTCTCCTGAATTGTTTTGATGGTTCCACCAATAATACTACCTCCAGTCTCCTCCAGCCTCCACACCTTCCCAAATGCAGCCTTCATACTGAGCTTTGAAGGATCACCAGCATACACACCTAAACTTAACATTGAAATCGTTACATTCTTATTGGAATCATTGCAAGCAGAGGCTAAAACAGCCGTTGCACACTACAAAAAACACCTGAGCAGAAAGGTTCGATGAGGCGCTCAAAGACCTCTGCGCCAAGGTTGCGGCGCACAAAGTCCTCCACCGACTCCTCACGCCCCTGAAACCTTCGCCGGAAACGCTCAGCCCAGTTGCTTATTACAACAGAACAATCGAAATTCACAAAACAATCAAGAATGTAGCACGGGGAGAACACAAACTGGAGGAGGCGGGCGAATGCCAAGCGCCCCAAGGCCGGCCCTGAGCTTGCCGGGGATGCTCATGAGGTCGAAGAAGGGCAGGTCGGCGGGCTTGGACGGCACCGGCCTCAGCTTCCCCTCCCACAGCACGAACCGCGGCGCGTTTGGGTCCCCGAACACCAGGTCATCCTTGAGCCCGCTGTCCACCTGCGCGTGCATTCAATGTCTGTATGCGTACGTCTCCAAGAACCCAAGAATAAGAGGAGGGGGAAGGGAGCAAGAAGCGTACGGCCATGGTGAGGACGGGGTCGGAGGGCTGGAAGCTGTTGGGCCCCTCCTCCCAGAGGTACCCCTCGTCGGGGCGCTCGACGGTGGTGATGTTACCGCCGGGGCGGGCGCGGGCCTCCGTGACGAGCACGTCGCTGACGCCGTGCTGTGTGGCCAGCGCCTGCGCGGTGCAGAGGCCGCTGATGCCGCCGCCCACCACAACGCAGTCGGCGGACACCCGCGCGCCGGGCGCGGCGGAGGCCTCCGCCGCGTCGCTCGCGACCGCGAAGCGCACGTGGCCACGGCGGTGCCGCGAGGGGGCACGCAGGCGGAGCTGCGGCGGCGCGGCCGTGGCGTTGGCCATGGTGGCGTTGGCCATTTCCGTCGCTTGGGAGGGAGTGCGGAGTGGATGACGCGATGCGGGTGCGGCTGCGTTGGTTGGTTGGTTTGGACTTGGGAATGGCCCACCTGAATCGCAGAATGGATGGGCTGGGAATCGCATTCCGGTGGGCGGAGCGGCTGGTGATTGGTTCGGTGGAATTCGATCTTGCGATTCCATCGTGTCTGGTTAGGAGATGGGCCTTATCTGTGCTTGGGCCTTGTTTGACCGTTCACGAGTCACACCCGAAGAATTTTTCTTTAAAAAAAAGTCGCACCCGTAGAAAAAAAAGATTGTGAGCCATAGACTAGTGATTAATGACTATACAAACTTAAGTGTAGGTGTGTAGAACATGACAACGAAGTATGGTTAATTTAGTTTTTGCATGATAATAGATGTCTAATTGGCTAACATCACTATTCCATAACTCTTGTCTGCAAGAAAGCACTCTGAATATGCTACAAAATCATCAATGGATCTTTCAAGCAATAATAAGGACAACTTTAATGAAATATAGCTCATTGTCCCGCATGGCATCAGAAGATGCATTCTGAAAAGAAAACACAGAGGAAAATAGCTAAATTTATATAGACAAATTTGTAGATTAGATATAATGTAGGGATAAAACCGAGGCAAAGTTCTAAATTTCTAGTATAGCTATGGAAAGGATCCTCATTGTCATTCCTTTCATACGCATTTTGTTCACTCACTCTTGTTTTAAATAAAGAGATTCCTATTTTCTGTATCAAAAAAGCATATATACCTGAGTAATATCTTACTATCTCACTTATCATCACAAAAAGTTAATTTTCAGAATCACAGATACTACAATTAGCATCTTATGTGCAATAAATTGTGTATATGCATGTATTTACTTCCTTAAGGATCAAACAAAGATTCAATTCAGGAAGAATCTATAGTCGAGTTGACTTAACGAAACAATGCACATGACTCGACAAGTAAGAACATTTAATTAGAGGGTGACCCATTGGTCAATGAAACAGTATTTAAGATTGTGATGTGCCATTCAATGCTTATTAATGTTTTTACTAAATCTCAAAGCCAGTCGGGAAGTTCTAACAAGCAATCAATTTAAGCTTTAATTAAATATAAACTTTTGTAATTATTTGAATGTAAATACTTACCAATGATCGTAATAAAGTTAATTTTACTTATAATTCTTCTTTGATTGAGAAGAAGGGTGATCTTATCTCCCATAGCCTCCGACTGATTTCTTAGTAGAAAAATGTAGCAGTAGAAGAGAAAGACATATTATTCTTGTCTCTGACCAGCATACTTAGATATATCGACACTTTTGGAAATAAGGCTGCAAAGGATCAGGTAGTAGTAGAAAAATCTCATGACGGGTTGAGTCAGAGTGAGAGATTTTGACTAGTCATAGATATCTTTGGCCATAACCGTGCTATAACATAGTCATGGAACGATTAGAAGACAAATGCTATAAAAGACTTTTGCATTTATCTATGATAAGAACTACACAACAACATGTACAAAAAAAAAAGATAAGTGTTTCTAATTATATTCTTATCCAACCTGGTCGTAGAATAGCCAAGGATGTAAGGCATGAATAAAACTTCTCAAAACATATTCTATCCCTTAGTTCATCTAATAGCAAAAATCATAGAAAAAAGACCATCGTTAGGAAACTCCTTCCAGTGGGCATGACCACATGCATGGAGGAGAGATTTCGACTATGAGGTTTTTCGTGTCTCGATTAGAGTAAACAAGAGAAGAACAGAAAAAAGTAAGAAATAAATCCTTTTAGCCCTAAGCTGTAAATGATTTATACCATTTGTATATTGTTATTGGTTCCTTCTGAGGAAACATACAGATTATTGTGAAGGCCTTGGCTGTCAAGGTCACAAGAAGAATCCACATGGCATTTAATGACAATGTCAAAGCCAATATGTTATTAAATGAAAATATCCCTAAGAAGGGGTCTGAGAAAAATATGGGCATTCTCAGAGAACTTAGACAACGTTGATAATGTAAGACCATAATCAAGGCAATAAATTACCAATAGAAATACTTATCAGAGAAGATTGCCATAATTAAAAAGAACTTCATTCAACATAATAAAGAAAAAATATTATACATAGAACTTATATAACTGATCGATGTTCCAAGAATTTGAAAGAATACGCTCATCCTGCATGGCAAGTCGTATCGAGCTTAGTCGAGTGACTTCGACCACAATGTAAGGACTTTCTCACTTAGGGGAAAGCTTATTGTGATTAGCCCGGCTCTTTTTTTTTTTGAGAACTAGATCTCCTACAGCTAAACTGTGAGATTGCACTTTACAACTATGGTACCGTCGTATAACCTATTGGTAGACTGCTGATTGAATGAGTAATGCATTCCTTCGCTCTTCTAGGAAGTTAATGTCATCGATATGATGATTTTCTTGATCATTAGAATTATAACGATTAGTTTGAGTAGAGCAAATCTTTACTTATGGAGGAAGCATGGCTTCTACTCCATAAACAAAGAAGAAATGTGTTTTTCTGGTCACACGGTTGATGGTGGTCTGAATAGCCCACAATATAGAGGAAAGTTCTTGTACCTAAACTCCTGACCATTTTACTTACTAGTTGAAAACTCATTTTTTTAATCTCTTGTATTAATATACCATTGGCTCTCTCTATTGCCCCATTACTTTGCGGATGAGCTACTAAGGCGTAACATACTTTGATGCTTAAACCCTCACAAAATTCCTAAAAATTTTCATTCGAGAACTGGGTACCATTATCTGTGATTATACGATTAGGTACTGACATTGTATGCACTTTGTTACAAGTTGTTTTGCATCATACAGAGCAGTTGGCTAATAGTACCTTTGTTAGAAAGCTTTACTGACCAGTGTTTTGTAGGAGAAATATGCTCCATAGACCCTCATGTATTTTGGATAGTAAATGTAAACCATCCTTTTGAGATATACATCTCATCAACACCCTATGAGTTCCTCGTTTGTAGAGGGTATATTCAATCAGAGTGTATGATTTGGCCTTTTGAGCTGTACGATCGGCCTCTACATCATCGTCAGCAAGTTGACCATGCTGAAGATACTTGTAGATTGATGTCATCCAATTGTATTCGGGGTCGATTTGGGCAACTTCCACAGGAGCCTCTTTGGAATTCTTGACTCCCGAAGGTTTGTCGAGTTGCTCTAGGAATACTCCGAGTGGGATGAATGATCTTGAGGAAGCCATCCATGCCAATTGATTTGCTAGAACGTTTTCTTTTTTAAGAATGTGTTGGACTTCAAAACCAAAAAAAAGTTTCTCTAGTTTCCTAACTTCTGAAAGATAAGATGACATCACGGTACTCGAGCATTAATACTCTTTTCCTATTTAATTTGCTACTAGTTGAGAACTACCTTTTACTAATAGTCTGCAAATTCTGAGTGCCTTAGCTGCTCGAAGGCCTACCAATAAACCTTCATACTCTGCCACATTGTTTGTGGTAGGGAAGTTCAACTGGATGTTATGTTTTATGCTTTCTCCAGTAGGAGAGATCAGGGCTACCCAACCCCTGAGCCTTTTAGCCTCAAAGACCTATCAAAGAACATAGTCCACTGCTCGCGTTCTTGTACTCCAAACCTTAGATAAGCTCAGGATTTGTCAATTCAATAATGAATTCTACTAAAGCCTGTAACTTACGGTTGTTCATGAGATGAAATAGAGATCAAACTCTCCAAGTTCGATTGCCTATTTTGTTATACGTCCTGTCATTTCTCTATTTTGGAGGACTTAACTGAGAGGGTATTTGGATGGTACCACAATCTTATGGGCCTAGAAGTAATGCCTTAATTTCCTTGAAGTCATAAGGAGGGTATATATAAAAGAGTTTTTGTATTTCTGGATATCACTCTTTTGGTCCACATAGTATAAGCTCATTGGATATTATCACGTTCAATGACTAGTACTGCATTAATTACTTGTGGCGTAGCAGCTAAGTATATTCATAAGGATTCTCTCGATCTTGGAGAAACTAAGACCGGAGCACATGTCAAGTTTTTTTTACTTCTCAAAGGCATCATTAGTTTCTTTAGTCCATTCTAAACTTCTATGTTTCTAAAGAAGTTTAAAGAAAGATAACCCTTTTCTCCTAACCATGCTATAAAACGACTTAACACTGCTATAAAGTGGGTTAATTTTTGTACTTCTTTCTTCATGGTCGGAGGGTGCATCCGTTCAATGGCTGCTATTTTCTCCGGATAATAAACTTTCCATAGAAAACTCTGAACACGCATTTCTCTGTATTTAACTTAAGGTCATGTCTTCTTAAGTTAGCAAAAGTTTGCTGCAAGTCGGAGATGTAATCTCCGATGTTGACACTTTTCACTACTAAATCATTAATGTAGGCCTCTAAATTTCGACCATTTTGTGGACAAAAGGTTTTTTACATTTACTTTGAAAAGTGACACTAGTGTTTTTGAGCCCAAATAGCATTTTCATATAATAGAAAATTCTGGATAGTGTGATGAAGGAAGTTTTCTCTTCATCTTCTTTACTCATACTAATTTGATGGTACCCAAAATATATCTCTAAAAAGCTTAATAATTCACTACTAGAGGTAGCGGCAAAAAGTTGATCGATGCGCAGAAGGGGAAATCATCATTCGAACAAGCTTTATTAAGATCTGTAAAGTCTACACATATCTGCCACTTTCCATTACTTTTTCTAACCATTACAGGATTGGCGAACCACTTGAGGGAGGTCAACTTCATGAATTAACCCAGTCTTGAGAAGCTTATCGATCTTCAACTGGATTGCCTCCTTTCAATCAGGTGCAAAATACTAAAATTTCTGCTAGGCCAATTTTTTGTCAGGCTGGAGCGCTAGCCTATACTTGATCACTTCCCTAGGGACATTAGACATATCGGATGCTTGCCACGCGAACACATCTGAGTTTGCTTAGAGGAAGGAGATGAGCAACTCTTTCTATTTAGGATTGAGTCTTGCCTCCACTTTGATGGTTCCTGAAGGCTTGTCCTTGTAAAGGGGTACCTCCTCCACCTTGGGCTTGAATGCTTTACCTGTGTTAAAGGCAAGTCAGCATTCATTGTGAGTAATTCATCAACCAATTCGAGAGACTTGCGATCATAGGCATATGCCATCTTCCTGTCCCCTCGAACTATTATGACTCCTTTCAGCCCTGGCATTTTGAGACTTTGGTAATGTTGTGGACTCTTTTTAGGGAAAGTTTTATATTAGAAGGCCTTCTAATCAGCAAGCCATGATGGGTAACAATGCGGTTGCAACAAACAAGAGTTCAGGTTAGATGGAAGATGTTAGTTTATTCGGAAAGTATCAGTTGTTACAAGTTAGGACATAAGAGTTAGATACTATTTAGGATTCAGAGTTTGTTATTAGTAGGGATGAAGTGTTCTAGCCAGATTGTTACCGTCCTTATATAAAGGACATACTCTATAACTTGGAGACAATAAGAAAAGAACAATCTTCCCTTACCTCCAGGCATCCTTAGAGCCTCGTTGCTGGCTGGGAATGAGTCCTGCCATACGCACAAGGGCGAGCACGAGCCCCTCCACTATCCCCTATGCTCTTATCCAGAATCTCGATCCAATCTACTTCCTCCTTTCACTGTCCACAGAAAACCCCACCCAAAGCTAGCCCATAATAGTTTGGTATCCGAGCTATCTACCACCACCCTTCCCATGGAGGAGCCGAAGACTATTGAGGATCTCGGCAAGATGCTCACCACCCTGATGAAAGACATCAGTGAGATGAAGCACAAGTAGGATCTGGACCATGATGCCATTACACGCTTGCAGCAGGTGGTCAATGGAGCATCACCAAGCATCCTGGACACCAGCGGCAGGAACATAGCTGGAACCTTCACCAGGGGGATAAGAAGGAAGGTGATAGGAGAAGTGCACCACAATATCACAAGCTCAACTTTCCTACTTACAATGGAGAAGAAGATTCGTTGCCCTGGCTTAACCAATGTGAGCAATTTTTTTTGCAGATAGCACACCCTAGAAAGGAAAAAGTCTGGTTGGCCACTTACCACTTGATGGGTGTTGCCCAATAATGGTGTTATCAGCTAGAACAAGATGAAGGCATGTTGTCATATCCTTGCTTCACTGATTTTGTGTAACACCCTGGGAATTTGAATTTTGGGAATATTGTAAACCATGAATTATTTGGAATATAATTGTTTTGGGTATTTGAACTCTGTTGAAGTCTTCTTGGATTTTGGTCTAAGATCTCATTAAAGGAAAAATAAAACCCATGAGGGAAAACATGCAATTAAGTAAGTAAATGAAAATATAAAGGGATGATAAAAATAAAAGAATTAAAAAGATACCAGAATAATAGAGATGGAGGAAATATATGCAAAGAAATTTCTCATACAAAAAATATGTACAAAAATGGGCAAAGAAGTATATATAAATATAGATAGAAAAAGAAGAAAAAGAAATGGGCCAACCAGCCGGCCAGACCGGCCCAGCTAGCCAGCCGGCCCGCCCCCGCCCCCTGTCTCCTTCCCCACCCCCTCGCAACACTCGGACCAGGGGCCGAAGCCCCTGTCTCCGCGCGGACAGGCTGCCACAGCCCGCTTCCCCGCGGCGCCCTTCGGACCAGCGGTCGCCGGCGTTGTTACCGCATGCGTCACTGTGGCCCCACTGCCGTCCCGTCGCACGCAGCGCTCGCGTCACCACCTGCGGCCACCGGCGCCCGTCCCCTCCACATTACTGCCCGTCGCCGCCCACACCGAAGGCCTGGCTCCGGTTAGCAGCATGCGTTGACCACAGCCCCGCGCGCCTGTCACCCCACGCCAGCCACACCACTCCGGTCAATCCCTGCCCCTCCTTTCCCTGTAGCCATGCCGAGCAATGCGTCGCCACCATACCCCGGCCAACCACCCGTCCTCGTCGCTGCACTTTTTCCCCTATTAAAGCCCCGGCCGAGGCTCTCATCCTCACTGCCCAAGCCTCCTCTTCCTCCTCTAGCTCCTAATTGGCCCCCTGTGCCCTTCTCCTCGCCGGCGCTCCTCATCTTCCCCAAGTCCGGCCGCTGAGCCATCCACCTACCCGCTCCACCACAGTTCGATTGCTTGCCCCCACACCCTCCTAGGACCGCCATGAAGCCAACCGCGTGCTCAGCCGAGCTCCTCTGAGCCTGCAGTTCGCCAGTGTCGACTCCCTTCCCGGGCCGCTGCCGCCGCACACTGCCGACCTGGTTCCGGTGATCCCCGGCCGCCGCCGACACCCCCATCGCCTTCCCCGTGACGCAAGGGTTCCGTTTTGCCCCTCACCAGCACCTCCCCAGCCGCCCACCGCCGACCGCACCGCCGCCACTCCCCGCCCTCGGCCTCCTCTATTCGGCCCCCTGCAGCACACGGCTTAACTCATTTACTCGCCCTATAGGGTCAAGTAACACCGTGAGTTCTACTGGCTATCAGCGCTGTCTTCCCCCCAACTCCCTCGGCCGTGCGCGTTCGAGCCCCCAGCTCCGCAGCGCCGAGGTCGAGTTTTCTGTAATTTTTCCTTAAGTCCGGGTGGGTCCCACCTGTCAGCGAACGCTAGCGCGCGTGTCTCGCTGACAACTGGGTCCCACCTGTCATAGATAGACCCGCCAGAAATAAGAAATAAAAGGTTTCAAAGCCCACGGGCCCCACCTGCCAGTCTCTGTCTTCCACCATTTTTCTTTTTCTTTCGAGTTTAAATAAACTGAAAACTTCAAATATTCATAACTAATTCATTTTAGCACCAAATTGAATGGGAAAAAAATTCTAAATTCATCTAAAATCAAGATCTGCACATTGGAACTGAAATGCTACAAGATTGAGTTTATTTAAAATTTCATAATTTAAATTTGGCTAAATGAATCACACTCAAACTTCAAAAATCCATAACTTCTTCATTCCAACTCCAAATTGAATGAAACAAATTTCTAAATTTGTCTAAATTTCATGCCAACCCAATGAAACTGAAGGTGTGAATTTTGGAATTATTTGGATTTCCTTGCAAGTGTTTTTTTGGTTCGCTGATTATCTTTTTATCCAAATTTTCGCGCACGTAAAATAGCGTACGAGGCTCAGGAGGAGGAAGCCGAGGCAGTAGCTCTAGAAGCCCAAGACAACCAAGACCCAACCCACTGTGACCAAGGCGAGTCAATACTTTGATCATGTTGATCCTACATTTTTTGCAATTTATTTTCGTTTAAAACTAGCAACTGCATGCTGTCATTTTATGTGCTAAAATAAATGCTTGGTTTGTATTACCTTAGCTATACACCCACTAATGATCTTGTTAATAGTATCCTTGGAATAATTGCGTATGCAAACTTTGTCACCCTAGTAAAATTATAAGTAGTAATCTTTCGAAAATAAGTCCATATACATATGCCTCGCTTAGTTGTTAGATAATTGGGAATGTTCAAATACCCAAGTAAACATCATTTTAAGCATGAGGAAAAATTGGTTGGGCAGTCATGGTGGGAATGGCTGGTATGTTTGGTATAATTAATTTACAATCCAAAAAACCTCACATTGCTTAATTATCTAGGCGGATGGATCGAGGGTATGGTGCAGGGGTGCACGAGAGTACGGTTAGTGGTAGAACTGCCCAGATAACCCTAAGGACTGAATCTTGTCATGAAACTCCCGTGTAAAACAAGTATAACCACAAGTCTGTAAAGTACAACTTGACCCAGTAAATTTACCGGAGTATAAATGATAATTTTTGACCCTTTTGTGTTGTGTTGAGCTGCTGTCTCCATTCTAGCAAGTATGGCTTTTTACAGTTGGTCTGTTGAGCCTCTGTGTACAGATGTGGAGTCACAAAATTAAACTAACCTTCAGACTACAATGAATCTAGCTCAAGCTTAAGAACAAGGACTCATGGAGGAGCCAGTTGAGGTCAAAGCACCAAAGTCTTTGTCATTGGCATGAACTTCCATCACACCGTCAAGCTCTACGACAATCGTGAAGCCCCTTCCCACCCCACCAGCAGTAACATCAGCAGCTGCTGGGTCGGCACCTCCATTGATTGCTACGAAACCACAAACATGTTGGAGGCATCTCACTGCTATCGAGATGGTTGTTCGCTGCACAAATGGACTTTGCTACAATTTCCCAGAAAAATTTGGGCCAAATCATTGGTGTTCCATGAAGAGCATTTACTTGCTTGAGTTAGAAGATGGTGAGGATGGTTAGAGCAAGGCATAGAGCAAGTATAATAAGAGGCTGTTAGTAGGTTGTATACTGAGGTGGAGGAGAGAGAGGAGGAGAGAGAAGAGAGGTGGGCTGTAAGTTTACAGCCAGCTGAAGCACAAGAACCAAGAAACTTTGTGAGAGAAAGGGGTGGGTCATACAGCCTTCAGCTGGCTGTAAACTACTATATGAATGGGCTGATAAGTGAGCTGTAAGTGTCCATACAGCCAGCTGAAGGCTGTATTATTAGCCCATTCATATAGTAGTTTACAACCAGTTGAAGGCTGTATGACCCATCCCTTTCTCTCACAAAGTTTCTTGATTCTTGTGCTTCAGCTGGCTGTAAACTTACAGCCCACCTCTCTTCTCTCTCCTCCTCTCTCTCCTCTACCTCAGCATACAACCTACTAACAGCCTCTTATTATACTTGCTCTTAGGAGGGTGAACCTAATTAAGGTGGAGATTTCGCTGTATGCTCTCACATGCATTCATGCTAGCCAAACCATGCAATTACAAGCGGAGATCGCTGGTGAGTCTCTACGAGTAATCATTAACACAAGGTCTACCCATACCTTTTTCGAAGAGAGGACAGCACGTAAGCTTAGCCTCAACCTATCACCATGCCCGGGCATGCATGTTGCAGTGGCTAATGGAGATCGGATGTTGATACAGCAGTGACAGAGGGGTTCGATCTTTACGATGTAGGATCAATGATAACAGTGGATTTGTGCAACTTGATGAATCGATAGCGTCAACCACTGTTAGAATAGCAACCTATAATAAAAGAATTTGCCTAACCACATGCTCATGATCCCGTCTACCTAACCACACAAGTAGACATGTTGCCGCTCCTGCAAATCATAAGAAAGCACAAGAACAATGGAGGTATTCTCAAGAAAATCGCCCAATTCCCAAAGGCAGCGCATAGCATCAACCCGAGAATAAGCAATATTGGCTATCTTGAAAATAATTGTGGTCCCCCTCAATAGGTGATGCATACAAGTTTATATAACCCTTCGCAGTCCGCAAGGTTTCCTACATGGGTTCAACACAATTCCTAAGTTATTTTAGACTCAAACTCTCACAAAAGGAAACAAAAATAGAACATAAATAAAAATACATGATGTTTCCAATGAGCCCGAGAACACCTCAATCGGACTTCGTATGCGAACGTTGTTGCCTTTATTGTAAGGTATACGATCGGAATACGTGAAATACTGTCAGAGATACAGTTGGACTGATCTGAACACCTCCAAGTCAATTGAATGGATGCAAACGTCTCCAGCCAATCCAACGGTGCGATCGTTCGGACTGGTCTGAACGCTGCCGCCGCTATTGGTCGTCCAAAGTCGATCGAATAGCGCACACTGAGCGAATGTTTGGACCGGTCCGAATGTCGCTAAGACGATCGAGCGGTCCATGAGTGATCGAATGGTGCAAATGTTCAGTCTGGTCCAAACATCACTAAAGTGATCGGGTAGTCAGTGGATGATCAGACAATTGACCACCAATGAAGCTGTTTGGAAGCGGGCTGAGTGGTCTAGATCTGATCAAACGATACAGAAAACATCAGAACGTTCGGACTGGTCTGAATGTTCCAAAGCTGATCAGGCCATTTAGATCTGATCGAACGGTAAGGATGATCCTGGTGCGTTCAGCCTAGTCTGAACATCTTGATGCCGATTTGATGCTCCACTCTTGATCGGACGATCCAGAATATTCCCGAAGTGAATTTCACATGTAAATTAGTTTTTGTTGATGCGTTGTTGTTCGTTGGTGCTCGATGGTGCGTTGTAGAGCTCCAAATACCTAAGCACAAGTAAATTACAAGATTTAGCCAGTATAAAATTATCATTAAAATTAACAATATGTTCATTAAGAAGCAAATTCACCTGATCTTTTAGTTTCTTGGCACGTGCTCATGTAATTGGTCCTGATTGCACTTCAACCTATATTTTTGGATCATTAGCCGATTGAGAAGAAGGTTTCGTAGGAATGTCCTCATCATCCTTCCCTTCTTGAAAAGGAGTTGTCCTCGACTCTGATTCTTTTGGTTTATAAAATGGTGACAAATCAGCAATATTGAATGTAGAACTCACAGCATAATCATCTCCCAGAAGTTCAATTTTGTATGCATTATCATTGATATTCTCAAGTACTTTGAATGGACCATCTCCTCGAGGCATAAGATTGGACTTGCGCTTGTCTGGAAAACACTCTTTGCATAGATGCTCCCAAACTAAATCTCATGGTTCAAATAACATCTTCTTTCTTGGCTTGTCCACCTTCGCGGCATAGTAACGTGTCTTCTTTTTAATTTCTTCTTTAGTCTTGGTATGAATCTTCTTCACGTATTCAGCACATTTTGATGCCTCCATATTGACATGTTCATGTAGTGGCAGTGGCAACAAATCAAGTGGCGTGATCGGTTTAAAATCATACACCACCTCGAATGGGCACAAATGAGTAGTAGAATGTACTGCCTTGTTGTAAGCAAACTCCACATGTAGTAAACAATCTTCGCACTCTTTGAGATTCTTCTTGATCATCGTTCGTAGTATAATTGAAAGTATTCTATTTACCACCTCTGTTTGTCCATTCATTTGTGGGTGACAAGTTGTCGAAAATAACAACTTTGTCCTGAACTTGGCCCACATAGTCTTCCAAAATAGTTATGAATTTAACATCACGACCTGAAACAATTGTCCTACGCATGCCATGTAATTTTATAATTTCCCTCAAAATAAGTTAGCTACATACGATGCATCATTGCTTTTGTGACAGAGAATAAAATGTGCCATTTTAGAGAACCTATCCACAACTACAAAAATTGAATCCCTCCCACTCTTAGTCCTAGGCAATCTCAAAACAAAATCCATACTAATATCCTCCCAAGGTGCACTAGAAACAGGAAGTGGAGTATATAAACCATGTGGATTAAGTTTAGATATCGTTTTGTGGCATGTCACACATCGTTGTACAAACCTTTCGATATCATGCCTCATTTTAGGCCAATAAAAGTGATCACTCAACATCATGAATGTCTTTTCTCTCCTAAAGTGTCCCATCAATCCACCTGCATGAGATTTTTACAATAAAAGCAAACACACAGATGAATCTGGAACACATAATTTGTTAGCACGAAATAAGAACCCATTATGAACATGGAACTTGTCGCATCCTTTACCATATTTGCATTTAGAATATAGTTCTGAAAATTCATGGTAAGAATTATATAAATCTCTCAAGCTCTCTAACCTAGGTACCTTTACTTCTAATTGAGTTAAAAGCATATTCTTTCTAGATAAAGCATCAGCTATCACATTCTCTTTTCTTTTCTTGTACTTAACAACATATGGGAAGGTTTCGATTAATTATACCCATTTAGCATGTCTACAGTTCAGTTTAGCTTGGCTTTTCAAATATTTCAAAGCTTCATGATCAGAGTGAATAACAAATTCTTTAGGCCAAAGATAATATTTTCAAGTTTCAAGCACACGCATCAAAGCATACAATTCTTTATCATACACGGGATAGTTCAATTGAGCACCTCTAAGTTTCTCACTAAAGTAGGCTACTAGTTTTCCTTCTTGCATCAAAATACCACCAATCTCTATTTCACTAGCATCACATTCAATTTCAAAAGTCTTAGGGAAATCAGGCAAAGTAAGCAATGGTGCTTTAATTAATTGTTTCTTTTGTTCCTGAAAAGCCTTTCCCTGTGATGTACCCCATTCAAATACAACACCTTTTTGAGTCAACTCATTTAATGGGGTAGCAATGGTGCTAAAATATTTAACAAAATGACGATAAAAGCTAGCAAGACCATGAAAGCTTCTGATCTGACTAACATTCACAAGTGTAGACCAATCCTTAGTTGCTTTAGTTTTAGTTTCATCTACCTCAATGCCTTGTTCGGAAATAACATAGCCTATGAACACAACTTTTTCGGTACAAAAAGTGCACTTATCAAGATTAACATATAATCTCTCACTTCTTAGTACTTCTAATACTTGTCTAATATGATCAATGTGTTCATCCACCGTTTTGCTATAGATCAATACGTCATCAAAGTATACCACAATAAATTTACCAATGAATATTCTTAAAGTATGATTCATCAATCGTATGAATGTAGTAGGCGCATTAGTTAAATCAAAAGGCATTACTAACCACTTATATAATCCAAATTTTGTTTTAAAAACACTTTTCCATTTATAACCAAGTTTCATCTTAATCTGATGGTAGCCACTTTTCAAGTCAATTTTAGTGAAAATAGTTGCACAACTAAGTTCATCTAACATATCATCTAATCTAGGAATAAGATGATGATATCTAATAGTGATATTGTTAATGGCAAGACAATTAATACACATTCTCAATGTACCACCTTTCGTAGGAATAAGAATTATAAGGATAGCGTAAGGACTAAGACTTTCTCGTACATACCTTTTCTCAAGTATCTCTTGTACTTGGCACTAAATTTCTTCGGTTTCCTCCGGTTTGGTATGGTATGGTGGATGGTTTGGAAGTGATGCGCTGAGAATTAGATTAATTCGATGCTTTATTCCGTGCAATGGTGGAAGTCCTGCTGGTATCTCCTTCGAAAACATATTAAATGCCTGTAAAAGAGAGGAAACACCACTAGGAAGAGAGGTTAAGTCGTTAGTTGAAAGCAAAACAGTTGCGTCTTTGTACACAAGCACAAAGTGCATCTTTGATGGGTCATTGCTCACATCTCTCAAAATTGATTTTGTGGCTAACGTAACCATCCTTTCTTCACTCTTACTTTTTCTCTCATATTTGGCTTTTGGCTCTCACTCACTGATGTGTGGAAGTCTCTCTTTTCTTTCTTTTTACTCTCAATTTAAGCAAGCTTCTTTTGCTGAGATTCAGTATGTATTTGACTAGAAGTCATTGGATTAAACTCTTTTGTCTTTCCCTTCCACTTAAAAGTATATCTATTGAAATGGCCATTATGTTGCACACTTCTATCATATTGCCACGGTCTTTCCAACAGCAAATGGCATACTATTATAGGCACCACATCACATTTAGCGGTGTTCTTATAATCACCAATCTTGAAAGTAACATGCACTACATACTGAACCTTCACATCCCTACATTTGCTAGACCATTGCACATAATATGGATGTGGATGTTTCAGCATCTTTAAGCCAAGCTTCTCACATAATTCAAGACTAGCCAAGTTATGACAACTACCACCATCAATAATAAGTTTAACTACCTTGTTGTTTACCTTTGTTTGGGTTTGAAATAAGTTGAATTATTGCGGGTGTGCATCTCCTTCTTGTTCAAGCATGCTCAAGTTCTTGGTGACTACTAGTGCCTCTCCCATTTCATAAGTCAACACATCAACCTCTTCATTATCATCCGATGCATCCTCATATCTCTCCTTTTCATGATTAAGCTCAACCTCATCTTCACTTCTAGATTCATACTCTCCATTTTCTGACACAATCATAACTTGGTTGTTGGGACACTCCCTAGAAATATGACCACACCCCCAAACACCTGAAACACTGAATTTTCCTACTCTTTGCTGTAGCACCAATTGAGGATGTAGGAGATGGTGTAATTTTCTTCTCACTTGAGGTAGGTGCTGATTTTGTAATTAAGGAAGGACGAGTATTAGCATTTGAATTCGTACTAGTTGAAAATGTACATCGTCCCAAATTGAATTGTGCTTTGGTGGCATTAGATGATGATGATGGAGCTTTTAAGTTGAAAAATGCTATCCTTGGTGCAGATTTTATATCTTCTAGCAATTGTTTCTCCGCTTTTGTTGTCTGATGCACCAACTCAACGATAGTGTTGTAGGGCTGACATTGCACAATGTGTTTGATGTTTTTATTCATACCAAATAGAAAACACGTAAGTGTTTGCCCTTCATCTTTGTGCACATGTGCCCAAATCATAGCTTGCTCTATATCTTTGTAGTATTCCTCTACTAAATGACTTCCCTGTCTAAATTCTGTAATTTATCGAAAAGATCATGTTTATAAGTGTTAGGAACAAAACGTGTTCTCAGTTCTCACTTCATTTCAGCCCATGATACAATTGGAGGTTCCCCATTAGCTTCTCTTTGGTTCAACACTTGCTCCTACCAAATCAACACATACCCATCAAACTCAAGTGACGCCATGTGTAGCTTCTTCTCCTCCAAATAATTACGCATTTAGAAAATCTTATCTACCTTGAGCTCCCATGTGAGATATGTATCTGGATTGAAAGCACCTTCAAATTTGGGAATAGTAAATTTGAGTTTCCCAAGCTTCTCCCCCGCGGGTCATCATGACGATGGCCATGACATTGATAGTTATTGTTGCAGTGTAGCCAAAAGTCACCACTTAAGTCCTCATTGTGGGTGGCACCGTCGTGTACACGGCCACGTCCTCTCCCTGGGCCATGGTCAATGCCACAAACACCTCCCCCATACCCGGGAAGGGGTGTTCAAACTGTGTTGGCAGCGGCTCGATCTGCTTGAGCTTCTCTAGCAAACCGTGTGGCCATCTCCTCAGTGGTCTCATCAAGCTCAATGCCTTCTTCATGGACGCCTACTGGGCCTGCTCTTTGCGAAGCTCCTCTAGTATCTCCCTTCTCAAGATGCTCATGTTGTCATTCAACTGCGTGTTGAAATCATTCGTGAGCTTCTCAAGGTCAGTTGGTGTAACATATGCTTGTTCTCCTTCTTTTCCTACCATGGTTAGTGCAAACAATAAGAAAAGCAATGTGTGTGGATGTTGGAAGTTTTATTTGTGGAATTCACTCAGCCTCACCTTTTCTTACCAACCGAAGTTCTTAATATGTTCTTGATGGAATTGAAGAGCTGCACACACTTTGGTGATGATAGACGACACAAGGTAATAGATTAAGCAAATTCAATTGCACAAGCACTGTTAACAATGGCTTATTTATGGAGCTTGGATGGAAACATGTTTACCTATGCAATCTGAAATTCTAGATATTGTAAAGTCAACTAATAATCCAAGCTAGAATACTTTGTCTAAGTGCTGGTCCAATTAGGTTTAAGTGAAATGTATGAACGTACACGCAAAGATCAATGTGACTTAATGCAAATAAAAGAATGAGTTAAATAGATACAATATGAAATTAAGGATTAAATAGCTTATTTGCACCAAGTACTAACAGAGACGCTAGCCAATTGCAAGATTATGAATACAAGGGCACAAGATTGCTCAAAGAAATTAAATACACAATTTGAGAGTATGAACTAGAATTAGCTAACCTCAATTCAGCCAAAGCTCACTTTTCTTTTCCTACTTTTTTATTCTTTTCTGCTGAGGCTCTTTCTTTATGTCGATGCCTTCTTCTTTTTTTTTTAACTTTTGGCCGACGCTAAGGGTTTTAGCCTTTCTTTGGGCAAGATTTGAAAGTTTTAGCCAGTGTAATTATTACCAAGAGCAGCCCTTATTTGCGCAAGGAATGTCCTCATTAGGTGTCGTGTGCTGGACTGTGTATAAGGTGCCATTAATCATTGACCAGGAGGAATTTGCAGTGGATTGCTTTGCCATACCGCTGGGTGGATTTGACATTGCCCTCAGAGTTCAGTGGCTCTAAACTCTTGGGTCGATTGTCTAGGACTTCGAGCTTTCCATGATGTCCTTGTGGAGAATTGATCATCGCATTACATGGCATAGGATTGGTGCAACATCATATATTCCGTGTGCTCTTACCATTACAAGACAAGAGCTTATGGCTGACTTGTTATAGGAATTTGTGGACCTCTTTGAGCCACCACGAGGGCTACCACCAGAGCGTCGACATGATCATAAAATCCACCTCCTACTGGGTACAACAGCTTTGGTGGTATGACCTTATCATGACCCACACCTTCTTAAGGATGAAATTGAACGACAGTGTGACAATATGCTTGCCCAAGGCATCATTTGTGATAGCACCTGATCAAAAGAGGACATCACTGACACACATACACTTCCAGTGGCACACACACACACCTGTAGTTGAGTCTACTAAAATTTAAGAGTCGGCTAGTATACAAGGTCCAATAACACGAGCGCGTGCACGTAGCTTGGACAATAGGTGAATTCGTTTCTTGGGCAAATTAATTATTTAATTATAGAACAAATGATGTTACCTAATAAATATTATTTACTTGTTATTACATGTGAAGGAATTTTCGGAGAAGTTGTTGATCAAGATTCGGTCAAGGCCCAGCTCCGATTATGAGTGGCTGAGTAGACGCTTTTCAAATGTATTCTTGACTTCGGTGAGTTAAGAAGGATTATGAAATATTTTAAAATAAAATATAAGCTGGTTTCGACTTAGGCTAATGGTTAGGTGGTGGGTGCAGGTATGCACTGTTGTTTGGTGACACAGTGTTGATTGTTGGACATAGGGGGTATGTGGTTTAAGCCTAAGTCAAATTAAGGATCGGTCTATGAGCTACTATTGCAAAGCCCTATCGTACTACCATAAGGTTGGTATGGGATAGTCTTAGCTAATTAATTTGCGAGTCCCAACCTGAGTCTCATCAAAGGTTGTAAGTGAGCGTGGCGTAGGCCATGAGAAGTCTCACTTGGCTCAAGAAGGGGTCCCGGTCTGGTGGATTCCTTAGTGGGGTGAAACCTTAGTGTTGGCTTGGCCAGGTTGAAGGCTTTGCATTGTAAAGGACTTATCATGATCTCCTCGCTGCACACCAAAGGATGTGTGTTAATTTGGTTGCAATATGAGATGATCGTGTCTTGTGGGTAAAGCTGTACAACCTCTGCAGAGTGTATAATCTATCCTGGATAGCCGCGTCCATGGTCATGGGCATGCTGAGTAAAAGTTTTTCACGGATTAGACTTTGTTTTTCAAAATGGTTTATGAAAACCTTGTGGATGGATGGAATCCATGAGAGATTGAAAGCTTGTGGATGGATTGAATCCATGAGTGATTGGAAGCGTGTGGATGGATGGAATCTATATGAGATCTTTTGGAAAAGGTGGTCTGGGTGGGATGCCCGTGGTTAGGTTAGTGTGGGGGATGGACCTGCACTAACGGTATTAATTTCATTTACAATTACTGTTTTTACTTATAGTATTAAATTCAGCAATTTCAATCTATTCACTGTATTTCTTTAAATGCTGTTTTATGCTCAAATAACCCTATATGCCTTCCTTTGTTACCTTTATCATTATGTTGATTTTCTTCGTGGGACTTGCGGAGTACAAATTTGTACTCACCTTACTATCTCCGCACAGAGGAAGATGACTTCGACTACGATGAAGATCTGGACGAATAGGTCGCGTTTTACTAGCGTTTGCTTGTGGCCAGGCTCAGTGGGCTTCTTCTGCTTCGATTTTTCCTTCTGCTGCTTATATTTAATTTTGGCTTATGTACCATTGATGTAAATTTTGGCCATCAGGCCCATATTCGGTTAAATAAAGTTTGTCATTGTGCTTGATATGTATCTCTGTTATCACTGTGTACACTAGTTGATCCTAGACTAGTGCGATTTACAAAGAGGGTTTTGGAGTTGTTGCTCTGGGATCCGACAGTAATCAAGTTGTTTGGGTACAATTTCTTGATGGAGTACAGGCTAGGGCGTCAACACACGACAGCCAACATGCTCTCACGACATGATGAAGAGGGTGCGACAATACATGCTCTATCAGGTCCCCAATTTTTATGGGTTGATCAGTTGCGGCAGGAGATAGCTTCATCATCTGAGTTGATGACCATTTAGGATTGGATACTTACTGGATAGGAGGGTCCATCGTGGACCGTGGCAAATGACCTCATCTTGCATAAGGGTAGAGTTTTCATACCTGATGTGTCATCCCTTTTGCCATAGGTATTGGCAAAGATTTATGGTGCAGGACAGAAGGAGATCAGAAAACTATACACCGTGTTCATGCACACTTCCATGTGACTGGCCTACCATAACTCGTGCGGGATTTCATCAAGGGGTGTTCAATTTGCCAACGTAATAAGATAGAGCATCTTCATTCGACGGGACTATTGCAACCGTTAGAGGTGCCATAGATAGTTTGGGTAGATATTTCCATGGATTTTATGGAAAGATTGTGTAAGGTACATGACAAGCTGTTATCTTGACCATCGTTGACCGTTTCTCCAAATATGCTCGCTTCATTGCTCTCTCTCATCTATACACTACAAGCTCAGTTACTTGTGCTTTCTTTAATGAAGTTGTTCTCCTTCATGGAATTCCTTCATCTATTGTTAGTGATCATGATCTGATTTTTACAAGTAATTTTTGGGAGAGCTCTTCCATTTGGCTAAAGTAACATTTAAGTTCTACTTTTCATCCACAGTCTAACGGTTACTCTAAAGTGGTTAATCACATCATTACCATGTATCTGAGGTGTTTATGTGGTGATCATCCAAAGCAGTGGATATAGTGGCTTCCTTGGGCAGAATATTGTTACAATTCCTCATATCAAATAGCTCTTAGCACCACACCATTTCATGTTGTTTATGGGCGAAAACCGCTAGCCCTATTGGTTAGTGAGCCAGGTGCAACTCACATGAATATTGTAGAATGATAGATGGTAGATCATGATGAATTTTTGGCTAAAGCACACGAGCGACTACTACAAGCTCAAGCCATCATGAAGCAACAGCATGATAGTCATGATCGTGAGGTGAGTTTGAAGTGGGTCAGTGGGTTTGGTTGCATTTGCATCACTGTCCTGCTATGTCTCTCACTTGTCCTGTTGCATCCAAATTGGCTCCTAATGCTATTAACTCCTCATCTTCTGGAGCCATTTTTATTTGATTATAACCCGAAAAACCATCCATAAAGGAAAATATTTCATGTCCCATAGTAACGTTAATAAGTATTTCAAAGATAGGTATTGGAAAATCATCTTTAGGGTATGCCTTATTTAAATCTCTAAAATCTAAACATACACAGGTTTGTCCATTCTTCTTTTTAACAGGAACAATATTATAAAGCCACTTAGGGTATTTAACTTCCCAAATAAACTCGACTGCTATGAGCTTGTGGACTTCTGCTTCTATTTGTGGAAGTACCTCTGGTCGAAACCTCCTTTGTGGTTGCTTGATCGGTGGAACGTCTTCTTGTAAAACGAGTTAATGTACTACCACGGCTGGGTCTAGCCTAGACATTTCTTCGTATATCCAAGCAAATGTGTCCCTATTTGTAGAAAGAAATTTATGATATTCTTCTCTACTTTCCTTAGATAAATGTTTGCTGATATATACTAGATGAGGATTGTTGAGCATTCCAATATTGATTTCTTCCAATTCATCAATGGTGGGTTGATTTTCGTCCTCCATTTGTGGAGTCACTGCTGTTGTGTCTATAAATGCTGCTGTTGACCAACGTTGTCGAAATATCATCATCGACTGACATGATCGAAATACCATCATCATCCGACGTGGTCGAAATACCATCATCGACCGACGTGGTCGAAATATCATCCTCGACCAACGTGGTTGAAATAACATGGTCAACCAACATCATCGAAATATGATGGTCAACCAATGTCATTGAAATTTCATGGTTGACCAAGCTGGTCGAAATATCATGGTCAACAAACATAGTCGAAATATCATTCTCGACCAACGTGGTTGAAATAACATGGTCAACCAACATCATCGAAATATGATGGTCAACTTGCATCATCGAAATAACATGGTCAACCAATGTGGTCGAAATATCATGGTCGATTAACGTCATCAAAATAAGATGGTCGACTAACATGGTCAAAATATCATAGTCGACCAATGTGGTTGAAATAACATGGTCGACCAACGTGATCAAAATATCATGGTTAACCACCCTGGTCAAAATATCATGGTCGACCAGCGTGCTCGAGATATCACTGTCCACCACCATGGTCGAGATATCTTGATCAACCAACGTGGTCGAACCCGGCGTGCTCAAGACCGATGAATGTTGCGGTTGATTTGGACTTTTTATTAGGTATCTGCATACGGCCATCAATTAGTCAGAGCTACAGTGAACCAGTCGTATATATAGTGAACCGGTCGTAGCTATAGTGAATCATTCAGAAGGTTGACGTGCCGTGGTCGTGGCCATTGACCACGTGTATCTTTTTAGGTCCCTTCCTTATCTCCCATGTATTGTTTCTTTAAACCGATTGTATTGAAAGAGGTATGTATTGTAACGGATTTTAGTCATTAACATAATTTATGAATTGGATTATTATTATTATTATATTCATGTTTTAAGTTTGAAGACAAAATCGGCATCAACACATGGCACCAACACTACTACAAAAGAGGCTAAACTGGACTATTACATCACAGACGGTTCCTAGGAACCGTCTGTGCTGTAAGTATCATAGATGGTTTATACGAATAACTGTCTGTGGTATTTTTATAGACGGTTCTCGATAAGAACCGTCTATGATAATGGCAAACATCACATATGGTTTTTCATTTAAACCATCTGTGATACTTCACAGACGGTTTATAATAAAAACCTCTATGATAATGAAGTTATCACAGACATTTTGTATTAAAGATCATCTATGATATGTTTCCCGCCTCGTAACCCTCCAAAATTTCATAATCGCCCGCCTGAGTTTGAGTAGGATTCAGTTTTGAGATACCTTTAGTAAAACGGGCATAACTTTTGTATATGGTGTCCATTTTTGACATTCTTGTACTCGTTGAAAAGCTAACGATGAGCCCAATTAAAAAAATAACCTACCTGTTCCCATTTCCCTCTAAGACCCTCAAAATTGGCCATCTTTAGCCTCAAATTTGCGTTTTAAGTTTTTAGTTTCTATTTTTGCCAAAAAATTTTATCTTCCTTTTGGAATTTGGGTTTTGCCTAAACTGTAAAGTTGTAGATCTCGTTGAAACCTTTCAAACAAGTATATATAAGCCATGTAAGATTTTGCTATTTTATCTTTTGAGACAAGTATTTATATTGTACCGATATATTGTCTTTGTGACGCCATTATCACCGATTGGTTTTGTTATGAACCATCTGTGATATCTCCTATTATCATAGATGGTTTTTATTATGAGTTGTCTGTGATGTCTCTATCATAGACGGTTTGTTATTTGATTCGCCTGTGATGTCCCACCACATCACCGATCTGCGGCATATCCCCCAGGATCTCGATCTCACTCGTCCATTCTCTCCGCATCGAACGGCAGACACCGTTCTCCTCCCCACCTCTCGCCCCTTATTAACCCCCTCTCCCTACTCAAAGAACCAATACCACCAATACTACTCCAACTTGTTTATGCACGGCAAGGGTGGGAAGGGGTTCGGCAAGGGCGATTGCAATTTTGCTTGAAGCAAGATGGAAAGGAAGAAGGCAATGGCAAATCTGTACTATTCTAAGTCACTGGCATAGAAGTTATTGATTTTGTCATAGAAGCTGAAAATGGTGTACGTTACCTTTTTGTTTCTGCTACTTGAAAATTTTTCCGCACCACTTGTTTTAGATTGTAGTTTAATGAAGGATGTGTAAGTCTAGCTTGCATTAGCCTGCAGTTTCCTGTAGTGTAAGTATTGTTCTGAATTTGTAGGCGTGAAGCTTATCTTTGTAAAACTATAAGTGTCCTCTTATGTATGCAGTGCTATGGGTAACTTACTCGATATCTTATGATGTTATAATGGTGGATTCTAATCTTATTGGAAATAGAATGTGTTGCTGTGTTTGTTACTGTATTTGCTTGTTTTCAAATGATATAGTTAACATTTCCTGAGGCTTGCTGACAAATAGAAAAAATTTAGGTATAAAATGAACTATCACTGGCGGTTTTGTGGTATAAACCATCTATGAAGAATTATCACAGACGGCTCGAACCAGAAACCGTCTATGATGGGGGAAGTATCACAGGTGGTTGGTAGCTAGAACCATCTATGATAGTGTTCTTCACAAACGGTTCTAGTTATAAACCGTCTGTGATGTATTTATCACAGACAGTTCACAAACCGTCTGTGACAACTTCTGATTATCACTGGCGCATAAATTCGAACGGTTTAAAAACTGTCTATGATGATCTTTTTTGTAGTAGTAGTGTAAGAAAAAGAAGGCTGAAGTCAAGAAAAGAAAAACATACATATGCTACATGGCTGCATGGGAAGGAAAGGAATGCCATGCATGTGTTTGGGCACAAAAATAGCCACTGTGCATGCAGCGTTGAATGTGTCGGTTGATGCATGCACACGCATGGGCTGTGAAGAAAGCAAAGAAACAATTGCTATTTTTGCACGTGGGCTGAGAGGAATTAAAGAGAACTGCTGCTCCTATTGTCACCAACAGTCGAAGAAGATGCATGCAGCCATGCATGGCTCTTTGCACGTGGAAAGGAAAGGCCAAGGCTTGCGTGCCAATGATGTGGCCGACGCCCAACCCTTCAGCCATGTAATGTCTTTTAGCTAGAAATCTAGCCCACGTTTTGTTAATTAAGTCCAAACCTTATTTAGTGGCTTTGAGTACTAGATAAGAAAGAGATTGAGTTGATTTCTTTAGATAAGTGGGAGTCAATTTGGTTCCTAAGACCAAATCAATTTCCTTAGGCCCTAGGCTTGAGTGAGGTATTGGAGGGGCATCTTAAATACCATTGCCTCCTCTCTTGTAAACTATTAGACTATCATAAATCAATCTATTATTTTCAAAAAGAGTTATACGCTTGTTTTTCTTAGGGTTTGACATATAGATGCAACCTAGAGGAGAATTGGACGTTCTTACTCCGTTCTTCTTATGATTCATCATGTTTTGCAGGAAGAACGTCACATTTACTTTTGTGTGGCTGAGTAGATGAGGATCAAAGCATGTAGTTGGGCAAATTCTTTTGTCGCAGGTTGTTGTATTGAGACAGTGGTTGGCGCCATCAGTTTATCAGGTTACACAGATCTAAAGTTATCCTTGATCCTACATCTTGAAGATCGAGCACCCCGTATCATGAACTGAAAGGCCTAGGCACGTCACTAACTGATGTTGATATTGTAAGAAAAATGCTTTGGGCTTTGTCGGAGAAGCATGAGACCTTGGTGACTCTTTTTCTCAACTCTCCTGAGTTGACAAGGATGACACCAGCATAGCAATCTCATAACCAATCAGTTATACAAGAAGGACAAGGAGGAGCTTTTGGAGCAATCCTCCTCCAAAAGCAAGAAGGTCAGACCTTTCAAAGTAAAAGCAGTGTCAAGTGATGAGTCCGAAGATGATGAGGATTTTGAGGAGGAATTGGCTCTCCTTGTGAGAAGAATGAAGAAATTCATGAAAAGGCGTTCACACTGAGGCACCGTTAGCCACCGTCTTCGTTCGTATCCGAGTTCGCCCCAGCATTCGAGTCGTCTTTGCCGTGGACTCTCTGTGTCCGCACCATATAAAGCTAAGTGCCACCCCTCGTTTCCATATCTCCCGATGCCACCACCACCATCCCTCGCCAAGATCGTTGTGCACCGCCGCCTTCATCTTGGTGGTCGACCGAGTCGTCATCGTAGGCGGTGAGCTCCTCTGCTATCCACCATTTCCTCTTGGTCATATCGCCTTACCCCAATTAGCCACCGCTACTCGCCGTGCCTCGATCCGCTCGTTCGCCGCCGCCCACGCCCGTTCGCTCTCCCAAAGAGTTGCCTCGCCCCATGCGCTAACCGACATCAGCGGTGTGACGTCAGCATGCACCCATGCCTGGCCGTTGGTTCACCTTCTCTGTGAACTCAGTCCATGTGCTTTGTGTCACCGACATGCGGGTCCCACCAGCCAAAGCCACTATTCCATGAGCCGTAGACCGAGCCAAATCTACAGGCACGCAAGCGTCCATGTCAGAGCCACCTTAGCCCTAATCCAACGTGTCATGCCATGTGTCCGATACGTCAGCCAACCTAGCTATGTGTTAGTGCCATGTCACCATGCCATGTGTCAGCCACGTCACTCTGCCACCTCAACCATAGATGCCACTTGCCATGCCACGTTAGCCCTAGTAGCCCAGTCAGCCATCATGTCAGCGATGATGTCATAAATCATATTTTTCCTGTAGAAAAATAATTCAATTGAAAAAGAAAATAGATGTTGATGTCATAATTAGGATCTTCCTTTAGAAAAATAATTCCAATAAATCCTATTTTTCCTTTTTCTTTAGATTTAAATCTTCCGAGAGCCCATTCTTCTCTGTCCTAGCTCAGATTGACCCAATTCTTTTTTTCTAAATTCATCTAAAATTGAGCTCTATCTTTTAGTTCTTGTTTTGAAGTTTTTGGAGTTTATTTGATTTCATTTGTGTTTCATTCGCTTTCTCTCTCGTTAGATAATGTCATCGAAGGAGCTGAAGTAGGATCTGAAGACCACTAGTTGTTAACTGAGTAATGCCAAGGCAAGTCATGTCCTTTGAGCATGTTAAACCTAGTTTATGAATCTATTTATTTATTATTTTATTTTAAATTATCTTGCATTGCTATTTTATTACAAACCTTTGTATCTGGTAGTTACTATCCAATTTGACTAATCCCTCAATTGATAATTTGATTGCCATAATTCTATTGTCACCATAGGATGGGTATTTATCTAGTGATGCTATGCTAATTGTCACAAGGGTTATACGTTTAGCATGCTCATCCTTGATTATAGTACGTTGAGCTCATCATCACATGTTAATTAATTAATTAATTAATTTTGACTTAATGAGATACTGAATCGTGGGGCTCAGCCATAGTTATAAAATTTTAGTACCATGACATGGGTAGTGTCATTGTTGTTAGTTAAATAAAATAGTTTTCACTTGGGCGAATGATCGTACAGTAAAGGGAAAAATATGGTTAGCATTTATAGGATGTGGATGTCTTGCCTGGGTAATGTTTAAGGATTTAACTTTGTGCGTCATTGATCTGAGTCTTATCGTACAACTACATGTCAAGTATGGGATGGACCTGGCTAATTAATTTGTTATGTTTCAATTTTGGTTTCACCATCGGTATGTTAGTGGGTGTCAATTAGACATTTCTATGGGGGGAATAAAAGGAATCTATTCAACTAGGTGGTTAGCCTACTCGATCGTGAAATCTTAGTGGGTGAAACTAAGTTGAGATGGAACTTTGTAACAATCTTGTTATGATCTCCTTGGTCAGTATGCTCAAGTAAGCATGTTGCTCTAGTGTCGCTATGAGAAGATCATATCATGTAGGTAAAATTGTACAACCTTTATAGAATGTAAAACTATTCGAATAGCTGTGTCCATAGTTATGGACAATATTCAGTGATTTCACACAAGAGGTAAAGCTTTCATAAAAACTTGTTTAGGATAAGTATGGGAAGTGAATGGTTAGTCAACTGGTGGTTCATTACGTGAATGGTTAGTTCACGGATGATTCATTGGGTGAATGGTCAGTTTACTTGTAATTTATTCAATTACTTTGATTATTTACTTATTAATTATTTTTCTAATATCACTTTCAATCTATTTATTGTATTTACTTTAAATTACTGCTTTCTGCAAAATAACCACTTAGCCATCATTTGGTAAGCCTTGCATATTATATTGCATTCTTGTTACAAATGACTTGCTGAGTACTCTATGTACTCACGACTATATCCGCATTTGCTCGGTTGAAGAAGAAGAAAAACCATATCAATCAGAGGTACCTGAAGGAGGATAGTTTGACGACTTCTTAGACTAGGGTCTCGCTTCTTAGTCGATTGGCTGTGGCATGTTGAATGGGCACTCCATTTTCCTTGTGTTTCTGCTACTAATTCTGTTAAGCTCTTCTGGCTGTTAAAGTGTAAACTTGGTCATAAAGTCACAACTTTGATAACTAATGATATTTGAGTCTTTTTTTGGTTAATCGTGAATATGGTTGATATTTCATCTATGTTTCCACTGTGTGTACTAGCGTGATCCTGGACTAGTGCAGAATACACAGAGAGTCCGGATTTGCATATTCGGATCTCGACAAATAGGCATCTTGTTGATTCCTCACGTCTAGCCGAGCAAGCAGTTGCTTTCAGTGAGAAAGATCTAACAAATAACTATTGATTGGTTATTTGTCAGTAGGAGAAGATTGTAGAAATAATTGTGAGACGGTTATGGTCGGAGACACGGAGCTAAATCGTCGTGTGGTTACTGGAGACAGAGGCGCACACGTTCTATTTCACTGCACAGGAGGCTATCTGGAGTTAAACCCATTAATCGGGTCATAGAATCTCTGAGTAGTGGCTGGTCGGTAAATAAGCAGTAATCCTCCGACCAAGGGTATTCGGGCAGTGTTGTTTTAGATGATCTATGACCACAATAGCTTAAGGTCTTAATTATGTTACCATTTATAATTTTGCTTAGATAAATAAAATGGAAGGAATAATTTTTCTAAAATATGCAAACTGATTTTGCCTTCTCCCATCGCAACAATTGAGAAACGGTTGCCTACAGCGGAACACTGTGAAAAACATGCATTTTGTAATAATTGAATTAGTGATCAGTTCATAAATAATTTTATGATTTTCTTAGTAGAAAAATGTGCGTTGTAAATAATTGCTATCAAAGATACAACATGATTGCTTCTATAAGAAATTTTAGCAGAAAGTAGCTAGTTCAAATTGGAACTTCATGTTATTGTTTCTACTTTATATTAATTATTTTGGTGAAACTTCCTTTATTGTGAATTATATCATGCCTAAATGATCTATTCTAATTTTGCCCATGTCCAATTAGAACTTTAAATTCGATAGTAGTTTCAAAAATGGCCCAGCTACCAATTAACAAATCGCCTCGATCTAAGGTTACAACAATCAAGCATTTGACTATTCTAGCATAGCAGCGGCCCCGTCAAGCTGGTACTCATGAGGGGAAAAAAATCGAAGATAGGTACAGCACATGCCCACACAAATGGATTGTGGTCGTATTTTCGGTTCTTGATTCCCTCTCTCTTTTTTTCTAGGTAGATTCCCTCTATTGTTTAAGTAGCTATTGTTCAAATTGGAACTTCATGTTATTTTTATTTATTTGATAGCACTGTTATTTTATTAATTATTTTAGTGAAACTTAATTTATTGTGAATTATATCATAGACTAAATGACTAACGCTAATTTTGCCCATGTCCAAGCTGAGATTCAGTCCAATTTGAACTTCAAATTCGATAGTAGTTTTTGAAAATCGTCTCGAAGGTATACAATGCAAGCATTTGACTAATCTAGCATAGCAATGGACCCATCAAGGTGATATTCGCGAGAAAAAAAATCCAAGATAGGCAGAGTGCATGCCCACACAAAAGAATTGCGATTGTATGTTCAGTTCTTGATTCCCTTTTTTTTTGCGAGGTAAATCCCCTCTGTTTTTCTGGAGTAGCTATTGTTCAAATTGAAACTTCATGTTATTTTTTATTTATTTGGTAGCTCTACTACATTATTAATTATCTAAGTGAAACTTCATTTATTATGAATTATTTCATGGCCTAAATGATTTTTATACTAATTTTGCCCATGTCCAAGCTGTGATAGAGTCCAATTAAAATTTTAAATTCAATAATAGTTTGAAATGGCCTCAAGGGCTACCGACTAACAAATCGCCACTAAGGGCACTCCCAATACTCCACATCAACTGATGTCCATACCTTTAATTAGCCTACTACATAAGCAAAAATCTGATGTGGAAGCATATTTAAGAAGGAGAGAAGTGAGAGCAATGTCTCATGCAAGACATCGCCTTTTTTAGATGATCAAGATAGATGAATACCAGAAGAAACCCCACTGTGATGAATTGGATGTCTATAGCACATGTTTTGTGGGCCCAACTGGATTTTCTACGCCCATTCAGATATTCGACTTGATCTTTTATGAAGCACGTTTGTAAGATACAAGATTAAAAGATAGAGTAGATCATAATATATGTACCAATAATGATATTGAAATAAAACACATAGACATCATCCTTTGAGATAGTTGTATCAAAACACTCATTCAATACATACTCTCTTTTTATAAACATTGTTATAGAAACTACCCATTAGGAATGCCTCAAGTATACAACAAGCAAGTGTTTGACTATACTAGCGTAGCAGCGGGCCCATCGAGATAAGTGCATGAGCAAAAAAAAAAAATCAACGATAGGTAGAGCGCATGCCCACATGAAAGGATTGCGGGCGTACATTCCGTTCACGATTTCCTCTTCTTTTTTTTACAGGTAGATATTTCCTATTTTTGTATGTGGTGCTTAGTGAGTATTGACAGTGGTGTCTTGTTGCGTGTATGTTCGTGGGGTAAGTGAAATACCTGTGAATATGCATTTGTGTTGCTAATATAATAGATTAGTACTATCCTGATTCTTGAGGAAAAAAAGACATTACGGTTTTTTCTATCTAGGTGTCTGTAAAAAACATAAAAAAAAGCAAAATATTTTTCGACCTCAGAAAAGGCATAATCCACTGGATAATATAAGTTGCTTATTAGATTGCGTTCCTCCTCGGATACGTTCGCCGAGCATTCCAGATACACCGGAGAGCGTGGTGCAGAACACTCTTTCGGTCATTCGGTGCAACCGAGAAGGACGGCATATATGTTTGCCAATTTGCAAAGCGCAGGTAATATATAAGCCGTTGAGATTATACATCAACGGTGAAGCGAATGCCGCACGGGAGCATAATGCCACCGCCGTGCGTCGCCATCCCATGTTCTTTTGCCGGGAGCTGACCGGAGTGACGGCGACGACACCGGCGCAAAATCCCCCGCCCCGCCTACGTGCCTCGCCGCCCGTCACACGAGTACCGGCGCGTCCTTTTCGACCCGGTCCCGACGCAATCCCCGTTCCGGCCCGGTGCACGTCGCCGTCGGGCGCCAGGCCCGCGCCCACGCCACAAGCGAGTCGCTCCCTTTCGCGCGCGGGACCAGCGCATATACGTGAACATCCACGCGCCGCGCGTGCGCGGTGCCACCTGCGCTCTTCGGCGCGCTATCTTGCTACGTCGACCCGTTCCCCTCGCAGGATTTGATCGCACGGATAGCTATTTGCCGACACTGCTCATTGGCTGCGGCCGCGGCGAATTAGCCAATCCTAAGGGCATGTACAATGGGTCTTTTCAAGTCGTCTCCATCTCAATACCTTTTGCAAAATACCCTTTGCATGGTCAAGAGACGGCCTCCGCGTCTCTTCACGAAGAGACGGTGAGCAGCTCGTCTCTACGCTGAAGTCGAGGCTTAAAGACAGACAAAGAAGACGTTGTATGAGTTGGAGACTCCATGTTCATCTTAACCACATGCAAAATATTAAATTACTTAAAGACACTAAAATAAATACTCCATTGTATGAACCGTCTTTTCACTGTCTCTATATCATATTTCAGCATCTTATAGACGGACTCCTGTCTCTCCATTGTACATGCTCTAAGAGCGCGCGCGGCAAGAAACGTCGCCGTCCACCGCTCGCGGCCCAATTGGCAGCTAGCGCAGCCAATGAGCAGTGTCGGCAAATAGCTATCCGCGCGATCAAATCCTGCGAGGGGAACGGGTCGCCGCGAACTAGCTAAGCCTAAGCGCGCGCGACAAGCCGTCCGAATCTGTGTCTCGCTCGGCGCAGCCAGCGCGGCCGAATCTGTGTGCGCGCCCGAGCCCTCGATCGCTATAAGCTCCACCACCTTTATTCGTTAGTTCGCCTCAGCCGCGGGAAAGTTGCACCGGTGGTGCTTTGCATTGCTTGGACTCGAACAGTTGAACGTTGGGGCCTCTCATTGCAAGCCTTAATTAGCTAGCCAGTGATACAGTACACTCCACTTTTCCCGAAAAGGGCAGGCCCAAGAGGGTGAGGCTTGAGGGGCTTTCGGGTGCCCACGCATGCCTTACGTGTTTTACCGATCGTCGAGGTGACGTGGATGACATCTAGCAACATGTTGGGCTTCACGATGTGCAACTTCAAAGCCACATGGTTCGATGACGCTACTATAAAAGGATTAACACTAGACGTCATATTACGGATGGTTCTTTAAAACCATTAGTATCAAATACAATTACAGACAATTTTAATTTAGAAACTATTTGTGTTGCTGCCAACGATAAAAACCATCTGTGAAGAGATAATATCATAGACGGTTCATAGTGAAAACTATCTGTGAAGTATCACATACGGTTATTAATAAGAGCTGTCTGTAATATTACCAAATATCACAGACGGTTTTTGTTTAAACCGTCTATGATACGTTACAGACGGTTTGTAATTTGTGATAATTAAGTCATCACATATGGTTTTTTTTATTAAAAATAATATGTGATAATTTCACTATATTAATTGTGCGCAAACCCGTCGACCCTCTGTCTTAAATTCCAGATCTAGACTATTGTTTTGAGTTGGAGGCGGGGCTTTGATGCGGTCATTTGATGAAAGGAGACTATTTAGTGAGAGTGATTGTAGATTCATTCATTTCTTGACTATCTATAGTTAGTAACTGATTCCTAATTGCATTATAATTTAAATCTATAGCTTTCGGCAAAAGAAAAATTGAAGGTGAATTAGATCGAGCTAGCTTGATGTAGAGAGAAGATTATTTGTATCTAGCATGGTTTAGGGTTTACTCAATTTATAGTCTATTTCTATTTAATTCAATTTAATTAATTATTCTTGCTACAAATAGCTATTTTCTTACAAAACATGCGCAAAATCATTCATACAAAATGACTTTGGAACCATCAAAGCAAAATTAGTATTAGACATCCAAAGACGAGGAAAATCAGGCAACCTACAAATAGCAAAATCGAAAAGAAAATTACATGTATATTTGTCTTTTTCATCAAATCTCGTTGTCAGTATTCCTAAAGATTCGACACATTGATAGTTGAGAAATTACATATAGCTACTTTAGATCGTATATATATTGTACACTAATTAATTAATTCAATATTTAACTAACTGTTATATGCGTAACGTAGGACCGAAGCTGGATGTATGCTAGAAATCATGTGAGTGAAGAGTACATTAGTGGCGTGTCTACTTTTACAAGAGCAGCTGAGGAGGATATATTGAATAAGGGGATTGAAGATATGTACTAACCATACATGGAATGTGAGAATCTAAAGATGTTTAAGAACCGAGCGCAAATTGAAGCACACTTGATTCAAAGGAGTTTCAAAAATGGGTATGCATGTTGGACTAGTCATGGTGAAAAGCAAATTACACAGGAATATAGTAATAATGATATCGCCGATGAAGTCAATGATATGTCGTCGGATAATGTCAATTATGGTTCCGATTCGGATAGGCTGCATGATGACAATCTGGATCAGATGCTTCACAATGCAGAAGAGAACTGTGATGAGATAGAGTATGTTAAATTCCGGGACTGGATGGAGCACTCGAAAAAACCTTAGTTCACGTGCTGCAAGTCAATACACGAGCTTGTCAGCCATGCTTGTACTGCTAAAATTGAAGACAAGCAACGGTTGGTTCGTTAAGAGTTTCACGGCACTATTAGGTCTTTTAGTGGACATGCTTTCGGAGGGAAACAAGTTGCCCAAAACCACCTACAAAACCAAGAAGGTTCTTCGTCCATTGGGAATGGAAGTAGAAAGAATACGTACATGTCCGATCGACTATATCCTCTACAATAAAGAGTATGCAAACATGCATGTATGTCCGATGTGCAATGCTTCCGATACAAGCGTAAGAATCAATCAGATAACGGCGAGGGAATAGAGGTGAAGAGGGAACCTCCTACTAAGGTGGCATGGTATCTTCTTGTAATTCCCCGTTTGAAGTGGTTTTTTGCAAACCGAAAGGAGGCAAAACTATTGTGTTAGCACTTGGAGGAGTGTAAGAAGGATGGAATGCTAAGACACCTTGCTGATTCTGTCCAGTAGAGAAACATCAATAGGAGATTTGCAGACTTCGGTGCAAAACCGAAGAATATAAGGATCGGATTGAGTATGGATGGAACGAATCTTTTTGATAACATGAGTAGCCGACACAGCACTTGGCCCATGACGCTCTGTATCTACAAGCTTCCTCCTTGGTTATGTATGAATCAAAAATATAGTTTGTTGTCGATACTTATCCAAGGGCCGAAGTAACCTTGGAATGATATTGATGTGTACCTAGTACCATTGGTGGAAGATCTACAAATACTTTAGATCAAGGGGGTGCAGGTATGGGATCCGTACACACGAGAGAACTTCACTTTACACTCATTGATGTTCTGCACCATAAATGATTATCCTGCCCTTACTAACTTGTCGAACCAGAGTACAAAAGGGGGCCAAAGCTTGTACTCACTACTTAGATGATACCGAGAGTGTGTGGTTGAAGTACTCGTGTAAAACCGTGTACATGCGTCATCGTAGGTTCCTTCGGAGGGCTCACCCACACTGCAGGACGAAGAAACAATTCAATGGAGAGAAGGATGACAGTTCAGCTCCAAGGCATTTAAGTAGAAAGAAGATCGATAATACGGTTAAGGATTTAGATGTGTGCTCAGAACGGGACATAAATCGATGACCCGTGTGAAGAACATCTAGAAGAAGAGATCAATATTTTGGGACCTTCCTTATGGGGGCACCTAAAAGTTCACCATTGCATCGACGTCATGCACATAGAGAAGAATGTATGTGACAGCTTACTTGGTCTCTTACTAAACATTCGTGATAAAACAAAGGATGGTGTTAATGCACAGCTTGACTTGGTTGATATGGACATCAAGCCTAAGTTAGCACTAACAAAAATTGATAGAGGACGAACTTGCCTCCCCCTGCTTGTTACACTCTATCAAAAGCTAAGACAACTGAACTGTGTCATTGCTTGCATGGTGTGATAGTTTCGTCTGGTTACTCCGTCAACATGAAGAAACTTGTTTCGATAGAAGATTTGAAGTTAATTGGCATGAAGTCTCATGATTGTCATGTGCTGACATCACATTTGCTCCCTATTGCAATTAGAAGTATTTTGCCGATCAAGGTCTAAGAGACAATCATGAGGCTATATTATTTCTTTAACACAAATGCTTACAACGTCATCGATCCCAAAGGACTAGATGCTCTGTAAGACGAGGTGGTGACGATCTCATTGTTCACATTGTGTGGGAGACAAAAAAATATGTGGGCCCATGTTCCTACATAGCATGTACCCATTCGAGAGGTTCATGGCAATTCTTAAGTCCTATGTACGGAATCGATCTCGGCCGAATGGTAGCATCATCGAAAGTTATGCAACCAAAGAGGTCATTGAATTCTATGTCGATTACATGGATCAGGTCAAATTGATAGATGTGCCTCGATCTCGCCATGAGGGGAGGCTTAAGGGTATCGAAACCATCAGAAGGAAAACAATCACTCTAGATATAGATGCGTATACTCAAGCCCATTTCACAGTCTTGCAACACATGACTGAAGTGTCCCCGTATATCGACTAGTACAAGGATGTGCTTCGGCAATATAATCTAAAGAGGCTGAATGTTTAAATCACGAGGCAACACAACAGTCAGTTCAACCAATGGTTGAAGGAGCGACTCGCTAAGAGCTCGTCAAGTGATATGTTGACATGGTTGGAAAAATGGCCAACATTTACAATTGTGGCATGGCAAGGATGTGACATAAATGGGTACACATTCTATGTGCAGCCTTAGGATGTAAAGAGCACTAACCAAAACAGCGATGTCCGCATAGATGTATTCAGTACTGATGGGTTGAGAAGCTCGACTAAGTGCTTTTCAAGATCCCCTCATTTCTTTGCCGTTCGGTCCATCTCCCACAGGTGAAGGTCGACAAGTACGGTGTCACAACCGTTGACCTGAAACATATCAGATACAAAGACGAACCATTCGTACTCACTAACTAAAATTTTCAAGTTTTATATATAACCGACTAGGCAAATAAGAAGCCCCACGTAGTTCTTCATGAAAAAAGGAGGATTGTTCGAGTTGAGAATATGGTGGATTAGCAAGAATACAATTAATTTGATGAGTTGCCTCCTTTCAAAAATGGCATAAGGGTCGAGGAAGAACAACATGATGAAACTAGCTACATACGCGTCGATAATTATTAAGGGCTAATTTTTCAAGGAAATAAGCAAGTGCAATGTTGAATGAAATGTTTATATGTCATATGTTCTGTATTTGCATTTATATGTGTATGAGAATATATGATATATATATGTGGATTTGTATATATGTATATAAGAATGTGTGATATATATGTAAATTTGCATTTATGTATATGAGAATGTGTGATATATATGTGAATTTGCATTTATGTATATGAGAATGTGTGATATATATATGTGGATGCGAGTAGGGATCATCACATAAGGTTTTAAAGTAAAATCGTCTATGATATTTATAATAATAGATGGTTCTAAATTAAAACTGTTTGTGATATTTTATTATTACACATGGTTTTTATTTAGAACCGTCTATGCTTATTTATATCACAGACGGTTCTGAACTAGAACTGTCTATGATTATTCCCCTATATATATTGTGGTCTAGTGTTTTCTCCACTGTACTAATGCTACACCTCAGCCCCCACTTAACGTCGCTACCTCCCCCAAGCCCGCCGCTGCCTCCCCCGAATCCAACGACCCTCCTCCCCCGTGCCCGATGCCCTCCTCCTCCCCAAGCATGCCACCTCCCCAGAGCCCGACGCCACCTCCCCTAACTCCAGTTGCCCTCCTCCCCCACACCCGCCACTCTCCTCCTCCCCCGAGCATGTTGCCTCTCTTGAGCACTCCTCCCCTGAGCACACCGCCTCCCCGAGCCACATAGTGAGTTTTACTTTATGTTCTTGATTTATCTGTGAGATCTGATTGTGCATTAGTTAACCATGCTAGTTTCTCTGTTCATTATCTCTAAAATCTGATTGTCGGCTAGCACTGGGAGAACTATTGCATGACAGATTGTGGGTTTTTGATTGCTCAATGAGGAAATTTGTCAAGATTGAAATCTCAGTGACAATTTAGGATTATTCTACTAGTTTGAATTCACATTTGCTAACTGTATACTTTTGTGCAGTGTAGTCGGTAGTTTTATCAATAGTTAGTCCTTGTCTCCTACTTAGTATTGCTTACTGTTATCCTTTGGCTTTGCTGAATATATGTTGGTTCTATAGTAGCTCATATCTATTATTTGTTTCTGATTTCTACCAAAATTTGCTGATTCTGCATGCTCTTGACATTGATACTACACTGAGGTAATATTCAATTAGACAATCTAGCAGAATTTTTTACGAATTGTCACTGTGATCATTGAAATATTGACAAGAGTGGAAGAAGGCCAAGTTTAGAACTTGTGAAACTCCTCATCTGAGAGCAAAAACGCACTTCTTATTCTGTGCATCTTAATCTTTTGAAGATGTCATCTACTCATTCTTCCGCTTTGTGCACATTGCAGAGAAGAATGAGGCTGAGGGCGGTTTCCCTTTCTTGTGTGGCAACGAGATACCTCCGTTAACGGTGGATGATGAGGTCCAGGAAGTGCTCCAGACGTAAATTGTTGGCCGTCTATGTAAGGTTGCGGCCGAACAACTCATGATGGATAGATGAGAGGAAGGAGATCAAAACAATATTAGATGCCATTATTGAGAAATCTAAAGCAGAAGATGAGGGAGAGGACAGTTTAGAAGAGCTGGATTAGGGTGCGCATATTTAAGTGTTATCACAAATGGTTCATATACCAAACTATCTCTGATATTAATATCATAGACAGTTCGTATAACAAACCGTCTCTGATATGTGACTTATCACAGACAATTCATATAACAAACTATCTCTAATATGTACATTATCACAAACGGTTCCTATAACACGTCACTGATCTGTGGCGTATCCCCTAGGATTTCGATCTCACCCATCCATTCTCTCCACATCGAACGGCAGGCACCGGTTCCACCCACCGCTCGGCCCTTATTAATTACTCCCCTTCTCCCTTTCCACCGGCAGTCATGCATGAGTTCATCCACTAGCTTCCTGCATCCTCCAGATCCCCTCGATGACACCGACTACTACTGTAAGCTAGCTCCTCGCCTCCTGTTGTGACACCAAGGTGCACTGCTGCTCCTAGCTAGTGCATCCACTCCTAGCTCGTTCGTCGATGACACTGACTACCCCCGTAAGCTAGCACCTCCATTGTGACACCACAGTCGACTGCATAACACACTCTTGTCGTAAGTGTCGTAAGAGTGTCTTATGCAGTCTCACTGTCATGACACAAAGGTGACGCTACCACCGCCTCTCTATTACCGTTGATATCCGGCTGCCATCCGATGCCCTCCCCTCTCTTCCTTGATGACAGGCGTCAAGGACATCGCGTGCTGCATCCAGTTTCTACTGTCTACTAGGATATCTACTTCTTATATATTCTTGCCGTGTTAAAGAGCTGGGTTTATTATCTTGTTATGCTGTAATGGTGGATTCTAATCTTAATGGAAATGAAATGTGCTATTGTGTTTGCCACTGTATTTGCTTGTTTTCAAAGGGCATTGGTAACATTATTTCTTGAGGCTAGCCAAAAAACAAAAAAAATTTAGGTATAGAATGAACTATCACAGATGGTTTGTACTATAAACTGTCTATGAAGGACTATCACAGATGGTTCTATATACCAACCGTTTGTGATACTCGCCAATCACAGACGATTGGTAACTAGAACCGTCTGTGATGTGTGAGTATCACAGACGGTTTTTGTTTCATGTTGTCTGTAATAGTTTTATTCATAGACTGTTCTAGTTACAAACCGTCTATGTTCTTTTTATCACAGACGGCTCACAAACTGTCTGTGATAACCTCTTATTATCACTGACATATAAATATAGGCGGTTCAGAAAACCGTCTGTGATGACAATTCCAAACCGTCTATAGTGATCCTTTTTGTATTAGTGTTTCATTGTTGTTTATTAGTTGAAAGCTGTCCTATTTGATTAAATTAATTAATGTAGGAACATGTACGACCAAATTTATAGTACAGGGATTTTATAAACATATCATATACTGATAAATTAATGTACATGGACATAGGGAGTAGTAGGATTTAAATGAATATTCTTCCGTTCAAAAAAGGATCTAAATGAACATTTATGTTAGATGAGGTGGCATTGCCCTTGATGTACGGGCCGGTTCCTTTACTGCAAAATCTGAAATAGTTCATTGTTGGTTTAGATAAGGTGAGTGAACTAATTACCCTCCATGCAACTAATAATACTACTTATACATATGTTCCAAATTCTGAACAAAGATTCTGAGAAATAGTAAGATATACCGTATCTGTCTGCTCCTACAAGATAACTCCGTCATGGCATCCAAGACTTCTACAACTCAAGTCCAGCAAGCTAGCTAGCTACTCTTCTATGTTCAGTCAGCCAGCACCTCAACAAATCCTCATAATTGGAGTCCTTTCATGACCAAATCAAATACTATCCTTCAAATTTCCAATTCTAATTAAACGAGCCAACTCCCACATATTTCCAATCCAGTATAAATAAAATGAAGTTATATACTAGCAAATGAACACAAACTAGGTTATATCTGTGATCTAAAAAAAACTAGGTCCTATCTGGTACTGGAGATCGAGTTAGCCACAACCATATAATACGTGCATGAGATAAAGTTGATATATATTGCAAATAATTCATTTGATATGGAAGATTTGTCTGTTGGAGGGTTCTAGAAAGATGGTAGCAACATACTGGAGCGCACACGATCGAGGAAAGGGGTAAGCAAAAAATGGAATAGATTTATAGAGGGTTTATATAACTACATCTTGAAAAGGCACAAATCATACACATCCACCTATAGCCTATGGAACTTAATCCCAACTCTCACCAAAATATCGAGTCCGGCCGGATAATTCGGATGCCTACTACGATGATGACCACAGCATATGCATGCAGACATGCGCGCAGTCGTTATAAGAAAGTACGGTTATGTAACAAATTATGTTTTTTGGGACGCAGTTATGTACCAATTGGCAGTATAGAATTAGACCGTCCGCAGAAGAATTCCAAGAGATGCTAGCTACATGCATGCGCCGTGTAAATGCACTTGTATATTGCAGGTTATTTACGCACGAGAACAAAACACAACCGACTTCGGCTGGATCAGTGTGAATAGACAGCCAGTGGCAACTTTGTGCAGGCGTGTGAAAATCTCTTGTCATAACTCGTAAGTACAGGTACCAACTAGCAGATGCATGTATCTGGCTGTTCGGTGAAAGATTGTGGTTGATAGTTTTTTACTATGACTGATGGTTTTTGTTTGTGTTTTTCGATACGACAACGGATAATGAAGATATTGATATAGACAGCACACACGATTTTAAACTCAGAAAGCTGTTTGAAGAATCTGTTTTAAAAAGTCAGTCTGTTTGTTTAAATTTTTCGAGAAAATAAAAACCAAATGACAAAAAAAAACATGGCCAAACATTAGTAGCAGGAGCATGGTAGCACATAAAATTATAAATAAATCATACTAGTACACTCATGAGTCATGCATACCCTGATAACTCTTGAAGTTTTGATTTGGTTATGGTCCAATGGGCTGTCATCGAGTTTTGCAGGTGCTGCCCGAATTGTGATGCACCGGTTCCGTCTCCAGTAGAAGATAGGCTAGCCGACAAAAATACGTCATACTCCCTATAGCTCAGCATGCCATCTTTATATTTACTAATTGGATATTCCTTTAGGAGCCTCCAGTTAATCCTAAAAAGTAAAAGTTTACCACATTAATTAAAGAAAAAGGCTATAAATTTCCAAATTAATGAAAAAAGAAAATATCCTGATCATCCAATTTCTTAAACATCTATAATCTATGGCTTGCATTGTACGCCCATATGACCATGCTACGTTTACCAAACATGATACAATGCAAATACCTCGGAAAGGCCATCCATGTATGTGTCGTCATGCTATGAAGCATATACGTACCTCAGGTATAATCGGAAAAAAAGTTTGTATGGAAGTGTAGAGCACGTGCACATGCTTAATACATACACTCAATTTGAATCCAGCTCGGATAAGGAACAATTCCTCCGATCTCTTTAACTAATGTATCCCCTACGGATTAGATCATCCAATGTTCCTAATTAAGGTGAGTTCTATTCAAATTCAAGAAGCTGAAGAAGTCCTAAACATAACCAAACAAGAAAAAAAAATCACGCCATGCATGCATGCACACATACGTTTAGATGCTGGAGCCCGAACGTGAACCAAACAAGAAAAAGGTCATGCTATCCACACCTACGGCCAGATGCATGCAAGCTATGCAACAATGCCTAGGCATGTGAAAAGAAAAACTACATCCTGGTGCGTGTACTAGCTAGCCTACATGGCTTTGATACAATCAAGGTAGATTATACTATTAATCTAAAAAGTTAGAATCTAATTTACATGTATGGCATATATAGCTGATCTAATATTAAGAATTGATACAAAATAGAATTTAGAGTGCACGTATTATTTTTGAAGTATAAATTTTATAAGAAATTCACATTTAATTTCTGAACACATAATTATAAATTCTAATATAAAACTATTTTCCAGTAAAATTGAATAAAAATATAATACATTCTGAACTAACTAATATTAAATCTGAAATAGGAGTCCCAAATTGAAGTTAATTTTTTAATAGATAAACTGGAATTCAAAATAAAAATTGGACAACGATGAAATTAAATCATAACTAAAAAAATTCAAGAGCAAATTATTTAAATTCAAACTTGGCATCCAAATGTTGTTATGTTTGGAATAAAATTAGTGAAATTTTAAATTATCTATCTATCAATATCTATACTTGAATCCAAAATATAATAAAGTCAGAAATAACTAATATTAAATCCAAAATTAAGAATTTGATACTGAAGTTAAATTTTAATAGATAAACTGGAATTTAGAATGAAATTTGGACAAGAATTAAAATTAAATCATAACTAAAATCAAATCCAGAGCAAATAGTTGAAATTCAAACTTGGCATCCAAATGTTGTTATGTTTGGAATAAAATAAGAGTAACAAAATTTAAATTCAAACTTGAAAACTTACAAATTTTAGTAAGAAAATCCATATATAATAACAAAGAATTATGAAAATTAATTATTTTTAGGTTGTTTGTACATATTTGTATTGAACTTTCCTATGTTGATAATGTAATAAATTCATAAATTAGGATTTCTAAACTACAAAAATATGATGTGCAAATATTTTTAAATCCTGAATTGTACTTACAAAGAAGTAATCTCAATTTTCAAAATTTAACGTTCTATTAACACATAGTACGTACTTAATTTTTGTACATTTTTCGCATTATTCTATTGCAAGCCCAGGTTTGATTCGTTCAAAACAAATAAAATTTGACCGTTCTTAATAATTTATCATGCTACTGTTATAGTTCAACACGTTATAACTTAAAACACATTGCCCGTGCAGATGCACGGGGTTATGACTAGTATGTTTAATGCCTCCAACACTACACATGCCCGATTCCGAAGAAAGTCACCAAGGGAATGGACTAGCTGGATGCATGATATCCTGTGCCTGCTTTTATTATGTGCGGCGGAGGACGCACTCATGCACACACCCTATACGCATGTCACAACTCATATACACGTGGGTGTATCTATTAGCACATATCTAACAAGCGGAGGCCTATACCTCACAGAGCGTGGAAAACACATGTTTTGACCACTAAATACACCTATGTATAAGTGTACTCTTCCTTCTTGGGACTTAGCCTAAGGGGATACGTAGGAAATCATTTGTTCAATCACTACCACGCAGAGGGTTATCACAGACGATTCTAAACCCTCATCACATATGATTTCTAAACTATTTAATTTATTACGTCTGTGATAACAGGCGATTATCACAAACGGCTTTGACCACGAAGCCGTCTGTGATATATCAGCCATCACAGACGGTTAGTTTTACCAACCGTCTATGATGGGCTACATATCACAGATAATTGGTGCACAGAACCGTCTGCAATAATAGGCATTCATAGATGGTTTATATCACAAAACCGTCTGTGATAGTTTGCTCTATATTTTTTTTTTATTTTTGGCTAGCCTTAGGAAATGCTAGACATGCCCTCTAAAAATAATATGTAGATAATAAATACAAGCAAATACATAAATACATAGATATATCACAGATACATATATATCATAGATAAATAAATTTACAAATTGATTATATATGAATTATCATAATGTTTTTACAATATATTTACAGATAAAGTTAGAAAATATTGTTTGTCATTAAAAATTTTATTCAACCTCGGCTATGTAAAACTCTCCTTTCGTGTCAATGACCTCCGTCATTAAGAAGGTGCCGAGCCGTCCTTGAATTTCAGAGAGTTCATTCATTTAGACTATATCTAAATGGATGTTGATGCCCTATCGCTAGGAAGAGTAAAGTCATACATACATACATACATACATACATACATACATACATACATACATACATACATACATACATACATACATACATATATTGATAAGTAAAAAATAATTATTATGAGATTGACAAACCACCTCTGGATTCTTGGCCCTACCACCCATGATTTCTTGCATATGTCAAACATAAAATCCACATATGTTACCCTGTAGCTATTGGTGGCACTGTAAAAATAGAATTGCATACATAGATGTGTCCAGCTTGAGAGGTATCATTACAAAGTATGATATAGAATTATTGTGTACTAGTGGGCACCAAAAATTGTGTCACATGTCGTAGTGTGGTGTTCCCTTCCACGTGTCTTCCTCTTTTGGCAATGTACGCGGTGAACGACCTACTTGATTCAAAAAATTTAGCCTCAACTATTGTAAACGAAGTGTACATAGAATTATTTATGGATGAAATAAGTTTACCTATCAATTAATTGTTAAAGTCTTGCTCGCTCTTGATTAGCGAATCAAGGTATATTACCTTGTTCCACTTTGGTACAATAACAATTAGAATCCATTGCCATTTACATATATATGCCACCATAGTTATTAAAACTAAGTTCGCATTGCATATAAAATACATATCAATGAGTATAGCAATGAGTGAAGCACTTACCCCTAGTTGTAGGGTACAAGTATGTACTCCTTATCATTATGAGCATACGGTCCTGTTGTTACGTAATCCTCGATGTAGGATACATTTTGGTTGATGCATTGCTCAAAGATCAAATGTGGGTCGATCAAACCGACCGATTCTTTTCTTCGTTTGGCTTCTAGCATCATGTGTCTATACATAAGTAAGGAGACATGTCATTTATTGGTATACATAAATATAGACCATAATTATACACATTTATAGTGTCCAACATCTTTTTTTGAAACTCAAAGGTGTCCAGCATCTTAAATGTGAGACGTAGAGGGCATCGAGGTTGAAGAGTTCAAACAAGCCATTGAAGCCCACCACAAAATAGCTAGGCTCGTGGAGAAAATGCCCTCCATGTACTTGATGGTGTAGCCCATAGGGTGTTGTATCCTTGTCTCATTGGTCTTTCCCATATACCATTCATGCAAACAAGTGGCACCCATTCAAGGCTGACTAAGAGCGTATCTAGGACCACATTTTTGAGGTGCCTTGCTTTTCTTCAATTTGGTCTTGCTGACACTCTGGTATGTGTCCTTCATGAGAGACAAATGGGTACGCTGTTGATCTATGCTCAGTGTGGCCTTCATGGGAGCCGATATGGCGGCCTGCTGATGTAGATTAGGTGCACGTGGTGACATCGAAGGGAGAGTCAGAGAGGCCACAAGCTGTAGATGGTCGTGTGGAGAGGCCAACTATTCATGCTGGGTAGATGCCGGCACGAAAGAGTCCAGGGCGTTGTTCATCTTGGGTCACTGGATGAATGTGTGGATGGCATCTCATAGTGTCATAATCTCGTCGTTTGGGGCCTTATCTAGTGGGATGGCCTTGAAAATGTCATGTACCATATCCAGCTGGACCTTTGTAAAATCGGTCCCTAGTTGGGCACCGTACACCAGCGTCCCTAGCAGGCATGGATACGCCATCCCCCATCCAGTCTCAATGGGAATGGAGCCAACAAGCCTGACTCTGAGGTTGCACAGTATGGGCTCCTACATAACGATACATGGTTAGTTAAGGCATCCAATAGGTCTATCTATGTAGTATTCTGGAGATGTACATTGCTTGGATATCATCGATAGGTAATTGGACATCGGTATACTTAGAAAGTGGCATAGATGTGCAGGTACTCCAAAGTTGAGGGGGACTGGCACCCAAAAATAGGGGTAGCTTGCAACTGGTTGAGGACTTGATTCAGTTTTTCCTCCAATGATGCTATCTATGCTCAAAATTCTACACGAATTTCCTCTTTCAACAGTTCCTCGTGCTCGGCCTTGAATCTCTTTCTACTCCTATATGCCTCAGAGTTGTATGGGAATCCCTGCCTTCAAGGTATATAAACCCAATACCTCGTGTGCAATCTAGGTACTCCTTATTTCCCAAGGCCGTGGATAGTATATCTCTCTCCTTGACTGCTACAAAAGAGCCTTGGGAAAATTCGATACTCAATGTTTGCTGCAAGAGGCTATCATGTTATTTTAGACCCTATGAAGTTATAGACTTATTAATAACTAGGTAGTTTGACATATCATACCAGGCGTTAGGATAATTCCTCGTCTGCTGGGTTATGAAAGAGATGGCATCCGAAGACATGGTTGATGACCTCGTTCTTAACCAGTTTTGGACACGCTCGTCTATGATCCTGGCAATTAGAGGGGAGGCCTCTGACCGAATTGCCTCCTCGTCCTCCCTTCTCTGGTGCAGGTTTTGTGTTTGGATAGCCTTGTATGCCACTTTGCTCCTGAAATTCAGCCATCATCTTCATCCGCACAAAATGCGTCCCATGTATTCGGTCCATCTACTCTACACATGTAACAAATTAGTGTTAAATTAGACCAATGCTCCTATAGCTAACTAGCCATTACACTTACACATAATTGTTATTCACCTTAAATTATCCATTTAAAGTAGCTAGCTACGTACTATTCATGAAGCAATTTATATATCAAGCACAAATATATTGAAGTAGAGTAGGAATAGTGAGACCCATTCTTAAATTGAAGCAAACTATCAAGCTTGATCTAAATATAGCTATCATCTCTCTTGATTATAATGCATATAGTTAGAAACAAATACAAACCTTAGATCACCAAGAACAAATAGATCTATAAGCACACTTGTACATCTGCAGTATGCTTTGACCAAATGCCCCAAAACCGACCACATTCAAACCCTAGCTCACTGCAGACAGACACTTCTGATCACAAATTGTCTGTGATACATAATCATCACAAACAGTTCAAATTAAAAACCGCCTGTGACGTACCCCATTATTACAGACGTTTTGTGGATGAAAGTGTCTATGAATTATCACAGATGGTTCAGATTAAAAATCATATGTAATATCTGTAATTATCGCAGACAGTTTTTAATTTGAATAGTCTGTGATAATTCATATACGGCTCATAACAAGAGACCGTTTGTAATAATTATGTATCATAGACGGTCATGCTTGTAAAACCGTTTATGATAATTACAACACTGACAGATTACATAGAATCATATGTGATAAAATGTTCAGTATAGTATTTTTTTTGTAATAGTGAATCCAAGGATGGAACTTAGAACCCGTGGGTTCAAACACCCAGTTCCTTCCTGTGCCTGATTTTGCGACAACAAAGATGGTGATCTCATTAGCAGGACAAGAGTGTTCTTTAGCACCACCGATCTCAGTAGCCATGGGCAATTTATTAATCTAGTGGAAGTCAAAACATGAATAAATGCTCTCACCCCCTTGATGATCAATGATTAGTGGAGGTATGCAGTACAATGTGTGACGTGAGGGAGTAGCTTTTCCACGCTTTATAGCAACACATCATCAGCGGCACCTTTCTATCAGTGGAAGCTCTTCAGTGTCCTCGAGTACCCTCATCATCAATCATCGCCAACACCGAGATCTCCCGTACACAGCATATCTGGGCTGGATCTCATCTGCCCAGCAAAGTTGCTTGCTTCGTTTAACTCTCTCTCTCTCTCTCTCTCTCTCTCTCTGTCTCTGTGTTTCTTTTTGCTTCTGTCTACTGTGTCCGGGCAGCTATGCCGCTTTTGGCTTTGCAGAGTGCAGAGTGAGCCCAATCCCAGGCATGCACCACCACTGTGACTGCAGTTGTTAGTTACACGCTCTGTGGTGCAGGCTGCTCTTATTCATGATCACAGATGGATCGGTAACAGCAAGTACATGTATGTGTGCAGCCCGCGTGCAGCTGTCAACTGCAGGGCACGAGCTGCAGCAGTGATCCCGCTGCTATCATTTCCATGATTCATTTGGTCCCCTCCCATATATCACCCAATCATTCATTCCTCGCATCGCAGATCGCTAGCTAGCTTGGTAAATAGCAGTTGCTACAATGCAGCAGTGATCCCGCTGCTATCATTTCCTTGATTGCTTTGGTCGCCTCACATATATTGTTAGAACTAAATCAATCAGCTCCGATAATCTATTCATCAAGAGAGAATACATACATTGCTCACTCATGGAACGACACACGCATACGAGTAGGGAGGGCAAATAAACACAGAAGTGACTTTTTTGTTTTTGACAACGCACGCCCTTTTCTTCTCTCTGTTCTATTCACTCACAACTCCTCCAAGTGCTTACAGAAGTACATGGCTTAAATAAGCCTCACATACGCACTAAGTCGACTAACAACTGGTACCTATTCTCACGCCACTATTTGGAATCTTTTCCACGATCCGCACAACTAGCACTCCAAGCACCATTCAAAAGACTCAACCACACCTCACGACCACAGCTGCTCGACCACGGCTTCTTGACCACGCACTGTCGACCACTTCACCGACCACAGTTTTGTCGACCACAGCACCTCAACTACATCTACGACCACGGTTTCCCTTTGACCACTTTATTGACCATGGCTTGTCGACCATAGTTCTTCGACCGCATCTCTAACCATACAAGTTTTCAAGCACCGACCATCGACTGTAGCTTACGACTACTGTGCTATGGCCATTGCACAGTTCGATTTATGACTATGACTACAGTTTAGTTCAACTTACGACCACCGCAGCTACGACTTACGACTACGTCTGCTGCGACCGGTCCTCGATTGCTACACGTACTCAAACACACGAGTACTCGACATGACTACATCGTACTCGAACACACCGAGCATGCGATACACGACTTACAACGTACTCAAACACACCGAGTACTCGACACACGACTACAACGTACTCGAACAAACCGAGTACTCAACATACGACCAAGCAGTACTCAAACACAGGGTACTTGACTATGACTATAGTACTCGAACACACCAAGTACGCACAACAACAAGATTAGTTTCAACAATCAACCCCTAATCTTGTTGTCTTATCCTTGATATGTTGACTCACGATGCTAATAACCCACATCGTCTTGCCGCACGTAGCAGCCTCCTCTTGCCACACTCAGCAGCATCTTGCCACACGTAGTAGCCTCCTTTTTTGCCACACCACTACTACAGAAAAGGTCATCATAGACGGTTCGAAAATGTCATCACAGACGGTTTTGTGAACCGTCTGTATTTATGGGTCAGTGATAATCGAAGTTATCACAGACGGTTTTCGAACCGTCTGTGATTATGAGATATCACAGACGGTTTTTCATTAAAAACCGTCTGTGATATCTCATAATCACAGACGGTTTTTACTTAAAAACCGTCTGTGATATTCGTTCCTCCTAAATCAAAATCTATTTCTGTTTATTGGCTAGCCTCAGGAAATGCTAGCCGTGCCCTCTGAAACAAGCAGATAATCACAGACAAAAAACATACAATTCACACATCTCATTTCCTTTCAGATACATTTCACAGACATAAAACATCCAATTGACATCGCACTTCATTTCACAAACATAAAGCATGCATCCATTTCGCAAATCAATTAATTGAATTGAAATGAAATATCCATTAACAAATGCACAGTTACAAAAGATCTACACTGCATTTGCACTTAGTGATAACACCAATAAGAAATCATGGTGCGCAGTGGAACCGTCCTCCTGGCTTTATGACTTGAGTCAGCAAAAAGTACGCTAACTCTCCTCGAATCCCTCCAAGATCAGACTGTTTCAATGCAGTTGACGGGATGTACGCAGCCTGTCGATAGAAAAATCAATGTGCGTATATATGTAACATGATAAGTATAAAGTAATTATGGGAAGAGTGACAAACCTTGCGATTGGTGAGCCTCGAGGAATCGAGGAGTAGTTCCATATGTTGGCAAACGTAGTATCCACATGTGTTGCCCGGCTGCTGCTGATGGCACTGAAAAAAATGGAATGTGTTAGTTCAAGAGGCATTAGTACCAACTGTTGCATAGGATTAATTAATGTGAAATAGCGAATACCTTAAAAACTCGAACATGTGTCAGCAGACCTTTGGCCCTGCGCTTCGAGTCACCTCCCATTTCAATGTACATCGCGAACGCCCCACGTAATTCAAAAAAGTTAACCTTAGTCATTCGGAAGGAAAGAAAGAGTACAATGTAGATATGTATGGGGAATATGTGCTTACCTATCGATTACTTGGCTGACAACTGTGAAGTCCATTTTATTCTTACTTAGGGAATCAAGGTAATATACCTTGTTCCATTTTGGTACAATTACTATTAAAATCCAATGAAAGTTCTGATGGAAGGGCATAAGTACATATTCCTTATTGCGGCAACCCAGCAGTCCTGATGCAATGTACCTCTCGACGAGGGGTGTATCCCGGTCGATGGTATCCTTGGCGACCAAGTGTGGGTCCAAGAAACCAGCTGATGAGTTGGATAATCTAGCTCTAGTCAGCATGTGTCTATATATATACACACGAAAGCAACAAATTAGATATGGCATTTATCGGTATGACATTAACGGAGACTGTGATTGTACACACTTACAGCGTCCAGCATCGAATAATTGAGACGTCAAGAGCGTTGAGCGTGAACAGACCGAATAAATCCTCAAAGGCGACCACGAACATACACTCTTGAAGACTGTGGTATAAATCATCCGACGTGAATTTGACAGTGATACTTGAAGTACGTTCTCCCTCTAGCTTATTGGACTGCTGCATATACCACGTGTGCAATTGCATGCATCTATATGGTAGCTTTTGGAGGTCTTTTTGCTCGAGCAACGGCTCGCCAAGCACGAATTTGCAGGCCAAAGGTAGGTACGGTATATCATCATTGGTCTTCTTTGCTTTGCCTTTGCTGGCCTTGCTGCCTCGGCTATAGGTCGACTTCACGGCAGTCGACTTTGAGGGTAGCAGCGGTGCAAGTTGCTCTGGCGAGAATAGGACCCGTGGAGATAGCACCGGTGCAGTATTCGGTGGTGGAACCGACTGGTCTTGTAATGGAGATAGCACCAATGCATGTTGCTCTGACGAGAGTATGACCCGTGGAGATAGCACCGGTGCAGTATCCAGTGGTGGAACCGACTGGTCTTGTAATGGAGATGGCAGCAGTGTATGTTGCTCTGGTCCTGCCACCGGTGAAGAAGCCTCCAGGGAGATGTCGCTTTTGGACCACTGGATGAATGTTCCAATGGCCTGTCCTAGAGTCACGATCTCGTCGTTGGGAGGCTTCGGTAGCGGGACCACCTCAAAATTGACATGCACACCATCCACATTAACTTTTGCGAAGCCTGGCGCTAAAGCTTGACCGTGCACCATGGCCCCGATACCAGACGAATATGCCTGGCCCCAAGCAGCGTACAAGGGAATAGAGCCATATCTCACTTGGAGCCTGCACTTCGTAGGCTCCTACATAACGATACAAAATTAGCTACTCGAATAGGCCTATCAATGGAGCAAGCATTCGAGAGGTAATAATTATTACCAGGATGTCGTCCACAGGAAATTTGGCCGGGGTTTGCGTCGGATTGGACGCGCAGCTACTCGGACAGTTGTGCGGGCTAGCTAGCACAGGAGCGGCGGTAGCGGCCTGCTGACTTTCTGTTTGTTTCCGCACCTCATCTCTGATTACACCAGCCAGCTCACCCATTAGCTCCTCTCTAAGAGATTCCTTGATCTCTTCTCGTAGCTGTGCGTCACGCTCGGTTTTGTTTCTCTTCATTCACCGATACATTCCGGAGTCATCTTGGAAACCATCTTTCCAAGGAACGTAAAGCCCAAGGCCTCTCGTACGACCCGGGTGCTCCTTGTTTCCCAGGGCCACGGAGAGCATATCATTCTCCCTTGTTCCCTGGAATGATCTCAGGGTAGATTCAAAACTCAGCTCTTCCTGCAAGAGCACGAAATGTCATTTCAATTCGTACGAAGTTGTGGAGTAATTACAAGCTACGTAGTTCTATCGATATCTTACCAGGCACTGGGACACTTGCTGGTCTGCAGGGTTTCGAAAGGAGACGTCCCCCGATGTCGTTGTAGATGACCTTGCTCTAATCCAATTTCGAGCGCGGTCATCCGGGATATTGGAAAACGATGGGGCGATGTCCTGTGCAGCTGCCAGGTCATCCTCCTTCCTCCACTGCGGGATTTTACCCGCATACCCAGCTGTGCCAAGTCTGTGGGGGTGTATGTTTTTTGCCTGGAGGGCCTTGTGCGCCGTACTTGTACTTTTGAAATCTTCGGACGTCTTCATCGCCTTGAACTCTTCCCATTGTGGTTCCAGGAATGGGTATTTATGAAAAGGCGTTTCGTCCATCTCCACGTATTTCCTGACAAGCGTGCTCTTGAAGTTCTTCCATGCTTTGCACGCCGCTAGGTAGGTTTGTCGTTGCACAACGTATAGGTGTTCTTCTGGGAACTCGAACGATGCCAAAATTTCGGTCCACAGCTCACGTTTCCGAGTTCTTCCACGAATTGTATGTGATCTCAATTCGTTCTCGTGCAACTATTCCGACCATGCTTCGGAATGCGTTTACCACTTTTTGAGGAAGGATAGAGACCCCAGATGTGTTTACCGCTGTGATGGTCTGTCGGCCCTCAGGCTTCTTCGATAGCCCTCTTCCTTGGCGTCTTGATGTTGGAGCGGACGCCTCCAGCGATGATGTTGAAGAATGCGCGGGTGACATGTTGCTCATTTTGTGGGTCTATTAGGATAAGATGAGAAAGTGCCATACCATAAGATAAGAAAATGCAATATCTATCTGTTTCGCTCAATATAGGCGATTACAATACATTTATATGTGTATATACATACATATACATCTTTATACCTACATATATACATATATAATGTAAAAGGCATGTATCAATTAAGACTAGCAACAAGCTCAAGTTTTAATTGATTAATTTGTGCTCTCAAATTGTAGGGTTGCACAAGATTAATCTTGGCCGTCCCGCTACTAAATCATATACTCTTCCTTGATTGGTTATGCCAAATAATGAATTCAGTATTTTGAGCTCTAGATACAAACTCTACAATCTCAAGATCAAGATATATTCAGCATGCATACAGTAAGCAACTAACAGTAAGCATATACATAACAGTAAGCAACTAACAGTAAGCATATACTAACAGCATCAAGCATCAACCCTAAACCCTAACTGTAAGCATGAAGCTCGGGGAGGGTTTTGATGACCTTAGGGTTTTGGTGACGGAGGAGGAGGCGGCGACGCAGGAGGAGGAGGAGGCGGCGGTGACGCAGGAGGAGGAGGCGGCGGCGACGGAAGAGGAGGAGGAGGCGGCGACGACAGAGGAGGAGGAGGCGGCGATGGAGGAGGAGGCGGCGGCCATGGAAGAGGAGGCGGCGGCGACGGAGGAGGAGGAGGCGACGGGCTCGGGGAGGCGACGACGGAGGAGGAGGCTGCGGCGACGTCTTCGTCCGGGGAGGCGACCGGCGAGGGCTCGGGGAGGCAACCGGCGAGGGCTCAGGGAGGCGGCGGCGACGACGGGCTCGGGATTTAGATCTAGATCGAATAACTGCAGTGCACACGGAAAACCCTAGCGATAGGGTATATATAGGGAGGTTATCACAGACGGTTCTGAACTTAGAACCGTCTGTGATACTAAGTTTAGAACCGTCTGTGATAAGCCTTTGCCGACTGTTGTTATTAAGACAACACCAATAACTACACAGCTGCATTCATATCAACCACCAAACAGCTGCATTCATATACAACACCAACCAGCTGTATTCACACAGTGTATTTCTTGATACATTTTGTCATTCTCAAATACATCACAGTGCAACATTGTTCTATACATAAATGCATACCAATTCACATGTACATCACACATATACATCACATATACATAAATGCCAATACACATATACATTTTCACATATACATTTTGTCACACATTTTCACATATACATCTAGGTACTCCCAATAAGGTAAGTCCCAAAATATTAATCTCTTCTTCCAGGTGTTCTTCTCATGAGCCCTCAATTTACGTCCCTTTCCGAGGACAACATCTAAATCCTTAACCATATCATAAACCTCGTGTCCCCTTAAATGCCTTGGAGCTGAACCGTCTTCCTTCTCTCCGTCAAATTGTTTCTTCATCTTGCGGTATGGGTGAGCCCTCCGAAGGAACCGACGGTGACGCATGTAGACGGTTTTGCGTGAGTGTCTCAGCCACACACTCTCGGTACCATCTAAACAGTGAGTACAAGCTTTGGCACCTTTTGTACTATGGCCCGATAGGTTACCAAGGGCAGGATAATCATTTATGGTGCAGAACAATAAGGAGCGCAGAGTGAAGTTCTCTCGTTTGTATGCATCCCATACCTATACCCCTTCGTTCCACAGTACTTTTAGATCTTCCACCAACGGTGCTAGGAACACATCGATATCATTCCTAGGTTGTTTTGGCCCTTGGATAAGTATCGACAGCAAAATGTACTTTCGCTTCATACACAACCAAGGAGGAAGGTTATAGATGCAGAGAGTCACGGGCCATGTGCTATGTCAGCTGCTCATGCTACTGAAAGGATTCATTCCATCTGTACTCAGTCCAAACCTTATATTCCTTGGTTCTGCACCGAACTCTGCAAAACTCCTATCGATGTTTCTCCACTGCGCGGAATCAGCAAGGTGTCTTAGCATTCCATCCTTCTTGCGCTCCTCCGAGTGCCAACGCAGCAGTTTTGCCTCCTTTGGATTTGCAAAAAACCTTTTCAAACGGGGAATTATAGAAAAATACCATGCCACCTTAGCAGGAGGTCCTTTCTTCGCCTCTGTTCCCTCGCCATCATCTGATTGATTATTACGTTTGTATCGGGATGCGTTGCACACCGGACATACATGCATGTTTGCATACTCTGTACGGTAGAGGATACAGTCGTTCGGGCATGCATGTATTCTTTCTACTTCCATTCCCAACGGACAAAGAACCTTCTTGGCTTTATACGTGGTTTTAGGCAACTCATTTCCCTCCGGAAGCATGTCCGCTAAAAGACCTAGCAGCGCCGTGAAACTCTTGTCGGACCAACCGTTGCTTGCCTTCAATTTCAACAGTTCAAGCACGGCCGACAACCTCGTGTACTTGCAGCCCGTGTACAAAGGTTTCTCCGAGTTCTCCATCAAGCCGCGGAATTTAACATACTCTCTCTCTCATCATAGTTCTCTTCTACATCGCGAAGCATCTGATCCAGATTATCATCGTGCAACCTATCCGAATCCGAACCACAATCGACATCAGCCGGCGGCATGTCATTCACTTCACCGGCGATGTCATCTGGCGGCATATCATTCACTTCACCGGCGATGTCATCCGGCGGCATATGATCATTCACTTCGCCATGACTGGTCCAACACGTATAATCCAATGGATACTCGCATCAAGTTATGTGATGTGAAATAATTCAAATACATATATGCATCACAATCAGTGATGCAATAGCCACATGTATAACTTGTGCAATTCTTGGTCAACACGTGTCACCATTGTGACTCCAACGATCATAAAATCTCTAAATATTGCATAATGATTTGCAACTATTGTCAACATTTGAGATGTGCAACAAATTAACTTTGTCTTATATGATTTGAGTCAATTCTAATATATTTTTTGATGTTTGACACAATAGATTGGTTGCATATACATTGGTGACAGAAAACATGGTACTCACAAGTCATAGCCACAGGAATTATACACCATAGCTTTGGTCTTTCAAAATCTGGCTAATGCAACAGACATATATGCCACATAAACTACAACTCACCACTACCAGGAAATGGATATTTCAAAACTATCAGCAAAATAGCAAAAACCGTCAGGTTTAATTTTCGTTGAGTGTAACTGTCACGCAAATCCCCTCAAGTCTAGCTGGTTAGGAAAATCAAATTTGTCTCACATTAACCATCAAGAAAATTATTCCTAGTGATTTTTGATATTTTGCTGATGGTTTTTGCCTGACCATAAAAGCATTTGGCTGACGGGTATTCACCGTAAAAATGAACCTAGCAATTTTTTTGCCCATCCATGAAAAGAATTTTGCTGATGGGTAATCACCGTCAACAAAAATGAACCAAACAGTTTTTCACCTATCAATAAAATTGTTTGGTTGATGTGCATATTACCATCAAGCAAATTAAACCTGACGGTTTTTGCCATCAGCAAAAAAGGTTTCTTCATTGTCCTTACCATCAAAAAGTTGACTTTGTGACTATCAGCAAGATTAAAACAATGAGAATTAATTCTTGCAGCCCAGATTTTAGCAATGCTTGCAGAAATTATCAATTAGTTGACCACATAAACACACATTAATATTTGATTGATATACATCCATGCATCATATAATCCACAATACACATCCATGCATCACTCGACAAACAAATAATAAGTTCAAGCTTTAATTAGCCTCAATTCAAACCCAATACCATCCATGAGGTTGACTTCCAAAAACACTTCTAATCCACCAAAAGACATTTAAAATCTAGTACTACATTACTACCATACATTACCTAAAGGTAAATCCATCCAAAAGATAGTTAAAAGTCTAGTACTACCACAATATACCTAAAGACCAATATCACATACAAAAGTCACATTAGTCCGTCCAAAGATCATTATCAAGACATTCATGTTTAGTTATTCAAAAGAACTGACAAGATATCATCAAAGTTCATGTGGACAATTAGTTGCATTCGTTGTAGTTGATGTCATTAGCATCATGGTCGTTGTTACCATCAATGTCACCATTGCAATTGTCACCATTGCAATTGTCACCATCATTGTCAGCATCATTGCCATCAATGGCGTTGTCTTTCGGTGGAGAGCCCACATGGGAGGAATCAGTCCCAGTCCCTGTTGCTAGGTGAATCGAGTGCGGCAACTTTAAGTTTAAAAAAACATGACTTATAATGCAAAGTTTCACTGATCACATCCTATATTAGCTATCCGACAATGTAACATGTAATGACCTTCTGATACTGCCGACGATCGAGTTGCCAATCTTACGAATATTATGAGAAAGGAGGCTAGATTCCTTGGAAATATTCAGCAAAAGAAAGGGGATGATCTTTATTGCTATAAACTAGTTATAAAGAGGCCTACAACAGGGATTTAACTAGCCCTAATATGTAATCTTCCCACTACTTAGAAGATATCAGTTGCCTTGACTTGTTCTCTAGATTCTCCTCTAGATTTGGGGTTGTTCTTCTATCTTCTCTCATCAACCTTTAAATACCATTGAAATGATGACAATTATCTATCTGAGGAGATGTCTTGTAGAATCAATGCGTCTGATTGGAGGGGTGGTTACTATCAAAGAGAGATATCTGATGATAACTAATCTTCGATTATTGTCGATGGGAGATAATCATTGAAACAATTGCATGAAAGTTGTTGTCAAAGATACAAGGCTAAAACATCGTGTTGTTTGGGATGGATAAAGCACATATCTTATCCATTGCATGGGAAGAGTCCCCTAGAAGCGGGCCTTCATACCAGTTGACAAACACTCTAAGTGGTCTACTGGTCGGGCAAAGTGCATAATAGTCCTCTGACCAGGGTTTTTGGGGAATAGATTTAGAAAGCTTATGACCATAGGGATCTTAGGGCCTTAATTAAGTATTAAAGTTGTATTTAATAGACATTTTAATTGTCATCAGCCAGCCCAGACTTTAAGTGAATTTATAACCTGAATTTTTTAATTAAATTTCAATTCATAAAATACTCTTTTAATAATAAGAGTAAAGAGGCATTTTTCATTCACTTCATGTTGAGAAAAATAACTAGGAAAACTGAAAGGATTTATGTCCGTTGGACTTCAGATCAAGCAACTATTGCTTTGCAGTTGGAAAAACCATTATAAAAACCTAGCGCGGTACCTGTTAGCTTTGCATCTTCCAAACATTTCATCTTCTTTGATTTCTTTTACCCCTTCGTCTTTGTGTCATTCAACTGTAGTCTCGAATCCTTCCAATCCTCGTCTAGATTTTCAACCACTATAGCCAAAATGTCAGATTTGATCACTGATTGGCCGGTGTCTAAGCTTGGATCAAAGAAACTGAATGCCATGGAAGAGGCGGGGATTATCCTAGATAAGATTTTAGTCCCTTGGAGGTTTGCGATTGGGGAAAACTTTTTGAGCAGAAGCGACGGCAAAATCCTAATCTTCTGGACATACGTAGAATATGGATTTAGGCTGCTGAGGCATCCTTTCCTATCAAAGGTCTTGGAGTTCTATGGGATTGAGTTAGTAAATTTGGCCCCTAACTCAATCGCCAACCTCAGCATTTTCATCCATCTTTGTGAAGCATATTTGGGGATTCCGGTGAACTTGGAGCTCCTCAGATAGTACTACAAGATGACAGGAAGATCTGGGAAAGCGGTGACATCACTCAGGAGCTGTTCTCTGTGGCTCCATGATGGGAAGTCAAGAGAGTACATTGTAATATTCTCCAAGTCCTCATGGTCATCATAGAAGAAGTTTTGGTTCTATATAATGCTCATTAAAGAAGACAGTGTCTCCTTCGTGGGTTGGATCATAGTTGAGCACCCAAGGTGGAGGTTTTTCCTAAAGGAGGGAAAGATAGAGTGATGGATCGATGTCATCATCTATCTCAAGGACAAGGGGCTGACTTCATGGCACGTGATAAGGGATTTCTCCATGCGCTGAATCAGTCCCCTGAAGTCACATGATCATATTATGCTATGGTATGAGGGCACAAAGGATTCGACCAGGGACTCCTTGGAAGGTAAGCATCGAGAATTTTAACCAGTTAAACTTTTTTCTTTTCATTTGGTTGTATTTTTCTGACCTTAAGACTTTCCTTCTGTTTTGATTTTGTAGCCCTATCTCCTTCCAAAGTGAGGGGGAGAATAAAGATGATCTACAAGGGAGATCTTGAGCAGAGGTACCCTCTGCGGAGGATAAGATCAAAAGACTTAAGGTAATAGACTAAATCTTTTCATCTGGATTTCCTTTTTTTGTTCAATGTATCATAACATTCTTTGAAATGTGCAGATGATCAGGTCAGAGGGTGATGAGCCAGCTGAGAGCTCGGAGGACGCTGCTCTGAGTCTAAAGAAGCAACGTAGTGTGAAGAAGTCATGTAGAGCATCAGGATCACATAGTGCTCCTTCGACCACTCCTCTAACTGCTCCTCCGGTTGCTCCTCCGACTGCACAAGTCCTTTAGTAGCAGTAAAGATCCCCTGAACAGCAGGCTTTTACAATTACTTTAAGAGTTTTTCTTACAAGCCTACCCCTTCTCTTATATGGATAACAGAGAAATTGCACTGATGGGAGTATGTTTCTTGGCTGAAGGATTTTGCTGTCGAACTCATCTCGGTTAATGACAAGCCAGAGGAAAAGGAAGGGCTACTGATTGGGAATACCACAACTACAGAACCATCAGATTTGTCGGTCGTGGGCTCCGAAATGGTCACTACCAGCCAGACTAAAGACCTGGTGGCCACCCCCAAGACTTTGACTACATCAGTGGAGACAATAGCTCTAGTGGTCAAAGCAATTCAACCTTTCGAGCAAGCGATTGGAGAAGCTACCTTCGATCGTCTCAGGGAGGAGCTAACTAAGGATGAGCACATCTAGTTGGGAGACTCAAAGGGTCTGACCAGCCCTACCAGTGTTACACTGGTGAAGTCGTTCAACAAGAAGAAGAGGAAGGCGAGCACTCTGGACTATACTCCAAGGCATTTCAACTTCAAAACAAAAAAGACTGGATATGTGCTAGTTGTAAGAATTACATAAATCCATACATTTTGATTTCTTGGCATTTTGAAGTCCCTACTTCTTTATTCTTTTTCTCTTTGCTTTGTAGCACCTCCACTACTCTGATTAGTTTTGATCTGGGCACTCCTAGTGAAGAGGTAGCTATGGAGGGAGTGCTCACAGCATCCCCCAGCCAATGAGGGAATCAATAGAGGCTGCTACGACCAAGTAACCTTTGGTGGCTTTGACACCATCAAAGGATGCCAAACTGGAGATGAAGTAGAAAAAAGGTGGTCGAAGAGGAGGAAGTAGACATGCTTCCTCCATTCTTTGGAGGACATGAGGTGGAAAGTTCCTCCCTAATCAAGAGGCCACCACATTCGAGATATATCCCTAACTAGGCCCGGATCTTGAACAATCAAAGACTTGAGAAGCTTTGGTGGAGGAAGGTCTCGGACTTAGAGCTGAAGACTGGTCCTAAAACACTCTACTCTTTGTATGCTAGTAAAGCAGTCTTGGTAAGTCTTCAAGATCACTTAAGACATATTTTTGATCTTTTCTAAGTTTCTTTTTCTCCTCTTTTCTTTTTAGCACATGGTGGAGGGAGTCGCTCAGGTTGGAGAGATGACAGATGATTGTTAGCCCTGGAAAAAAAAGGGCTACTCTCCACAAAAAAGCCGATGAATGGTAATGATCTTTCTTCTTGTTACATTATAGTTGTAAAGGTTTTTTGCTTATCTATTCTCATATCTCTATAGGTCGATAAGCACTATAAAGGTGCTTAAGGATACTCTCAAGAAGGAGAGGGTTTTGTTTAGGTCTACTTTGACTGAGAACGAAAAGCTTCTAAAGACCCTCGAGGAGAAGAGCCTGCGACTAAGAAGTAAGTTTCTTCTTAACATTTCTTTTATTGCTTCATAATTATTGCTTTTTCTCACTTCTTTATTTTTCATGGTCGACAAAATCATAAGCTTATGAAAAAGACACTAAGGCAAAGGGCACCGTCATCCTAAAGCTTGAAGACATGTGCAAATCTAAGGACTAGTCGATTGCAGACTGGTTGACCAAGTTCAAGGATAGCATCCTTCAACACAAAGAAGCCATTGAAGCTTATGAGAAGAACCAAGGTAACTGATTGTTGGATCCGACCAGTCTTACTTTGTTTGTAATATGTCTTGATTAACTTTAAGCTCTCGTACAGAGCAAGCTTTGAAAGTTCAAGAACTGAAAAAAGCTCTTGGTTCTGAGGAGGAGAAGAGGAAAGAGTTTGAAGGGGCTCTTCAAGACAAGATTCTCCTCTTCAACAGCATGCTTACTGAGATGGGCTCAGAAGCACTTGCCCCCTCCTCCTCGGAGGTGATCGAGAAGGTAAGTTGTCTTGGTTGATAGCTCAGAAACCTTTGAGATCTGCTAGCTACCTCTAGGAGTAACCACAATTGGACCATGAGAGACGCTATCACTAATGGAGTTAGCTCTGAATTAGCAAATCTTAAAGCTTCCAATCCTTCTCTCAACCTTCAAGAACTCGGAGTGGAATTCAACTGCTCGGAGGAAGAAGCTGCCAAGTTTTTTGAAGAGGTGAAGTCCTTCGGGAACTAAATGGCAGAGGACATGAAGATCAGGTCTCCATCAGACAACTGCCATTTGGATGGTTCCAATGAGTAGTTAGTTAGTTAGAATGTATATGAAATGTTCTATGTAAAGACTTACCTTTATCAATAAAGTTTATGTCATTTCTTCAAATTTGTGAAGAGTACTTGTATCTTTCCTTGCCCTCAACTGCTTGTTTAGTAGTAGAACTTACTAAGAAACAGTAGACCAAGTAAAAGATGTAGTTTATTCCGATCGGTGGACTAAGTTTATCAATGCATTCAGATTATGTCATACAAAGGATTGAGTAGTTATTAGGTAATCATTTTGGACAGAGCCACTGAAAGATTTCAACTAGTTTTATGTGCCTTTTCCATAATCGAGATATACTGTAGTCCAAATCTCGAGCAGAAAATACTATGAAATAAACTTGTTGATATTATGAATTGATAAGAAACTATGCAAAGATGTATGCAAAAAGTTAAGTGTTTTTATTTGTAGTTGCTATTTGAATTGGTCGTAAGGTAGCTGAGGACAAAAGGCGTTAGCAAAACTTTCTGAAACATATTCACTCTCAAGTTTTGACTGGCAGCAAAGATCATGGAAAAAATGTCATCACTAGAAAACTCCTTCCAGTGGGTGTGACTATGTGCAGAGAGGAGATATTTCAACTAGGAGATTTTCTGTGTCTCGACCAGGTTAAACAAGACAAGAATAGAACATAAAAGTAAGAAATAAAGCCTCCTCACCCTTGAGCTATTTAATGACTATGTTAGATGTCTATTTTTATGTTTACTTGTTTTCTTATGAGGAAAGAGTGCAGATTATCTTTATGAGGAAAGAAAGCAGATTATCTTAGAATCATCACTGTGAACGTTATGATAACAATCCACATGGCATTTAACTAGAATGTTAAAGCTAATAAAGTAAAAAAAAACATCCCTTAGAAGGGGTTTAGAGAAATACAGATATTTCTCTGAGTAGTTTAGACAACAATGATAGTGTGTGACCAAACATGGGATAATGAAGTACAGATAAATATACTCATCGAAAAAAGAAAGAATAACAATGTAACTTTATTAAGACATGAATAAAGAAGTACATTACACATAGAACTTATGCATTTGATCAATGTTCCAAGAATTAGAAATAACACATCCATCTGATATGGCTAGTCATATCGAGCTTGGTCTAGTGACTTAGACCATAATGTACAGACATTCCCAGATAGGCCAAAGTTTATTGTGATTTGCCTGGCTCTAAATTTTCATGAGAACCATATCTCCTATAGTTAGGCTACGAGGCTGTACTTTATGACTATGGTACCTTCGTATGACTTGTTGGTAAACTATCAATTGATTAGAGCTGCATTCCTTCATTCTTCAAGGAAGTTAATGTCATCTATCTATCGATCTTCTTGATCATTATTATTATAACGATCTGTTCGAGTAGAGCCAATCTTTAATTCCGGAGGAAGCATGGCTTATGCACCGTAAACTAGAAAGAATGGTGTCTCATCGGTCACATGACTGGTCGTGGTCCAAATAGCCCATAATACAAAAGAAAGTTCTTGCGCCCAAGCTCCTAACTATTGTATTAACTAATCAAACAATTGGTGTTTGATTATTGTATTATTATATAATTGGGTCTTTCTACTGCCCCATTACTCTGTGGATGAGCCATTGAGGTGTAACATACCTTGATACCTAGATCTTCGTAGAATTCCTAAAAAAATTTTGCTCAAAAATTGGGTACTATTGTCTATGATTATACGACTAGCAACACCAAATCATGTAATCACATTTTTTATTATGAATTTCTTGCTGGCTTCAGTTGTTATTTTAACAACTAGCTTAGCTTCGATCTATTTTGTGAATATATCAATCATTACAAAAAGGAATTCAAAACCCTTGGGTGTTCTTGGGAAAGGTCCTAGAATATCTAAACTCTAGGTTGCAAAAAGCCAAGAAAGTGGTTTATTTTGTAGAGCTTGTGTAGGTGGATGTACTTGTTGGCTATGGAACTGATATTGTACACACTTTAACATAAGTTCGTTTGCATCATTGAGGGCAGTTGGCCAATAATATCTTTGTCAGAAGGCTTTACCGACCAGTATTCTATAAAAATAATGTTTTCCATAGACTCCTCTATGTATTCCGGATAGTAAATATAAACCATCATTTTGAGATATACATCTCATCAACACTTCGTGAGCTCCTCATTTGTAGATGGTACATTCAATCAGAGTGTATGATTTGGCCTTTCGAGCTATATGATCAGCCTTTACATCATCTTCAAGAAGTATGTCATACCGAAGATATTCGTAGATTGATGTCATCCAATTATTATTGGGGTTGATTTGAGCGACCTCTACTGGAGCGTGTTTAGAATGCTCGACTATTGAGGGTTTGTCAAGTTGCTCGATAAATACTCCGGGTGGGATGGGTGATCTTGAGGAAGCCATGTGTGCCAATTGATCTGCTAGGAAGTTTTCCTTTGTAGGAATATGTTGAACCTTGAAACCAAAGAAATGTTTTCTAGTTAATTTCCTTACGTTTGCAAGATAAGATGATATCATGGTACTTAAGTATTTATACTCTTTCTCTAGTTGATTCGCTACTAGTTGAAAATCGTTTTTCACTAGTAATCTACAAAACCCGAGCACTTAGGCTGCTCAGAGCCCTGCTAGTAAACCTTTGTACTCTACCACATTGTTTTGTAGTGGAAAAGTTTAACTAGATGGCATATTTTGTGCTTTCCCTAGTAAGACAAATCAGGACTACCCTAGCCCCCAAGCCCTTTATCGCCAAGGACCCGTCGAAGTAAATAGTCTATTAGTTATGGTTTTTGTACTCAATCCATTGTATAAGTTTAGGGTTTGTCCACTCGGCAATGAATTTAGCTAAATCCTAGGTCTTAATGGCTGTTCGTTAAATAAAATGGAGATCAAACTTCTCAAGTTCGATTACCCATTTTGCTATCCATCCTAATGATTCCCTGTTTTAGAGAACTTGACCTAGAGGATACATGGTCGAAACAACAATTTTGTGGGTCTTGAAAATAATGCATTAGCTTTCTTGAAGTCATAAGGAGGGCATATCATAACTTTTGTATTTCTGTATATCTTTATTTTGGTCCGTGTAAGACTTTGCTTATGTAATATACTGGTCATTGGATATTATCACGTTCAACGACTAGTACTACACTGATTGCTTGTGGTGTAGTAGCCAAGTACAAGATCAAAGATTCTTTCAGTTTTGGAGAGACTAAAACCGAGGTACTTGTCAAATATTGCTTGACTTTTTCAAAAGCATCATTGGCTTCTTTAGTCCACTCGAAACTTTCATGTTTTCAAATAAGTTTATAGAAAGACAATCATTTTTCTCTCAACTGTGCTATGAAACGACTTAGCATTGCCATACAGCCGGTCAATTTTTGTACTTTTTTCTTTGTGGTCGAGGATGTATCTGCTCAATGGACGCTATCTTCTCTAGATTTACTTCTATTCCTCTAATCAAAACTAGGAAACTAAGAAGCTTTCTGGAGAAAACTCCGAATACACACTTCTCTATATTTAAATTAAAGTTATGTCTTCTTAAGTTAGGGAATGTTTCTTGCAAGTCGGAGATATGATTTCTGATATTGATGCTTTTTTACAACCAAGTCATCAACATAACCTTCTAAGTTCCTACCAATTTGTAGACTAAAGGTTTTTGCATTAACCTTTGAAAAGTGGACCCAACAATTTTGAGACCAAACGACATTTTCACATAGCAGAAAGCTCCGCATGGCTTGATGAAGGAAGCTTTCTCTTCATCTTCTTTACTCATACTAATCTAGTGATGCCTGGTATATACATCTAAAAAGCTTAATAACTCACTACTAGAAGTAGAGTCAATAAGCTGATCAATGCATGAAGGGGGAAAATCATCCTTCGGACAAGTTGATCAATGTGTGGAAGGGAAGTCATCCGTTGGACAAACTTTATTAAGATCTATGAAATCTACACACATTTGCCATTTTTTGTTACTTTTCTAACCATTACAAGGTTGGCAGGCCACTTTGAGTGGTCGACTTCATGAATAAACCCAACCTTGATGAGTTTGTTCACCTCTGATTGGATTACTTCCTTCCTATCAAGTGCAAAATGCCGCAATTTTTGTTTGACCGATTTCTTGTCAGGCCGAAGTGCTAGCATGTACTCGATCACCTTCCTAGAGACTCCAAGCCTATCGGATGTCTCCAAGCATATCGACCAGTTCGAGAGATTTACGATCACAGGTGTAAGCTATTTTTCTATCTCCTCAAATCAATGACTCATTTTGGTCCAGACATTTTGAGACTTTGATAACCATGATGTGTGGCTATCAGAAATTTGGCTAAAATTGGTCGGCTAAGTATTCCATTGTATGCAGTTTCAAAATCTACTACATCAAACGAGATTCTTTTCGTGCGAAAGTTAGGGACACTTGCTCTATCGGTTTGGCCGAAGTTCCCGGGACATGCTGCGCTACACATCTGCGCGGCTTATCTGCGCATCCCCTTCCTCCGTCGTCCCCCGGTCAGGTCCCCCCATCGCCCCTGCCTGCCTCTTATCACACGCAGAGCAACAGTGCAGCTACCGCCCTCGCGCTCGCTGTTCACTCCATCTCTTCATCATCTCTCACACCGAGAGCTCCCCTCCCTTCCTCTCCCTACCTCCCTCCTGCACCAAGGTACAGAGGAACAAGAAAGCAGCAGAAGCAAACCGACTAGCCGTCGCATTCGGCCGGTGGCTGATCTGAACTTGCACCGCCGTCTGTATCACTTCTCGCCTCTGGCCGGGAGCCTGTGCATCTCCCACTTGTCCCTCCCTCCCAGCCAGCCCAGAGATGTGAGTGCACCCAGCTCGACCATTCTCCTCCAATCAAGTTGATGCTTTCGATCGGTTCTTGGTTGTGTGCAACACTGATGCTGATGCATGTGCCTCTCCGTGGTTGTAGGTCCGACGGCAACGAGTTTGCCGAGCTGCTGTGGGAGAACGGGCAGCCGGTGGTACACGGGCGGAGGAAGCACCCGCAGACCGCCTTCCCGCCTTTCGGCTATGGTGGCACCAGCAGCAGCAGGGCCCAAGAGAAGCACCCCGGTGACGATGCCGCGGCGGCGTTCACCAAGACTGGCGGCGTCTTTGGCGGCATGGGCATGGCGCCGTCAGTTCATGACTTCGATACCGGCTTAGACGCCACCCACGACAACAGGGACGACGACACCGTCCCCTGGATCCATTACCCCATCATCGACGACAACACCACCCCTGCTCTATCAGCCGACTACTGCTCGGATTTCTTCTCAGAGCTCCAAGAGGCGGCGGCCAACCTCGACTCTCTGCCACCACTTAATCACAACGCCACCAACAACAGAGGTACTCCGGTTGCCACCACCAGCAGAGAACCCTCCAAATCGGTTCCCGCCACCCGGACTTCCGAGCCACAGGCAGAGCTTGCTGCTACCAAGCAGCCTCGGCCGAGCGGCAGCGGCGAGGGCGTGATGAACTTCTCGCTCTTCTCGAGGCCGGCTGCACTGGCAAGGGCAAGCCTGCAGAGCGCGCAGAGGCCGCAAGGCACCGACAAGGCGTCCAATGTCACCGCAAGCAACCGCATGGAGTCGACGGTTGTCCAGGCGGCAAGCGGACCAAGGAGTGCCCCTGTGTTCACCGATCAGAGGACGGTGTCGCCACAGCCAAAAGAGATGCGGTTTTCATCCACAGCTCCTCCGACGGAAACGGTTGGTAACCCGCAGCAAGAGATGGCTCGTGACAAAGTTGGCCACAATATGATCGTGCACAACGATGAGGCAAGAAAGGCCCCAGTGGCGACGTCGTCGGTGTGCTCCGGCAATGATGCTGGGAACGATGAGCCCTGGCGCCAGCAGAAGCGGAAGAGCCAGGCAGAGTGTTCAGCGAGTCAAGATGAAGAAGTAAACGACATATGAGTTGCAGTGTATAGGAGATGACCATACCTTATATGGTACTTATGGTGGAATTGGTTTCCTGCAGGATCTTGATGATGAGTCCGGCGCATTGAGAAGATCTGGCACCAGAAGCACGAAACGCAGCCGCACCGCCCATGTCCACAATTTGTCAGAACGGGTAAGTAGGACCAGGGTTATGATAACCGGTTGCAAAATTTTACCGGGGCAGGGGGTAACGCTGATAGAACCGATTATGGTTAATTTCGGTGGTTTTCGGCCCAAAAAGTTTAAATGAAATTTGAATTTCTAATTAAAATCGGCGGAAAAACAAAAGTTGGAGTAAGCCTGTGCAAATCGTATTAAATCGGTGTAAATTAAGTTGAATGGGAAAATTTTGAGACCGGTTTGTACTGGTTACCAATAGAACCGATTTTTCTGAAAATCGGCTGGTTATCATGACCCTGAGCAGGACGCATCCCAATGTGTTGATCATCGTATGATCCTTCCCTTCAATCTCGTGCTGCAATTGTATTGATTGTATTGTAATGCAACAAACCTGCAGAGGAGAAGGGACAGGATCAATGAAAAAATGCGTGCTCTGCAAGAGCTCATTCCCAACTGCAACAAGGTACAGCTAAGCCATTCTATCATCTTACTTCCTCTGGAATGTCTTTATATCAAGGACATTAGGTGGCATCAGGCATATTATCTTTTGTAGATTGACAAAGCCTCGATGTTGGATGAAGCTATAGAGTACCTCAAAACCCTTCAGTTTCAAGTTCAGGTACACTGAAACTGCCTCATGCCAAATGTAGCATGATTCTGTCTGGTAAATCTATATATAGATGCATTGAGATGGTACGGTTCTCTTGACACAGATGATGTCCATGGGAACTGGGCTATGCATTCCTCCGATGCTGCTACTGCCAGCCATGCAGCAGATGCAAATTCCTCCAATGGCTCATTTCCCTCATCTCGGCATGGGATTGGGGTACGGGATGGGTGTCTTCGACATGAACAGCACCGGAACGATCCCGATTCCGCCCATGCCTGGTGCCCACTTTCCTTGCCCAATTATCCCAGGTGCGGCACCACAAGGTCTTGGAATCCCTGGCACGAACACCGTGCCAATGTTTGGAGTACCTAGGCAAGCAATTTCTCCGTCGGCATCTAGTGTACCACCATTTGCATCTTTGACCAGCCTTCCTGTTAGGCCAAACCTGCCCCCTCAAGTTTCAGGCGCCATGGCTAACATGGTGCAGAAGCAACAGCAAGGCACAGCGAATCAACAGCAGCAGTCTCTAAACAAGGAAGCTACACAGGAAGCAAACACAGGTGATCATTATGCAGGGTACCCACTGTAATCCTTGACGGAGTGCAGTTTCGCTTGAGTAGTTTTTTGCTTTCTCTGAAGCCTTCCTGGACCTATGTATCTTACTTTGTTATAATATCAGATGCATGCAGAAAAATGGTTCTGTGACTCTTCGTGGGAACAGGCTAGGTGCCCTGCTGTAACTATATAATGCCTCTCGTGCAAATAGTGAACTTACATGATTTAGAGTTGTTTAGGCCCATGAGTCAGTCAGGTTTAGTCAAATTATTTGCAGCGCAAAAATGAAATGAACACACTTAGAAGAACTTTCTTCTGAAAATATGAACTTGGAGCCAAATGATCACTACCCTGAAAGTTGTGGCAATAGCAAAAATTTAGTTGAATACAATCGGAACATTAGGGAACACATCTGAAGCAATTACTCGATTGTATACACAACTAAGCATATTTATCACGTAAATGATGTGTGTAGATTGTAGTCAATACAATATTCGCCTAGTTTGCCAAAAGATACAATCAGTATGCTGTTGGATCAGATATTCTTTCTTTAAAAAGTATGTTGTTCGGTTATAAGGACACATGCTACTGCAGGACACGCAAAAAGCTCAATCATGAGCATATTTTACCTGTGCTTGATCATATGTATGCATCAGCATGTTGACTTCAATTGTTGGCTTACTTTGTTAGTCCACCAGGAAACAAACATTAAATTATTAGTGACAATGTTATTGTTATACTATACTAGGCAATACAAAAATAAGTTCAGGAGCCAACATGTAGCTAGGGCTGTAAATAAACCGAGTTCGAGTGAGCCTAGTTTCCCAAGCTCAAGATCGGTACAAGCTCGAACCAAGCTCGAGCAAGTCTGAGTTAGGGTCCGAGCCTGGAGCTCGGCTCGAGCTCGGCTCAAATAAACTCGATAACAGTTAAAATAATATAATATGCAAAATTTTCATAATAAGAAAAACTTGAGCTCAAGTTCGGCTCAAGAGAGCCCGATAACAGTAAAAAATAATTTAACATATACTAATTTTCAACAATAGAAAAGCTCGAGCTCGAGTCGAGTAAGCTCGGTGAGTTAGTATGTATGTGGGCTATAAAAAAGCTCGAGACTCATGAGCTATTTGAGCTTGGCTCGTTGAAGCTCGCGAACTCAAGATCAAGCTCGAGCTCGGCTCGAGCAACTTTCGAGTCTCGAACTTTTTTTACAGCCCTACATGTAGCCAGGCATAATGCAGGAATGCAAAGATGGGGCTCAATTTTACATGAAATATTGTACGTGAATGGACAGTCGTTGTTAGAATTAGTAATCTTGTTTTCAGTCTAGAAGTCAAAGTCATGTTTGAGTCGGAAGTCATGGTCGTAATAGAGGCGGAAGTCAAAGTCGTGTTCAAGTCATCGTGGTCGTGCTCATGGTCGTGTACGAGTATGAGTCAATACATCAAGTCCGTATCAGAGTTGTAGGAGTAGTAGTCGTAGTCGAGTCCGCCCCAAAGTCATAGAGCAAGATATAAAAGGTAGAGCCATGTAACAAGAGAAGGCAAACCAAAGAGATCGGTGTGATCGAAAGAGAGGCAAAGGAAAACAGAGAGCGATTAGGGTGATCGTAGCGATCAGTGTGATCGAGAGAAAGAAATAAAGAAGAGAAGAGTGGTTTGGCTCTAGAAAATCTATCGAGTAATCGAGTTCACAGATGTGGTCGTAAACGAAGTTACAACCATGGCAACGAACGGAGGTGTCCGCAGGTATTGAAGATGTGGTCGTAAAGGAGTTATGACCACGGTCGTGAAGCATAAGCTGTGGTCGCAACGGTTATGACAACGACAATCGATAAAGCCTTCAGCGTGGTCGATAGCATCACTGCATGGTTGTAATCGAGTTACGACTATGGTGATCAAGCCTACTACGTAGTTGAAGGAAGTGCAGCGCAATGGCGGTGAATGTGGTCATAACTTCAGCTGAAGTTATGACTATGTGGTCAGAGTAACGAGACGTGATCGGAGAGGTCACAACGTGGTCGTAACAACTGTCAGGGTGGTCGAAGAACCAATAGAGTGGTCGTAACGACTTAGGAGGTGGTCGTAGCGACAACAGCGTGGTCATATGACTCTGGAGAGTGGTAAGACTGCAATAAGTGGTATCAGAGCTAGTTGACTTTGGTTTTGAAGATCATGGGCGACAAGGCGAAGGCTCAGGGTGGGCTAATCTCCCTCCAGTACCCTCTCGTAACGACCGACTATTACCCAGTGTTAGCAATGAAGATGAAGGCAAACATGCACGCCCAAGGAGTCTGGGGTGCAGTCGATCCGAAGGGGAAGGACAAGGAGGTGGATGACAAGGTGAATCAGGCAGCTTTGGCCATCATCTACCAGGCGGTGCCAGATACGATGATGCATCAGCTCATCGGCAAGGAGACAGCACGGGAGGCATGGGAGACGCTTCAGACGATGCATGAGGGAGTTGATTATGTTAAGGAGGTGCGTCTCCAGAATTTGTGGAGCGAGTTCAAGAACCTAAAGATGGGAAAGATCCAATCGATGGACGAGTTCGCCGGCAAGCTGAGTTCATTGTATAATCAAATTAACTCTCTTGAAGACAAGATGGAGGAATCTGTGGTGGTGAAGAAGTACCTGCGTGTGCTTTCAGAGAAGTACATACCTGTTGTCACAACACTTATGTGCTCCCCCGATCTGGACAACAAAAGGATAGAGATCACCAGCTCTCTCAAGGCGCATGAGGAGTTGCTGAAGGGGTTTCAGTCACGTAACAAATAGGAATCTTATAACGAGCAGGCGTTGCTAATAAAGGAAGATTTGAGAGACAGTCGTGGCTCATCAAACAACCGTGGGAGGTGGCGCAGTCGAGGTAGCCAGAGTGGCCGAGGTGGCAGGGGTAGCTATGGAGACAAGGCTGGGCAAGGCGGTAGTGAGAGATCTCATGATAAGTCACATGTCAAGTGCTTTGAATGTGGCAAATACCGGCACTATGCGTTAGGATGTCACAGCCATATAAAGTACTTCAACTGTAACGAGTTTAGGTACTATGCTTCGGATTGCAAAAGCAAGAAGGACAGGGAGGTGAACCTCACCAAAAATGAAGAAGATGATAAATTGCTAGTACTTCTCTCCTCATATGCTGAAAAGGAGCCGGCCATGGTGATACTGAATGAGGAGAATGTAGTTCCAAAACTACGCACGAAGGAAGGTAGCCACGATCACACGGATTAATGGTACTTGGATAATGGAGCAAGCAACTACATGATGGGAGATCGCTCTATGTTTCACAAGCTCGACGAGAAGATTTGGGGCAAGGTCAAGTTTGGCGATGACTCTACGGTGGAGATAAAAGGTAAAGGGACTATGATGCTGCAATGCAAGAATGGAGATAAGAAGTTATTGACAGGGATTTATTATATACCAAGTCTGTGCAACAACATACTTAGTCTTGGACAGATGACAGAAAGAGGGTGCAGGGTGATGCTGCAGGATGAGTTCTTGCGTGTGTACGACAAGAACATAGATTTGTTGATGAAGATGAAGAGATCTCCAAATCGGTTGTACAAGATTTCTTTGAAAACTTGTAAATCGGTTTGTGTGAAGAGTGGACTGGAGGAGCCAGAAGATGGTGAAATTCAGAGATGCGCAGTCGATGCAAAGGGAGGCAAAGGCTTTGAGGGTGGTGAACCCCACGCTAATGTAGCAAGCGGTGGCTTGGGCGCACAAAGTAGCAAGACCCAAACGCAACACGCAGTAATTAAATACAGGCATGCAAGCTTGCATAGAGAAGGTCCAGGGTGAGGCAGCATTAGCTCAGGTGGCTGGCATAGGCCATATGTAGGAGGCATAGGAGTGCATGCAATTGGTGCAGGTCGAGCACACGCAATGCAAAAGGAGATCAAGGCGAGGACGTACACGAGGTGTTAGAATGTTCCAGGCCAAAGCGGGATTCGCGGGAGCAGTGTTAGTGGGATGTGCGAATGCACAGACCAGAGGTGATGTGATCTCAACCAAGATATGTGCAGAAGAAAGATGGGAGGCGCAGGTAACGACAAGGTGGATGTGGGAGCAGGTGCTCCAGCCCAAAAGGCATGCAAGGAAGAAGCAAAAGCAAGAGACAAAATCAGCGTGATCAAGATGGAAAAACAAGATTAAGGATGTGATTGTTAGAATTAGTAATCTTATTTTCAGTCTAGAAGTCAAAGTCATGTTTGAGTTGGAAGTCATGTTCGTAACAGAGTCAGAAGTCAAAGTCATGTTCGAGTTGTTGTGGTCGTGCTCGTGGTCGTGTACAAGTAGGAGGCAATCTAGCGAGTCTATCTTGGAGTCATAGGAGTAGTAATCATAGTCGAGTCTGCCTCGAAGTCATAGAGCAAGGTATAAAAGGCAGAGCCATGTAACAAGAGAAGGCAAGCCAAAGCGATCGGTGTGATCTAAAGAGAGACAAAGGAAAACAGAGAGAACAATCAGGGTGATCGTAGCGATCGGTGTGATGGAGAGAAAGAAATAAAGAAGAGAATAGTGGTTTGGCTCTGGAAAATCTATCGAGTACATCGAGTTCACAGACGTGGTCGTAAACGGAGTTACAACCACGGCGATGAACGGAGGTGTCCACAAGTGCTGAAGACGTGGTCGTAAAGGAATTACGACCACGGTCGTGGAGCAGAAGTTGTGGTCGTAAGGGTTACGACAATGGCAGTCGATAAAACCTTCAGCGTGGTCGACAGCATCACTGCATGGTCGTAATCGAGTTACGACTACGGTGATCGAGCCTACTACGTGGTCGAAGGAAGTGCAGCGCAGTGGCGGTGAACGTAGTCAAAGGAAGTGCAGCGCAGTGGCGGTGAACATGGTCGTAACTTCAGCTGAAGTTATGACTACGTGGTCGGAGCAGCAAGACGTGATCGGAGTGATCACAACGTGGTCATAACGACTGTCAGGGTGGTTGAAGAACTAACAGAGTAGTCGTAATGACTCAAAAAATGGTCGTAGCGACAGCAGCGTGGTCATACGGCTCCGAGGAGTAGTCGTAAGACTTCAATAGTCATAAACAATTTTTGCCGGCGAGGAGCTAGCACTCATCTCGTTGTAGTTGTGCTACTAGTTTGATAGGCTAGTGTTTATCTAGACACTAGTCGAACGATAGATTGACGCCTAGCAATAGGTAGGCTAGATGGCCACCGAGACGGACTAAATCAGCAAGATGGGCAAGACAGAAGGCCGTCGCCGAGCGCCTAGACGGATTAGGCCGTCGCCTAGAGGAACAGTGTGACGGGCTACTGGTTCTCTTGCCCTGGCCTTTGAATCGTATGTCTTTCGTTGCCCAGGAACATCGCTGTACAGTAACCTGTGTAAGAGGATAAGCCAGATGAGGTAACTAGCATTACTGTCTCACTTAATGGAGGAACAGGATTGCCTTCCCCCTATTTTATTCCTGATATGACGTAGCTTTGAAGACTGGTCTGGACAGGCATCTGATAGATTCATGCATCTATGCATGTGGAGAAAGCACAAGCAAAGTCCCTCCAATAACTCGAGTCTTATCATGAATTTTCCGGCCTACGTGTTGTCAGTTTTCAGGCCGGGTGGGTTACTGGAAGAGGTGCAAACGGGTTGGATTCGGACGGATATTATTGTTATCATATCTTAACCTATATTTTTTTCTCCGGATTCGGTACCAATCGGATTCGGTGCCGGATCGGTCGGGATTAACCCGTTTGTAAGGAATGCATGCAGTACAGCAAATGGAGTAGGAGGACGTACTGTCAAGAACTTGATGTTACTACTTAATAGCTGATGTGGAAGATTTTATTTTACCATTGCAAAAGAAAATGAAACGTCAAATAGTAGCACTAACATAAAATCAAACTTGAAAACGTATCGGATTCGGACGGATATTGCTGTTACCATATCCTAACCCATATTTTTTCTCCGGATTCGGTACCAATCGGATTCGGTACCGGATCGGTCGGGATTAACCCGACCCGTTTGCACCCCTAGTTACTGGTACTTTCGCCAAACAAACAAAGAAACGATTTTATTATCATCTTTAAAGTAATTTATCGAGTATTCTTTAAAATAGTTTATAGTATTTAATTTGTTCATACGAGCGCTTATACTAGAATCAAAAACCTTTAGCCAGAGGTAAGCCATACCTCTAGATTCAAATCGTCCATTGATGGACCTTGCTCCCCTCAAATTTGAGGAAATGCTTTGCCTTGCAAGTTTTTTCACTTTCGCCAGCTTATCTTACGCTTCTCTTCTCAAATTTTCGTCTATTTGGGCCCCAATTGACACGCAAATGCCCGCATTTGGCCCTGTGCATGTGCATTGCCGGTCCTGGCCCCTCCTGCGGCCTAGGTGCTCGTGAGGGGAGGTGGCGCTGTCGAGGAGCACACGAGCCAGGTGGTGCGTCCAGAAGCCGCACGATGGGAGCTCGCGCTCTCCGGCGGGGTCACACGAGGAGACCTGGCGCGGAGCGGGACAGGGGGGCAGGCGATGTGGGGAGGGACCGGCCGCCGCGTGGGAGCTGCATGCATGAGCGCGCACGGGGGGCAACCCGATCGGGCATCGTCGCGTGGCGGGGGCGGCAACGTCGCGCGCCTAGCGGCCGCGCTAGCGTGGGTCACACGTCCGGCGGCCGCACGAGTGAGGGCATGCGGCCGCGCAGCGCGGCTCACATGCTCAGTCCGCGCCAGGGGGCTAATCCTGGGATTCCACGCCAACGGAAGCCAAATGCGGCATTTGCATGCCAACGGCGCCAAGAAGGCCGTCAGCTCTCTCTTTTCCTTTCATCCTCTCTTTTCCTATGGCCTATGTTTTACCTTTTGTGAATGCGTACAGTCAGCTTAGTTCCATCCCGAGTTAGCTTTAAGTCTCAGTCAGCGACTGTGTGTGCCCTGATCATCTACAGTATCGGCAAAATTACAGACAACGATATCTGAGAAAAGGAAACACTGATGTTCATATATTCAAGGACTGAAGTGGGTCCAGCGAAGAAAACCGTGCCGGTGAAAACATTTCATGTGGTGCTAGTTGGCCTTGAACATGCGCATGAATACATAGGATAAGAGATCTCTATTGTCTTTATTCTAGATATTATTCGAGCCAAACCCAGAGGTATACTGATTACTGTGATGGGCTCAACAATCACAATCATCTTACACAGTTTGTCGAATTGATAACCTGCTATTCAAGATTCTTCAAACTGAACCACAGAAATCGAAGCAAGCGCTGGGGTATTTAACCAACCCAGTTCAGGCTAAGCTGCATACCAATGTAAGTATATCGTTTCACAATATTTTCTCGAAACATGGAAATGGGCACTCATAAATTGCATGATACATCCTAAGCTCCCTGATCAACTCGGCTTCGGCTTCTGGCTTATTTTTCACTATTCATAAGTTTCATTTTTTTCTGAACTTTTGGCTTTTTGTTGAGCTTTTTTGCCGGTTCTTTTTTCCCCGTATTTGTTTGTATTATACGTAATGGGCTAACATATTTTTTTTATATATTTAAATTTTTTTAAATTTAATTATGCTAAATAAGCCTCTGTCAGCTACAGTGTTTTCAGCCATAAGCCATGAGGCTTTCAGCCGAACCGATCACCACCATATAATTCCATGTAAGTATATCGTTTCACAATATTTTCTCGAAACATGGAAATGGGCACTCAGAAATTGCATGATACATCCTAAGTTCGTTGGAAATTGTCCACAATTGCTGTTATTTGGATAGCTGAATCCACCCTCCAGCATGTCAATATGTCATTGCAGATATACAACTGGAACTCCTGTGTTTGACATTTGACTAGGACACCTGTTTTGACTTGAATTAACGTAATTATTTGTCTAAATGAATGTTATAATTGCATTTCAATAGAGATATATAATTAAAATCACTTTCAGCATAATATTTTTAAATTTCTTTATATTGTGTAATATTTAAAAACTATGTAGGAAGCTATGTTCTCTTCATCTGTGTTCACAAGTTGAACGCTAAACTCAGCTGGGTGTAGGATTTGCATCCAACTCTATATGACACCAGTAGAAATTTGTCGCTTCCAATCGAGAATAGTCTAGCAGTCAGGCAATTGATGGCAGTTTTCTATTCCTAGACTGTTTTAGAAACACTATTACTGCCTTATCCTAACTTTCAACAGAAGTACAGGGTGTTGTTATCTAGCCAGCTAATCTGATTAGGAGAAGCTCTGGCCCGCATCATTGTTTACAGGAACATTCTAATCTGTATTCATGATGCATTCATTAATAATTATAGAAAAAAGAACCTAGAAAAATCATGAATCGGTCTCAGGGTGACAAACTGTTAGCATTGACATCTTGTGATGAACCTTAGTTTATAAGGGTAAACACCGTCAGAAGGAAAGCCATGAGGCATTAACTTGGTAAGATGAGAGATTGACTATAGATGAAGGAGAAGAATTTTAAGAGGATACACTAGACTAATTCATTTTCTCTGCTTTCTTACTTGAGAATAATTATTACAATATGCCTCCTTATATAGAGAGCTCTACTAACAATTATACATTTAATCAATTTAAATAATATCTTTTCTAACTAAATATAATGCCAAATAACCCATCCTTATGTCAGAAAACTAATCAAATTATTTAGAAAATAAATAACTTGGCAGAAAAGAAACATTCCTCTTCGTAGGCCTACTGCTACAGTACCACATTACTGTTCATGTATACAAACAGTACATGTAAACAGTGATTTCAGCATGTGATACATCTATATAAGTAGTAGCTACACAGATAAACAATTTATATAAAGCTTAAAGAAGACTTAAACTTCCTCAAAATGTCAGCATCATGGAGGGAGAGCAGTTTTCTGACCAATCAAATCCATTTTTTAGATTAAAATCCATCAATGCTTCTCAGCAACTCTTCAGGTAGCAACAATGATCAGAACTCAGAAGTGCTAGCAATTAAAAAAAATGGTTACGTTATATAATAGTTTATGGAAGAATGAAGTTTGACCCTGCCACATCAGAAAGAAACATCATATAAGATAGTGATCTGTAAGCCTATCTCAAAAAGTTCAAATACCGTCTACAACTTTATGCGACCTTGTACTGTAGTAGTAAGTGTTCTTCAACATTTAGGATAAGCACAATATGAAAGGTGAACCACATGTTTTTGGGCTTCATTATACAGAACAAAAATAAATCCATAGACATCCTATTGGTAAGTCAAATATTAGTACAGTAAAAAAATGCCCTGGGAAAACTTCAATGATAAAGAGGAGCCATATGCTTCAATCAGTACATAGTCACTGAGCCACGAGGCAAAATGTTGCGGTTCCAAGAACAATAAAGATTAAAGAGACATCAAGAATCATGACACCTACCAGGAATATTTCTGCAAGGGAACTGCCCTTTTTTTTTTATAAGAGTATCGTCAGAAGGAACACAAAACATACTGACGGGGCAAAAGTTTTGAGTAGATCACACTATGTACAAGACACATTTAATAAGTGAACAAAGGAGCATCTAGATGGCCTTAAGTTTAATGTTTGACAAGTTATTGCTCAATGGTTCAACAACTTCATCAGATGATTCTTCATTGGCATGAGAAACTGGTTCCTCAACTTGCACATGAGGGATCTCGTCCTACAACTCTGCTTCCTGAATTCTTCCTCTATATCTTCTTCACTGTCCAATGACTGGAGTGGTACTGATTCTGCAAAAGAATCGGATCAGAATCTCAGAAAAAATATGAAGTACATATAAACATCCATTAATCCTGTTTATAAACTGAGGGAAACAAATTAATGTTGTTATTATTGACCAAAAGTCCTATATATAGAGAGTGCAGGACACATATCTAAACCAAAGACAATATGGCACTAATAAATCTAGATAACTACAAGAAGCAAGACTAGTTCGCACTAGCTACAAGTGAGAACATGATCATTTTGACAGAAATGATTACCAGTGAGGCTGAGAAACACAATGCATCTCTACCTTTTCTTTAGAGCTGGAGTGCATGAGGAACTCAAATGTGTCATGTATCATAAGATAAATGAACAGTTGCATGATTGACCAAGTTGCACAAATCACAACATTGAAACAATACCATCTCTAAGAAGAAATTAGTTTTCAGAACATAAAAAATCCAAATTAGGTTCAATAGCCATTCATAAGGGTTGGGCTTGGTGCAGACTTTTGAGTTCAGTTGGGACTTGGGATGGCCTGAGGTCAAGTTGTATTTTGGAACGTGGGCTGGATCAGGCTTGTGCTAGATTGAGTTTAGATTTGTCAGACATGGGCCAGCCTTGGCAAAACTTAGCTTAGATTGGTTGGTAATTAACAGTAAAGAAATTCTCAATATTACGCTCAATACAACGGATAACCCTTGTTCTAGTATATGACTCGGACTCTTATCAAAAACCGTATATTAATTTTTCCATAAATAAAAGAACATCACATGCAAATAACACTACCTTAAGTCTGTAAGATGAACTTCCTCAATTGGAAACTGGAAATTCCTAGTAAAAGAACAACATATGACAACTTACCTAAGGCAGCATCAATTTCTCTTTGTGCGGCAACAAGGTCATCAACCTCCTTTATGTGGATGTTAACCTCCTCTATGCTGACATTATGATCCTTCATTGCCTGAATAACGATTTGTATTGCCTCATAAACCTAGTAGATGTCCACATGTAAAGCGTTAATTGTTTATACAATATGTCCATGGTTTCTAATATGTCTACATAACTGATTAGAAATTATATCATTTATGTAAAAACATATACCTCAGTAGATTCAACCAAGGTTGTCATGGCACTCCGGCGAGTCACGGTGAGACCAAGGTGCCTGGACGCCTAATCGACTAGGCACTTAGACGTCTAGTCGACTAGGCGCTCGCCATGACGACAGTTAGACGATAATAGTTAGAGATAATAATAAATACAAGTAGTACCTTATACGTCCAAAAATTAAATAACCATGAAACATAAAGTACAAATTATCCAAATAACAAGATCCATAATAACAAATAGCATAGTTGCCTTAAAATTTCTTAACTTTCAGTCAATTTTCTTAGTCCTTAGATCTAAATCCAACCATCCAGATCATTCCCCTCATTCCATATAAACCTATTGTAACCCTTAGATCTAGATCCACCATACAAATCATTCCCCTCATTTCATATAAACCCATCCTGACCCTAACCTCACTCAACTCCCACCCTACCCAACTACCAGTCGCCACTGCCTGTAATACTGCTAAAATGTAAAGGGAAGTAAAGCGAGAAATGGAATAATCCAAGGGAGAATAAAGGAAAGAAAGTAGAGTTTTGCCGTCAGACCCATCGGCTTTTAGAAAGCCGAATAAAAGTATCGCTTGATGAATAAGTCCCTGTACTGTGGTCTTTGTGGGGTGGGCACATGGTTCTTGGACAGCATCTCTGTGTCAAGGACAGCATCTTGAGCTTTAGGACAGCTTTAGGACTAGCATCTTAGACTAGCTTTAGGACAGCTTTAGACTAGCATCTTAGACTAGCTTTAGGACAGCTTTTGACTAGCATCTAGGACTAGCATCTTAGCATATGCTTGGCTGGTTAGCAGCCTATAAATTTGTATCCCCAACCCCTCAGGTTGGCATGGCATTGTGTGAGAAATAACAAGCTAGAAAATTGCCCCATCCCCAAGTGTCATCCTCTCGATGAGAGTAAGGATCTTGCTATCACCAACAGCAAGACTCCAGCGAGTAACAAATGGTATCAGAGCCATACTATCCTGTAGCCTGAGCATCTCCTGCTCATCTCCTTCTCCGGCCTCGCAGCAGCCCCAGCCGGTAGCAGCAGCAGCTCCGGCTGTCCCCGCTCACTCCTCTCCGGAGACGGGCAGCAGCTCGTCAGAAGCAGCCCTCTCTCCACGCAACAGCCCCCCAGTAGCGCGTCATGTCCGCAGGGCAGTCTCAGCGCTCGGTCGCCTCGAGCACGCGGCGTCAGCAGACGGCCGAGCTCGCCGCGGCAGAGCAGCGCGAGCGAGCGGCGGCGGCGGAAAGGGCGTCAAGGCTGGCAGCGGCGGAGCTGGCAGCAGCCAGAGCGGAGGTGGAAGCGGCGGCGGCGGCAGATGCAGCGCGTGCGGCAGCAGCGGAGGTCAAGGTTCTGCGCGGTAGCAACAGCAGCTCCATCTCTGCTGATGACAGCGCCGACGCGGATCTTGAGCCGCTGGAGAGGGAGGCAGCGCGAGGGCGAGCGGCGCAGTGGGCAGCCGCGCACGCCCACGAGCGCGGCGGCAGCCCAGACAGGCGCGCACGCGCCGGTGACGCTCTTGGAGGAGGCGCGCACGGCGGCGGCGTACGGGTCGACGGAGAGCGCGGCCTTCACAGGCGACGCGGCTCTCCCTCCCCGGTTCGGTACCGTGGTCACCACGAGTACCAGGCTGTCGTCAGGGACGTCGGCCCCGGCGGCGGGTGGCCTGCCCTCACCAAGACCAACTACGTCGAGTGGGCTGCGGTGATGAGGGTGAAGCTCCAGGTGCGGCATATGTGGGATGCAGTCCGGTACGGCGACGTCGACTACGACCAGGATCGACGGGCGCTGGACGCTCTCATCGCTGCAGTCCCGCCCGAGATGCAGTTCTCGCTTACCAACAAGCGGACTGCCAAAGAGGCTTGGGACGCCATCGCTACAGCACGCATCGGCAGCGACCGCGCCCGCAAGTCTACATTGCAGGCACTACGCAAGGAGTGGGAGCATCTGGCCTTCAAGCCAGGTGAGGACGTTGATGACTTTGCTCTCCGTCTCAACACTCTGTTGCACAAGTTGGTGCAGTTCGGCGACGACACCTACGGCGAGGAGAGAGCTGTGGAAAAGCTCTTCCGCTGCGTCCCCGAGAAATACAAGCAGATGGCCCGCTCGATCGAGTCTCTGCTGGACCTCTCCACGATGACGATCGAGGAGGCGATGGGTCGCCTCAAGGTCGTTGACAACGATGAGCCACAGCGCCTCTCGGGACCCGTCACCATTGGCGGGAAGCTCCTCCTCACTCGGGAGCAGTGGGCTGCCGGCCAAGGTGACAGGAAGAAGGGGGAGCCTTCTTCCACGACAGGCGACCGCAAGCGTGGCAAGCACGGCAAGCCGCGCAAAGACGCCCAGGCAGGGGCGCGAGGACGTGCCGAGGGTGATGACCGTGGAGGCGCCCAGGGCGGCGCCGCTGGCAAGCAAAAGCCGGCACGAGACGACTCTTGCCACAACTGCGGCAAGCTTGGTCATTGGGCCAGGGATTGTCGACAGCCACGACGCGGCCAGGCCCACGTCGCGCAGGCGGAGGAGGAGGAGCAGCCGGCTCTGTTCATTGCTCATGCGAGCATCGAACTACCTCCAGCGGCACTGGCCGCAGTGGCTCTCCTCCACCTTGACGAGCCAAAAGCACACGCCCTCCTCGGCTACGGCTCCGGCAACGACAAGACTGACGGGTGGTGCCTCGACACTGGCGCCACCCATCACATGACCGGTCGACGGGAGTTCTTCGCCGAGTTTGACTCTAGCGTCCGAGGCTCCGTCAAGTTTGGGGACTCCTCCGGCGTGGAAATCAAGGGCGTCGGCTCCGTCATCTTCACCACCGTGTCTGGTGAGCACAGGCTGCTCACCGGCGTCTACTACATCCCCGATCTGCGGAACTCCATCATCAGCTTGGGACAGCTGGATGAGAACGGCTCGCGTGTCGAGATCGAGCACGGGGTGCTGCGGATTTGGGATCTTCGCCGCCGCCTTCTTGCCAAGGTAACCAGAGGCGCAAATCGACTCTACACTCTTCACGTGCAGGTGGCACAACCCCTCTGTCTCGCTGCTCGTCGGGACGACGAGGCGTGGCAGTGGCACGAGCGCTTTGGGCACCTTCACTTCGAGGCCCTGAAGCGGCTCAGTGCCACGGAAATGGTGCGAGGCCTGCCGTGCCTTGACCATGTGGAGCAGTTCTGCGACGTCTGCGTGTTGACGAAGCAGAGGCGACTCCCCTTTCCCCAGCGGGCGAGTTTCCGAGCCAAGGAGAGGCTCGAGCTCGTGCACGGGGACTTGTGTGGCCCGGTGACACCGGCCACACCGGGAGGACGACGCTACTTCCTGCTGCTCGTCGACGACCTCTCCCGCTACATGTGGGTGATGGTCCTCGGCAGTAAGGGAGAGGCTGCGGACGCCATCAGGCGCACGCAGGCTGCTGCGGAGGCGGAGTGCGGCTGCAAGCTGCGCACAGACAACGGCGGCGAATTCACGGCGGCTGAATTCGCGTCGTACTGCGCTGATGAGGGCATTCAGCGCCACTACTCCGCGCCGTACAGCCCGCAGCAAAACGGCGTCGTCGAGCGGCGCAACCAGACGGTTGTGGGGATGGCTCGGGCCCTCCTCAAGCAGAGGGGGATGCCGGCTGTCTTCTGGGGAGAGGCGGTGACGACGGCCGTCTACATCCTCAACCGCTCGCCTACCAAGGCGCTCGACGGCAGGACACCGTACGAGGCTTGGCATGGGCGCAAGCCGGCGGTCTCCCACTTGCGGGTCTTCGGCTCCCTCGCGTTCGCCAAGGAGCTTGGCCACATCGGTAAGCTCGACGACAGGAGCACTCCGGGAGTGTTCATCGGCTACGCGGAGGGCTCGAAGGCCTACCGCATCCTCGACCCTGTCACACAGCGCGTCCGCATCTCGCGTGACGTTGTGTTCGACGAAGGGCGAGGCTGGACGTGGGACAAGGCGGTGGACGACGGTTCGACTTCGACTCTCAGGGACTTTGTTGTCGACTACGTCCACTTCGAGAGAGCCGGGGGAGCTAGCAGCTCGTCTTCATCGAGCTCGTCCACCTCGACACCTTGCTCGCCACCAGCTCCGGCGAGTGCTCCACCACCTTCGGCACCGGCTACGCCCCACTCTTCACCACCAGCCACTCCACACTCTCCCGCACCGGCTCACCACTCTCCTGCACCGGCGGCCACACCACCGGGATCGGCCCCAACAGCTTCGGTCCACGACGAGCAGCGCATGGTGGAGTTCGCTACTCCGCTGTCTCACGACGAGGACCGCGTCGACGCCTACCACGACGACGAGCCTCTGCGCTACCGTACCATGGACAACATCCTCGGCAAGCTGCCCGTCCCTGGACTGGCGCAGCACGACTTCGAGGCGGAGCTGCACTTGGCGTGCGACGACGGCGAGCCCGCTCCTTCGCTGAGGCGGAGGGAGACGCGGCGTGGCGTGTCGCGATGAAGCAGGAGATGGACGCCGTCGAGCGGAACCGGACGTGGGAGCTGGCGGATCTTCCTGCCGGTCACCGCACGATCACCCTTAAGTGGGTGTTCAAGCTGAAGCGGGATGAAGCTCGCGCCATCGTCAAGCACAAGGCTCGCTTGGTGGCACGAGGCTTCGTGCAGCAGGAGGGGGTCGACTTCGATGACGCCTTCGCACCCGTCGCGCGGATGGAGTCCGTTCGTCTTCTCCTCGCACTTGCAGCCCAGGAGGATTGGCGCGTCCATCACATGGACGTCAAGTCCGCCTTCCTCAACGGCGACTTGAAGGAGGAGGCCTACGTCCATCAGCCGCCGGGATTCGTCATCCCCGGCAAGGAGGGCAAGGTTCTTCGCCTGCGCAAGGCCCTCTACGGCTTGCGGCAGGCACCACGAGCCTGAAACGCTAAGCTGGACTCCACCCTCAAGCAAATGGGGTTCCAGCAGAGCGCACACGAGGCTGTGGTCTACCGGCGGGGCAAAGGCGGCAATGCTCTGCTGCTGGGCGTCTACGTCGACGATCTGGTGATCACCGGCTCCAAGGAGGCCGAGGTCGAGGCGTTCAAGGCGGAGATGAAGACCGTCTTCCAGATGAGCGACTTGGGGCTCCTCTCCTTCTACCTGGGGATCGAGGTCCACCAGGACAGCTCCGGTATCTCCCTTCGTCAGACCGCCTACGCCAAGCGCACCGTCGAGCTGGGCGGCCTCACCGACTGCAACCCAGCCCACACTCCTATGGAGGAAAGGCTGAAGTTGAGCCGCGACAGCACGGCGGAGGAGGTGGACGCGATGCAGTACCGGCGCATCGTGGGCAGCCTTCGCTACCTCGTCCACACGCGTCCGGATTTGGCGTTCGCCGTCGGTTACGTCAGTCGGTTCATGCAGCGACCGACGACGGAGCATCAGCAGGCCGTGAAGAGGATCCTCCGCTACGTTGCGGGCACCTCCGACTACGGCTTGCACTACCCGAGGTGTCCCGGCGCGGCGCACTTCATCGGGTACAGCGACAGCGATCACGCAGGCGACATCGACACCAGCAAGAGCACAAGCGGGATTCTCTTCTTCCTCGGCAAGTGCCTCGTTAGCTGGCAGTCAGTCAAGCAGCAGGTGGTGGCCCTGTCCAGCTGTGAGGCCGAGTACATAGCAGCTTCCACCGCTTCGACTCAGGCGCTCTGGCTTGCTCGACTGCTTGGTGATCTCCTCGGCAGAGACACTGAAGCGGTGGCGCTCAGGGTGGACAGCAAGTCCGCTCTGGCTCTAGCAAAGAACCCCGTTTTCCAAGAACGGAGCAAGCACATCCGGGTGAAGTACCACTTCATCCGAGGCTGTTTGGATGAAGGCAGCATCAAGGCGAGCTACATCAACACCACGGATCAGCTTGCGGACCTGCTCACCAAGCTCTTGGGAGGGTCAAATTCCTCGAGCTCTGCTCTAGGATCGGGATGGTTCAACTTTCCCACAAGACGACGCACAAGACTTAGGGGGAGAATGATGAATAAGTCCCTGTATTGTGGTCTTTGTGGGGTGGGCACATGGTTCTTGGACAGCATCTCTGTGTCAAGGACAGCATCTTGAGCTTTAGGACAGCTTTAGGACTAGCATCTTAGACTAGCTTTAGGACAGCTTTAGACTAGCATCTTAGACTAGCTTTAGGACAGCTTTTGACTAGCATCTAGGACTAGCATCTTAGCATATGCTTGGCTGGTTAGCAGCCTATAAATTTGTATCCCCAACCCCTCAGGTTGGCATGGCATTGTGTGAGAAATAACAAGCTAGAAAATTGCCCCATCCCCAAGTGTCATCCTCTTGATGAGAGTAAGGATCTTGCTATCACCAACAGCAAGACTCCAGCGAGTAACAGCGCTCGCAGAGGTTCCCAGACCGTCCAGGGATGGTCAGTACCGTCTCGCATTTTGGGTTTTCTTCATCCGGCAGGAGGTTTCATTCTTACCTTTTCTGAATTACCTGCCGCAGTACAAAAGCCAACCGTACAAAGCCCACATGTGGACCAAAAGGTCCTTAAAGCCCTCAGACTTAAGAGGAAGTGAGATGATGAGAGAGGGGCAACCTGGTCATTACACTAAGCCAAGAGAGTCTCACGGCCATGCCCCATAAACAATGCCAGCAAGCCCACATGCTCTCACTCTGTTTCTGCATTTCCTTCTCCTCTCACAGCCAAGACAGAAGCATAAGCCCCAGTCCAAAGCCGAAGACCATCAATCACCTCCTCCTTCACCATTCTCGCTCCAGCCACCAAGACCCCAACTGAAGCCAAGAAAGAGAGCAAGGAGGAGACGGGCAAGAAGATAGGCGCCCCCATGGAGCTGGCGAAGGCCGTGTTGTGAGGACGACAACGGCGGAGCAAGGACGACAGTCGCGAAGATTCAGGACAACCACAACTGCCGAACCCACGCCAAGCCAACCATTGAGTACACCCACCTTCCTTCCACAACCCCATATCGCAGCACAATAGCACGCAATAGTAGATGAAGAGCACATAGAGAAAGGGGATGGGGGCAAACCGTCCTGGTAGTAGGGGGTGGCCGGCCGGCTGCAAGCCATGGCCAGCGAGCTCAACCCGTAGGGAGCGGCCAAAGCCAAGGGCAACGGCTGACGGTGATGGACGGTGGCGCAGGCGACCAAGCCTTGAGGGCGGCGGCGTGGCCGGAGGCCAAGGTCGGAGGCGTAGAGGCCATGGCCAGAGCCAAGGACAACCGCCGAAGGCCGTGCCGACCGAGCGGCGGTGCCCCGCGCCCCACCGCCGTGCGTGCATAGGGGAGGTGGCAGATCCCGTCCTGGTTGGCCAGATCCTAGGCGAAGAGCGAGGGGGGCGTTGTGGCCAGAAGCGAGGCAGCCGACGGCAGGGCAACAGCCGGATCTGGCCCCGGCCGGCCGAACTAGGAGGGGTCACCAGCGGTGCACTCCAGGCTGACGCGCCGAGGTCCCCGCTGCGCTGCGAAATGTCAGGAGAGAGAAAGGGAGTGAGGGAGAGCCAGGTGGGGGCGGCGGAGGAGCCGTCGGTGGCGAGCTCCGGGCCGGCAATGCCTGAGCCCAGCTGCACGTCGCTGCATCGCCTGGGAGTTGCCCGGGCTATTCGACCGAAGAAAATGAGGAGAGTGAGGGCTCGGGTGAAAAAAAAAAGGTAAATGGAAAAAAAAGAACGGAAAGAAAAGGAAAAGAAAAAAAGAAAAGAAAAGAAAATGAGAGAAAAAAGAAAAGAAAAAAAGGGGGTTTAGTACCTATGCGACGGGTCCTTAACCCCGTGCGTTTTATGCTTGAGTCGGGTTATGCGCGTAGAGTCATTGTTGCTCGCTTAAACACTAGTTTCGAGATGATGTATTGAGTCGGGTTGACGTTTATACAGATGGAGGTCCCGGATCGGAGCCGTCCACGCATCGTCCCCGAGACTAACTAGGCAAGTGCATGGTAAAACAGTGGATTGTGGTGAATGATTGATATTTTATATCTTCCGTCCCATGTTCTATAGTACTTATGATTACGTGCTAATCATACTTTGATGAGTGTTGCTTATGATTAAGTGCCAACAGTGAAAGCATGTTGCATCATGCATTGCACTCATACACAGATAACAGGACCTACTTCAGTAGGTACTCCACGGGAGTGGAGTTTGGATCCCTGTATAAAAGAGGACGGGGATTGAGTGGTTTATCGACAGGTGAACACTCCGTTATACCGGTATAAGCTACAGTTACAGACGCATTGCATCACATTGCACGAAAACAGAACAGAACAGTGATACAGTTACAGATACATTGCATTGCTTAAAAAATGATAACAGTAAAATAGTTATAGAGATAGTGATGAACAATTCACAGAAATGGGAAGTGATAACAGTAAAATAGTTACAGAGATAGTGATGAACAATTCACAGAAATGGGAAGTGATAACAGTAACATAGTTACAGAGATAGTGATGAACAGTTCGCAAAAATAAGAAGTGATAACAGTAACATAGTTACAGAGATAGTGATGAACAGTTCACATAAATGAGAAGCGATAACAGTAAAATAGATTCGGAGATAGTGTTGTACAGTTCACAAAAATGGGAATTATTAAAGTGGTGTGTTAACGCCACTGTTTTATTATGTGCTTGCTGAGTCTCTGGACTCACCCTTGCTTTGTTTATTTTTTTAGGTAACCGTTAAGGATGTCATGCACGGGCGGGAGTAGCACAGGAATAATTTCACGAACCAGCAACACTTCTTGTACCACCTTTTGTCAGAATATTTTTGACTCTACTAGTATGTTAGAGTAATCACTTATAATGACATGGTGTATCTGGTCGCTACTTGATGAATAAAGTAGAATTTGCTTAAAATGTTTAGTGGTTGTTCAAAATGGTATTACTATGCAATGATGGTAACACTCTAGACCCAAAGGATTGCGGGGTGTTACACCGCCCCCATCCCTCCCAGTGTGCCGCCTCCCACCACCAAAGTGCTCACCTTTGCTTGAGCTCCTTCCTCTGCCCAGCCAACGCCGCCTACCTCCTCCTCTCCTCTATCCCGCCCTCCAACGCCAAAGCACCAACGCCGCTTGCCTCCTTCTCCTCTACCTTGCCCTCCACCTCACCGCCTCCTTACTCGGTCCCGGCCTCCACCTCGCCGCCTCCTTCCTCTGCCCCGCTAGAGAGGGAAGCCGACAGCGGGAGCAGGCGAGAGATCTCAAGCACCCCCCCCCCCAAGGCGGCCGCCAGAAGCTACTGGGCAAACAGCCTCGGCGTCCCCCTCTGGGCGCTAGGACGACTTGGCGACGCCGTAACAACCTTGGATTCAACACTAGCAATTAGGCTTATAATTCCTTCAACCCTCTATAATAGTGATGTGCATCTGCTCCTGCTTTCTGAGAACATTTTGGACTGCCTCACATATCGATAAGCTGTCTGTTTGTCCCCAGACTTGAAGGATACCAACGCTCGTCCTTGAACTATCACTAAATCACAATTATTACAGAGCAACATAATTCTAGCATTTAGTGCAGCCTTCCCTAGTTCTTCATTTAATCTAGACCTCCCTGATGCTCCATTATCAACAATACCTGTGGTTAATTGGTTATGACGGAATTTCCAACCATGTGAACAAATTCATCTAGCATCAACCGTAGTAATATAACATCCTAGAATGAAATGTATAGATGCCAACCTCTTAAATCACAAATAAAACAAGAAGGCAAGCAGAAATATCACAAAGGATGCAGCAAGAGAGAATATGATAGCTGAAACTTGAGAATTTCCAAATATTTAGCAGTAAGGACTAGCCTTTCGAATATGGGAATCACAGAAGACACATCCTAACAAGTTTACAACATACAAATCACTATATGCATGGTTCGGTATTTTCTTGACATAGATTGATCATGTTTGGCAACTAGCAAGATTTAATTTTGCGTACGCGACTGCAATCCCAATGTACAACTGTCCTATCAATTGCTTTCGAAATGTGTAGCCTTTGGGTCTCTTCAATCTACAAACAGAAAACCTATATATACAAAGGCATCCTTCTACAACACACAAGTGTTACATGCAAATTGTAGATAGCAAGCTGAGAAGTAGACTAACATTCCCCATCGGTGATCGAGCACACCAAGCTGCTGCTGCAACTTCTCTTCTGCCCAAACTAAATGCGAGGTGTCGTAGTCAAGCTTCGAGACGGTGGGAGCTTGTGCAGCCACAAGTGGAAACTTGACACCCTGAAAGTGGCCACTCCATACTTATCAATTTCATTCCGATACCGGCCGGTATGGCCGGAACATACCATACCGGCACCTTAAACGGCACATGGCAGCCTCAATCCCATTCCGGCCTCTATACCGGCTAATACCGGGCCATTCCGTGCCATTCATTCCGGTACCAGCTACATATATAGGGTTGGCTGGATATGCTGCTCCTGACCTGCTTTGTCATCACATCATGTGTCCTGACCAGTTGTTTTATTATGACAAGATGCATTTGTCAGGGACCAGGTCATCTAGAACACATTAAAAAATTGTAATACCTGATGTTTTGATAATTTACGCTTAGTAGGTGTCTGAACAAGGTGATTGCATTGGGAATTTGTTGTATTTGTTGTTCTATCTATTCCGGTACCGGACATAATTAAAGTGACCCCTCATTTTATGCTATAGTTATGTATTTAAAGTGAGATTTTAAGTGAAATTATGTGTGTGTGTATAATTACCTATATATAATTATGAATAAATATATATTATTATATTAAAATTTTAAAATCCGAATGGCCCGGTGCCGGCGCATTCCATACCAAGAGGCAAACCGGAATAGCCTTCGGAATGGAATTGACAACTATAGGCCACTCAATTAAGTAACACACAGTAGGTCACTTGCTGCAACAGAACCACACATAATGAACAAACAGAGATTGCAAACCTCAACAGGGTCTTGCTTCCTGGCCAGAAGATACCATGCCTTCCCACACTGCGTGAAGTAACATAACGCGGCATGAGCATCCTCCCGTCCATCGAAGAAGCTACTGAATTTGCGAATAGTAACTACATGCGTCGACGTCCAATGGGAGTCACTCAACTGCCTAACAATGGCCGCAGCCCGTTCCTGCAATCGACTAGCAGGGCACCAAATTAGCAAACGAGCCCACTACTAACAAAGCTAAAAAAAGAAATTTTCATATACCTCAACCAACGATTTGAACACGAGGATGTCCTCCTGCACAATCGGCCACCTTGAGACGACAGCCATCTGGCTCACCGTCCTGACCAGCTGATACAGGCTCCCTGCGGTCGGATCCATTAGCGCGGATTTCAGCAGTATCTCCCCATCGGCACGCATCTCTTCCTGAAATGAAGAGAAATTGTGGTCCCTAGTTCGCTGTAACGACACCAATATAGAGTGAGGTTGTCGTGGAAACCGACCAGAACTTGCGGCAGGCAGAAGCGTCCGGGGCGGGCGAACCAAACACTCGTCACCTGCGGTTGCCGCCGCCGTCGTATCAGAATCAGAATAGGGAGCAAGCGAACTCGGGCAGGTGTGGGGGAGTGGAGGCGCTTACGACGTGGGCGGGGGCGGAGCAGAGGCGGAGGCGGCGGGCGACGCGGAAGAGGAGGTCCTTCCAGAAGAGGAGCTTGGGCTGGGGCCAGTCGCGGCGCTGCCCCGTGAAGGCCTTGAACCTGGCGCGGAGATCGGCGCCGTCGGGGTCGTCCCACCAGCCGGCGCCCACCTCCGCCTCCCACCCTTCTGCCCCGCCGCCCTCGCCGAAATCCATAAGCAGACGCGGGCGCCTCCGCGGCACACACGAGACGTCGTTGCGATGGTGGGCTCGCCGGGAAGCGGTACGTACTGTGGGGGTCTGTTTCATAGTGGGGAAGGCGAATTCACAACAATCCGCCTTATGAAAGAGAACACGGACCACCAAGAAAGGGAGGAGAAATTCAGTTGGGCCAGAATTTTGTTGTAAGCACGGCCCAAGTCGATCTCGTAACTATGGCGCAATTATTCATGGCCTGACTCTAAATACGGCCTACCCTGTTCTCAGGCCAGGCTTAGCATATTATAGCCGGTTGCAAAGCCCAGAACAGCCCAAGGCTAAGCTTTTCCTGGCTGACACTAGCTCACAACTCGGGGCAATTTGAGTAGAGCTGGACCATCTTAGGCTCCGATTTCAAACAGCTTTTGTCTTCTAGTTCTAAACCTTTCTTTCTCTTTTTTGCATTGTCTGCGGTGACATAATGATTTTATCTTTTTCATTTTATTTTTTAATTGAATGTCTTAACTAAAAAGTAATAATCGCTGTAGTACTACTTTATCTAAAAGTCAAAAGACAAAAAATCATCGGCCGCAGCTGAATTGGATGGAGCCTTATGCCGATGAGTGGAGTTGTATGCATAGGACTGGGAACTGGAACGCGTCAGGTTCAAATTCCCGTGTCCAATGTTTACCCACAAGTGGATGCGCCTCAGTGAAACCACTACCGAGGTCAGAGATTTACCTTGATTCTCTATTTCGAGATTCCTAAATGACGAACTCACGTGTAGACGTAACGTGCCTGTGCGGTACCGTAATGAAAAAAAAAAGACGGCACGCTTGAAAGTTCTTGAGACTTACAAAAAAAAAGCGACACGTCGTGCAAGCATCATCGATAAGGAGGCCACTAATTGCGGTTACGCGGATGCTGCAGTGGTGCGGCCTTGAGTTGTCGCTGTCGTCTCCGCCTACGGTTTTATATGGCCGACATCTTGTAGACGGCAATGAAGTGGCCACGGCCAGCCGTCTCATCTTTGTCCGGCTGACACCTGTTCAACAGTGAATGCCCAACTACTCGCTCATGTCTCTATGCTACTGTACCTAACGAAAATATGTAGCACTATCAAGTCTCTCGAGTCCGTGATGGGAATGTCGATTTACGTGAAAATTTGCTTGATTTTGTCAAGATTCGAGCTACACTATGTGCTCTTTTTTTCCCCCTGCACTTTTGGATTCTTGCATCCAAACGGGCCCTTAAAGAGTATGTTTGGTTCATATGACTAATTTTTGCAGGAAACTAATTAAACGATTCCTTCAAAACTCCCACACGGACCGAATTCCCACATGAACACGGAGGGCAAAGGCACATAGGATATGCTGTGAGTTTATGTTATAACTGATCCGTTTTTGTAGAGAGTTTGCAAGAGAATTTTAGTACGCAAGTATCCTTATCTAGATTAGCACCTTTATGACCTTTGCCGGACAAGCTGCACATGCAGATATGCATGCCGTTTCTATGGGCCGCCACACTGAAACAATTTGCTCGATCGATCCATATGATCATCAACCGGCACCCGACGTACTAGCTGATATGCCTTGTCCTTTACCCTAAATCTGACGACCTTTTCCTCACATGAATCTTTGGTCTTCTGATGACGACGGCTATTAGCATACTACATTACCAACTGTTTGTAGATTCCCACGTAGTACTGTAGCTAGCACACATATCACCGATCGGTCAGGTCGTGAGATGGCTTAATTAGTGATGTGATGATTGTTATTAAAATTTATTAGTGCAATTATTAACATCAAATAAGTTATCATTTGCCTTAAGGGCAATTTAGATATTTGCCAAATCATCTCAATCATAAACGAGAAATTCCAGTTAAATCAAACACCCTTCACTTTTAGTCGCTTCTACTTTTAGTCACTATTATTCTCAACCTAAAAACTCCAACCAAAAAGCGGAAGCTTCAGCTGGAAACGCCTCCTCGTCCTCTCATGAAGTAATAGTACATGCCTAGCTAACAGGACAGTACTGCCACCACTACCAACCAGGGATTACAATCTCGGAAAAGAAAAAATCGGACCCCTCCGAGATTTCCAATTTTCAAAAATTTCTAAAATTTCATAATTTTTCGAAAAAATCGAACACACAGTTTGAATCCAACAAATTCAAATAAGTTTAGAATAACAAAACTACAATAGCTTCCTAAAATCTTTCCAGGTCTAGCTAAACCAAACTACGTTCTAGCTCTTGTGCAAGGCATGATTTAATCCTCACACACTAAGAAAATCACCATCTTCCTTCCCCACTCATCGTCCGCACTTTCAGACAAAAAATCCAATTCGATTCACAGATTGGAATCATACATCCAGCGGGCAAGGTAGGCTCAAGAAATGGAAGTTGTGAGATGGAAAGAAAACCACGAAAAAAGAACTGAATACAGCTAATCAACTGATACCTCCTACTACAGCTGTGTCGTCGCCCAGAGCTTTGCTGGTGCTGCCTCCGCCCCCTCCCTTGCCACCGCCCCCTCCATTCTCGGCACCGCATCTCCCTCCTCCCTTGCCGCCACCGAATTCGCCTTCCATGGAGCTACCGTCGGTGGCTTTGCTGCTGGTGAAGGGATTAGAGAATAACCAAGCCGGTAGATTTGATGCTGGTTTGTGGATTTGCTGGTAGAATGAATCACGAAGAGGAAACCCTAGCCGTCGCTATTGCCTGCTTGTTTGTGCATTCGGGGATGGAGTCGGGTGGAGTCACGTCTCGCGTATGGTGAAGGGTCACTAGGGTAGCAGGGTTGAGGCCTAAGACTGAGTCTACTGTGTAGTACCATGTTGGGCCGATACAATTTAAATTGGGCTGAATTTTTAATTCAATTTGACCTTTTCTCAGGATGGGCTGAGAAAACCGAAATTCAGTGATTTTTATGAATTTCGGGCTGAAATTGTAATCCCTGCTACTAACATGAAGCGAAAGGAGCATCTGGTCTTGCCTGAGTACGGCTCTGCCACTCAGGGTGCTAGCTAGCTACTACAGTCTTCCTGCCAATAGTGCTTCTTCTCTGAACTAAGGTTGGTGTAGGTCCTAGACAATGGCGCTCTTGCTTGTCTGGGCTTATTTGGGAATCATGCGCTCAACGACACTATTATGGCGATAGGACTCCACTGGTTGATCATCAGATGTCGCAAGGACCGTTCCCGTTTGTAGTTGTATCATTGCCTGCATTGATCGGCATCTACATGCTGTCTGGTTGTCCTGCATGTAAGCCATAGCTAGCTAGCGAGAGCTTGTTATGTCGCGATTTAAGATATAATCGTTGTCTTGCTTTTTAGACTCACCTGTCAATCAATTGATGCCACGAGATTTTGTCAAAGGAAACTAAAAGGAATTCATTTTTTATATATAGGACCAAGAGCGGCAATATGAGAGGATGAATAGGAGCCAATACAATTCAAGCTTTTTTAAAAATCTTTTTTCCAAAGAGAAATTTAAGCTATTCACTCTAATAGCTATTAAAAGCTATCAAGATCGGAGCAAGCAATCACATAGCATGACATATGATAGTTCAATAATAATACATGCTAATGATAATATGACAAGCTCATGTATCCATCATCAATAGATCACCATACCATGCAAATAGAAAACATTACATAGAAATATCATAAAAATACATGGTAAAAGGATATCAAGAACCACATGGATATATATGGCAATATACTAGCAAGAGTATGGCAAAAGATATTCCAAGAGTAACACATGTTCATGGGAATAAAATAAAACTCATACATCCACAAATCATGAACAATAAGCCAAAACATGGAATGCAAGCAAAATACTCTCAAAGGCATGACAATAAGTATAACGAGAGAAATATATGCTAATATAGTACAAGTGAGCACATAGATAAGCACAACACGGCAAGAGATAAAATCATAAATGTAAAGGCATCAAGGTATAAGATAGCTCACAATGTTGGTGAAGACGCCATACATAAAATACATGCCTTTTGGAGGCCATCAAAGAGAGTGGAGAACCATTTAATATTCCGATCACAAGATGAGGAAGAAAATTGGAACCAATCAAGCTCATGTTTTCCATTTCGTATCCCGGTACATAAGAGAAGAACAAGATACCTGGATCTTGGATCCCAAAGGGTTAGTAAGCAAATACTTCAGAACCCAAAACTTGGACACACAATTAATACAACATTTGAATCATTATGTGAGTTAGCATGATGCAAATGATAGTTCATGCAAGAAGACCCAACAATATCTTTAGAGACACACTGTAAGTGGACAACTCGATGAAGAAAACGGGAGCCATCTCTAGGAAAGCAGCAATGACCTTGCTTAAAAGCATCACAATGAGAACCAACACAAGCATTGAAGAATTGACAAATCCTCACCGTGGATGCATAACTTGGTGGGAAAAATGAGGTCCACCACTTGGAAAACAATGGAAATCATTCCTCGGAATAGCTCATGGACTAAAACCAAAACCATAAAAACTAAGTCCATGCCGCTGTCGAACACCACTAGAAAATGTGTCAAAAAAAACTATTGACAAAGTGAGTCCTCATGCTATAATTTTTAGTGTTTATGTCATGAGAAAGACTATGAACACTTGGAGACTTAAAAGCACAGGCTCAACACATGCATTTGGCATGCCAGTAGCAAAAATCCAACAAAATACCCATCCTTCTCACAAAATAAGTAATAGTGCAAAACTCTACTATGAGACACTGTTCAAGAGGACAAAGCACTATTGACACTCATAAGAGAAGTCCCTTAGGACACACTTGAAGAATCAACAAAACTACTCAAGCCCATGTCGGCACTAGGTGTATACATGCCATAACAAGGACGATGCGTGTCCTTAAAAGCTCAACGATGTACTAGATGTTTATGTTTGTGTTGGACCGATGCTAGCAATCAGAGCGGGGTGTGAATGATTGTGAAAGCTTTTTCTTCCTCCAAGTATTCTAAATCCTCACTCAAATGACTATGAGAGTCATCAAGTTCATATTACATCTCTTACAAGAGAATCATATAGATCTGGGATCAACAAGAAGCAATAACCAAGCTTTGCCTACCTGACCGTTAGTACTGCCAAGGTAGAGCCAGTATGACCTCAGGTGTGTTAGTAGCGAGAACTGAGGGCCGGAATGATTGCACTTGTGGTGCTACCGCGTTAGTGAGGTCGGTACTACTGTTTGCTCTGTTTTCAGGCACAAACCCTTCAAAACAAAAATCCAAATAAGAGGATCTTGATCAAACCTTGTTCAAATGCAACCAAAACTGGTATGGACCTTAGCAAAGAAGTCAGGAACCAAATCAAATCAAGAAACATAATGTTCTTGGACTTGATTCCAGCCAATTTGAAGGAATTGAGTCCTAGGTCACAACATATAGGCTAAACCAGCCCCCATAGTGGGTTTAGACCCGCTAAAGATTGGGAAACCCGTCAACCCCATAATACCAGGTTTTCACTCACATGCACGCTTTTCAAAGCACTTACAAGGATCAACCCACTCACACCCAAATGTTTTATCCACTTCACGCATACGACCCTAGCCAAACCCTAAACCACTTCCCTTGTGTCTCCTAAGCAGTGATTTTGGTGTAAACCTCAAGTCCGGTATTTGGCATTTTCCCACAATGCCCTTGATAAAGCTTCCGAGCACCTTCCCTTGACTCCGTCTTTATCTTGTCATGCAATCCACCATGCACATCATGTGTAGGTTGATCAATGGCTTTCCTCCATTAGCAAATCTCTCCCGTTTCTTCCCATCAAAAAGATCTATCCCGTTTCTACCTCCCACCAAACCACACCTCGCTTGAACTGACAAAGACAACTAGATCTAACCCATTTATTGAACCTTGCCTCGAATGTCTTCCTTGACTTTACCATGCACCATGCTTGAGCCCAACCATCCCACACAACCACTTTGACCGCTTGGACCTTGCCCTGACTTAGTCCCGGTCGCCCATCGTTGGCCAAAGTTGCCACGTTAGCATAAACATGCATCATACAACACAACACAACCAAGACAGGAGTTTCAAGATCATCCCATTATCAAATCTCCCACAATTCCTAATTTTTAGAACCTAGCCGCCTCAGCCAATATGACTGCACTCACCATGCCAGTCATATTGCCCTAGTACTACCACTAATTAATGGTCAATACTACCGGCCCTCACCCTATTCCCAATAACAGAGGAGTGGTATGACCGCTTGCCAATGTCAGTACTACCGCTTCGGTAGTACCCGCATGCATAGCCTGGTCATACCATTCCTCCGATAGTACCATAGTTTTGCACCAGTACTACTAGACATGGTCAAACCAAAAAAACAACCCTCTCTAGAAAATAGCTACCACCATCTCGAGTATGGTCACACCACACCTACAGTTGTACCGTCTGAGCCTGACTGCAACCTGAATTTTCCAAGAATTGCAAACTCTTTACAAAACTTTATATTAAACTCAACCCAACTACCAATTGATCATCACAACACCATGAAGAGGACATCTATGCATGGATAGCATTTCTCCTCTTCACTGTTCCCTCTCCTAGTTCTTCTCCAACAAGATGCTTCCCCTTCTTCATCCTCATCTAATAAGGCCTGCATGGACCCCCTTCTTCCAGCACATTGGGATCATTTGGATGACAACCATTTTGTTGCTCAAGCCCTGCAATGATTTGGTTCTTTTGTAAACCATGATTATCTTTACTCTACGGAATTTTTGTGGCCTCCTCTCGTTTTACCTGTCGTCTGACAAAAGAATCAGTGGGGTTGGCTCTCAGTTCATGTCTTCTGGGCAATTTGGTGGATTTCAAAGTTAAAAAGCTTTAGATTTATTGATTCTATTTCCCAACGGCTTCTAAAAGTGGGCGTTCTAATCTATTCTCTACATAAAGAAACTAATAGATGGCCATTCATCCAACACTGCTTGTCAGCCATTATCAGATGCTCAAGGTACAAAGTTTGAATCCCAGGAATATCCTAATGTCTACCTTCAATTATGCCTGTGATGGAGAATGCCTTAAATTCATTAATTCCCTCAAATCCCTTGGCAAATTATACTTGTGGTAGTTGCCTGGGAATAGGCCATTTTACTTTGGATTATCCGAATCAAATTCGTTGCATGTTTTGTTTTAATTATGGGCACATCTCCAAGTGGTGCTTGTTCAAAACTAGGAGGACTAGAGTTTAGAAACCAAAGCCCAGTACTGATCATATCCTACATACCCACAATTCTAGTGATATAATTCGTTTTCAGGCCTCTCCAAGGCATGTTTCCCAAAATCTTTCCACTCCATCTCTACAATAGTTCCTCTTCTCCCTCATTCGGTACCTTCCTCCCTTGCTCTCATCACCATGGCCAACTTCCACATTGATAATCCAAATAGGTTTGTCCCAGTTGGATTAGATTCGGAGGATGGAGGGGCGGCCTGGTTGGACCATGCTAATCTTGTCATCACCAGTAGTCCTCCATGGGAGCATGAGCAGTTTGCCCTTATGCTAGTTGAGTTGAAAATCCTAATTCAACATATTAGTGCTGCTCTTTTGGAGATCAGGATCTTCATTCAAGATGTTCTTCCCATCTAGGTTTTTAGCCATTCTTTACATCCTCTTGGTGTTGGCATTTTTACGTTTGCCTCTTAGTTGCAACGAGATTCGGTGATCTTTAACAACCTCCATCAGAATGACCCCCTACATTCTGTTATGTTTGTTAAACATAATGAAGGAGTGAAGTGGCATACATCAACTTTTACTAGAAGTAGCTGAATTATGTTTTTGGGCTTTCCATTGGACCACCTTCATTATCACTATATCTCACATGCGGTCTCGTTGTTTGGTAAACTCTTACATTGGCATGAGAATGACATAATCAAAGGTTGGGTGCTCGTCAAAGCACTTACTCAAGATCCCTTGGTTGTTTCGCGGTGGATTGTCATCAAGAAGGGTCAAGATACTGGTGGGCAGGGAGTTTCATGGACAATCCAAGTTTTCATCCTCAATTCTGAATTCCCTGATGCTCTCCCTGAGGAGGAGGACCCCCTTCTCCATCTGGTTCGCAAAGGTCAAATTTTTTAGCAAGACCCTATTGGGGGAGAATCCCTTACCACTACCACAGTCAGATCCCCTCTGTCGAGACCCCAATCTGCAAATCCGTACTCTCCTATGTATTCTGCACTAATACAGGATCACACTAGTGCACACAGTATAAACAAATATGAAATATTGACCATATCATCATTTAGTAAGAAATGACTCAAATATTATTAATTATCAGTGTTGTAATCTTATGGCCAAGCTTACAGATAATAGCCTAAATGTCTTAAAAAACTTGCAACGAAAAACAAAAGATAAACCTCCTTCATACACCTAACTTTTTGGAATCACATAAGTCGTTCAACGCTTACGTTGCCAATGGAGGAAGACATGGAATCCAGCGTCACACTGCAACATAGCATGCGATTTTCGATACCCACTACAACACAACAATCCTATATCAGACTTCATAATAATACGTCTAGAAGTGACTATATATATGTATGTAATTCTATTTTTGCAGTATCATCAGTAGCTACAAGGCAATGTATGTGCATTCTACGTTTGTCACCATATACACGAAATCATGGGCGCTAACAAGAATGATCCAGAGATTTGTCAATCTAGCAATAATTATTTCGTGATTATCAATTTATATATATCTGCTTATGATTTTACTCCTCCTAGCGATAGGGTATGACAATCGACTTAAGTGCATTCGATCTTGACGAACTCACCGAAGTTCGAGGACTGCTCTCTGGCTTCTTGATGATGGAGGTCATTTACCTGAATGGAGAGTTCAACCCCGACAAGAATTAATAGATGTTCAAAAATTTATTCAATTATACTTCATCAAACAATTTATTCAATTGTAATTCATTCAATTTATTTGTGATATATCTGTCTATTTGTGATCGATGTCTGTGTATCTGTGATATCTATATATTGTGTGATATATGTGTATTTGCTTGTTTTCAAAAGGCATAGCTAGTATTTTTTTATGCTAGCCAAAAAATAGAAAAAATTCTAGGTCTAGATCGAACTATCACAAACAATTTTGTAGTATAAACAGCCTGTGAAGTCTCTACTATCATAGATGGCTACAACCAAAACCCATCTGTAATATATATACTATCACAGATGGCTGCGATCAAAATTCATCTATGATATGTAATACATCACAGATGGTTTCATGTACGAACCTTCTATGATATGTATACTATTACAGAAGGTTGGTACATGGAACCTTCTATGATGTATTACATATCACCGACGGGTTTTGGTCGTAGCCATCTGTAATAGTCGACCTTTACAGACGGTACATAAACCGTTTGTGATAACCGTCTATTATCACAGACGGATAAATTCAGACGGTTCAGAAATCATATGTGATGAGCGTAAAGAACCGTTTATGATGACCTTTTGTACGGTAGTGTTACATGACTTAGCTTTGTAGCTTTGTCTTATAAAAGCTGATTACACAACCATATCCCTGATCAACTTGGCTTCGGCTTCTGGCTTATTTTTCACTATTCATAAGTTTCGTCTTTTTCTGAACTTTTGGCTTTTTGTTGAGCTTTTTTGCCGGTTCTTTTTTTTCCCGTATTTGTTTGTATTATACGTAATGGGCTAACATATTTTTTTATTTTTAAATTTTTTTAAATTTAATTATGCTAAATAAGTCTCTGTCAGCTACAGTGCTTTTTTCAGCCAGCTACAGTATTTTCAGCCATAAGCCATGAGGCTTTCAGCCAAACCGATCACCAATTGAGCTCTACAGCCGACTTGGCTTCTACTCCTTGCACTACTCGAACTCTGACTCGTATCCAAGTCTTACACGTCAACACGACTAAGAATATGGACTACGGACTCGACTTAATGACAAGATTACTTTAACATCAAAGAGTAATGGTGCATGTACCGTTGCATAATTAGGAGCTAACCAATATATGTTGCTAATCTACCAAGTTGCTTTTCTGATAAAACTACTACTAGCTATCTACTACTTTTCTCCTCTCCATTTCCGTCTTGTGATCTCACTCGTGTCACCTCAGATTTCGTCGTCGGTGAATATTCGGGTTTTCTACGGCAAATGGTGTTTTCGTCGTCGGTGCATATTCCATTTACGCAAGGCAAAATCAGCTATAAATGGAGATAATTGCGTCGGGGTTGCTACGGCAAATGGTGTTTACACGTGATCTTTCCTTAATTTGTGTTGTGCGTGGAAGAAATGTAGAACCGTATAGATTTTGGGTGTACTTTTACTTAGGAGCAGAGCGATAATTAAGTCTGCGTAACGTTGATTTCCATTTCCGTGCGCAGAAGGAACATAGGGCCTGTTTTTTATTATCTTTAAAAGTGGTTTTTGGTTTTTACTATAGTATTTAACTTTCAAACGAAATAGTTTCTTAAGATAGAATCTAAAAGTTAATTGTAGTACATATTAAAAACTCAATATCTGTACTAGCCAAAATTGCAAACAAGTATCTCTCTTCGTAATCTCTATCACGAACAGTCCAAAATTTAAAAATTTTAGTCAAAAGTCATAAGATATAGCCATAAACTAAAAAAATAACATGTATACTTGTGCCATGAGTTGATTAGCTTTTTTTTTTTTGAACGAATGGGCGATGCCAAACAAAAGTCCAAATAAGACGCCAATCGTTAGAGTTGTATTTGGGTTCGATACGGCTATTGTTTTTGCGAAATTGCTATATATTATGTGCATAATTTTTTTGTAAATTATTGAAATGTCTGACCTTACGGCCTACATCACGATTTGTACGCGTGCTCACCTCTGTCTCCACCTACGATGAGGCTCTGGTGGGATCGTCTTCTCCAACAATAGGGACGGGGAGTTAGGGTACGGATTCTCTGGATTAGAGTTTGGGATTCACCAAGGCTGGCTATAGAGGGATGCCAGGGCAGCGAGAGGGCCGGCGGTGGGCGAGGTGGTTGCCACTGTGGGTCGAACAAGAGCGGCGAGCAGTGGAGGTGGGCAGGAGCAACAAGAACCAACTAACAATTAGGAGGCGGCGAGTGGCAGTCGCGGATCTGGCGATGGTGGCAGTAAGAGGTGGAGATGCGACAGATGAGGAGGCAAGGGTGATGGCGTAGGAAGCTGCAGCGATGTGAGAGGGGTAGGCTCGCTGGCGCCACCGACGACGTTGGTGAGGTGGAGGGCGATGGCGTGTGAGGTAGCACTACGACAAAAAAGACTAATACTAGACGTCATATCACAAACAGTTACCCAAAATCGTCAGTATTTAATAAAATCACAAACAGTTTTAATTTAGATACCGTCTGTGTTACTTGCAGCGCTAAAAACCGTCCATGAAAGTGAAATATAACAGACGGTTCATGGTGAAAACCGTCTGTAAAGTATCACAGACGGTTATTACCAAAAACCATCTGTGATATTCTAAAATATCACAGATGGTTTTTTATTTGAACCATTTGTAATAATTCATAAACGGTTTGTATTAAAAAACATCTGTGATAATTAGGTTATCACATACGGTTTGTATTAAAAACCGTCTGTGATAATTTCACTATACTAATTACGCGCAAACCTATTGACCTTCTGTCTTAAATTCTAGATCTATGTTACTACTTTGAGCTAGAGGCGGGGCTTCGAGGCCATTTGGTGAAAGGAGACCATTTGGCAAGAGTAATTGTAGATCCACTAAGTTATTGGCAACCTATGGTTAGTAATTAGTTCATAATTGTGTTATAATGTAGATCTCACTTTTAGTGTGAAAGGAGAATTGAAGATGGTTTAGATCTAGCTAGCTTGATGTAAAGAAACGATTATTTACATCTAGCATGGTTTAGGGTTTAGTGAATTCATAGTCTATTTGTACTTAATTCAGTGTAATTAATTATTGTTGCTACATATAGCTACTTAATTTAGATCGTACATATATAGTATAGTAATTAATTAATTCAATATGTAATACTAAATTGTTATATGCGTGACATAGGATCGAACGTGGATGTACGTTGAAAATCATGTGTGTGAAAAGTACATTAATGGCATTTCTGTTTTTATAAGAGCTGCCGAGGAGGATATGTTAAATAAGGAGGTGGAATATATGTACTGTCCATATATTGACTACGAGAATCTCAAGTTGTTTAAAAGCCGAGTGCAGATTGAAGCGCACTTAATTCAAAAAGGTTTCAAAAAGGGGTAGACATGTTGGACTAGTCATGGTGAAGAGTAGATTACATAGGAAAGTAGTAATAATCACATCGTCGATGAAGTCAATGATATGCCGCCGGATGATGTCAATTGTGGTTCCAATTCGGATAGGCTGCATAATGACAATCTAGATCAGATGGTTCGCGATGTAGAAGTGAACTGTTATGGAGAGAGTATGTTAAATTCCGGGGCTTGATGGAGGACTCGGAGAAACCTTTATTCATGTGCTGCAAGTCAAAGTACACGAGGTTGTCAGCCGTGCATGAACTACTAAAATTGAAGGCAAGTAATGGTTGGTCCAACAAGAGTTTTACGGCACTGTTAGGTCTTTTAGTGGACATGCTTCTGGAGGGAAATAGTTGCCCAGAACCATCTACAAAGCCAAAAAGGTTTTTTTCTATTGGGAATGGAAATAGAAAAATGCATGCTTGTCCGAACGATTGTATTCTCTACCGTAAAGAGTATGCGAAAATGCATATATGTCCGGTGTGCAACGCATCCTGATACAAGCGTAAGAATCAATCAGATGACAGCGAGGGGATAGAGGTGAAGAAAGGACCTCCTGCTAAGGTGACATGATATCTTCTTCTAATTCCCCGTTTGAAGTGGTTTTTTGCGAACCCAAGGAGGCAAAACTGCTGTGTTGGTACTCGGAGGAGCGTAAGAAGGATGAAATGCTAAGATACCTTACTGATTCTGCCCAGTAGAGAAACATTGACAGAGGTTTACAGACTTTGGTGTAGAACCAAGGAATTATAATGTTTAGATTGACTACAGACAGAATAAATCTTTTTCGTAACATGAGCATCTGACATAGCACTTGGCCCGTGACTCTCTGCATCTACAACCTTTCTCCTTGGTTACGTATGAAGCGGAAGTATATTTTACTGTCGATACTTATCCAAGGGCCGAAGCAACTTGAGAATGATATTGATGTGTACCTAGCACTATTGGTGAAATATCTAAAAATATTGTGGATCAAAGAGGTACATGTATGGGATGCGTACAAATGAGAGAACTTCACTTTACGCTCCTTATTACTCTGGACCATAAAATGATTATCCTGCCATTGCTAACCTGCCAGCCAGAGTAAAAAAAAGGGGCCAAAGCATGTATTCACTGCTTAGATGATACCGAGAGTGTGTGGCTGAAGCACACATGCAAAACTGTATACATGTGTCATCGAAGGTTCCTTCGGAGGGCTCACCATACCGTAGGATGAAGAAATATTTCGACGGAGAGAAGGAGGACAGTTTAGCTCCAAGGCAATTAATCAGAAAAGAGGTCTATGATATGGTTAAGGATTTAGATGTTGTGCTCGGAAAGGGATGTAAATCGATATATGACTCGTGAGAAGAATGACTAGAAGAAGATATCAATATTTTGGGACTTACCATATTGGGAGCACGTAGAAGTTCGCTACTGCATCCACGTCATGTACGTAGAGAAGAATGTATGTGACAGCTTGATTAGTCTTTTACTAAATATTCATGACAAAACAAAGAATGGTGTCAACACACGGCTTGACTTGGTTGATATGGATATCAGGGCTGAGTGAACACCGACAAAGACCGATAAAGGACGAACTTACCTTCCCCCTGCTTGTTACACTCTGTCCAAGGCCGAGAAAACTGAACTATGCCAGTGCTTGTATGGTGTGAAAGTTCCATCTAGTAACTCTGCCGACATGAAAAAATTTGTTTTGATAGAATATTTGAAGTTAATTGGCATGAAATCTCATGATTGTCATGTGCTGATGACACATATGCTCCCTATTTTGCAATTAGAAGTATTTTGCCAATCAAGGTACAAGAGACAATTATGAGGCTGTGTTATGTCTTTAACACAATTGCACAGAAGATCATCAATCCCAAAGGACTAGATGCTCTGCAGGACGAGATGGTGACGACTCTATGTCATCTTAAGATGTATTTCCCTCCATCATTTTTTGATATCATGACCTACCTCATTGTTCACATTGTGTGGAAGATAAAAATGTGCAGGCCCGTATTCCTACATAGCATGTACTCGTTCGAGAGGTTCATGGGAATTCTCAAGTCCTATGTATGGAATCGATCTCAGCCGGAGGGCAGCATCGTCGAAGGTTATGCAACTGAAGAGGTCATTGAATTCTGTGTCGATTACATAGCTCAGGTCGAATCGATAGGTATACCTCAATCTCGCCATAAGGAGAGGCTCAAGGGTATCGGGTCTATCGGAAGGAAAACAATCACTTTATATATAGATGCGTATGGTATAGCCTATTTCACGATCTTGCAACACATGCCTGAAGTGTCCCTGTATATCGATCAGCACAAAGACATGCTTCAGCAACAAAATTCAGAGCGATCGGATGTTTAGATCATGAGACAATACAACAGTCAGTTCAACCAATGGTTGAAGGAGTGACTCACTAGGAGCTCGTCAAATGATATGCTAACAAAGATGGAAAAATGGCCAATATTTATAGTTGTGACATGGTAAAGATATGACATAAATGGGTACATATTCTATGCGCAGGCTCAGGATATAAAGAACTCTAACTATAACAACGATATCCACATAGATGCATTCAGTATCGATGGATTGAGGAATTCCTACTATGGGTTCATAGAGGAGATTTAGGAGCTCGACTACGTGCTTTTCAAGATCTCCTTGTTTCGGTTCCGTTGGGTCCATCTCCCACAAGTAAAGGTCGACAAGTATGGTGTCATTACCGTGGACCTCAAACGTGTTGGATACAAAGATGAACCATTCATACTCCCTAACCAAGTTGTTTAAGTTTTCTATATAATCGATCAAGCAAATAAGAAGTGCCACGTAGTTCTTCATGGAAAAAGAAGAACAAAACCAACTACACGGTTGTCCAATAATTAATCAATAGGTAAACATATTTTCTCCATAGATAATTCTATTATAGTCATTTCTTCCTTCCCAATCACTAAGGCTAACTTTTTTGTATCATATAGGTCGTTCGCCATGTATGTTGCAGATGTACGAAAATCCAAGGGAGGGATCGACACCCTACGACACAATCTAGATTTTCTGGTATTCGCTAGTACACATTAATTCTATATAATACTTCATAGGGCCTGTTCTTTTTTAGCTACGGCTTGTGGTTTTCGGCTGTTCATGTGAGAGATTAAAGAGTAATAAAAACTCACGTATGATTTTTGTCGATATAAATGAAGTCGTTATAGTATGTACTACAATTAACTAGTAGACACTATCTTAAAAAGATACTTCGTTTAAAAGCTAGTTACTGTAGAAAAACCAAAAGCTGAAAAAGAACAGGGCCATAGTAATTCCTATTGAACTAATAAATTCTATTTTTACAATACCACCAACAACAGCAAGGCAACACCTGTGGATTCTATATTTTCCACAATATGCAACTAATCATCAATTCAATGAAGAACAATGATACTCAGATTTGTCAATCTTGTGATAATTATTTTATACTTATCAATTTATATATGTATGCATGACATTAATATTCCTGCGACAGGTTATGTCCATCCCTACAACTCCGTTGGAACAGGCTGACCTCAAACATATTCGAGGACAGTGTACGTACTTCTTGCTATCTAAAGCCATCAAAGAAGATGGAGAGTTTCACAATGTAGAATGAATTTCACTAGGATAAGTTTGTGCTTAGTTGTTCATGTGTGTATTTGTTCATGGATGGATAATTCATTTCAGTTAATTGATTTGTGAAATGAATGTTCTTGTTTCTGAAATGAATGAATGTGAATTGGATGTATATATACTGTATTGATCTGCTTGTTTCAGAGGGCATAACTAGTATTTTCTGAGGCTAGCCAACCAACAGAAATAGGTTTAGGAATAGAAAAGAATATCACAGACGGTTATTAACTTGTAACTGTCTGTGATAGGTTACTATCACAGGCGGTTTTTAGTACAAACCGTTTGTGATATATGATTTATCACAAACGGTTTTAACTAAAAACCGTATGTGATTGTATCACAGATGATTTTTAGTAGAAACCGTATGTGATAGTGTGTGTCACAGACGTTTAGAAAGCCGTCTGTGGTGACCTCATGTTGTTACTGACCCATAAATTTAGACGGCTCACAAAATTATCTGTGATGATGTTTTTGAACCGTCTGTAATAACCTTTTCTACAGTAGTGTAGGGCAAGGATCGTGGTGGCAACTATGATGTGAGCGAGCGCTTGGTGCGTCCGTGAGGCTGTGCAATTGGGGACAAGGTTGGGTAAAGAGGAGGATAGGGATCCAGACCTGGCCACTCGATTTTGATCGAATGGTGCAAAATCGGAATGATGGGCACAAAAATTATCATGTGAATGATGAGTTAACACTCCCTTGTTTTCTTGCAACTGTTTGGAGCATGCACACACGCATGCATATACTCCTTCCGTTCTTTTTTAAGCATTGCCCTAGAATCTGTGCCATGCAAAGTTTAGCGACTAATACGTTTAAAACTATCATTAGATTTATCGTTAAAAATATTTTTATAATTTTATAATTTTATTATTATATCATAAGATAAAGTTACAAAAGAAGTCAAAGTCACATATTAAAAAAATCCCAATTAAGAAAGAATGGAATGACTATACAGGTTCTTGTCAAAAATTGTCAACGTTGATTGACACAAATGAAATATTGAATTTATATTTCTTCAAATGTTCGATAATATTAGTTGCTAGCTAAAATGCTTAAGATGTTTCTTCACGAAACATATATATACCACCTCTTTAATACTATTCACTAGTTCATTAATTGAGTAATGGTTCCTTCAATTTGGTTTTTGTGATTTTTTTGATCTACTTTTCTAGGTAGTAGATACCTCGTAGTTAGTGAGCAGGGATGGGAATGGGGTTTCCCTATCCCCTCTCCCTATTCCCTCAATCTAAACCAGTTAAATCTCATCCAATGGCTAGTCCTCTGAGCATGTCACCAATGTGAGCTAGCTAGCTCCGTCCCTGGAATGGGGCTTCCCTATCCCCCTCTCCCTATTCCCTCAATCTAAATCACTCACATTTCATCCAATGGCTAGTTTTTTTTCACCATTTGCCCATCCATCATAAATAATAAAAAATACAGAAATTTTTTTAATTATAATTTTTTACAGAAAAAAATAAAATTATAATTTCTATAAAAAAATTATAATAAAAAAATAAATTTTATTTTTCTGTATTTTTTTATTATTTATGATGGATGGAAAAATGGTGAAAATATAAAAAATTAGCCATTGGATGAGATTTGAGTGGTTTAGATTGAGGGAATAGAGAGGGGAATAGGGAGAGGGGATAGGGAAGCCCCATTTCAGAGGCAGAGCCACGACCGTACGTACCCACAAAGGGCTGAGCCACGACCGTATTCACTGGTTTTCGACAGCTGGTGGCTTATACACTGATGATTTTTATCTTTAAAACAAATTCGTGTAATTAAATTAAATATCAATAAATCAATAAATTATTACGAAAATGTTATTTTGATAAACCATTTAGGAAAGATGACAAAGAAGACATTCTATTTATTTGTTCAGAAAAATTATAAACTATAAATTAGAAGGAAAAAAATGAAGATACGCTGCGGCCTCTTCGAAAAGAATGCTAGCTGCGGCCGCTCAACCTCATCAGCGCCGAGTATTTAATAGGCTGTGGAAGTAGCTACGTTTTGCCAGATTGTTTGTACATGTACATGTCTAAATAAAAAAAATTATTTTCTTATGTATTGTAAATTGTGTTCAAAACTTCAAATCGTAGTCGTAGAGTAACTAAGGGACTTTTATGTTGCAAATCGCAATCATGAGTAATGGTATGTACGTACGTTGCTTAGGAGCAGGCCAACGGTGATAATTGCCAAGTTGCTGTTCTGATAAAACTACTAGTAGCTAGTACCTTTCTCCTTTTTTTCAGTTCCATCTTGTATTATCTCACTTGTGTCACCTCAGATTTCGTCGGTGAATATTCCATTTACGCAAGGCAAAACCAGCAATAAAATTAAGGGTGTTGATAAATATCACTCGGATGTTTTCTTCTTAACTATCATCTAAAATTATGACCATTAGATTAAAGATCCAATGGTTATGAATTCCCCCACCCCCTCCAAAAAAATCTCCCCCTCCTCCAAAAAAAATCTTCCCCCTAAAAAAGGAGGCCGTTGGATTTCTAATCCAACGGTCTCAAATTTGGATGATAGCTAGGAAGAAAATATCCGAGTGATGTCTAGACAGGTTGCATGCATCGGTGTTGTCACTGGCAAAATCGTATTTACACGTGAATTTTTCTTGAGTTGTGTATAGGGAGCAACTCGAGCTCAATCGGACGCGTAAGTTACCATTTGTATGTTTAACAAACTACCAACCTAGTTTCAAAATATTACTATTAACTTTTGTGAATTTAAAAAAAAATTAAAAATTACCATCAATTGCAGTATAAATTAATATGTAGTGAATCCAGCATTTTTAATAAATTACCATCGGTAAATTATTCAAAAAATATATCACCCGTTGCGCTCTGAGTTATTATCTGTATTTTTACCAAATTACTAACCTAGGTTCAATAATTTATCATCAATAAATGTAAAAGGGTTTAAAATTACCATCAGTTGTATGCTAAGCTATCATTTGTGAATCAAGTGACCGTCTGCTTTTTTTTTTAACAAATTGCCATTCAAAATTTTTTGTTACCATCTACAATTTGAATAACTTATGACCCTAAAGTCCAAATTACCATCACTTTGTGAATATATACAAGTTCAATGGTTATCATCAATTAGATTCTAAGTTACCATCTAATTTTTAACAAATTATCACCATAAATTCAAAATTACCATCAATCTTTTGAATTTGATGGTAATTTTGAATTTGAAAAAGGTTTAAAAATTGACATCAGTTGTACCCCTAACAAGTACCAATCTAAGCTCAAAATTTTCCATCTGTTTGTAATTTGAAAAGAATTAACATTTTGCAATCTACACATTTTACTGAGGATTGATTCTATCATACAAGGCCCCATGCGAAGTTGACATGCAAAAAGTGTGTTTCTAAGAGCCATCTATATAGGTGAGTGACTAGAAGCACCACTTTGGATGTTTCCCCTTCTCCTATCTCACACACGACACTTCGTTAATGTGGATCCTATCTGGCATGTCGATCTATATATCATGATGGATGTCAAATTTAATTGTATCAGATTATAACCGACTGTACTTATGCAAATGTGATATGGCAAAAACGTCGCGCATTGTATGCATAGACAATCACGATTGTCAGTTCCCACTCGACAGCATCGCGCAATAGAAAAACTGACGCGCTAAGGCAATCGAGTGCGCCTAGGTGCGCCATAGATTTGCCGTTGTGTATATAGTACATGTAAGAAATGTTGAGCGGCCGTATAGATTCTGGATGAACTTTTGCTTACGCAGGGCGATAGTTAAGTCTGTGCGACATTGGTTTCCAATTCCGTACGTAGCAGGTCAGTAGCAAATCCACTGGGTAGGCTTTATCAGACTGAAGCCTACCCTCCACCGGTTGACCGACCCCACTTCCTGAGCTCCTAGCTCCCCCGGCGGCTGGTGGCGTGGCACTACTGGCTCCCTGCGGCTGTGACCTGCCAATGCTATGGTTGCTGGCATGTTGCAAACCGGCAAACAAGAAGAACAAGAACCGAAGAAGCAAGGCCGAAGAAGCAGCGAAGCTAGGCCCAATTCACGTCCATGGTCCGCCCACCGCCCACACTCCCATCGGTCCACATGGTACCCTGTTGTCCTATTCCCGTGTCCGAAAATTCCCCAAATCCGAAATCCCCAATCCATTCCCTTCCCCGTTCAGCTGTTCCCCCAAATCCCCAATCAATTGACCTAGGCACAAAGGCAGTGAGGAGTGGGGACTGAGGTTGCTCACCCGTGCTCAAGGTTTGAAGCCCGCGACGCCGCCCATGCAGTCGTGCTCAAGCAGTCAAGCCGAGGCGGGGAGGTGCCAATGACAAGATTTGGTCATCTAGAGGCGGGGAGGCCGAAGTCGGAGGCGGGCCAGGGAGGCGCCGAGGCGGGGAGGTGGGGCACGGGGGGGAGCTGACGGCTGACCGTTGAGGAGCTGAGCGCCTGGGCCTGAGCGGCTAAGCTAGGGGCGGGGAGGCCGGAGGCGGGCTCGCATCGGGGTGCTGGGGAGGCTGGAAGCGGGGAGGACCGGGAGGCTGGACTGCTAGTCGCTCTGTCGCTGGAGATTGGCGGCCTGAGGGCGGACGCTCTGCGGCTGTGTGCCTGCACTGGGGTCTAAGTGAAGGCTGTGACTGAGGGACGCCGAATCGATTCGCACAAATTAACTGTGAACGGGGAACGGCCGAACTATTTGGCGTTTGTTAGGTTTGCAAATCAAACTCATTGTCTCATTTCTCAATTAGTTGATTAGCAATTTATTAGAATATAGTGTTGTATTGTTGTATATACTCAATTAGCAATTAATTTGTAGGTTTGCAATAATGGAGAAACGAACTTTGCGTAATTATTTTACAAACAATTCAAGTAGTATTCCCCCAACTAATGAGAGCACAACTCTACCAAAGAAGCCTCGACTAGAATTTAATCTGGATGAAATTGTTGCCGATCCGGCCCATCGTATACCAATAGAAGATTTTGCCAATGAAATTAGAGATAAAGTAAGGAGGACATATTTGTTGAATGGTCCAACTTGAGTAATTGGGCATGCCTTTCTAAAGACATTGGATGGCAAAGTGTGGAGATCCTTTCAAGAATCATGGTTTAACAAGTTTGATTGGTTAGAATATAGTGTCGAAAAGGATGCCACTTTTTGTTTGTATTGTTTTCTTTTCAAGAAACTGTCACAACCCAACACATTTGGTAATGATGTATTTACAAAACTTGGGTTCTCTCATTGGAAGACGGCTATAGATGCTTTTAATAAATATGTTGGTGGTCCAAATAGTTTCCGCAGCATCGTAAGGGGTGAGTGTGACGACATCAGAATCAATGATCAAGTGTATCTCATAAAATGAGCACTTACTCTAAGGAGGGTGAAATTGATACAAAATTCGTTTGACTGCATCTTAGATTGTGCAAGATATCTCATAGCGCAAGGTGAAGCTTTTCATGGATATGATGAATCCTCTACTTCCATCAACAAAGGTAATTTCAAAGAGCTATTGGATTGGTACAAGTATAAGAAGGAGGAAGTGAAGCATGCATTTGATATAGCTCCCGGGCATGCAGTTATGACTTGTGCAAATATTCAAAAAGAACTTTTCCAAAGCTTGCACACAAGAGGTCACCAAAGTGATTAAGGGTGAGATTGGAGATAGGAATTTCGCAATGCTTATTGATGAGTCTCGATATGTATCAATAAAAGAGCAAATGACAGTGATTGTGAGGTATGTTGTACATCTTTGTTTTAGTCATACAATTTTTACATTACTGTATTGTAATATTATTTTAACTTTGCAAAATTTGTGGCATACAGATTTGTAACTGTTGTAGGGGTGGCCCCCACCTGAGCCCAGCAGGCCTGTTAGAGGAATGTAAGGCCCGAAATGGGACATGTGTAATGACATGAGTGCCCCTGAGGGGAATACTCGGATGTAAGGGTATAATTGTAAAAGCACTCCCCATATGGATATATATATATATATATATATATATATATATATATATATATATATATATATATATATATATATATATATATATACCCACAGGCCATGGGGAGAAAGGAGAAACCCTAAGCCATTGCTCACCTAACTCTCCACTACCATACTCTCTTTCTGTTTGGTCTGTAACCACAACAGTAACAATCAAGGGAAGATCATGAAAAGATTTCTTGCTATTAAGCATATTACAAATTGTACATCTATAGCATTGAAGGATGCTTTGGTTAGTTTGCTTGATCATCATGGTTTACCTATTTCTAGACTTCGTAGGCAGGGCTATGATGGAGCTTCAAATATGAGAGAAGAATTTAATGGTTTGCAAAAACTTATTCGGGATGAGAATTCAAATGCTTTCTATGTCCATTTTTCACCCACCAATTACAATTGGTGGTTGTCACGGTTGCAAGTTGTAGCAGAGCTATTGCTGATTTCTTTAACTATGTTCCCCTGATAGTTACGGATGTTAGTGCATCTTACAAGACAAAAGATGTGTTGATTGAAAAATATCATGATATCCTGTTGAAAAAGTTGGAGAATGGTTTGATATCTGCTGGGACAGGGTTGCATCAGCAATCTGGCATAGCGAGACCTGGAGATACTCGGTGGGGCTCACATCTCAAAACCTTGCTTCGTATATACCAAATGTGGGAGGTAGTTGTGGATGTGTTAGAACTTATAAGTGAAGATGTTTGTCAAAACACAAATCATGGTGGAGCAGCAGGTTTGATAAAAAAATATGAAATCTTTTTAATTTGTGTTCATCATGCATTTTTTTGATAACATTGTTGAGCATAACAATGAGCTATCACTTGCTTTAAAAAGGAAGCATCAAGACATCATTGAAGCTATAAGCTTGATACAGAATGTGAAAGAACGTTTGCAAGATATGAGGAACAATGGGTGGAAGCCATTGTTCGACCAAGTCAAAAGCTTTTATGAGACTTATGGGATTAATGTACCAAATATGAATGACGTCATTGGAGTTATGGGTAAATCTGTACGTCGCAAGCATACAGTGACTCAATATCATTAGTACAAAGTTGATATTTTCAATGTTGCTCTTGATGCAACTATGAATGAGATGAATCGTCGCTTCAATGAAGTTTCCTCGGAGTTATTGGTATGCATGTCATGTCTTGATCCAAGTGACTCGTTCTCTAAATTTAATGTTCAGAAGCTTATTCGACTTGCTAAGATTTATGCTGATGATTTCACAGTGGCTGATCGATTCTTGTTAAGAAATCAGCTTCAAACCTTCATTCTAAACATTAGAAGAAGTGAGAATTTCATGGATGTCCTGATATTTCAAAACTTGCTCAATTGATGGTTGAAAAAAAGGATAGAACTTTTCCATTGGCATATCGCCTCATTGAGCTGATATTGATCCTTCCAGTGGCAACGACATCTATTGAGAGAATATTTTCAACAATGAATATTATCAAAGCAAATTTGCACAACAAGGTGTCGGATGAGTGGCTGAATGATTTGACGATGTGCTACACCAAGCGAGACATATTTAGATCCATTAATGATGATGATGCAATCATAAAATCCTTCCAAGACATGAAAAATCGCAGAATGAATTTGCCTCGTGAAAATCATGATTCAAGCTAGTGGTATGGTTCTTTTATTTTTAATTTTCATGATCATTTAAATAATTAAGTACAATTTACTATTGTATCACTAATTTTTAATTTTGATGTACATAGTGTTATTTACCGGAACCATATTTACATGTTTTAGGGATTCACTTCCATTAGTAAGGTACTTCCATTGTATCTCTATTTTTTTCTTTGCTTTTATTCATGTATGAAACTACGAATTTGATTGCACAAAAATACAAAACTATGTTTCTTACAAATTAATTTGCTCATTTGAGGTGTAGGGCCAACATTGATAATTTACTCAGCGCCGAGTAATAATAGGCTGTTGAATTATTTTTTACTTTTTTTAAATTTAATTATGCTAAATAAGCCTCTGTCAGTTACAGTGTTAGCTACCAACGGTTGGCGAACGTTTCTCTTTCAGTTGGAGTACCAGCTAATTAATTAAGGCCACGCTTAGAGCTAGCCCTAGCTAGATAACGATGGATTTATAGTTTAGTTTTCTACAATAATATACTAATTTTTAAATAAAATATCTTTTTAAAGTATGGTCTATAAATTGATTGTAGTAGATACTATTTTGATTTCACCTATATCGACTAAAATTACACACAAGTATCTCTCTATATTCTCTCTTAAAAACAGATAGAATTCAAAAACTTAATCCAAAAACTATAACTCATAATCGAAATAAAAACCTATCCGTAGTCTAGCGCAATTGTACAATGGACGAAGAGGAGGGGGACCAGGGAAACGCGACCCGCGGCGCCGCCCGTTTTTGTCGGGCTGTGTGCGCGTGTGTCCCTCGATCCCTCCGCGCGCGCGCGCTCCGGTCGTGGTACGTTCGTGCGGTGGGACGTCGCGCGCAGGTGAAAAGGCCAGGGGCTTGGATCCATCATTACGGCCGTGGAATTCCACGTCTCGACGTCGACGTGCGTGCCCGGCCGGACCGGCCCGTCGCCGGAGGAGCCCACGCCACCGCCACGTGCTGTACACCTATGCGACGCCGACGCGCTCCTGCCAGCCGCTATCGATCGGCCCCGCGCGCCCCTCGCGACGTACATTATTTCTCCTAGCTCTTCCTCTCTATATGGTTTTTCCCCGGCTTAGTACGACGGAGAGGGGGCATACCGTGACGTACGCACTACTACAGAAATCATCATCACAGACGGTTGAAAAACGTCATCACAGACGGTTATATGAACCGTCTGAATTTATGGGTCAGTGATAGTCGAAGGTTATCACAGACGGTTTTTGAACCGTCTGTGGTGTACATATCACAGACGGTTTGGAATCAAAAACCGTCTGCGATGTATCGATATCACAGACGGTTTTTAATAAAAAACCGTCTGTGATATTAATATATCACAGACGGTTTTTATTCCAAACCGTCTGTGATATTAATATATCACAGACGGTTTTTATTCCAAACCGTCTGTGATATTGATACATCGCAGACGGTTTTTGATTTCAAACCGTCTGTGATATTGATATATCGAAGACGGTTTTTACTTAAAAACCGTCTGTGATATTGATTTCTACCCCTAAATCTATTTCTGTTTAAATGGCTAGCCTCAGAAAATGCTAGCCATGCCCTCTGAAACAAGCAGATATATACATACAATTCACATGGGAAATCATTTCACATACATAAAACATCCAATTCACATCTCAATTCATTTCACAAACATAAAACATGCACTTCGCATCTCACTCATTTGACAAACATAAAACATCCATTTCACAAAGCAAATAATTGAAATAAAATATCCATTTAGAAATATACAATTACAAATCCGGAGTGATAAGAGCAATAAAAACTCATGGTGCGCAGTGGAACCGTCCTTCTGGCTTTATAACTTGAGTCAGCAAAAAGTACGCTAACTCTGATCGAATTCGGCCAAGGTCAGGCTGTTTCAATGCAGATGACGGGATAAATGCAGCCTGTCGATAGGAATATCAATGTGCGTATATATAACATGATAAGTATGAAGTAATTATGGGAAGATTGACAAACCTTGGGATTGGTAATCCTCGAGGAATCGAGGAGTAGTTCCATATGGTGGCAAACGTAGTAGCCACATGTGTTGCCCGGCGGCTGCTGGTGGCACTGCAAAAAATAGAATGTGTCAATTCAAGAGGCATTAATTACTACAAACTGTTGCATAGGATTAATTAATGTGTAATAGCGAATACTTTAAAATCTCGAGCATGTGTCAGGCCTTTGGCCCCTGGCTTGGAGTCACCTCCCTTTGCAACGTACATCTCGAACGCCCTACGTGATTCGAAAAGATTAACCTTAGTCATTCGGAAGGAAAGAAAGAGTACAATATAGGTATGTATGGAGAAAATGTACTTACGCATCGATTACTTGGCTGATAAGTGTGAAGTCCATTTTATTCTTACTTAGGGAATCAAGGTAATATACCATGTTCCATTTTGGTACAATCACTATTAAAATCCAATGATAGCTCTGGTTGTAGGGCATAAGTACGTATTCATCAGTGCGGTAATCCAGCAGTCCAGCTGCAATGTACCTCTGGACGAAGGGTCTATCCTCGTCGATGGTATACTTGGCGACCATGTGTGGGTCCAATAAACCAACCGATGCTTTGGATGCCCTAGCTTTACTCAGCATGTGGCTACATATATACACAAGAAATCAACAAATTATACGAAATTTATCGGTATGACATGAACTGAGACTGTGATTGTACACACTTACAGCGTCCAGCATCGCATGAGAGAGACGTCCAGAGTGTTGAGCGTGTAAAGATCGAATAAATCATCAAAGGTGACTACGAAGACACCGTTTTGCATATTGTGATGTAAATCACTCGGCAAGAATTTGATAGAGATACTTGAGATCCGCTCTTGCTCTGGTTTATTGGACTGTTGCATGTACCACATGTGCAATTGCACGCAACTATATGCTAGGCGTTGGAGGGCCTTTTCCTCGAGCAACGGCTCGCCAAGCACGAATTTGCTAGCTAATGGCTTGTACGAGATTTCATCATTGGTCTTTGCTTTGCTTTTGCCCTTGCTGCCCTTGCTGCCCCGACTGTTGGTCCACTTTACAGGTAGCACCGGTGGTGGAGGTTGCACTTGTTCAGGTAGCGGGTCCAGTTCCGGTTGCCCTTGTGGAGAAGGCACCAGTGCACATTGCTGATCTGCCACCGGTGAATAAGCCTCCAGGCAGATATCACTTTTGGGCCACTGGATGAAGGATCCAATGGCTTGCCCTAAAGTCACGAGCTCGTCGTTGGTGGGCTTCGGTAGTGGGACGACCTCAAAATTGGTGTTTACCCCATCTACTGACACTTTTGCGAAGCCTGTTGCTAAAGGTTGACTGTGCACCCTGGCCTCGATACCAGACGGATATGCCATGCCCCACGCAGCGCTCAACGCAACGGAGGCATATCTTACTTGGAGCGTGCACTTCGTAGGCTCCTACATAACGATACAAAATTAGCTACTCAATTAATAGGCATATCAATGGAGCAAGCATTCGAGAGATAATAATTATTACCAGGATGTCGTCCACCGGAAATCTGCCCTCGCTTTGCGCCGGATTGGACGCACAACTACTCGGATGGTTGCGCGGGCTAGCTAGACCAGTAGCGGCGGCGGCGGCCTGCTGATTTTCTGTAATTCTCCGCACCTCATCTCTAACATAATCAGCAAGCTCCTCTCTAAGAGATGCCTTGATCTCTTCTCATAGCTGTGCCTCGCGATCGGCTTTGCTTCTCTTCCTACGCCGATACTGGTCAGAGTCATCTTGGAAACCATGTTTCCAAGGAACATAAAGCCCAAGGCCTCTCGTACGGCCTGGGTGCTCCTTGTTTCCCAGGGCAGCGGAGAGCATATCATTCTCCCTTCATCCCTGGAATGATCCCAGCGTAGATTCAAAACTCAGCTCTTCCTGCAAGGTTGTGGATTCCAAGGAACATGTCATTTTACTTCGTAGGAGGTTGTGGAGTAATTACAAGCTACGTAGTTCGTTCGATATCTTACCAGGCGCTGGGACACTTGCTGGTCTGCAGGGTTTCGAAAGGAGACGTCCCCCGATGTCGTTGTAGATGACCTTGCTCTAATCCAATTTCGAGCGCGGTCATCCGGGATATTTGAAAATGGCGGGGCGATGTCCTGCTGGGCTGCTAGTTCATCCTCCCTCGTCCACTGCAGGATTTTACCCGCATACCCAGCTGTGCCAAGTCTGTGGGGGTGGGTGTTTTTTGCCTGGAGGGCCTTGTGCGCCGCACTTGTACTTTTGAACTCGTCGGTAATCTTCATCGCCTTGAACTGTTCCCATTGTGATTCCAAGAATGGGTATTTATGATAAGGCGTTTCGTCTGTCTCCACATATTTCTTGACAAGCGTGCTCTTGAAGTTCTTCCATGCTTTGCACGCCGCTAGTAAGGTTTGTCGTTGCACGGCGTCTTGATGTTCTTCTGGGATCTCAAACGACGCCAAAATTTCTGTCCACAGCTCGCTTTTCCGAGTCGGAGGCACGTCCTTCCACGAATTGAATGTGATCTCAATTCGTTCTCGTGCAACTATGCCGATCATTCTTCTCCATGCGCTTACTGTTTTCTTAGGAATGAGAGGCACCCCAGATACATTGACCTGTGTGATGATAAATCGGTCCTCAGGCTTCTTCGATAGCCCTCTTCCTTGGCGTTTTGCTTTTGGAGCGGACTCCTCCGGCGAAGATGGTGAAGAATGAGTGGAAGACATGTTGCTCTATTAGGACAGGATGAGGAAACATGATGCTCAATGATATGAAGAGAGGAGAGGAGTAGAGGGGAGGGGAGAAGGGAGGGGGTGATGTGGACAGAGAGAGGAGGTAATGTGCCTATCTTAGTTCCATATTTAATTCCAACTAAATTCAATTTATATTTCCAACATAACATGAATGACATAAATTGCATGTAAACATATAATTCTATCTTGCCATTCATAACCATGTAAATATTCAATGAATATAAACACCAACATGCTGAAATAACATGACAATCTGTCTTCTAAGCAAATAAACAATTAAATCCAGCATTACACAAATTAATTGTTTTAGATTTGCTCTCAGTACAGAGTTGCGCAAGATTGAAAATCTTGGCCATCTCATGCTAATATCGACACTCATCATCAATAATCTGATTATTAAAGATTTGAGCTCACAAAAATACATGTCTAGACAAGATTAATACTGCATCACAAATAGATCAATTGAATAAAAGGATCTGTTCTACACAAGATTAATACTGCATCACAAGATTAATATAATACTGCATCACAAACAGATCTCAAAAGATGTAAACTTATATGCCCAGCCGAAATAAGGTCTAACAGTATAGCCGAAATACCAAGGAGGTCAAATCTAACTCAACCAGATTATTTCTGTTTTCGATATTATCATCACAGAGCAGGAGGAGGCGGCGACGGAGGATTGAATGCACTCACAGTAGGAGGCGGAGGAGGAGGAGGCGGCAACGGAGGAGGAGGAGGCTGCGGCGACGTCTTCGTCCGAGGAGGCGACGACGGAGGAGGAGAGGAGGCGGCGGCGACGGGCTCGGGGGCTCGGGGATGGCGGCGTCGACGGGCTCGGGGGCTCGGGGATGGCGGCGGCGACGGAGGAGGAGGCCTACAGCGGCGACGGAGGAGGAGGAGCGGGAGAGCCGCGAGTTTAATTAGATGTATATCACTGCAGCGGAAAACCCTAGCCAGAGGGAATATATAGCGGGATTAGCACAGACGGTTCCACATTTAGAACCGTCTGTGAAATTATTATCACAGACGGTTCTAAATGTGGAACCGTCTGTGATATTAATATCACAGACGGTTCTAAAGTGTGGAACCGTCTGTGATAATCATTTACACCCGCACCTACCAGCTGCATTACAACACCAACCAGCTTAAATGCCAACATACAACACAATATATTTCTTCACACATTTGCCACATACATCACACACATGCATTGTTGTATACAAATATGCCAATTCACATATACATAACACATATACATCATTCTACTTGCTTATTTCCTTGGCAACATATAACACAATGTATTTCTTGACACATTTGCCACATACATCACACACATGCATTATTGTATACAAATATGCCAATTCACATATACATAAGACATATACATCATTCTACTTGCTTATTTCCTTTAAAAATTAGCCCTTCATGATGATCAATGCGTACGTAACTAGTTTCGTCACGTTGTTCGTCGTCGACCCTTATGCCTTTTCCAAAAGGAGGTAACTCGTCAAATTGATTGTATTCTTCCTCATCCACTACATTCTCTACTCCGACAATTCTCCTTTTTCCATGAAGAACTACATGACGTCTCTTATTTGCCGGGTCGGTTACATAGAAAACTTGAACAACTTGGTTGGCGAGTGCGAATGGTTCGTCTTTGTACCCGACACGTTGCAGGTCCACGGTAGTGACACCGTACTTGTCAACCTTCACCTGTGGGAGATGCACCCAACGGCAGCGAAATAAGGGGATCTTGAACAACACGTAGTCGAGCTCCCAAATCTCTTCTATAAACCCATAGTACGAGTTTCTCGACCCATCGGTACTGAACGCATCTATGCGGACACCGCTGTTCTGGTTAGTGCTCTTAACATCCTGAGACTGTGTATAAAATGTGTACCCATTTATGTCATATCCTTGCCATGTCACAACTGTAAATGTTGGCCCTTTTGCCAACCATGTCATCGTCTCACTTGGCGAGCTCCTAGCGATTTCCTCCTTCAACCATTGGTTGAACCGACTGTTGTGTTGTCTCATGATCCAAACATCTGGCCGCTCCGGATTCTGTTGCCGAAGCACATCCTTGTGCTGGTCGACATAAGGTGCCACTTCAGTCATGTGTTGCAAGACCGTGAAATGGGCTTGAGTATACGTGTCTATATCTGCAGTGATTGCTTTCCTTCCGATAGTTCCGATACCTTTCAGTCTCCCCTCATGACGAGATCGAGGCACACCTATCGGTTGAATCTGTGCCATATAATCGACACAAAACTCAATAATCTCTTCGCTTGCATAACCTTCGACGATGCTGCCTTCCGGCCGAGATCGATTCCGTACGTAAGACTTGAGAATTCCCATGAACCTCTCAAATGGGTACATGCTACGTAGGAATACGGGCCCGCACATTTTTATCTCCCACACAACATGAACAATGAGATGGACCATGATGTCGAAAAACGAAGGAGGGAAATACATTTCAAGATGACATAGAGTCATCACCACCTCGTCCTGCAAAGCATCTAGTCCTTCGGGATCAATGACCTTCTGAGCAATTGTGTTAAAGAAATAACATAGCCTCATGACTGTCTCTCGAACTTTGATCGGCAAAATATTTCTAATTGCAATAGGGAGCATCTGTGTCATCAGCACATGACAATCATGAGACTTCATGCCATTTAACTTCAAATCTTGCATCGAAACAAGTTTCCTCACGTTGCCGGAGTAACCAGACGGAACTTTGACACCATGCAAGCACTGGCACAGTTCTGTTTTCTCGGCCTTGGACAGAGTGTAACACGCAGGGGGAAGGTACGTTCGTCCATTATCTGTTGTCGGTGCTAACTCAGGTCTGATGTCCATATCAGCCAAGTCAAGCCGTGCGTTGACGCTGTCCTTTGTTTTATGAGGAATGTTCAGTAAGAGACCAATCAAGCTGTCACATACATTCTTTTCTACGTGCATGACGTCGATGCAGTGTCGAACATCTAGGTACTTCCAATAAGGTAAGTCCCAAAATATTGATCTCTTCTTCCAGCTAGTGTTCTTCTCATGAGCCCTCAATTTACGTCCCTTTCCGAGGATAACATCTAAATTCTTAACCATATCATAAACCTCGTTTCCCCTTAAATGCCTTGGAGTTGAACCGTCTTCCTTCTCTCCATCAAATTGTTTCTTCATCTTGCGGTATGGGTGAGCCCTCCGAAGGAACCGGCGGTGACGCATGTAGACAGTTTTGCGTGAGTGTCTCAGCCACACACTCTCGGTACCATCTAAACAGTGGGTACAAGCTTTCGCACCTTTAGTACTCTGTCCCGATAGGTTACCAAGGGCAGGATAATCATTTATGGTGCAGAACAATAAGGTGCGCAAAGTGAAGTTCTCTCGTTTGTATGCATCCCATACCTGTACCCCTTCGTTCCACAGTACTTTTAGATCTTCCACCAATGGTGCTAGGTACACATCGATATCATTCCCAGGTTGCTTCGGCCCTTGGATAAGTATCGACAACAAGATATACTTTCGCTTCATACACAACCAAGGAGGAAGGTTATACATGCAGAGAGTCACGGGCCATGTGCTATGTCTGCTGCTCATGCTACTGAAAGGATTCATTCCATCTGTACTCAGTCCAAACCTAATATTCCTTGGTTCTGCACCGAAGTCTGCAAAACTCCTATCGATGTTTCTCCACTGGGCAGAATCTGCAAGGTGTCTTAGCATTCCATCCTTCTTCCGCTCCTCCGAGTGCCAACGCAGTAGTTTTGCCTCCTTTGGATTTGCAAAAAACCTTTTCAAACGGGGAATTATAGGAAAATACCATGCCACCTTAGCAGGCGGTCCTTTCTTCGCCTCTGTTCCCTCGCCGTCATCTGATTGATTGTTACGTTTGTATCGGGATGCGTTGCACACCGGACATACATGCATGTCTGCATACTCTTTACGGTAGAGGATACAGTCGTTCGGACATGCATGCATTCTTTCTATTTCCATTCCCAATGGACAAAGAACCTTCTTGGCTTTATACGTGGTTTTAGGCAACTCATTTCCCTCCGGAAGCATGTCGGCTAAAAGACCTAGCAGTGCTGTGAAACTCTTGTCGGACCAACCGTTGCTTGCCTTCAATTTCAACAGTTCAAGCACGGCCGACAACCGCGTGTACTTTGACCTGCAGCACGTGAACAAAGGTTTCTCCGAGTCCTCCATCAAGCCCCGGAATTTAACATACTCTCTCTCATCATAGTTCTCTTCTACATCGCGAAGCATCTGATCCAGATTGTCGTCGTGCAACCTATCTGAATTCGCACAACAATCGACATCATCCGGCAGCATATCATTCACTTCACCGGCGATGTCGTCCGGCAGCATTTCATTCACTTCACCGGCGATGTCATCCGGCGGCATTTCATTAACTTCACCGGCAATATCATCCGGCGGCATATGATCGTTGACTTCGCCATGACTGGTCCAACACGTATAACCCTTTTTGAAACCCCTCCGAATCAAGTGCGCTTCAATTTGCCCTCGGTTCTTAAACATCTTTAAATTCTCGCAGTCAGTGCATGGACAGTACATATATTCCACCCCCTTATTCAACATATCCTCCTCGGCAGCTCTTGTAAAATCAGACACGCCATTAATGTACTCTTCACTCACACGGCTAGCGGCATACATCCAGCTTCGGTCCTACGTTACGTACATATATAACAACTTAGTATTACAAATTAAATTAACTAATTATTACTACATATATATCGGCCACATGTATTATATTGAGGCTTATTAATTTGCTAGCTCAATTCATATTATAAACACAACAACTATTATTGCAAACTATCTTCAATTAATAACACTCACCAATTACTTATATCTAGAGCATGAAATTCATTACTAACCAAATCTAGAGCAAATTTGTAATGCATGCAAAGAAAAAATGAAATTCATTACTAACCATATCTAGAGCAACCGGGAAAATATAAGTAGCTTCAAAGCTCAATATCTGCCTCCTCCCACCAAATTAAGTGGCCTGAAATCGCCAAGCTTGCCTCCAGAGCGAAAGAGTAAAGCAACCAGCTAGATTGTGGATCGAAATGAAGACAGATGCGGTCTGAGCAGCGCAATAAATACCTTAGCCATTATCACAGACGGGTTTTAACTAAAAACCGTCTGTGAATTATCACAGACGGTTTTTAATAATAAACCGTCTGTGATAACTAGCTTATCACAGACGGTTTTTTATTAAAAACCGTCTGTGATAATCTGGGATTATCACAGACGGTTTTTAATACAGACCGTCTGTGATACTTAGGTAATAACCGCCTGTGATAATCCATTTTCCCGCCACAAATACCACAGACGGCCTCCTAATTACAACCGTCTGTAATAGTGTTCATCAGAGACGGTTTCACAAAACCGTCTGTGATGAGGCGTCTCCTATAAGGCTTTTTGTAGTAGTGACGTTAAGTTACAGCGCGATGCACACGTATATACGTATGCACGCATGCAACTTGTGCAATGAAAAACGATGGGTATACGTACGGATCGCTAGCTATATATACGCGACGTAATTACGGCATGCATGCAGGCCAAGAGGGCATACGTACGTACCAAGTAACCAAGGTTAATAATGCATAGTTCCTTTTTGCCAATGATACGGTAGATACGAACAGTGCACATATTTTGAATTTAAAACATCATCTAAAAATAATTTTAAAAAATTATTTGAAAAAACCATCCTATTTATTCTGAACAAGCTCAAGCTAAAAGTCAAGAAGAAAACCTGTATGGACCGTTTCTCCACACGTACTGTCGGTGCACAGGTACGTTCATGTCCGGGATAGCCTAGTTTCGTCGCCACTCGTCATCTGCTCAGAAAAAAGAAAAAACAATGTACGCGTGACGGGAGATGATCGCTACAATTAATATGTAATGAAATAATCAACTAATTGAATCGAGGAGAGGTGCACCCATGGGAGCCACTGCATCGTTTTCAAAAGAACAAAAGAACTAGCCGCAGCCCTCTTCAAATAAAAGTTTTCGACCTTATAGCTGTTACTGAAAAGCAGGATTTAAACCAAAATAATCTGATTAGCTGCGTACATAGGTGCTGGAAGGGAGAAAAACTGTGTCAGTTCTGCGGGGATGACGGGGCTAGCTGTTGTCCGTATATGTAAATGCCCACGATCAAATTTCCAATTAGCATACACTGTGCACATTTTTATTTCATGAAACGAATATATATGACATATGCATACACGCACACTTTAGTACTGCTTTGGTATTGTTCTTTTGCTGCTTGAAGCTGATTTGAACTTGCAGATCAAATCTGTATATATGACACATGCATATACACACACACTTTGGTATTGCTCTTCATGAAACACGAATATATACGATCTTTTGTACCGTTTAATTTGGCCGTTGTTCCTTCGAAAGGACAAAACTAATGGTCGTTAGTGATTTGATCTGCAAGTTGTTTGTACTCTGGAGTTATGACATGTTGGACGCAAACGTCGTCGACGGCGACCTAGCTATCTACGTACGTACTCATACTGGTTGGTCTCGTATAACATCTCGCGCGGCCGGGCATGCGTTGATCGCAAAACGGCAAACATCAACAAAAGAAACACGCAGGAAACGTCGACATGCAGTATTAATTGCACGTACACAAGCTCCTTTTCTTTGAAAACGGAGTAAAATTAACCTTCCAATTAAATTACAAACAATCCAAAACATGCTTATCATCATACTGCGCGTAGAATTGAATCCATTCCAAATGGTAGGAATTAGAATTCTCGAGCATCCCTCATATCTACCTTTGAATTCGAAGACCGATGTGTGTTTACATAGTCATTTTCAAATGCTCTCGATCGATTTCATATCTTTCTATACGAAAATTGGCATATATTCTGAACGAAAACTTCTACTCCGGGAGGATCATTTTGCACCCACCGATATTCAGATTTGGTAAGAAAATTAACACGCATATATTGCTCCCCACCATCCGTATGCTTGTATATTTTTAAGAAAGAAAGCGTAGCTAGTGGCCTTGTACGTACTGTACGTAGTAGCGAAGGCTCACCCGACCGATGCATGCTGACCTGCCGTTTGCGCCTAAATTACACGAGCGTCATTTTGCTGGCCGCTCTCCCGACGACAGGTGGTCGTTGTTTGCCGCCATCATCGATCTGTGCACACATGCACGTCGTAGCCTCAACGGCGAGGCTAACCACTAGCTAGCTAGCCTAACAATTAGCCTAAGACGGATCTGTCATGCAAGCCGAGCAATTCGCGCCTTGTCAACCTCGTGCAGTTTCGTAACAATTTGGCCAAGACACGTTTAGTTCCATAAAATTCACTCTAATTGAGAATTGACCACACATGCGTAAAGCACGTAAATTCCGAAGGCAGGCACGTTTGCCATACGTAATCCTTCTCCATTTCCTCCTTACCAGCCACATTCTACGCCACCGTTATTACACACATTGGCCGCGCCCACACTGCCCTTGCTGCCATCGGGGGGGTTCATCACCCTCCTTCGTAGCCGTTGGAATACTATTTGATCGGGCATTTAAGTATGCGCATATATATTGTTTTGATATTGTGACTTATATCCAATCCCTTTAGGATTTGGAGATGTATATATGCTATATGAATTTTTAGATAAATCTGTAATAATATTATGATTCCTACTTTCTTTCAGAGTAAGATCTTCTATTCTCTTTGCCAAATGTTTTCTTTCTCATCGTGTTTGCTTTGACGCCATTATGTCGGTTTTCTTTACGGGATTCATTTACTTTGTTCTTGATACCGTGCATACTTATGTTGTATCTCACAAACTCCGATTTGATCCATAGGCTACTGTGTATAAAAAGGGTCTAAGAGTATAACAAATGACAACAGAGCTAAGTTCGGATAAACGACAAAGTGTTAGGTGGCACAAAATCAAGATCGATGTCGATGATGTGGAACCAAGTAGAGAAATTTGATGACGAAAGAAATGTTAGCGTGTGGTAATATGTGGTGAATGATGTTCTTGTCCAATAGGGGCTAATCGATGCTTTTGAATGGGACAGATCAAAAAAGGCATCCGATGAAGACTGGAAGGTGATGGAATCAAGGCTGTTAGTACAATTCATCTATATCTCTCTGATAAGGTAAAGTGTTCGGTAATCAAGGAGCATTCACAAAAAAAAATTATGGAGGGACGTAAAAGAATTGTGAATGGCGATGACGCTGACAAACCGGTGAATGCTGAAAAGATGACTATATAGGTTGCGCATAGAGGAACACTACTACAGAAAGGCTCATCATAGACGGTTCAGAACCGTCATCACAGACAGTTTCTGAACCATCTGAATTTATATGTATGTGATAATAGGTGGTTATCACAGACGTCTCTCAAACCTTTTGTAATAATTACAACACAGACGGTTTTTTAATATAGTCGTCTGTGATATATTAAGTATCATAGATGGCTAATACCAAAAACCATCTGTGATATGTCATATATCACAGACGGTTCTCAGACACAGCCATTTGTGATATCTTAGCTATCAGATATCACAGACGACTAATAATAAAAACCATCTGTGACAACTATTTAAATACTTATATTATTTCCTGTTTTTCGGCTAGCCTTAAAAAATGCTAGCCATGCCCTCTGAAAACAAACAAACAGATCACATATATAACACACAACAATCATTACACATATCTCAACTAAATAATATATATTTGAATGAATTATTTGATTAAGCACAATTGAGTGATTACAATTGTATCAAATGTTTCAATATCTAATCATCACCGAGGTAGAACTCTCTAGTTCTATTTATGACGTCCACTATCAAGAATTGGGAGAGATTTTCTCGAATTTTGGCCAATTTGTCAAGATCGATTGCACTTTTATTGAATTCGACGTGCTATCACTAGGAGTGGTGTTAAGTCACAAAACAATTATTGGTAGGTTGACAAACCTCTGGATCATTCGTCTTAGCGTCCATGATTTTCTCCATATAGCGGCAAATGTAGAAGCCACATACGTTGCCCTGTAGCTGTCGGTGGCACTGCAAAAATAGAATTACATACATGATATTGTTAGTTCTAGAGGCATTATAACGAAGTGTGATATAAGATTGTTGTGCTATAGTTGGTACCAGAAATCGCATCCTTGGTTCTGCACCGAAGTCTACAAACATCCTATCGATATTCTTCCACTGGGCAGAATCAGTAACGTATCTTATCATTTCATCTTTCTTACGCCCCTCCAAGTGCCAACGCAACAATCTTGTATTCTTTCGGTTTGCAAATAAACGCTTTAAATGGGGAATTATAGGCAGATACCATAACATCTTAGCAAGAGGTCCTTACTTCACCTCGATGCCCTCGCCGTCATCAGAGTCATTTTTATGCTTGTATCGGGATGCTTTGCACACCGGACAAACATGTAATTTTGCACACTCTTTACGGTAGAGGATACAATTACTTGGACATGCATGTATTCTGTCTACTTCCATTCCTAATGGACAAAGAACCTTCTTGACTTGGTAGGTGATTCTCGATAACACATTTCTCTCTGAAAGGATGTTCTCTAGGAGAACTAACAATGCCGTGAAATTCTTATCGGACCAACCATTGCTTGCCTTCAATTTCAGCGGTTCAAGAACAGATGACAGCCATATGTACTGCAGCTTCCAACTAGGGAACAAAGGTTTCTCCAGATCTTCCATCCAACCCTCGAATTTACCAAACTCTCTTTCACTATAGTTTCCTTCTACATCGCATAGCACCTGATTCGAATTATCATCATACAACCTATCCTCATCGAAAGCATAGTCTACAATTGGCATATCATTGTCTCCCTCGACGATGTTATAACTGCCTTCCTGTATAATCTTCTCTTCACTGTGACTGGTCTAACATGTATACCCCTTTTGAAACCCCTTCGAATCAAGTGAGTTTTGATTTGCGCCGAGTTGGTAAATATTTTCAGATTGTCGCAATCAATGCATGGATAGTATATATATTTCATCCACTTCTTCAATATATCTTGATCGGCCACTCTTCTAAAAGTAGACACATCATTAATGTACTCTTCACTCACACGGTTCTCAATATACATCCAGCTTCGGTCCATCTACACTACACATGTAACAAATTAATATCAAATTGGATTATTAATACTACTATAGTTAATTAACCAGCCTAACTACTTACACACATAATTGTAATTCACCTAATAATAAATTATCCATATCTAAATTAACTAGCTAGCCACGTATTCATGAAGCAATATAATATGCATGTAGGTATGTGTGTGTGTGTATATGTATATATATATATATATCAAATAAGAATATATTGAAGTAAACTAATAGTACTGACCCATTCTTAAATTAGAGCAAAATACCATCCCTCTCTAAACCTAGCTATCATCTCTCTTTATTACAAGACATATAAGTTATTAGAAACAAATACTAACCTCTAATCACTAAGAACAAATTGATCTACAAACTAGATCTACAAGCGGTATGTTTTCACCAAACTCTCCAAAATCAGCCACCTCCTTCAAATGTAGTGCAATGAACACAGATCTATTGAGACCACGCATATTGGCTATTTAATAATGTGGCGTATCCCAGACGGTTCCAACCACAAACCATCTATGATATGAAATTATCACAGATGGTTTGTATTAATAACCGTTGGTGAACTTTTACAAATGGTTATTAATACGAACTGTTGGTGATGTCTGCCATTATCATGGACGGTTTGTATCAATAACCATATGTGAAATATCACAGACGGTTATGATAAAAACCATTTGTGATGTTTTGCATTATCATTGACGATTCGTATTAATTACCTTCTATGAAAATATCATATATGGTTATTCATATAAACTGTCTATCATAGTTGGGTATCACAGACGGTACATGGTCACGCTTGTAAAACTATCTATACTAATTATAGTATAAATGATTCATAGTGAACTGTCTATGATATAGTCGTCCAGTATAGTCTCTTTTATAGTAGTGGAAGGCACATGGTTTATTGATATCTCAATATCTTGAACAAGTTGTCACGCAGCTGACTAGTGTAGATGAGAAAATTGAGGGGAACGACAAGGTTGTCATACTGGCATAATCAAACTTTACCACCATCATGAAAGTAATTGGTGATGAATATTCTCGTGGGGAAAGCACTCTCAATTATAATAAGGTAGTTGCATATCTTTGGAGACGAAGTCCATGAAGAAGCCATTGGAATCTTCATAAACTAAACATGAAATAGACTTAGCTGCCAATCATATCAAGCACTTAGAAGTAGATATACCACCCACGGCAGGCATTAGCTGCCATAGGTGTTGCAAGCAAAAGAAATAATCTTAGGAAGAAAAAAGGCAGTTGCAAGGGTATACATGTATGCTATTTATTTGACAAGGAAGGTCACATGGTAAAACATTGTTCGAGTTTGAAGAAAATGAAGGATGTATGCTTAGTAGCAATAGCAAATGATGATTTAGATGTATTCATTGTCAGTCAATCAGGTACTTCTCATGTATTGGTGTTAGATTACGGTTGTTACTTTCACATATGTTTGTCGGAAGAGATATTTGATGAAAGATTTCTATGCCCAGCGTATGGAACTGTTCACTCGACAGATTACAAAGAGTATGCAATTATTCAAGTGGGAACAGTTACATTGGAGATGTATGATGGAGCATATTGCACATTGACAGTGGTTCAGTATGTTCCTAGCTTAAAGAAGAATCTAATATCTATGAGGTCACTTGAACTCAAAAATTGTGAGGTGTCACTTCAAGATGAAGTCTTATGAGCTACTTGCAAAGGGTAGGTGATCCTGAAAAGTATCTGGACCAATTAAGTATATCGATTGATGGGTAAACTTAAAGGAAGGGCAACCTATGAGAGTTATGATAAAATCTTGATCAAGAGAATGATACCATAACGTCAACGATAGGAATTCAGATCTCATTTACAGTTACATGCAAAATTGTAAAGATAGTTGAAAACTCTAGTAGTTGCAAAGGTAAAGGTGCGAGCTATTAGAAGAATGAAGATATAGTGGGACCAACCACACGGTACTGGCGAGCAGGTGGAGCTCAGAAGGTGGTACAAACTTATAGCATAGAGAGCTATAGGAATAGAAGGTGTGGTTAACCAAACTACACAAGGAAAGAGCTCTCAAGTGGAGAGTTCAAGCGGCCAAGCTCGGACATCGACACACACATTGCAGTGATGTGCATAAACCTCTATGGTGGGGGTACTCCTAAGGCCCTGTTTGGAATGCGGGAATTTTTCCCGATTCCTGCGGGAATTGAACTGTTTCCTGCAAAATTCCTGTGAAATTCCTCTGTTCCAAACAGGCCCTAAAGGTGGAAGAAAAAAAGGGAAAAAAGTAAAGCTAACTTGGAGTAAGTTCTTGGAAGTACATAGTGACTTCGATATATAAGAGTCAATGTGGAGATTGTTAAGATACATTAACTCATATCCTATCCCTTGAGGACTTGGAAAGGTGTGCTACATGAATTTCTAAATGAATCCTAATAGTATTAGTACTCCTATTTCCTTTTAAACTAGGATTTTCTATTTTCTTTGGAGAAGAAATAGGGGGACTATATAAATTCATAAGGGGTGGCTATAAAGAACCCAAGCAAACAAAAAAAGCAAGCCAACCAAAAGGAGTTCATCCAAAGTAGAGGTGTACAAGATAACTAGATATTAGGTTATTCTTTAGCACTACATTCTTATATAGAGTAAGGATTTGAGGGTCCTAAATGATTCTAGAGGGTTGTGAGGGAGCGATAATCTCTTTTACTCTTTTTGAGGTTGTGCTTAAGAAATTAGCGGTTGGACTCGTCTAATCTTTTTTCTCTCATCGCAATTACTTCAATGTTGTTATTTCGATTTTGTCCTCGGGATTCATTTACTTCGTTCTAGATATTGTACATACTTGTGCCATATCTCACAAATTCTGATTCAATCTGGAGGATTGCTGCGCATGTGAAGAGATATCAGAGTATAAGATATATAAGGCATATAGACGGCCCAACAAGCCTATATATTGTGACATTATAGTGGGAGCGACAGAATTAATCATCTAAGGCTTTGTTCATATTGGTTACAGTTGATGAATTTTGACTGTGGCTATTGGCTTTTGGCTGAAAATGAATAGTAGTGGCTAAAAAAGTGGCTTTTGAAAGGAGGACATGAGTGGTGAGAAAAGTGATGAAGAAATACATGCGCGAGATAAGAACAAGAGAAGTGGGGTACTGCTAGCTTCATCCATGTTTGTAATTAATTAGCACAGACAGACATGGTAAGGGCAGTCCTAGTGCTCCACGTAGGATAGTGTCTATGATATTAATTAGATTGTCATGTAGGAGTTTTAGATGATGTGACGCTATATTAAATAAGAGAGAGAGAAAAAGAGGAAGAAACTGGGTCTCATGCAAGACCTAGTTCTATGAGAAAACCAATGCAATAGACACTACCAAATTTTGCATTGGAGAGATGGTGGTATCTTCATGATAGATGGAGAAAAATTATGATTGGTGGAGAGGAGAGAGAGATTTTGATGCTTAATTAATTGCTTGGGTTATAAATAGACATGGTGCATTAAAAACAATAATGTCTAAAGTAGTGTCTATATGACATGACATAGATAGAAACTACTTAAGTAGTTTCTGCACTGGGACTGCCCTAATACTTCATGCATGAGTCTAAACAGTAGCATATCTAAGATTTTGCCATGTCCAGACTACGAAGGATCAGAGAACACTATTATTTGAGCTAGATGGAAAATTTACACTCTTACTTTATTTTAAATTACTTAGACTTTATACTGATAGCTATCGCACGTCTCAAATTAAAGTCTAAACCGCCTAAGGTGTAGAGTCTAAAGAAAAGATACTACTTTACGTACGTTAGTACGTACTCCTATCATGGTAAGCAGCAGCTTAATTAAGGGATAATTAATCATAATTAATTAAGACGGAGAAGCATACCAGACTAGCGTACGTACTATGCAGTAGCGTATATATTAGGTACAGTACATTCAGCGACCTTAAAAAGCCGCCGTTGGGTTCCGTCGATCGGAAGGCGTGGCTTCACATCGCCGGTCATACGTGCGGATTGCCCGATTCTTTTTACTTATAACTTATATATTTTTTTAAATAAATAAATCAAATGATTTTTGTTATTTTCATTTTAAAGTAATTTATCATAATAATTTTTTAAAAACAACTTATTGATATTTGATACATCCGTATATTTATATTTAGATAAAAATTATCATCTATAGTTCTTAACCACATCTACGTACATTAAGTTGGTCCTCGGCCTGCAACGGCTGTACTATTACTCTGCAACGGCTGTACTGCTACTCTTGCTAGCTAGCCTATCTAGTTCAATTAATTAGGTCGTGGAAAAGTAGTAGGCGTGCGTCCGTGGGCGCTTCTTGATTACCGAACGAAGCAGGCTAGTTACACCATTGGGTGGCTGTCTTATTTCTTAATTAAGCAACGGTACTGCGTAATTACTCGTGACTTCCAATTGCATGACACGATTGATTTAGCGTAGGTCATTTTCGCTGTCGTTTTAACTGTAGTCGCCGTGGTGTAGCTGCATTGGCTTCTTCGGATTTGCACGAGTACACAAGCATGCATGAAGAACCAAAATTTGAATATTACTCCCTCCATTTCCAAAAATGCCTCTGTTTCGAAACAGGGTATATTCTTTGAGAAGTGCTTATATTTTTTTCTCTCTAATAAAAATAACACTAATCTCAAAACACATATAGAGATAAATAATATATATTTATTATTCACTGTGCTTTAAAAATTACGCAAATCACTGTTAAGAAAAGTATAGAAGCACGTTCCATATTCTTTTCATTTGTAAACTAATTGTTTATAGTTGTGGCTAATATTTTTTGCTCTTAGAGTAAGCACTTGTATGAACAAACCAAATACCAATTAGCCGATAAATCATTTTGAAAAGGTTGTTCCGATAAGTCGCTTCAAAAAGACGGCGAAAAAATTGTCATGTTTGTTTATTCGAGAGGAGCCATAAGTTATAGGGTGAATTCTTTTCAGCTGCAGCTGATGGCTTATGGTTATGGCCGATGACTTTTGGTTCTAATATGAGCATTTGTACAAATGTACTGAATGATAATAAGCCGTTTTGAAAAGATTATCCTGATAATTCGTTTTACAAAGACGACGAAGAAATCGTTTTATTTGTTGATTGAGAGAAATTATAAATTATAATAAGTTAAAAAAATGGACCACAGAGCACACGAGTAATTCATTAGTTCACGGGGCCAACTGGCTATAGCTAAAGCTAGAAGTAATACTGCTAGCCACACTGATATGCATCAGTTTGCATTGTTGGACCCAATATGCCATTTTCCCTTCATGAGCAATTCTAGCTAACAACACAGTATGACAACAAAGCCTTTATAAGCAATTCTAGCTAGTCATAAAATAATAATAATTCTGTTTTGTTTACCGAAGAAGCTAGTACTTGTATATCTTCCAGTAGTTCCTTTCACTGGATGCTTCGGACTGTGGGGTCGACATAGCCACGCCGGCGAGAATGTGGTTTTTTTTAGGTTTTCCCGCATTCAGGGTTTTGTCTTTATTTCATGGGCTTTTTTTTGGGGTTTATCAAACTCGCAGTTTTAAGCAGAGAGTAAAATAACTGGTCAAAGTTGCGTCACACGGACTTTTAGGTACTCCCTCCAGTTATAAATATATATCATTTTAAATATTAATACAATCTCTAAAATACAACTTCAATCAATAATTTATATTATAATATATTTATAAAATCTAATAAAATTATAAAAATATTTCTTGAGACGAATATATATATTATTTTCATGATACAATCTAAATACTTAAAAAATTATCGGTAGTCAAGTTTTGAACGTTTGACTACTCAATCCCAAAACGACATGTATTTATAACCGAAGAGAGTATCAAGTAAGGCTTTCTTTTAACACCCATTTTGGATCTCATAAATTGGGCTAGGAATCGGGAAATTGGAATTTGGTTTTTTTTAATATCTACTATTTGGATGCTTTAGGAGTTGGAATTAGAATTGAACCTCAAATTCCACCTGAATTGGTGGGCAACTAAATGAACACCTCCCAATTCAGAGGGGTGCAGCTTTGTATTAGTTGAAGTTGCCATCGAGCTCCCGCCCGATGACTCCTTGCTCTTCCCAACCACCCCCATCGACCAGCCCCTATCGACCACCCATCGCTGTAACCATTGCTAGTGAGCTCTCACCGACTACTGCCCTTGCGCTTGCCAGCTTTCTTATCTCTCTTTCACGCTCCTTCGTTGCATCGACGAACTCCCAAGGCGCCACCAAGCTCTTATTCTCCTCCCCCCTCTTCGTGCCCCACTTAGCACCACCATCACTGTCGAGTCACAAGCCCAGACCACGTCGCTTCCCCCATACCCTCTCCAGATCCATTGAAGATTACTTCTTCCTCTTTATTCTTGGAGCGAGATGTTCATATTAGTTTCTGGCTTCTCTAAATAGAAGCCAAAAACAGAACAAACACCTCCATAGTTCTCTCTACGATCACCAGACAGAGGTTACTGAACAAGTGCCTGGTTCAGTTGGGCTTTGCTTAGCGTGAGAACACGGCCAGCGAAGAAATCATACTTTTTCTTGGATTCTCGCAACTGATTGCCAACATCTTCAGAGGTTCCAACATGCTTTTTCTTGGATTGGAGCACAGGTTTCTGATTGGAACTTGGAGGCCCTAAAGAAATTAAACATTGCTGGCTGCTTGAGATAAAGAAAAGGAAGATTCTCTCTGTCATGGAATACAGACATTTGATGCCACCTCTCCTCGATGACTGATGGAAGTTTTCTCCAGGCAAGTGATGCAGCGACTTTCCTGTAAAGCAAAAGGTGAAGAATAATAATAATACATGGGCCTGGCACAACATTGCAGATAAGATGAACCAGGAATGCATAACCATGTGGGTATACTAGGTATCTAGGATAGATGTAAGCAAATTTGGTTTTAATGAGCATCACAAAAAGGGGGGAGTTCCCCAACTGTGTGCTTTCCCTGCATGGAATGCTTGTGACACAGAAGTTCCTGGGGGAAACGTTCGTAGTAGCAGTGACGGACTAGCTGCTCCAGGTCTCATTCATTCACCACAGGAGGAAGGACATCAATCCTTTTCCGGATTATGTAAGTTTGACAATCCCGTTTTACTTTTACTGGTTTGTGCATGAAGTAACACACTTGACATAGGAAGGACGAAAATTGTGCAGTTCCTTTTAATAGGTTGCAGACCTGAAGTAATTAGACTATCAGGGACAAGGGGAGGTACCACCCCACCGACGCTTGCAACGGACATGGATTCATAGGGGATGATAAGACAGAAACCCACACACGCTTACAGAGAAGCAACAAAAAGAAGGGCTAAAACTCCCACAACCACCAGCTTTAAAAGAAGGGCAAATGAGGAGGGAGGCCTGCAAAGAAAAGGAGAAGAGTGCCCTCTAACCTGCCTGTGCCTTCCTCCAAATCCTGATATCTGCAGCCAGTAGTTGCTGCCATTCCGCCACAAGCTCCACCCTTCAAGCACCAGTATATAAGTTACTATAGACTGTATATCTGTAACACTCCCAGTCTAGAGCCATGGATCCTTGAGACGTGTTCGCAACCAGAGGCTTACCTGTGCAGAATTGTTTGCTGGGAATTCCTAAGAGTGTGAGCTGTGCAGATTACAGAGCTCAGCTTCGGCTTCTGCATTGCCTTCAATGGGGAGGCATTCCTGCTGCTACAAGCAGAAGCTGAGGAAGGGGCTCTGGTCCCCTGAGGAGGATGAGAAGCTCTTGAACCACATAAACAAGCACGGGCATGGCTGCTGGAGCACTGTCCCAAAACTAGCAGGTACATATCAAAATATTCTGCGCTTAATTCTTGTCAATTATCTCCTTCCTTTGCTTTCTGTTCTTTTCCAAGACCATTCTTTCTCCTCACTCAATCCAAATCTCCTGAAACTTCCCCGATGAATTGCAGGGCTTCAGAGGTGTGGCAAGAGCTGTAGGCTGAGGTGGATAAACTACCTGAGGCCTGACCTCAAACGAGGTGCATTCTCTCAGGAGGAAGAAGACCTAATCATTAAATTCCATGCTGCCCTGGGGAACAGGTAAATTTAAGCCCAAGTTGCACTGCTAAAATTTAGGACCTAGTTAATTCAAAGCAAGCTTTCTTTAACTATGGCCTTTTTCACTATCAATGAGCAGGTGGTCTCAGATTGCAACACGACTGCCTGGAAGAACTGACAATGAAATCAAGAATCTCTGGAACTCGAGCATCAAGAAGAAGCTTCGGCAGAACGGAATTGACCCCAACACCCACAAGCCCCTCACCGAGATTGGTCGCAGCAAAGCAGCTAACACCATCAGCACTGAAAGGACCTCTGAGTCCAGCGATGTGGACCCGTCAAGTGGTGTTGCTCTTGGCAACTTGAGCCACCTTCTCAGCGAGACGGCGCAGTCACCAGAGCTGCTGCCAGTGCTTGGTAAGCATCGCACAGAAACTCCTAGCTTGGCACGCATGAAGGTGCCACCAAAGGAGTTATTTCTCGACCAGCTTGCTTCTGGTCATGAGAACCTCCCAAGCTGCCGTTCATCAGGCCCAATTCCAAATTTCCCTTTCGAGCAGCTGTTTTGCTACAGCAATGAATTTAGCAGCAGGGATGGTGGTGGCACGAATTCACTCTGGTTTAACCAGAATGAGTCCAGTGGAAGCACAATTTCCACTGTGATGCCACCAGTTTCACCATCAACTCTCTCAACATCAACAGGGCTCAATCTGTCACCAGACAATCCACACTCTGGAGGCAATGGCATCCACAGTGCTCAATTCTACTGGGATACCGCTAATCCTAGCAGCTGTAGAAGTACGGCGAGCAGTGGAAGCAACGGCTTGGGATTCGAGCTGCAAAGCACAAACTCGCTTCTGGAGAACAGCGTCTTCCCATGGACAGATTTGGCACCAGATAAAGATAGCCAACTGCACCTAGACGAAGAACTCAAGTGGCCTGACTTGCTCCATGGAACCTTCCCAGAGACATCTGCAGCCATTCAGAGCCTTAGCCAATCACTGTATGAAGACGTGGTTAAAGCCGAGAGCCAATTCAACATGGAGGGACTGAGTGCAGCATGGTCTCAAAATCTGCAGCCACAACAACATCTCCAGGTAGTTACAGATATGTATGACAAGGATTTGCAAAGAATGTCCTTGTCTTTTGAGAATATCTAGGCAACATGTTCCAGATGCAGGGAACAGAGCAGTAGCCGAAAACTAAGAGTTAAGAAAGCCTAGAAAGCACAGTGTTTCTTCAGATTCATTTACAGGTTACGAGGAGGTGTTTGCGTAGATACTCTTGTGATGACACAGAAATCAACATCAATATTTGTTCATCGGTTAAAGATACTGCAGTGCCATGGGGAAAAAAGACAAGTATGGGTTTATGCTGCAGCACAATGTATAGAAAAGTACATTTCAGAGTCTACATTCCTTTCTCTTAAAAATTGCTGTCTTCACCTGTACACACATGCAGCTCGACTTTTTGTATACTTGAGTTTTGGTGTGCCCTTTATCTATCAAATAAATACGGACAGGCATGGGGAAAACTGCATGTGTCGGTAGATTTTAGAGACCATACAAGTAGTCTTGAGGCTTTTCAACTGTCACCATGCACGTCGATGCAAATTAATTATTGCATGTTGTATCTTTATTGTTTCCCTTCCTTCTTTTTACATGTTCCTCACAAAATCACTTGTCTATCGACGAGGGCAGAGACCTTTGGCATATTGACCTGAGTACTACTTTTCTTTTCCTTCACCTTTTGCTAAGGAGAATCTGGAGCTAGCTGATCACTTCCCACTTGAATACAGGCATGGAAAAGGACTGCTTGATTTGGTATGGTCGAGAGGCAACATCCTCAAGGGAAAGTAAACACATATGGATTAAAGTAATGAAGAAACTGATTACGTGTCTTACCTACACAATAGATGGGTGGTGAAACTGATTACGTGTCTTACCTACACAATAGATGGGTGGTGAAACTGATTACGTGTCTTACCTACACAATAGATGGGTGGGTCATGTAGGCAATGTGATGACTGATGAGGCCTAAGTGTACTTCTAAGTCCCAAGTAGGCATTGTAGCATACTGTGCATAGTCTAACTTAGTCGCGTGCAACATGCAGGGGAAACTGTATCGGCCGGTAACCAACGGCTACCAACTTAACCGGTGGGGCCGATAAATTTCCAAACCATCGAAAAAATGGTTTCAATTTGATTTTTACATTTTAAATTAAAGGATAAAAGCTCCGGCAAACATAATCCAAGCACAACACCGTAGCCGGCCTAGTGGTAAGATGCAGTCTTGTGTGAATGTCGTGCCGGGTACTAATCCCAATTCTACTTCCTTTTTTTTTCTTCTAATCCTGACATACGGGTCCTACATGTGAAAAAGAGAGATGGAAAATCCGAAAAAAAAACCGGTGGATGAGGAAAATGAACCCACGAGTCCACGACCCCCCAAAGACAAATCAAGCTCCTTACCAACAACTGTACGACTGCGTTAAAATCTTGGTTGCACAAGCTTTTATTCTCAAATTTTAAAATTCAAATTCAAATGAAAAATTAGGGATTTTCCCCCCGAAATTTCCGATAACCCATAATTACCAGACATATCAGTGACCTCTGAGATTTTTCCCTACCAGTAAAATTTCCATGGTAACATGTATAACTATTTTATGCTGGCTACTTTTAAAATGATGTAATCATGGGCATTCTTACACGATTCAATCCAGAAAAAAAGATCACAGCCCTTTCAAAATAAAATGAAATGGCTAATGATGATGTTTTGACCAATACAACAGAGGGGCTACCATAGGCCGAGATAGTATACTGTCCTCTAATTTAGTTCAAGGGCGCTCCATCCGGTTTATGGCTGTGGCTTTTGACTATTGACTAAAATTACATTGTAGCGTCTGTTAATTTTTTCTAAGTCACTCGATTAAAAAAAATAAAAAAATTGAGAGAAAAAAAAATGAAAAAACAGTTATATCTCTACGGATAATGCAAATGTAAAAGGGAAAAGAAAAAAAAATAAAAAAACCGAAATTAAGAAGCTGACATGTTCTAAGTAACTTCTGATTTTTAGAAGTCAGTAGCTAAAGCCATTTGAAACAGGGTTAGTCTATCTAGTAGGCTCCTCTGGATTGTGTAGATCTAGGCTAAGGATAGACAAATACCAAAAGCAGTTTATTTTTCAACATAGTGCAACTGTCATTAGCAACTTTCTATCCGTAGGTCCCCACAAAACAGCTTTAGATGTTGATTTTCTTTCAGATGGCACCAACGAATGGAAATTGGTCATGTGTACAAATATGTTGACATAAAGTAACTTGCCATTACATTGATAAATGCAATGGGACCGATAATACTGACTTAGAGCCAGTAGCCCTAGAAAGTAATTAAACCACATGATTCCAAAATGCCCCAATCAAAATCCTACACGCCTATTTCTAGTTGCTGGTAAAGACAATTTGCACAGGCCAAGAGCTTGGTTATCTACCATGAACATTTGGACTTGTGTAGGAATGTGCTTCAATTTCTATTTTGGTTGTACCTGCAAGCTTATAAAATGAATGCGGGGCAGAGGTGGTAAAGATGGCCATATGATGTTGCTGCTTGGACATAATGTAATATAGGATGGTAAAGATGGCCATATGATGTGGCTGCTTGGATATATTGTAATATAGGACGTATCTGCATGTTTATATATATAAAAAAGGAATACCTCAATTTGAGTCTTTGAGAAGGGCAAATGCATGAAAGAAAATAAGTAGAAATGCAGATTGTAACAACTGTCTACAACAAGACGCTCTAGCACTTATTCAGATAAAACATATCCTTATATTAGATTTTAGTTAAAATATTAGTATAATAGTGGAGGAAAGATGAAAGAAGGGGACAACCAAATACCAATATCACAGGTTATTCATTGGGTAACAGTTAAGTAGCAAATATTAGGCTTCAAATGGAGAGTACAGTTCATGCGCCCCTGGGAGGTTGAACAATTTCATGAGCATGCTTTGCAAAATGACTATCACAAATAAATAGTTCTAAATTCAAATTTTAAATATACCTACTTCTATTGTATTGAAAAGTCTATAAAATAATTGATCACAATCAGCATGTGGTGAGAGAGAACAGACGAAATAACTTTGGCTTACAAATATATCTGAATTTATGATAAGTCAGACAGTTAAGCTCATCGGCACCTCACAGTGAAAAGACCATACTTACCAGAATCACGGCTCGTTCGAGTCACTGTACGGGATTCGGATTTGCAGTTCGCCACTATTTCTTCCAATTTCCACTGCGAACATGAACCCATTCCCTAAACCGGTCCGGGTTCGACGAATCCGGTTCGCGATTCGCGGGGGTTTATAGCAAGTCCGGTAACTATGGGCAAGACTACAGGGCTAGACAGCATTGACAGGAGACAACCAAACAGGAGTGAAAAGGATTGAGTTCCTGCATACTCTGTTATGTCCAAACATTTCTTTCACCTTTTCTTTTCGACATGAGCATGACGTTGGTATTACGAAAGCATGAGGTAGCACCGTAGCAGCTTCATGTTACTTGTATGGTAGAATTTAGAAAGTAGCCAGGACAAACTGCTACAAAATGAGAAATTTGATGGTTTGCCTTACCTTTCTTTGCAAACAGCTCATTTGTCCCACAGTTAATATGAATTGATTATTTGCCCCATCTTTGAATTTTTATTTGATCATATGCCCTTTTTGCATTTCCAAACCATTTCTTATTTTTGTAATGCTAATTCATATTAGAGTCTGCAGTTACACACTATTCCATAGATGTCACTTTGAAACAAACTCTGACCTTGAGTAGTGACTGCAAATAATCCCAGGAATTGATAGCGGCCTACTTTTGCTTAATGTGAATGTTTTGTTGGTAGTTGCTTAATATGAACGCTAATATGCACATTAGTACATGCAAATACATGAATAAAGTCAAAACAACTAAACATTTGTTAGAAGTGAATTTTGAAGAACTTTCCAGAATACAAGTCAGATGCCAAAAAGTTAAGGGTCCGTCCCTCTGTGCATACCAATTGGAGACATGAGGTTTAGTCAGGCATCATGGGTTAATAAACCACATTTGCAAGCAGGTTAGTAAAGAAGGACATCTCTTCGATAACTAAATATCAACAGTATAACCATGCTGACATTCTCCAGTACATTTGTCACATGTGGAATAAACTGAAGCTGCATGACCAAAAAGCAGGAAAAAAGTGAACTAATAGCAACAACAGATGGAATTGTCTGTTAGCTGTGTGTAGGACCGATATGGCAATGGAGAGTAGTAAATGGTGCCTTCGAATTTTTTCCCCAAATATTCGCCAATCATTCACTCAAATAACTACAGAGTTATTGTGATTAGGAACAAAAGCCAAAACCCAAAATAAATAGCACAAGAAATCAAAATCCGAAGAAACTTAGGCTTCAAGCAGTTAGACTGGCTACCAGGGATGGTCTGATCGGAGCCTGGCGGTCAGACCACCGGCCACAAGCCGGCCTGATCGACCTTGGCAGTTGGATCAGGAGGAGAGAGGTCTGACCAGCCTCCCTGTTTTAGAACAGCTCGAAGTGATGCAACTTTTGATGAAATTCTAAGAAAACAACTTCAAATGATATGAAATTTTGCACACACACCTTGGTTAAGATTTCAAAAACCTATTCCAACCAATAATCGCACAAATCCATGCCAATTTTCAGAACTTTCTCAAAATCAAGCAAGATTGCATCAAATTCGGACAAAAACTGAAAACGAAAATATGACTTACTCGTAGATAGAAGATGGCCAAGATGGCTATAGATGTATTCTCATATATCACAGCAAGAAAGAACGCCAAAGAAATCAAGTCAAAAACACTCAAATGAAGAAATCTCTCGGAGAGGCCAAATCCAAGCAAAACCAAGCAACTTCATGAACTTGTAAATCAGATGTCTAGATGGATAGGGATTGATCTTCATGAGTTATCTCCATCACTTATACATCCTTGTCACAGTAAGATCAACAATGGGAGAGAGAAGAATGTAAACCAACAAGATTAAGAGTAAATCAATCAACACAAGAGTATTCCATGAGAGATGAACAAATTTGATGTATTGTTACTTGAGAATAAAGGTTTTGTAGCCACTCCACCTAGAGGACAAAAGAGCATACCATAACACTCACACTTCTCAAACCCTAACCATAAAACACTTGGTTTCAATGAGCAAACATGGTTAGATAACTAGCAAGTGTACATCCTAACTTGTTAAATAGATAAGGTATCCAATCTCATCTAATTTTAATAGATACTATCCACTTAACACATATGGAAGAAACCCGTTAACCCTACACAATATGGGTTTTACTCACACACTACACTTATGCACGTTTTTCAAAGTACATAAACCCAAATCCGCTAAGTCCTTTGCCTTTAATTCAACTTGATCTTCTCAACTTCTCCCTTGCCAAAGCCGCTTTTCCAAGCACATTTCAAGCGCCACAGTTTTTATCCAAGATAGTTTCCAGTATTTTGGATAACTTACCAAAATACTCTTTCTTAACTTGATATTCATCTTCCATTGCAAGCAATCACCATACTTGCCACGTGTATGTGCACCACTAATTTACCACACGTCGGCGAGTCTCTTCCGTTCCACCAGACTACGCCTCACTTGGACCGACCAAGCCACATGATGTAACCTGTCGCTCGAAGTTCTCTTCAACATTTCTGCCTTCCTTGTGGCATGCTTGAACTGAGTCATCTCACCCGGCATTCTTGATCGTTTTGGGCCTCGACTTCTCCATGAGTGAAGCCCTGATCCTTATCGTTGATCATAGTTGACTCCAAACGTCCCGGCACATCCCAAGACAAATAAATCATTTTTGAGCACAAAGACAAATAAATCATTTTTGAGCACAAATCTTAACAACTTGACCTACGTTGGCTATAACATGTTTCATGTAACACATATACACCGACCTAGGTTAAACAAAACCATACCATGGCGCAAACTCCCAAAATACCTAACACAGCAGAGAGAAGCATCTCTGCCAGTCTGATCATATGCCTAGGCCGGTCAGACCGGTGGTGCCCAGTGATCTGACTGCTGGAGGGGGGGAGCCGGTCTGATCACCCCCCTCCTAACCGGTTAGACCACCTGGTTTGTAGGCAATCCAGAAAAACAGCAAATTTGCAAATTCAAACTTCCACTCTTCTCAAATGGCAATGGTTCATCACAATATAACTTGGACCTTCTCACATGATCCTTCACTGTGTAACACACTGCTAATGAAAGAGATAGGTGAAGAGGCAGAAAAAACTAAAAAAATTAAAACTAATACATTCTGATATCCGTCATGGACTATGACAGAACAGGGTTTACCGGTAAGTATAAAATGTTAACAACAGCACAAGGCAATCATAACAAGAAAATGGAAAGAGCTAAAATCAATCTCCAATAAGTTGTCAGTCCTGGCGATTTTGTACTTTGAGAACCTGACTTCATCTGTATTGAAAATTTTAAGTTTCTGTTTTGCAATTTTTCTAAAAATTTTGGAATGTCTGAGCTTTTGATGATCTTAAGGCCTCAAGTTTCAACTCATTTTTCCTTATAAAAATCTATATCAACAGTTTTAGGGTTACTCTTCTTCAAGCTTTCTTAATTTATAAAAATGTCCCTTCCGTGTCAATAAACTATCAGGCTGAAAAGCATTTTTGTTCATGCCACGTATAGCCTACATTTGTCCAGTTTAGGGATTGAGTCAATAGTTTGACTGTAGCAAGAGCACACAAATCAGAGTGATTGTTATCACAATTATGGAAATTATAGATAACGTCTTCAGCACATTCATGAAGTGCTTTTTTAGTTCATTTGTAAGAAAAGTGCGGCTCGCATAGTACATTAGATTTCAAGAAAGGGAGACACACACATAGTTATGATGTGCACTAAACATGTAAGTATTCTTGAACTTTTATCATTGCTGCAAAATTAGCTTAACTTTTTATGCTGTGCACCCACCTGAAAGTCCAATTTTCGGCACAATAAATACCACTTTTAATCAATAAACCTTTATCATGATCCTGACACTGTCGACCAACCAATATTCATCAATCCAAACAAGCGCAAATGCCACTTCCAGCAATGTCATAGGTTTAACATGGACAGAGGTGAAAAGGTTATGAAAGAGATTCTAGGTGATTGACTTGTAACAGATTCTGATGGAGGCTGAAGTCTGAAACTCTTTTCTTGTAAACTCAGTTGAGCAGGATGTCTACATGTTTTTGTGACAAACTCATACAATTTGATCCAGTGTTGATTAACAAATACCATAAATCTAACTTTTCAAAGCCATCTTGGAAAACGCTAGTGTGGACGGATAAGACTTCTCCCCCCACACAACGTATTTAATAAGGGAGGGTTGGAACCTAGCCTGGCTAGCACACCAACCGTGCTACTAGCCAGTGGACCCTGGGAGACTCCTCTTCAAAGCCATTTTGATATCAGACACATGAATGCCATCATAGTAAACATTGCACAGATTCACAAATGCTGAGACAAACTTAGATCGAGTTTTCCCAGCTAAGAGATGGCATATTGAAGGACCATGTGAGAAGATTTAGGATAATGTTGTAATGAACCATTGCAAGTTTTGTGGAGTGGTTAAGTGATTTTGCAAAGATTGCACTTTGTTTGGTTTGTTTTCTAGAAGTGTCAGGAAAATCGGTAGTACTACCGTTGTGGCCGCGGTAATACTATAGAGTGGTAGTACCAGCGGCCATACTGCACGAACAGTAGTTCCGATCTAAGTTGCGGTACGTTTTTTTCTAAAAAGGTCCAGTGCGAAGGAGCGGTAGTACCGGTTTGGAGAGCGGTCGTACCGCTGTGTGGTAGTACCAGCATGTTACATGCGGTACTACTGATTTTCATAGAAAATAGGGCTATGGGTTTTGAGTTATGGATCGAGTTGGAGTGACCACGTGGTCATGGTATGGGTGTTGTTGCTTGTGTGCACATGGTTTATTGTTTGGTAGGTTTAGGATCAGTATTTTAGTTGCATACATTTTACATTTTGTATTGTATAGATTAATTGTGCCAATTGATGACTTTGTATATTGTGCGATTTTACGTGACAGTTTACTTATTGTTGTTGGTTGTAGGACTTCAGAGCTAGGTCATGGTGAGGCGTAGGAGGACCGGGACTAAGCACATGGTGGTGTTGAGGTCCAGAACGGTCAAGGAGACATTGAAGATGTCTACGGCTCGTGGAGTGGTTATAAGCCAAGAAGGCAGGAGACCAAAGCAGGAGCTATCGGTCATGGACATGACGGGCAACGGCAAGGTGGACTGGGATTAGGCTCAGGGAGGAGTCAAGGTCCTATGCGGTCAAAGAAGTCAGGTGCCATCATGTGCAATAAGAGGCATGTGGTGCGCCAAGTGACTTGGGTCGTTTGCAAGCGAGGACGGTTTGGTGGGATTCAGACGTGTGGGAGGCTTGGGGGAAAGTCATTGGGACCACGTGGAAGATGGCGAGGTATGGGTGATGCTTCATGGCAAAGGAAGCGGGAAGTTTTGTGGAAAACGGTAGAGGCATTTTGGTAAATTACCCAATACCAGAAAAGTGGTAGTGTGCGTGAAACCGTGGTGCTGGCTTAAGAGGTTTAGGTCTTGTATGTGCTAAAAATATTAAGTGGATTAAGTGTTGATTCACTAATGAGTTAATGGTTGTAAGCCACTTTGAGGAGCGTGCATGAGATAGTAAAACCCAGAGTTAGGTGAGGTTAACGGGTTATCCCCGGTTTGGCCTAATGGGTGGGTGGATTCATTCGGTTTTAGTTCAGGTTGTGAGGCTATATAATGGGAGGAGAGACAAAGGCTAAGGTTTGTGAAGGTTGGCTAAGCCTTTTAGTTGCTAGCTCCTCCTCCCTCTCATGTGAGATTAGGGTTCTTTGGGTTGGAGCCTTGCGTGTGTGTGCTCTAGGCTTAGAGCTATGCTATTTTGAGGAATTAGTTGTAAAACTTACCTCCTCAAGTAAGCAATATATCAATCTTTGTATACATACATACATCTATCATGTCTTGATTGATTTGCTTTTGATTTGGTTGGTTCTGATCTCTCTTCCCTCTTCTTGATCTTGTTGTGCCAAGGATGTGAATAAGATGGAGATAACCTCATGAAATCAATCTCGTATCATGTAGGCACTTTGATTGCAAGTTCATCAAGAAATTGGGTTTTGTTTGTTTTTGGCCTCATCGAGTGATCTCTTGTTTTGAGGGTTTTTGGGTTGTTTTTTTGGTGTTCTAGCTTGCTATGATATGTGAGAATATATCTAGTGCCATCTTGACCACCATCTACCCACGAGCAAGTTGTATTCACTGTTTGGGGTTTTTTTCTCGGTTTTGGTGCACCTTTCCTTCAAACTAAAAAAGTCTTAATTTTGGCCATGATTTCATGATCATTTGTTGGAATAGGTTCTTGATATCCTAGAGAAGATATCTGCAAATTTTCATGTTATTTAGATTTACGGATCAAAAGTTTCATCGATTTTTGTTTTTAAAATCGTGCTGAAAACACTGTTCACCCTAATTTTACTGTATCAGTGGTAGTACAGCGAGTATTGTAGCGGTAGTACTGTGGTTACTATAGCAAGCAGTAATACCTCAATTACAATGGTGGTAGTTCCGTTTTTGATGATTTTTCATGGGTTTTCAGTATCTCAAATTGCTAGTTATTGTAGTGACTTTTCATCATAATCTTTATAGCTCTGTAGCTATTGAAGTGAAGGATTGGTCAATATTTGGGGAAAATTTTTGAGGCACTATTCATCTCTCTCTCTCTCTCTCTCTGTTGCCATCTTCGGTCCTACAAGTGGTATCAGAGTAAGGTTTGCTCTTTCAGTGATCTTAACTGATCATGAGCACGGAAACTAGTGTGTAGTCTTATGAGTCTTTTGTTCCATCTTCTTATGGCTCTTTGGTTGATGACCTTGATGAGATCGGTGATCTTGAATTCATTAATCGAATTGTGAGAAAATGCAAAATGGCAAATCATGACACTTGCAAGTTATGTGGTGTTTTGTCCACTCCTCTTGGTATTGTGACGCAAATGAGGAGGCTTTGGAGCTCAAGGAAGAGAAGGAACCCGATGGCGTGTGAAGAGTGACAGTGAAGGATGATCATGAGACGCCTTTTAAGGATGATCCCCTAGTCATGCTAAGCAATGTGAGCAAGGAGAAACTCATTGATGACATTGTCTCTCTAAATTCAAGAATTGATACTCTTGACATTCTTGTGAATAATCTAGAGATGGAGGATAAAATGCTTGATAATGATTTACCCTCTTGCAAAAATTGTGCTACCTTATTAAATGATGTTGATGTTTGCATTCCATATACATTATCAATGCAACTTCAATCTCTAGCACATCTTGCATTGTCTTGAATAATGAACTTGATTTTTTGAAGAGAGTGCACAATAATATGAGCACTAAGTCTTGTGACTTGTGTTGCTTTCCAATCTGAGATTGATATTTTAAAAGATGATCTTGCTTTTTTGCAATCAGATTTGGATTCTCATGTTTCTTTTGAGTCACTTGATATTGACACTTATGCCATTGCTTTCTTGTGGATCTTCTGGTGATGTCCGAGGGACTTCTAAAGACAAGGGTGCTTCTTCCTCACATGATACTACATCTCGCAAAAAGTAGTATCATTGCACTTTTTGTAAGAAGAATGAACACATTGTTGAGTCTTGCTTTCGTCGTGTCAAGCATGAGTGTCAAGTTCATCGTTGAGCTTTTAGGAATACACATTGTCCATCTCATGGCATGTGTAGACCTAGTGCCAACACGAGGTCTTCGTACTTGTCCCAAGGGATTTCTCGTTTGAGCGAGAATGGTGCTTTATTCTCTCGGATCATATCTCCTAGTAGACCTTTGCACCATTGCTCATTTTGTGGGAATGATGGACATCGGATAGACTTTTGCTTTTGGTATGTCAAACACATGGGACGAGCCCATGCTTCTATGTCTCCAAGTGTGCATAGCATTTCTCATGGTATGAACACTCGTGAGACTAGCAAGAAGGCTCGCTTTGTTGATGGCTTCTTTGACACCTTTTCTAGTGGCGTTGGATGGAGTTGTGGATTTGGTTGTCGTGATTTTGGTTTTAGTTCACGTGCTGTCTCGAGGAAGGATTTCTACAGTTTTTGAAGTGATGAACCTCGTTTTCTCCATCGAGGTGTGCATCCATGGCGGGGAGGAGCTGTGAGTTCTTTTGGTGCTCCTGTTGGTTCTCATCTTGGTGCTTTCAAACAAGGCATTCGTTGCTTTTGCAGAGATAGCACTCGTTTTCCTCATCGAGTTGTCCACTTGCAGCATGCCTCCAAGATTGGATTTTCTTGCATGAACCATCTATTGTATCATGCTAGCTCATATACTTCTAGTGTTGGTGTGTCCAAGTTTTGGGTTCCCAAGTACTTACTTACTAACCCTTCAGGATCCAAGACTTGGACACTTTGTTCTTCTCATGTGTAGGATCCAAGATGGAGAATATGTGATTATTAAGTTATAGTCTTTTACTTTAGCACGTGATTGGAACATTTGATGGTTCTCCACTCCCTGTGATGTCTCTAAGAGGCATGTGATTTTATGTTTAGCGTTTTCACCTACTTTGTAAGCTATCCTATACCCTCATACCCTTATACTCAGGTTTGATCAAAATTGGCATGTTGTGCTTATCTATATGCTCACTTGTATCATATTGGCATACATTACTCATGTTTTGTTCTTGTCATGCCTTTATGTGTATTTTTCTTGTATATCTATGTGCTAGCTAATTATTCATCTTTTGTGGATATGAGTTGTACCTTCATGAGCATGCATTATTCTTGCAATATTATGTATAATGTTCTTTCTTGTATTTCATGTATTCATGTGCTTGCTTGATGTCGCTGTTTATGTATTTGCATGATTTGTTCTATGTCATGTTTTCTATATATTTGATATTGTGATATATCAATTGTGAATACATAAGCCTTGTCATATTGTCATTGGCTTATACTATTCTAGTCTCATCATTTATCATGCTTTTTGCTTGATCATAGGTGCACAGACTATAATTCTGATTACAATTGTTATATATGCTTAAGCTTGGCTTTTCATCATGAGTATATGTTATCTTGATATATTCTATCATGCTTTTGAGATATCTTGCTCTAGGTATCTATGTATCCATTAAATATCCATGTTAGCATATCTTTCTTTTGATCCTTGTTAGCATAATTTAGGCATATTTTGTTATTTGACATGTTTTATGCTTACATGATGTTGATAATACAAGTGATATTGCTAATTATGGATAGATGAGATTTGCCATAGCATTTCTTGCATATTGTCCTTGATTGTGTGCTTGCCATGCTTGTCCTGTTGCTCATTTGCATCAATATCTACCATGGATATATATAGAGCTTAATTTATCTCTCTAACATGTAGTGTTCATGTTTTGCTCATGTCATGCCTTGTACATTTATGATCATGCTCAAAGTTGTTTGCTTATGTAGTATTGAATTTTTATTACTTACCTCTCACATTATATTATAGCATTCTTACTTGTCATGTGTTTTGGAAGTAGATTTGCATGTCATTCTTCAGTAACCCCAATTCCAAGATACAAACGACTTCTTTTCTAGAGATATAGGCTTTACAAAGAGAGAGGAGACCAAGTGTGCAGTATTGTAGCTGGGTACTAGGGGAGCGGTCGGACCCCTTGGTTCTGGAATCTTCTGGGTCTTCTTCCTCATTCCAACATCTAGTGATGGCTATCAATCTTGGGATGCAACTTGGCTCAGCTTCTACTCCTTCGACTATAGCTCACCGCCAAGCAGTGCAACGTAGGTTTTGTGTACAAGGCTTTACCTTTACTCTTGATTCATTCTTTGCATATCATTTGGGGGCATTTCGTAGTTCGAGGATTGGTTGGGCTACTGATATGACCACTTCTTTTGCGAGTCTCTCTTGTGCACATTTTGAGTACTCTAGGTTGTGCTTTCCTCAGTCAAGGTTGAACTTGTTTCTTCAACACTAGTGACCAATAGTGGGTATTTCTAATACTTTAGATTCGCTCCTTAGCAGTGAGTCATCTCTCTCCTAAGGACCATGTGGAGTATAAAGCCTAGCTCTCCCTTTTTGCTATTCTAGCCATTCCTTATAATGAGAGAATTTGAGGAGTGACATTTGCTAACTTGGATCCTTTTGAGGAGTTTCTTCCCTTGCAAGTGCTTTTAGATGTTTTATCTTGCAACTTGTTCTTAGGGGAGTTTGGCTCTTTTGCATCTATTATATCATATTAATATGCATTAATTTGTTGGATGCTTTAGTTTTTTTACTTGACTTCATGAGCATGAGTTACTTATTGATTGTGTGTTTCAGGAGTCAAGTATCATCATGGTTTTATACTTTGTTGTATCTATCCTGTTTTATTGCCCACATCTTGATCCTTATGTCCATTCACCATTGTTTATACACGTTAGCGTACTTTCTATGATTTTTGTATGTCATGATGTATGCCTACATGATGCATGTTTGATTATGGATATTTTGAGCTTGATTACATCTTGGATAGTTTTTTTATTTTATGATGCTACATTTAGTCATGACTTTTTATCGTTTTTAGTTCATGTGTACATTATTATACTTGCATCCATGCTAGCATATGCTTTTACGACCTTTTCTTGTCATTTGTTATGTGTGTATGGTTGCAATTCATTAAGATGCATGCATATTTTGAACTTACTCATTTATGTCTTGGCATAAAAATAGTCTATATGATATCTTGGTAGCTTTGGTTAGATATCACGAGAACTTTGATTAGTCCACAAGCTTCTTGTAAATTTGGTTTGCACTAGGTTTTGTCCTAAATGATTTAGCGAGATCTAGATAGAGTTTGTGTGGGGGTGTGTTCTTATGTGTTCCTTGTCATTTGTGCTTGCCATGCTATCTTTGTTGTCATATGTCTCGGTATTGGATTTGTATATCATTTACCCTAATACTAGGACGTCAGTTGTTCATGTGTTTGAGCTATAGGTTGTGGATGTGAGGGGTGACCATGTGGATTGTGCGGATGCTTTGTGTCTCTCACCTCCTCTGAGCTTCTGGTGGAGATTTCTATTGATCTCACAATGTAGCTTCCGTTAGCTTCCACCACATCAACTACACCACATCGCCAAGCGATGCAACGGAGGTTTGCTCCCTTGTGACCTTCAGATTCTTGCTTTCCACTACCTGGTTTCACATAGCATTCCTGTTCTAGTGGTAGGAATGGTCTATTTGGGTTGATAGGAACCAACTCTTGATGATTTTGTCTCAATCACACTTCTCATCCAAATAGTTCTTTAGAATTATTTACTACCTAATTTGAGCTCTCTTCTTGGCCACTAGTGTCTTATGTTACGATAGCTAGTGTTACCTTTTGCTCCGTGATATGAGGTTTTAGGCTAGAGATCATGTAGGAAAGGTGTGTTTGGGAGTCATCTTGTTGAGCTTGCACCTTCATTTTTGGATTTTACGCCTAATTTCTTGGTTCTTCTCAATTTGCCTTCTTTAGGGAGAGTTGGAGCCTTCTTCTTTTTGGAATGCTTTTCAGAGGAGCTTACTTCTTGTGTATTCATATGTATCATGTTGCATTTTAGTTACAGCATGCATTGTACATACATGAATGCTTGTACAAACCATAGAGCTTTGACTATTAGTTTTATGTGACATTATTTCTTACTTTACATTTTGTTATATCTTGTGCTAGTTTGCTAGATTTATCTTGTCCTTCGATGTGTAGCTTAGCTTTTGCCATGCTAGCTTTATTAAATGTGAACAACTTGAATTAAATCATATCTTATTGGATCTTGTGACTAGTTTTGATCTAATGATCCTCTTATGATTCATGTCATGTCAAATAAGCCAAGTTCAGTCTTGAAGCTAAATTGAACTTAAGTTTGAGCTATGCTAATTCTTTATTGAAGCATGAGTTAGTATTAGCCCTTTGTTCTTCTTGTAACTAAGTTAAGAAAATGCAAAACGATCTCTTTTGTGTGAAAAAATTGATCTCACCAATTCTTTCGCATAGGACGGCTTGCTATTGCACTAGAAATGAACTTAGGGGGAGTATTGGTTGACCGAGATCACTTCTTTAAGCTTCTTGTTTCGGGTGATCATATAAGGTTTGAGATCTAGCACATGGCTAAGAAAACAAACTTTGGAGAAAAATAGTTCAAGCTGAGCTAAAACCAAAAATGAACTTCAAAAAGGCATCAAATGTAATAAATTTTCTCAATTACAAGTGATATCAAGTGCTTAAATAAAATGTTTTAATTTTGAATCTGTATTACTCTAAATTGACTCAATTGTAGTTTCTTAGTTCTATTTAAAATATTGATATGGCTTGACTCATTCTTGGGTACATTTGGCTAAACTATGAATTTGAGCACCTTGACATGCTAAAAGGCCATTTAATTTTAGATCAATGTTTATTTGGTTTTAGCTTGGCTATATATAGATTATCATGATCTAGATAACATTTTCGTTTTTTATGACTTGGTGTAATATTTGGAAAGTCACTTTGGATAATTTTCATGGCTCCTAATGCTTAAAATGAATAAAATGCAGTCACTTCATTTCATTCATACTTTGTCTTCTTTTATGCATCTTGATGACTCCATTGCCAAAGGGGAAGAAAGATCGGTAAAAATGCATATCTAGAGCATGTTTTGGAGTTTGTGTGCAATTTTTTGCTAACTTAGAGCTTTTGATTTATTCTCACCATGATCAAGGTCAAACAGAACAATTGTTCTTTTATATGGATTTAGAGTGAGATTTGATGCCTTTTGTGGAAAATTTGTTATTTTTAGTAGCTTCACTCCATTTCTGTTTCATATGGTCATTTTCAGTCATTGCATTCTTCTTGTGACCATTTTGGAGTTATCTTTATAAAATTCTTCTTATTTGTCAAAACCACCTCCAATTTGCATTTGTGAGTATTGCCAATGGGTTGATCAAGGAGATTGAAAGACTATGTGAGAAGGTCCAGGATAATGTTGTGATAAACCATTGTAAGTTTTGTGGAGTGGTTAAGTGATTATACATATATCACACTTTGTTTGGGCTGTTTTCTGGAGGTGTCAGGAAAATCGGTAGTACCGCCATTGTGGTAGCAGTCATACTGTATAGCGGTAGTACCAACACTGTGAGCGCGGTAATACCTCACGAACGGTAGTTCCAATCTGAGTTGCGGTACATTTTTTTCCAAAGAGGTCTAGTACGAAGTGCGAAAGAGTGATAGTACTGGTTTGGAGAGCGGTCGTACTGCTGTGCGGTAGTACCAGCATGTTACATGTAGTACTACCGATTTTCATAGAAAAACAGGATTATGGGTTTTGAGTTGTGGATTGAGTTGGGGTGACCATGTGGTCATGGTATGGGTGTTGTTTATGTGCACATGGGTTTATTGTTTGGTCCTTGGTTTAGGATCAGTATTTTGTTTGTATACATTTTGCATTGTGTATTGTATGGATTAATTGTCAATTGATGACTTTGTATATTGTGCGGTGCTACGTGACGGTTTGCTTGTTGTTGTTCGTTGTAGGACTTCAGAGCTATGTCATGGTAAGACATAGGAGGACCGCGACTAGGCACAGGGTCGTGCTAAGGTCTAGAATGATAAAAGGTAGGAGATCGAAGCGGGAGCTACCGGTGGTGGACATGATAGTCAACGGCGAGAAGAGGCATATGGTGCACCAAGTGACTTGGGTCATTTGCAAGCGAGGATGATTCGGTGGGATCTGGACATGTGAGAGACTTAGCGGTAAGTCATTGGGTCCACGTGGAAGATGGCAAAGCATGGGCGATTTTCGTGGCAAAGGAAGTGGGAAGCTTCGTGGAAAACAATAGAGGAGCATTTTGGTAAATTTCGCAATACCGAAAAAGTGACGGTGTGTGTGAAACCGCGGCGTTGGCCTAAGTGGGTTAGATCTTGTATGTGATAAAACTATTAAGTGAATCAAGTGTTGATTCACTAATGGGCTAATGGTTGTAAGCCACAGAAGTATGCGTGAGAGAGCAAAACCTAGTGTTAGGTGGGGTTAACGGGTTATCCCCGGTTTGGCCTAATGGGTGGATCCATTAGATTTTGGTTCAGGTTATGAGCCTATATAAAGGGAGGAAAGATAAGGGCTAGGGTTTGAGAAGGTTGGCTAAGCCTTTTGGTGGCTAGCTCTTCCTCCCTCCCATATGAGATTGGAGTTCCTTGGTTTGGAGTCTTGTGTGTGTATACTCTAGGCTTAAAGTTCTGCTATCATGAGAGATTGACTGTAAAACTTACCTCCTCAAGTAAGCAATACATTGATATTTGTGCACCTACATAGATATATCATGTCTTGATTGATTTGCTCATGATTTGGTTGGTTCTGATCTCTCCTCTTCCCTCTGTTGATCTTGGTGTGCCAAGGACGTGAATGAGATGGAGATAATCCCATGAAATCAATATCCTATCATGTAGGCACATTGATAGCAAGTTCATCAGAAAACCTAGTTTTGCTTATTTTTGGCCTCATCAAGTGATTTATTATTCAAGGGTTTTTGGATTGTGTTCTTTGGTGTTCTATCTTGCTGTGACATGTAAAAATACATCTAGTGACATCTTGGCCATCATGTATCCACGAGCAAGTTGTATTCACCGTTTGGAGTTTTTGCTCGGTTTTGGTGCACATTTCTTTCAAAGTGAAAAAGGACTCAACTTTGTCCATAATTTTCACAATTGTTTGTTGGAATAGGTTCTTGATATTCTAGGAAAGAACCCTGCAAATTTTCATATCATTTGGCTCTGTAGATCAAAAGTTCTATAGATTTTGGTCTTTGAAACCGTGCTGAAAATACTGCTCGCCCTGATTTTACTGTAGCAGTGGTAGTACTGTGATTACTGTAGCGGTAGTACTGCGGTTACTGTAGCAAGCGGTAGTACCGCAATTACAACAACGGTAGTTCCGTTTTTGCTGAATTTTCGTGGGTTTTTAGTATCTCAAATTGCTAGTTTTTGTAGTGACTTTCTATCCTAATTTTCATAGCTCTGTAGTTATTGATGAAGGATTGGTGAATGTTTGGAGGAAAATTTTGAGGCACCATTCATCCCCTCTATTACCATCTTCAGTCCTATACATATGATTGATAAGTTCATTAGACATGAGCAAGAGCCCCAGCAGAACTTGAACAAGATTTACAATTGCTAGATTCAGACTGCTCTTGTTGCTTTTCATCCTAATGTGACCTAGGTTTGTTTTCTTTTTCATCCTAATGTCATTTAGGTGGTCCATCCACCAAACACCGAATACAGAAGTTATGAGTTACAAAACATGTAGGAAAACGCAAAAGAAATTTGAACTTCTATTACAAAGTACAGTACCAAAATCGCTACACACAGCTGTCTAATAAAAGTACGATAGGACACATGTATTAGGTCCAGAAAGGACTTGCAAAGCTCTTAAGCACAAACACCGGAAGAGAGTGGCATGCCACGGTATTGTTGACATGTCACTATATCAGCCAGCAAAAGGGCGAAGCAGATTGCACCGTTGCAGAGATGGTTTTTCACTAGGCACAGGCAGGAAGCACCACTACCATTTACAAAAACCTGTAACCATGGGACGGCTAGTAACACACAACTCAATTAATTCTAGTATTACCGTCACTTGCCCTAATCTTTCCTATTGTGCTTTTCCTTATTATCCTACAACTTTATGGAATCTGTTGTGTAGCAAAACCCAAAAATTTGCGCATTTAGTTTAGCAATAGAAACAGAAAAGAACAAAGCTAAAATGTGACTAGTTTTACATAGTTGTCTCGCCTAAAGAGTAAACATGGTGGGATACGCAGTACGTTTGCTTCTGCAATATTGGCCGGTGCCTGGTGAGCACTGCACAGCCAGACGCTGGTGAGAACTGAAGACATACCTAACCCCAAGACTCACGCTGAAATTTTAACCAAGTAATTAACGAAAGACGGAAAAGGGTGTAACCTAGCAATGGGCCAGGTGGCTTGAACGGCATTGCGTAATTAATCCATCAACCGCGCACACGAAATCTGTAAACCACCAACCATCAGACGAACAGTTGCTGTTCAAAGGGAAGAAAAAATAAAAGAAGTAACACAGCGAGGGGCATGGCAGTGGTGGCTAGGAATGGGGAATGTGAGGAGGAGAGAAAGAGGCCGAGGCCGAGGGCGGGCGCTCACCGGGTGTGCCTCCGGTGGCCAGCGCCGGCCGCTCAAACCACAAAGATGAACGTCGGTGTTTTCGTCGCGGCACTACTGCCGGCTACCCGTGGTGGAGCCAGAGGAGGGGAGGCAGCCAGGAGAGAGCGTCGCTTTCGCTCAGGTGTGCGCAGTCGCAGCTCGGACCTAGCAGCGACACACGGGGCGGAGGGTGGCGGCCCAACTACACGCGTGTCCGGCCTAGCATGTCGGCCCGCGCTCCCTTTAGGCCTGCCTCTGTGTGGCTCGCTGAGGCCCAAGGTGGTTGGTTCGCTTGCTTCGCTCGGTGGTTTTAGGTGTAGCTTTGCTGTGGGCAGACCCGGCGGCCGGCATGATGATGCCACGTACGATTCATAATAGGGTGGCCGCGGACATGGACAGTGCCGAGAGGCGTGGGAGCGTCCGCCGTGCGAGGCGAGGAGACTGGCAGCCGGTGAGCACCGTCGATGAGACGGGTGGCACAACGCCAAGGCGCTCGGGGTGGCTGTTACGCTTATGGCATCTTCAATGCAAGCACCTCTTAGCAAGTGCTTAAAAAGAGACGTTGCTGAAACACCTTAAAAATTCATAAAATATTTAATTTCTTTTTGAGTTTTGGTTGAATTCACACTCCTTACCTAATTTGGCATCTCTCCTTGAGTTTGCGCCTTTCCTCTTTGGTCTCGCCGCCTTCTCCTTCTGCCGATGCTCCCTAAGAAGCCGCCTCCCCACCGCCGCTTTGTGCTTCCACTCCACACGCCCGACTGTCGCCGCTCCAATTTGCGGCCGCGCCCTCCCTTCGCGTTCACACCCGTTCAGTGCACTCCTATCATCGCGGCCCCCACCAGTCAATTGCCCTGCCCTCTACCCTCCTCCTCGCTTGGTGCGCTGGACCGACTCGAGCTCCCTCCCCCGCCGCAGCTCTTTGTCATCTTGGCCGATGCGCGTACCACTTCGTACCTACTACGTCAACCCTCATCAGCTACTGCAGAGACACTAGCGCCACCTCGCCTACACGCTCGTCCTTCCAGCAAAGCTCCCGCCATCTATCCTCATCAACACGCAGGAGAGGCCTGAACAGCCTCATTGTTCGCACCGCCTCACCTCGCCTTTAAAACTCAATTGCCTCCACAGATAGCTCCACACTACTCTCCTCTACTTGCTAGAAGAGCCAATTAAACTCTCACTCACCGTAGCACTGCTGGCGATCTCCCCTGAGCCCAGTGAGCCCTAAACACAATCTCCTTTTATCAATAAAAACTTGATTGCATTCGCTAACAGAACCTTCTTTGTCCCCTAAATGCATTGGTGAACTCGCTTTGCCATAAGCATTTCTCTGGAGCCCTGGCACCATGAACATCCGCCGGCCGTAGAACCCTCTCTATGGACAGCTCTCCTGGAGAGTCTTCAGCCCAAACCACCACCACCATAGTGAACCTTGTACCCCACATATAGCCAAACCACTCACCCTACCGAAAACAAACCGGAGCAGCTCCACTCCACATAAAAGCATGCCGCCTTCTCTCCTGCAGCCAGCCGCCGGCACCCATGCTCCCACCTGCCAAAGTCCCAAAATAGAACCACTGAACCTTAAATGCCGCGAATCCATTTTTGACCTCCTTTCCACCAAATTGAGCTCCAAATAAATCCAAACCACTCTATTGGAATTTTATTGCGTTTTATTTCTTTTTATTGTAATGTATTTTTCTAGCTTGATTAGACACAAGCGTGGGCTTATGTTATTTTATATGTTTGCGCTAGCTCCCGAGCTCTCCGAGGCGACCGTGCAAGGACAGAAATCAGGCAACGAAGTGTTCAAGGTAGTAGTTTGCAGAGCAGCAAGGCAAATTACAAGTTTTTTATCATATTAAATCCCATGAGATTTAAATTATTTAATTACAGTATTTGCATTAATACTATTTGCGAAATGTTATTTAATTAAAACAAATGTTTGGAATGACTTGCTAATTAGTTATGTCTTACCACCGAAAAATGCCCTGTTTAAATTGAGACCATATTTACCTTGACAACCTTAGTAATATTTAATTATTGTATAAATAATTGTAGACTAGCCCACTCAAAATTTTGTACTACTAAGTGATTTGGCTTTTAGCCGGTAGAATTGTTAAAATGGTTCTAGGATAAGGGAGTCTTGTGGAAAACCACAAGATGGTCCTCATCCACGACCTTACCCAAGGGTGGAGGTTTTAGTAGATGAGTGATAGTGCCGTCAAGTACAGATGTTTTGGATTGTGGTTGGCAGCCTCAAGTGAAAAGTAAGGACAATAACCTTATGCTAAGAAAAGGATACGGTGATTGCTCAACCATAAGTGATGATTTGTCAACCCTAGACTAGTAGCTATTTAACTCGATTGAATCTCTACAAGAGGCAGGAGTGTGGATGATGGGGAGTTAGTATGTGGAACGGTAAAACCATACCTAACAACGGTAGGGACCACTTAGGATAGACAGAAGTGATTAGATTTAACCAATTTAAAACTAGATCTGAGTGGATTTACTGGGTAAAGCCTACATAAAGAATTGAGCAATGAAAAACCTTATTTTCTCAACCCAATGGCACGCTAGCTGAAGCATGCCTATCGCGTTACATTGATTGTTTGAGAAATCTTATGGGTAAAGTTGTGCAACTCTGCAGAGTGAGATAAATAGTATTCGAATACACCGTGCTTCGGGTAAATAAAGCTGTGTTTATTAGAAAATTCCAACAGCGAGGCATAAGTAATTTTCATTATGTTTTAATCTGGGTAAGCTAGGTAGTTAACTGTTAAAAGAAACCCCTTTTAATCTTAAGGAGTTCTGTTCTTTGTTTTCCTGTTTAAAAATGTTAGCAATTAAAATTGCATCCACTCAAAATAATTAAACCAGTATAATCCCTTCCTTTGAATATCCTTGCAAGTAGTTATGATAGGTTTACCCTTGTGACTTGCTGAGTACAGTTGTACTCATTACTTACTAAACAACAAACAGAAGAACAATGAAACTGTGACGATCAAGCTGTTGATAAGCTCTAGAAGAACCCTGCTATGCTGAAGACGACTGGTTTTAGATCTTAGCCGTGCTCAAGTTTGGCTTTAGATCTTTCTTTTGTATTGTAAGATAACTTTGGACTTGTATACCCGCTACGTCAAAACTAGATTGATAAACCTTAATTCTATAATAAAGCTTGGCCCTTTTGTTGTAAACATGTGTTGTTATGGTTCACACTCATGTGCAGTACTCCGCAACTGAACAGTCCTAAACGGTTACAAGGATTACTAACGCCTCCAGAAATGGGGGCGTTACAGTTGCCATATCAGTAAGCATCTTTGCAAGAGCTATTTTCTCTAATGCAAACACCTATTTTCAGGTGTTTAAATGGTTTCAAAAAACTTACATAAGTACATGTAATCTCTGATGCAAAAGACTAGTTCCGGTAATAAATAAATAATTTGCACCGATCTCTCCCTACTGCTCACACTAACTTATATGCAAATCCTAAGCAAGATGACCTTATACATACACCGACACAATTTGCAACACATAAGAACATGGAAAGATATGACTCAAAAGAAACGTGTATGAGTCATGAGAGGAATGAAATAACAGCTAGGTAAATATTAGGCATTCAACCAAATATTTGGCATAGAGAGATGGTTAGCCAGGTACATGATACTGAAAGAACCCAGGTCTTTTGAGGTCTTGTAGGACATAGAGTAGTAGATGAAACTTATCAGGTAACCACAAGGATCATTTTATTAGCATGTAGAATTAACATAACACCATCCTGCAGAACAAAAAACAAAGTATGCCAGCAAGTAAGATTAACCAAAAGAAGGATTAGAAAGTAAAATGGAAGATAAACAGGTAGCATCAAATACATAGTGGCATCCACTGAAGGCTAAAAATATTAGATAATAACAGCATGGACAGTTGTAGGTAGGGGTGAAAATGGGTTGGGTTAATCCCGACCGATCCGGTACCGAATCCGGTCGGTACCGGATTCGGAAAGGGAATTTGGTATCTGGTCGGATTCAGATTCGGATTCGGATTTGGGAGAGTTGTTATCCGACCGAATAGTATCGGTATTTGGATACCGGATAATTATCCGGTCGGATATTCGGTCGGATATCTGGTCGGATATTCGGTCGGATATCTGATCGGATATTCGGTCGGATATCTGGTAAGAGCTAAGAATTCACCTTTTATTTTGCTAGTATTTGTTTTTTTGTCATGTTGGTTGGTTGAGGTGTGCAGTGTATAGAAAGTTTTCCTAGATCGTGCAAGCTTAAGTTCTCTAAAAGGAATATGACATTCAGTTGTGGCAACTATAACTATACAATACTAAAATAGTGTTTTATTTCTAATTCTGCTGCTTGTGCAATTGGAATCCTAAATTTGCTCATTAAGATCACTCTTCCTAGGTATTGGAATGAAAAGCATGTAATCAGATTATTATTAAACGATGAACTTTGGCATGCTTTAGTAAATGAATAGGTAAATTTCTCAAAAGTCTATTATCCGTAATTGTCTACTGTCTCTACATTAATTTAGTAAAATTTCTTTAGCCTAGAAAAAGAAAATGCTGTCCGTTAAGAATCAAGATTTATCTTGAAACGCCACACCTCAATGGGCAATTTTGGGGGAAACGCCACACCATCTTCGGCTGATGAATTATAATCACTATTATGTACTTATGTCTAACAGTTTAAGGCTTGAAGTGATGGTGGTATGGTTTAGTATATGTTCCTTTCCATATGCACGTACTATCCGTCTACATTATCCGTTTTCGATCCAAAACCGTCAAGTATCCGTTCCGGCGGCACCGTATTTGAAATTCCGAATATTCCAAATTCGTATTCATATCTGGTTTTACCGTATCCAACCCCGAATCCGAGAAAAAAATATGGGTTAGGATACGGTATGAGCAATATCCGTCCGAATCCGACCCGATTTCACCCCTAGTTGTAGGAAGGTTTCTATCAATTTTAGGATCATGGTAGACTAAACTAAAATCGAATCTATTGTAACATCATATAATGAAAAAACATAATAAAATTACCTATAGAATATCATATGTGGACATAAAAATAAAGATATAGCGTATAAATGCTAAACTAGGAAACAACAACACCTTATCCTAGTTGACAACAGAGAATAGCATGTGTGAAGATAGTAGCAACTACAAATCTTTGAGAAGTTTCTTTGCTACAGGGTCCTCTAAATTTCAATCATTCCATGTGATCAAGGTTGTCAGGATCGTGACACGGATTGTAAAATCATACGATCCTACGATCTGACAAATTGGTGTATGGATCGGAATTTCATAGAATCGTGATCCTGAAGGTAGGATCGCGTGGAATCAGGTAGGATAGTGCTTGCTTATGATCGAGTAGGATCATGATCCTGACAATGAACTATATTAGCATATAAAATTTGATATTACCTATTGCTAATTTAAGTTGAATTAGTATAATTTGCTTTTTTGTTGTTTACATGTTGTTCTAAGGTAAAAAAATATTATCTTTGACATATTGAACTTTTAGATTATTAGTTTATTAAAAATGATTAAATAAGTTCCAAAAATCAATCTTAATTCACTATAACATGAATAAGTGTACTCAAATTACAAAATTAAATTTAAAAATTCTACTATAGACTTGCATATTTAGAAATACAATTCAATTTTTATATAGAATATATACACTTTTTAAAAAATTGATAGAATCATGGTTCTAGAATCCGATCCTACGATTCAATTAGAATTTGTTAGACGAAAAACAATCCTGACAACTTTGCATGTGACCTACTCCAAAGGGAAGTTGCTACATCATGCTGTTTTAATGACATTTTCCTGTGTAGTGAAATGAAAAGCACCAGAAAATTCTATAAAGCTACAAAAGAATCTTCATGCTAAGAAAAGAAGAAAAAACAAATTCTACATAAGATTTTTTAAAGTTGGGAAATCTCCATGAAATCATTTGATCAATTTAAAGAGATACATTCCTAGGGTAACAAATGTATTATTCAAGGTCCAAATCAAACGTAAGCAACATGAAGAAGTAATATGCTCTTTGCTGTAGATTTTGGGCTACTTTAAAGTCTAAATAAAAACAACGAATATTCCTTTTTACTAGAGTTTAAAAGGAGGAAAATAAGGATTGCACTTAATCTTGGAATTCTCTGATGCCCCTAGCCTAGAGGGGCATTCAACAGGTGAGGAATGCAGGGAACAAGGAGTAAAGAAAACAACTTTTAAGTTCAAGGAGGGCATGAAAAGGGGGAAAATGGAACAGAAGGATTTTTTTCAAGATGTAGAACCATTTTGAGAACAAAAACTCCACCAAAGCTCAAATTAGTAGACAAAAGACATGAAGCATGGAAGAAATGGCAATAGAAATTGCAAGATAGATCCAACATATTGTATTTGAAAATACAAATTGTTGTTCTGCAGTAATACAGGAAGCAAAATAACCCTGAGGAATGAAGAAAAACAATCTGAATGACCATCCTCAACCAAAAAAATGGATGTGAAACGGCAAAGTGAATGCAGTCACAATCGAGTTATACACATTGGGAGGAACCAAAAGAAAGAAAGAAAGAAATCTACAATCAGCTATGCCAGCTGTGCCTTTTATTTCACCTGAACCAATGCTGCAGAAGGACAAGACAGAGGATGTTATCTGTAACAGATAAACACATAAGTCCACCATAGAAAAAGAACATTTCTACTAACACGCCGGTAGTTCCGGATTTTGCAAACTTTAAAATCACCTGGATGGTGCTCTCTGAAAAAAAAGACTTCGCTCGGATACCGGAGCTTCCTGCAAGCGGAAGTACCGCGACTTACACGCCGGTACTTCCGGTTGTCCGGACAAAGCACCGAGCACTCCCGGGGGTGCTCTCTGGAAAAAAAAGATTCCGCTCGGATTTTTCGGAGCTTCCGGGCGTCGAAAGTACCGCTCAGGACTGCGAAACTTCCGCTCTGCGGTAGTTCCGCAGTTAAAACTCCGGTACTTCTGTTTTTCCAGACAGAGCACATATTTAACTTTTAAACTTGATTTTTAATGAATGCATGATCCTAATTTGATCCAAATGGCACAATAATTATGCTATGAAGTTACTTGCCATGATCCCTCTTTATGGTAGGACACTTAGCCTATAATTTGGTCTTCCACCCTTTCTCCTAAGACCGATAAAAATAAAAAGAGGGTCCTAGTCTAAGTATACATTTGCCTTGAGCCACTTTTGATCTCCACATTGATTCTTAGCATGTGTCTTGTCATCCACTCAAGGACTTAACCTTTTAAGCACTCATCAAACACGTTAGTCCCATATTCACATAAATTCATTAATTACCAAAACTATTTTTAGGGGCCTAGATACTTTCAATCTCCCCCTTTTTTGGTAATTGATGACAACACAAGTTTTATAAGAGAAATGAAGTTTTGAATATATCACTTATTTGGACAACTAGTCATATATTCCATTGTGACTTTAAACGAGAATAATTCTTGCAATAAATTTTATTTTAGCCTTTTGATGAATTATCTCTTTTTAAAGTCAAGATAGGAAGAAACTCCCCCTAAACATGTGCATGTATATATTTAAAAAACATTTTATCACAAGGAATGGCTAAAAAAGTAGCACAATATGCATGCAAATCAAATTTATCAAGGCATAAGCGTAAACACAAGAGTTCATTACTTCTCAACCATAAAGTTCAATACATCCCATAAAGTCATTACAATAAAAGATCATATATAAAAAAAGATAAATTGAGCTTCATCATCTTCGGGCTTCATCCCCATCTTCAGGCTTCATTCCCCTCTTCAAGTCTTCTCCCCTTTTGGCATCAAATAACGAAAAAGGCTACTCCTGGGGTCCCGGAGGAGAAGGGTCGCGTCGACGACGATGAGCATAGCGAACAGGAGATGGAGGTTGAGCCATGGCCTGCTCAATAGCTGCAACTCTCCCATCAAGTGAATCCATCCTGAAGGAGAGAGATGCGAACCCCTCGGCCTGGGAATCGTGAAGCTGGAGAATGACCGAGTATATCTGAGATAGCGAGACCTGGCCTGCTTCCTCAGGCTGTGCTGCTACTGCTCCTACTCCTGCTATCGCTAGTTCAGTCTGCTGAGGGGCATGAGGGCGAGCAGATGGGGGAAAAGGAGGATCGGCCCTAGACTTGTATGGCTTATGAACTCCACCCAGGCCTCAAAGCCATGATGTAGGGAGCATAGTTTATGCACTTGATCCTGTCATTCTTTGATGAAACTATCTCCCTGATTATCAGATCCACCACATCAAATCGGCGACCCTCCATGACATAGTTGATGAGGTTCCATGCATGGCCACGGATAGCATCATAATTCCCACTCTTGGAAAGAATAGTGTGGTTGATAATCATGTTGACCAGACTGGGGATTGGGAGGAGTCCAACTAGCTTCCATGAAATGAACCTGGAGCCCTGATCATAATACTGTGGAAGTGCAAGAAGCTCAAGCGTCGGCCTGTCGTACACCTTCTCATAAGCACTGGACTCCGTCCTCAGGGCCAACTCAAAGTTGTGCTTGTTGGCTTCTAGCAGCTGGCATCCTGTCATCCAGGCTTTGTGCTAAAAATCAGGAGAGATGTAGACCGTGGCATAGAACTGTCTGATGATGTCCTCGTTGTAGTTAGATTTCAATGCCACCAAGTTCTGTATCCCAGCTCTCTGAAAAAGTCTGTAGGTGCCATCATACTTATTGATTGAGTCCAAGTGGTCCCAATCAATGTACTTGTGGTCAGCGAACAGTCTGAACTTCCCATAGAGCTACTCATATACCTACTCTTGGAACTTGGTATGGAACCTCAGGTTAATGGAGTTGCATGGCAGCACAAACTGGTTCCTATGCCTTAGCCTGGCATACTCATCGGCAGAAATCTTCCTCACATCAATCTGAGGGTCCTCTCTATCAGCCAAGTCCTCTTCAGACTCTTCCATGGGAGAGCTGACTGGCTGTTCTGATTCTGTCTCTGAATCTGAGGCAGGCCCCTTTCCGTTATCTTGTTGAGCCTTTTGGGTAGCCTCAGATGAAGATGGTGCTGCAGGAGTAAGGGCATTGGCTGCCGGAGCATCTGAAGAATCTCCAGAAGTAGCTAACGAGGAATAGAGCCTGTGATCGGCATTCCTTATCTTAGGCATCTAAGAACAAGGAGAAACGATATTAGAGACAAGTGGCAATTGGTAAAAATGGATTGAAAAAATTGGAATGAAATTGTTGTTTATCAGGGGGATTAGAAGTACCGTCATTCAGAAGGCGGTAGTACCGCTCCTGTCAAGCGGTAGTTCCGCTTTCCCTGACCGATTCTAGGGCAAGGCAATGCATGTAATTTTTTGGTGTTTTTCTTGGATTGAATCCATGGAATAGGTGGGTGAACACCATGAGACACCAAAACTAACTATTTGCCCTAGATCAACCACTTAAAATCATTCACATTTTAATCAAATTGATATATGACCTAGGGTTCAAAATGAGGGCAAACAGAAGGATTTGATCCAGATTACCTTGAGGATCGGAGGAGGTGAACCCTTAGGAAGAGAAGGATCTCGAAAACCGAAGAACAATCTTGCTCGATTTGAAGATCCAAGGGCGGTTTTGGGGGATTTTTTAGAAGAAGAGAGAGAGGGAGTACGGGCTCAGGCGGAAGTAGGGACGGAATAACCAGAGAGGCGGTACGGCCGCCTGCAGTATAAGCCCTAGGACTGGATGGTTACTGCCCTCTCAAAGCAAATGCGGAAGTACCGTAGTTTTGCTGTCGGTAGTTCCGAAAAACGGAAGTACCGCAGACTCCAGCGGTAGTTCCGGAGGATGGAAGTACTGCAAAAAGAACAACGATTGTTCCGATTATTCTGGAACTTGAAGAGCAGGGATTGTAATAAGATTAGATGCAAATGATCCCTAGTTTTTGCACTCAAATAAAATCATTTAGGATCATTATGCATTAGATGTATAATTTTTAAATAGTAAAATAGCTTTAAATAATTTGCACTCAATTAAAAAAACAAATATCTTTTGCACAAAACTCTCAAGCTACTCCAAGTGAGCATAAAATAAATATGCCGTAAATTTAAGCTATGTTGGAATAGTCTATGACATTTAATTCATTCTTTAATTTGCAAAAGCAACTTTTATCTAAAGGTTTAGTGAAGATATCCGCTAGTTGATCTTCGGTCCGGATATGGCTAATGCAAATATCTCCTTTACTTACATGGTCCCTCAAGAAATGGTAGCAAATATCTATATGCTTGATTCTTGAGTGTTGGACTGGATTATTAGAAATTTTAACTGCACTATCATTATCACACAAAAGAGACACTTTATCAAATTTAATTCCATAATCCATCAAGGTTTGCCTCATCCATAGCAATTGAGCACAACAACTTCCGGCGGAAACATATTCGGCTTCGGCGGGTTGAAAGTGCTATGGAATTTTGTTTCTTAGAAGACCAAGATACTAATGACCTTTTTAATAATTGACAACTTCCTGAGGTGCCTTTCCTATCCACTTTACAACCCGTAAAATCGAAATCCGAATATCCAATTAATTCAAAATTTGCACCTTTAGGATACCGAAACCCTATGTTATAGGAATATTTTAAATATCTCAAAATTCTTTTTATGGCCTTTAAATGACACTCTTTTGGAGAAGCTTGAAAGCGAGTACACATACACACACTAAACATGATATCGGGCCTAGATGCGGTAAGATACAGCAATCTAATAATCATAGATCTATAAAGTTTTGTATCTAAAGGCTTACCTCCTTCATTTAGGTCTAGATGCCTATTTGTCGTCATAGACGTCTTGATAGGTTTTGCATCTTCCATGCCAAACTTCTTGAAAAGATCCTTCACGTACTTTGTTTGGCTTATGAATGTCCCATCTTTATGTTACTTGATTTGAAGTCCAATGAAATAGCTTAATTCTCCTATCATTGACATATCAAATTCCATTGACATCATTTCACCAAATTCTTTGCAAAAATCTTGGTTAGTGGATCCAAATATAATATCATCAATATAAATTTGATATACGAAGAAATCATCACCAATGATTTTTGTGAAAATGGATTGTATCTACTTTTCCAATTTCAAATCCTTTTGAAACAAGAAAGTCTCGAAGGCGCTCATACCATGCTCTAGGAGCTTGTTTTAAACCATATAGCACCTTTAAGAACTTATATACATGATTATGATATTTTGAATCTTCGAACCCTGAAGGTTGTTCAACATAAACTACTTCGGAGATTGTTCTATTTAGAAAAGCACTTTTAACATCCATTTAAAATAATTTAATGTCAAAGCTAGATGCAAAGACAAGTAGAATTCTAATCGATTCAAGTCTAGTTACGGGTGCAAAAGTTTCATCGTAATATAAACCCTCAACTTGAGTATAGCCTTGAGCAACTAACCTTGCCTTATTTTTACCACAACTCCATTTTTATCTTGCTTGTTCCGGAAGACCCATTTTGTCCCAATTACGTTGTGCTCCTTGGGTCTTTCCACCAAAGTCCAAACATTGTTTTGAGCGAAGTTGTTTAATTCTTCATACATGGCATTTATCTAATCCGGGTCATCTAGAGCTTCTTCTACAATTTTTGGTTCAAGAGAAGACACAAATGAGTAATATTCACAAAAAAGAAGCTACTCTAGATCTAGTTTGAACTCCCTTACTCACATCACCCAATATTTGATCTATTAGATGATCTTTGGCGATTGCATTGTGAATCTTAAATGTTGTGGGTTGTTCTTCCTTTCCTTCATCATCTATGACTTCTATATCGTTTGTTGTGGAGGAAGTAGGTGGTTTAACTTGTCTTGATGAGGTGGGTGATGTTGGATCATCTTTTGGCTTGATATATCTAATTTGCACATTCTTCATGGCTTGGTGTAGTCTTTATTTCCTACATCATCCAAATTCTCTTGCTCTTCTTGAGAGCCATTAGTTTCATCAAATTGAACATCACAAGATTCTTCAACAAAACCCAAATTTTTATTGAAAACTGTAACATCCCAAAAATTTGCTTTCTGAAAAATTTAAATTCAAATTAATTATTTTAAAGTAATTAAGTTTTATTTGGATTTGCCCTGAATTTCTGTTTTTGAAAAGCTAGATTTGAAAAGTATTTTAAGTAAAACCTAAAAATATTGTTAAATAAAAAGATATTTTGAATTTATATAAAAATCCTAATTCAAATTAATTATTTGGAGTTATTTGGCTTTTATTTGGTTTCCTGGATTTTCTGGAGTTTAAAACCTATTTTTGAAAATAAAAAGTATTTCAAGTATGAAAATTAAATACCAACATTAGTTGGAAGTATTTTTATTAAGTCCAAAATGTCCCTAGGAAGTTCTTTGAATTTTTCTGGGAATTTTGGAAGTAATTTCATATTTTTTTGAGTTTATTTGAATTTCCTAGCCTGTTCTGAAAAATCAAAATCAAAAATTGAAAATTAAAATCCTCTCTTCCTCCCTCCGGCCGCCACATGGACGGCCAGATAACTGTCCACGTCGCCGCCCGGATCCGCCTTCCCCTCTCCCGCGCTCGCCACGTGGACGGCCGGATTTCAACCACGCCGACCCGGCCGATCCCGCCTCCCTCCCCTCCCCGGTTGCCACGCGTCCAGCCCGATCCGCTTCACGCCGCCTCCCCCGGCCCATCTGGCCCGTCTGCGCCTCGCCCCTCTCTCGGCCGCCCGATTTCCCCTGGGCCACGCGGCCACATCCGCGCCACCCGCGCCCCCGCTTCTCTCTCTCTCCTTACCTTGGCCCACCTGTCGGCGCCTCTCCCCGCCGCCTCCCTTGCTGCCTCGCGGGCCCGGCCCGTCAGCCGGCGGCCCCGCCTTCCCCTCCTCCTCGCCCGACGCGTGGACGGCCTGGATGAGCCGTGTCTCCGCGCCCGGCCCGATCCACCGCTCCTTTCCACTTAATCGCGCCGCCGCCCGATCCTTTCCCCGAGCCGCGTGGCAGCAATTTGCGCCGCCCGCTCGCTCCCTCCTCTCTCTCACTGCGCGCGGGACCCGCCTATCGGACCCGTCATCCCCGCGGAGCCGCCGCCTTCCTTTTCCTTCCCCCTCTTTCCTTTTGCGCCGGCCGACCGAGACCGCACCAGATCCCGCCTTTCCTTCCCCGGCTCTCTCCGGCTTTGGAATCCCTGGACGTCGCCGCGACCAAATCCCCTCTTCCCCGCGTCCTCCTTTCCTTCTCTGCCCCTATTTCCTTTCCTCCCCCTTCCCTTCTTTTTCTCGGCCGCCATCTCGGGCGAGCAATCCCGCGCCCGTGTCCCCTCCTCCGCCCTATAAAATCCCCCCCTCGGCTTCGCCTCTCTCCGCCCAATACCCCGACGCTCTCCACCTCCATTCCCGAGCCCCTCAGAGCCCTGCCGCCGTGCCACCTCCCTCTCCAAGCTCTGCCGCACTCCGGCGAGCAATCCCCGTCGTCTCGGTCATCCCCAGAGCCCGCTGTCGCCATACCGAGCTTCCTCACACCCGTGCGAACCTCCCCGACACCTCGGCCGCCCCTCCCCGCCGTCGGAGCAGCGTCGCGCCGGAGAACCCGATCTGCGCCGTCGTCTTCCTCGTCGCCGGCCTACTCCGCTCATCGCCGCACCCCGCTGACCCCTCCAGCAGCACCGCCTTCGCTCCAAGGACGCGTTTTGGAACTCCACCGAACCCTCCGACCACCCCTCGCCGCCGGCAACCCCGCCTCCGTTCACTGCTGTCCGGGCCTCCCCGCAGGTAACCCTCAAGGAGATTACCTACCCTTATTGGGTAGGCAACGCCTCCCCGCACACTTGGCTATCATCGCTCGCTCTCCCTTCCCCCGACTCCCTCGGCGCGCGTTCGAGCCCCCGGCTCCGCACACTGAGGTTGAGTTTTTCTCAATTTATTCGCGCTGACAAGTGGACCCCACCCGTCAGCGGTAGCTGTCCTCACGGGCCCCACCCCTCTGCGCTGGTCACTGACAAGTGGGCCCGGAGTCCAGTGGGTCCCACGTGTCAGAAGCTGAGCCAGTGGGGTCCACTGTTCAGTAGGTCCCACCTGTCATAATCTCAGGATAAAAATAAAAGATTAAATTTAATAATTCCAGTGGGCCCCACCTATAAGAAATTTCCTAATTTCTAGATTTATTCAAACTGAAAACTTCAAACAAGCATAACTTTCTCATTTTAACTCCAAATTCAGCCATTCAAATTTCTAAATTCATCTAAAATCATGATCTATCCATCTATGGCCTCTATTTGGATTTTTGAGTTTATTTGATTTTTGTTTGTATTTATTTGCTTTGTTTGCTTCGTCTTTTCTTGCGTAGATTCCAACGTTGTCGACGATCCCACTTCACAGCAGCAAGAAGACCCAGAAACCCTGCAAGAAGGCAAGTCTCCTTTGATCATCTTGAACCTATGATTTTGAAATGTTTTAATTATTTTAAATTATGTGCATTGCTATTTACATAAAATGATAATTCAAATATTAAGGTATTAATTAATCCAACCTTGTTATGCCCTCACTTGAAGTTGATTGCCATGTACCTTTGCAACCCTAGAAATTCCTTTGACTCATTAATGAGAGTTATCTATTAAATTGTTGGTATTAGAATGGTAGAACAATGCTTAGCCATGCTATTGAATACCTCACAAATCTTGCAAATGGGAAATTATGATTTACTGTAATACCCTTGTGTTTACAAATTTAGTGGTAATTGGAGTTACCACTGTTCTTTTAAAATAAACTAAAATGTGAAAGTTGGTTTAGATTAGGGTGGATGGTTGGTTTGGATTGGTACAGGAAGCACGAGATCTTGTAAAGTGTATGTTCCACCCTAGTCAACTAAGGACTGACGCTTGTGTTTGTCCAGACTGAGCATTAACCGTACAACCACAAGTCTATATGGGTACGACCTAGCTGACTAACTTACGACAGTCTAGTTTAGGTGCCACCAGTGGAAAGTGGGTGCCAGGGATGGACTGGTTATTCACATTGAGGGACATGGATTTACTGTACTCATATGGCCCAAGAGGGGGCTTCGGTTCGGGCAGTTAGCATACCTGCGGTGAAACCTCAGCGGGTGGTATCTAGCTAGATTAGAGTAAGGTAAAGGCTTTGTGATATTTTATCTGGGTCTCATGCCAAAGGAAGCGTGTTGACTTTTAGGATAATTTATCTCTTGTGGGTAAAGTTGTATAACCTCTGCAGAGTGTCAAACTATTCGAATAGCCGTGCCCACGGTCAAGGGCTGGCAAGGAATGCATTCACATGGTAGATTTTTGGTTTTGGTTTTAAAATCAAAGTTTTTGTATTCCAAGAGTGGAGGGAACTCTCGGAAGGGTATCCTGGCAGTTGGAGCCAGAGAGGGTGGATGGAACCCGCAGTTTTAAACTTGACCATTTGTAATTGGTTGGCTAGTGTTGGTAGATGGAACTTTCACTAGAAAGTTAATGATAGTTTCTGCTAAAACATTTACTTTATTAAATTGATGCCTTCAAAAATAATTAGAAGTAATTGAATGAAAATGTTGCATTGTGCAAAAGAACCATATAGCCTTCCTTTGTCAAGCCTTGCATCTATTGCATTTTTCCCAAGACTTGCGGAGTACTTTATGTACTCACATGCTACACTCAAAAATAATAACCAGAGGAGTACGAAGCTCAAGAAGGCGACTACGACTTCTTCGCGGGTGGATTCGACGAAGGATTCCAGGAGTTCTAGGTCGCGCTTCCTCAGTCAATTGCCTGTGGCGTATTGATGGGTCTTCACCGAGTTTATCTTTTGCTTCCGCTGTGTTTCGTGTGTGCGAGGTCTTGAAACCTCAATTGTAATAATGAGACCTTTCGGTCTGTACTCTTTAATATTGTAATAAAGCGTTGCTGGTTATGTATTCATTTCTGTTTAACTGTGTGCACTAGCTTTGATCTGGGACTAGTGCAGTAATACACAGAGGGTCCGGGTTCGGAAATCCGGGGTCCCGACATAAACCCTATATGGTTTACTATTTGAAGAATAACCTAATAAAAATCATTCATCACATCGACTTTGAAATTTTGAGAGCCGAACACCCTTTCTCAAGATGTAGCATTTGCAACCAAATACTCTAAATTAGGATATGTTCGGTTTTGTTTCAACGAGAAGCTCATAGGAAATCTTTTTCAAGAGACGATGCAAATAAAGGCGATTTATGGCATGACAAGCGGTGTTAATACTCCTGCCCAAAATTTATCAGAAGTATTGTATTCATCAAGCATTGTCCTAGCCATTTCAATTAATGTTCGATTTTTCCTTTCTACAACTCCATTTTGCTCGGGAGTATAGGTAGTGGAAAACTCATGTTTTATTCCAAGTTTATCACAAAAATCTTCAATTTTAGTGTTTTTGAACTCGGAACAATTGTCACTCCTAATTTTCTTTATTTTCAAATCAAATTCATTTTGGGCCCTTTTTGCAAAACTTTTGAAAATGCCGAGGCTTTGCTTTTGTCATTTAAGAAGAATACGCATATATATCTTCAGTAATCATCTACAATGACTAGACAATAACTGTTGCCTCCGATACTCTTATAGGTTGTTGGCCCAAACAAATCCATGTGTAAGAGCTCCAATGGTCTAGATGTTGACATGATACTTTTAGAGGGATGAGAGTTTGCAACTTGCTTACCGGCTTGGCAAGCACTACAAAATCTATTTTTCTCAAACTTCACATCTTTCAAGCCAACAACTAAGTCATGTTTGAAAAGCTTTTTAAGTTGAATCATACCCACATGACCTAGCCTTCTATGCCATAGCCAACCCAAAGACGTTTTTGCCATTAAATAAGTTTTCAAACAAGAATCACTAGAAGAGAAATCTACTAATTAAATATTTCCAAATCTAAAACCTTTGAAAACAAGTTCATTTCTATTTTCTTTTGAAATAGTTACATCTTCTTTAGAGAAGGAGCAAATTAAGCCTAAATCACATAATTGAGCAACGGATAGCAAATTAAAATTTAAAGTTTCTACTACAGATACATTTGAAATAGAAAGGTCATTTGAGATAGCAATTTTACCCAATCCAAATACCTTTTCTTTGCTATTGTCCCCAAATGTAATTCTTTCATTGCTTCCACTTTCAAATGTGGTGAACATCTTCTGGTCTCCGGTCATGTGTTGAGTGCACCCACTATCAAGTACCCAATGTTGTTCACTGGTTTTGTAGTTCACCTATAAAAGAAATCAAGTTTTTTTAGGTACCCAAATTTTTTTGGGTCCTTGGAGGTTAGTAACCAAGGCTTTGGGCACCCAAATGGCATTCTTTTTAGCATCTAAAATTGAGGTGCCAATAAATATAGCAATAACTTTACCATTGTTAGACTTTTTAAGCATGTAATGTGAATCATATAAGCCAATGGGTTGAATCTTACCTTTAGGACAATTTTGTTGTTCATGTCTGTCAAACCCCAGATTTTACCATCCGGAATCCACTGTGATTTTACTGCACTATTCCCTGGATCAGTAGATAGTGCTCACAGTTACAGCAATGAATATCAAAATACATATCATGAGGAAGCGTAAATATGGTAATAGACTTACTCATGGGCTGATTAGGCCGAAATCAATAAATTGCAGCAGCGGAAGAACGAGCACACAGGTGGGACCTTAGGACATGCCCACAGGCAGCCAACTGGAGGTTCGCGACCTAGCCCTTGATATCTTTATCTTCTCTGCCAACTTGTCCAATCTTCTTGCTGAGGCGAGGTGATTTGATTCCTGATTCTGAATTTTGTCGCAAAAGCGAGTGTGAGCACTCCAACCCCGTGCTCCGCGAGTCAATACACAGAATGCAAATAAATAGTATGCATGGCTTATCAAGGAGAGGCTCGGGCTATTTTATTTGCAAAAATTGCTTTTGGTAGCATTATTATCATTTAATCATAGTTTATTGTTGCTATCTAAACTCTACCTAGCGACTACTATAATTGACTTAATCCACCAAACTCACACTTTCTATATTCAATGCTGTCTAAAACTCCAAACAGCGGATAACATCAATTATACAATCCACCAATCAATTGCTGCCTAAAACTCCGAACAGCTAGTGTCATCACTTATCTATTATCATTTAACTGATCCATCAATATCTTCTATAATCTCAATACTAACAATCCAATCCTTTCGTTATTGATCCACAATCATAATTTGCTCTTCCAATAATCAATTTTACTTTCTAATTCACTAGTACACATCCACCAAGAATTTCGATGATCAAATCTACGACTCACTAGTATACATCCACCAATAATATCATTGATCAATTTTATAATCCAATAATTGTTATCATTCCTCCATTATTTCTAGAAATTCAATTCGTCCATCTAGTATTTGATCCAATCCTATTAATCCCATTATTGCCATCATCTTCTAGGAATTTATATTAGTTATCAGTGTTGTAATCCAATAATTACTTTCACACTCCCTAATTCTCCAAACATCATTTAAATCATCTATCTAACCTATACACTTATTCAGACTCCACCAATTTATTTCTACCAGAGTCTATACTATCGTCTTCTTTTATGATCGACATGAGTCCACCAATATCTTTATGTTTTTACCACAAATATCCATCTTCTTTACTCACGACTTTATTTATTCCTCCCTATATTTGATTTTGTAAGAAGGAAAAATATTTTATTTTTGAAATATGATACATAAAAATTTCCTGAGACCTAGCATTTTTGAACAAAAACATAATGTTCAAGAAAATGCAATAATAATATCGATCCAGATTCCATCCACCGTTACATGGCATCCGCACCATATAGCATCTTTCAGCGTTATAGCCGCTTAACTTACCACTGGGACGACACCCAGGACAACACCAATCAGGGCTTTCCACTGCCCTCCACTTTTCCATTCCCACCCATAAAAGTTTTTGAAATAGAACTATATCTGGTTAAGTTCCCATGTCCGCCCATGACCGTGGGCACGGCTATTCGAATAGTTTTGACTCTGCAGAGTTTGTACACTTTCACCACAAGAGACAATCATCTCATTGCCCCACACGATTCCTTAGAAGTGTGGTTGAGTAGACTATCACAGTGACTTTTCAAAATATCTAGTCCCTTCTCTCATCTCACCTTATGGGTAGCCGCCCACTTGCGGTGGGTCCCATCTATGCGCGGGATGTTTCCCACAGCCACTAATGCAGCTCGGGTTTCTACTTCCCGCAACGTTAGGACAGCTGAAAAACTTCACCCTCCACTGGTGTCCCTTAGGGCCCCTGTGCCCGTGCGTTTCCACTTCTATCCACTACCAGTGAGATGAGTCCGGGGTTTCGATAAGTTTACTTAGCCAAGTTGTACTTTACAGACTTGTGGTTGTACTGTTTTACACAGGAGGTCATGACAAGATTCAATCCTTAGTGGTATCTGGGCGGCCTACCACAGCCCACTTTGTGCATCCACTGCACCACACTCATACCCTCGAACCAATCCGCCCAGATATTTAAGCAAGTTGGAGATTTTGGGAGTATAAAATATTCATATCAAATGTACCAGTCATTACCTCTATGACTTCCCAAACCAGTTTCTCACGATTAAAAATGACAATGATGCTTGGGGCATTTCAGCGCCCCTGAGTATTTATGCAGTACTAAGCATGGCGTATAATTAGGGACTTATTTTTGAAAGGTTACTACTATAATTTTGCTAGGGCGACAAGGTTCACACATTCAAATATTCAAAAGAAGGTGTAATATTATTCAAGGCAAGCAATGGGCATATAACTAGAATCTTAAATTAAACATGTATTTGCATATAAAATAATAGCATGCAATTTGATAATTTAAACCAAAATAATTTGCAAAAATGTAGGTTCAACATGATCAAAGTATTGACTCGCCTGGCACGGTTTACCGCGGTCTTGAGCTCACACGATGCTTTCTCTTGAGCTTCTAGTCTTTTTCTTCACTTCGCCCTTGATCTTGCGTGATCCTTTGATTCTTCAGGACTCCAATATCTAATTTCGTGCTAAACGACTGAATACAAATAAAGGCAAATAACACAAAAGATCCAAATAAATCCGAATAAACTCATTTTAGTTTTATTTTGAGCTCAGGAGTGATTCGGGTGATTTGAGGCAAAATCGGTGGTAGAACATGATAACTTGATCCCTTTTTATTATTAATCTCTTTTTATTATTTTTGTATTTATCAAGGAAGTTCCATGAGTTAGGTTAGACCTATGAATAGGTGCACAAGTTTATCTTAGCATTATTTTGTTAAGTGCTGTTGTTCAGGGCATTTTGGCTTACCGAATTAATTTTAGAGTCTAGGTGTATAGCATTTTATGGGGTGATATTTTATGTAGCCTCAGTTTTCATTAAGCCTATTTCAGTTCGAATTAGGATTCAGTTGTATGGGCCATATCTTGTTATTTCATGCTCATCATTATTATTTACTAAATCTAGTATTAAGATTTAATTAATGATACCATTATTAGCTATTTGGGAAAAGCTTGTTACGTAGGGTTATATTTTTAATATTTGTTGCTTCGCAAAATCTACCTCTAAGATTTATTTAATGACAGCGTGTTAATTACTAGACATATATCTTAATTATATTTAAGGGTATCCTTACTAAATTTAGGTATTTAACCTAAGGCCACATTTTCTTATTAATGTCCTTATTTGATAATTAGACCTTCATTAAATATTCAATCTACTTCAGTTGCTCATGCAGTAAATAACCAGATACTACATGCTAAACAACCTTACTTTACATCCTAAATAAATTTATTGTGTTCCCTAGATTATTCCCAAATGGTCCATAATTCTCACCAAAATTCATATGAGCTCTAAAATTTCTGGTTTCAGTTCCATTGGATAGGTCTTGAATTTAGATGAATTTAGAAATTTGTTTAATTCAATTTGGGGTTAAAATGAATAAGTTATGCTCATTTAAAGTTCTCAGTTCAGTGAAATTCCAGAAAATATGCAATCCTGACAGGTGGGTCCCACTCTCTAGCTTTAAGTTTCTGTTTTATTTTTATTCTCATTCTCTGTGCCATTGACATGTGGGACCAGCTACTATTCTTTAATTGATGGTGGGGGGGTCCACTTGTCAGTGAGGGGTTTTAAATTAATGATCCTATTTCAGCACTTATGACAGTCATTAACCATTAATTGTCATTAATTAACCTCTGTTTGAACTAATGAGCTTGCTTATTCAAATTAATCTTTAATACTCCCATATTTCCTAATCACTCTTAATCCCTTCCTAATCTTTCTCTCTCTCTACTGTAGTTGGCGTGCGGCGGCGGTGAGCTTCGTGAGGTGCTCGGCGCCAGTGAGGTACGGGCAACAAGAGGCTCGGGCGAGTTCGGGAGGAGCTTTGCGGTGCTCTGGGGGTGGTTTGGGTGGAGGGAATCGACTCGGCTCGGCTTCAATCGGCGGCGGGTCGGGTGACCGGAGTTGGGGAAGAAGGTGGGCTTGCCGACGATTGGGGTGCTCGGGACTCAATTGCTTGCTGTGGGAGAGAGAGCGGTGTGTGGGGAGTCCAATGGGGGCCTCGGTACCTCTTATAGATGGCCGGGCGGGGCTGGCAACGGGCAGCACAGTGCGGTCACGTCGGGCGGCGGCGATAGCAGGCGGCGGGGGCTGCAGCGGGAATCCCGGCTGGCATGCGTGACCACTCAGCTTTTGCGCTGCGCACGCGAGCGGACGCGCCAGGGCAGCGGGGCAGCAGCGAAGACGGGCGCATGGGCGCCACGGGGCGGCCGTGCAGGTGAGGAGCAGAGAAGGGAGTCGGGAGGAGGGAGAAGAAACTGAGCGCGGGTGTGGGGTCTGCCGGCCAGAGAGAGAAGGCGGGAGGGGGAGGTGGAGCTAGGCCGGGCCAGGGTGGTGCTGGTGCGGAGGCGGGCCAGGATGGCGGGGCTGCTGTGGCCTGGTGGGAATGAGCGAGAGCAGGGGATCGGGGGAGGAAGAAAGGGGAACAGGGGCGGCCGGCCGCAAGGTCTTTTTTTAGATATACATATATATATATATATATATATATATATATATATATATATAAAATTCTATTTAATTACTTGTTTATTTTATACACATATATATGTATATATATTTATATTTCCTTTATGTCTATTCTTGTATATACATATACATTTTTATGTTTTGCTCTAAGCTCTTTGTGCACATATATGCATATGTACATGTATATATGTTTGTGTTTCTATTTCGTTCATCCGCTTTTCTTGCTATTTATGCCATTATTTTCAAAATGAGATTTTATATTTTTAACTCAGGTTTCTCTCTTCTTATACTGGATCATCTTTTCAGATTCGAATTTATAATCTTGAGTTTTCATTATTTGTACATTTCCTTTTAGGGCATCACTAGTATTTGATTTCATTTTTCGAAACTTTCTTCAATTCCTGGAACCTCAACCAAAATTTAAGAAACACCATAAAAATCCAAACTCAAATAGAATATATTGCAAAAATAATTCAAAAGCTCCTCATTTTCATTTTCGGGATGTTACAATGTCCTACTTCCCGGTATTTTGTACAATACCTACCATTTTCCCTCACAAATCTTGTGGGCTTGTCTGCCGGTTTCTTACCTCTTTTGGGTATGTACCCAATACCTTGTTTGTTAAATGAGCACCTTTGATCACTCAACAACTTTTCAAGGGTAGCCTTCCCCTTGAAAGCCCTTTCCAAACTTTTGTTCAATTTTACAACTTGTTCTTTTAGACTTTTGTTTTCATTAACAAGTTTAACATCATGAGTCATAGCTAATTCATTTTTAGAATCTATATTTGAAGAGCATGGCATAGCAAGTAAATCATTGCAAGAAGTAGATATGCTAGATTTTAAAAATTTCACACTAGGCATTTCATTTAGAATATCACAAGTAATGACAATGCTAGTGCGAGATTTATTTTGATTTTTTTGGATAAGCAAGTCATTAGCTTCCTTTAACTCCTTATAAGATTCTTTTAGAGAGATATGCTCTCTCTTCAAGACCTTAAATTTTGACTTTTCTTTTCCAAGAAATTCATTTAATTCTACAAGCATATCCACAAGATCATCATAGGAAGGTTCATCATCATCAATAATTTTTACCTTTTCTCCTTTTGTCATAAGGCATGTTGTTGATGAGAAGAGCGATGGAGCCTGCTTAATGGCAATGCCAACGAGCCCCTTTTTCTTGGGAGACTCATCTTTGCTTGACTCAAAGTCGGAGTACTCCTCATCGGAATCCCACTCTCCAATGTGGGCTTCATTTTTCCCATTCTTTTGAAGCTTCTTTAAAAGCTTCTTCTTGCCGTTGTAATTTTTCTTCTTGGATAACTTCTCCTTGTCATCCTTCTTTGTAGGACATTGAGAGGTGATATGCTCTTTTTCATCACACTCATAGCAACGAATATTGCTATAGCGCTTGTTGGAGGTGTAAGAATGTCCCTTCTTTGATTTTTCATGACTAGCACTTAAGTTTGAGAACCTTCTCATGAACTTGTTCATTCTTCTCACTAAAAGAGCCAACTCCTCCTCAGAGTCCTCCTCATCATCTTCGAACTCTTCACTTGACACCTCTTTAGCTTTGAAAGCGGTGATCTTTTTGCCCTTGGAGGATGATTGCTCTAAGAGCTCCCTTTGTCTTTCTTGTACAACTCATTTGTGATGAGTTTGCGCAAGAGCTGCGTTGGTATCATTCTTGTCAACTCGGGTGAGTTGAGAAAGAGAGTCACCTGTCGGGACCCGGAGCAACAACTCCGAAACCCTCTGTGTTAATCGCACTATCCCAGGAAAAGCTAGTGCACACAGTATCACAAAGACAAATATCATGCGTAATGACAAACTTTATTTAACTAATATGAGCCTGATGGCCAAAGTTTACAATAATAGCAAAAGAACACAGCGGAAGAAATACATAAAGCAGCAGCCCATCCAGCCTTCCCACAAGGCGAATGACTGTAAGACGTGGCCTACTCGCAATCCTCACCGAAGTCGTCGAAGGCTTCCTCTGAAAAGAGTTAGATATAGCAACATGAGTACAAAAAGTACTCCACAAGTTACACCAGGAGGTTTAACAGAATAGATGCATGCATATGGAATATCAAAGGAAGGCATAATATGGTTTATTTGCATAAAAGGCGACGTTGGGGGTAAATATCATAAGTAAGTGCAAAAGCTGAATTTGATACGATAAATAGAAACAAGATTTTAACAAAATAATATCGTTAGTGATGGCTCCAACCAAACACTAACCTATCCACGGGCATCCCACACGGACCATCTTTTCCAAAAGCTCACGTATGGATTCCATCCATCCACACGCTTTCACTGCGCAACTCTGATGAATTCCATCCATTCACCAGATTTCAATCTCTCACGGATTCCATCCATCCGCAAGGTTTTCATCTCTCGTGGATTCCATCCATCCACAAGGTTTTCGCAAACCATTTTGAAAACCAAAGTCTAATCCATTAAAAACTTCACTCAGGTTGCCCATGACCGTGGGCACGGCTATCCAGGATAGGTTATACACTCTGCAGAGGTTGTACAGCTTTACCCACAAGACATGATCATCCCGGTTTGCCACGCGAGTTACACACTTCCTTAGGTGTGCGGCGAGGAGATCATGACAAGGCCTTTACAATGATCCGTTGTCAACATAATCACGCCGCCACTAAGGTTTCACCACAACATGAATCCACATGTTGGAGCCCCCTCTTGTGCCATGTGAGACTTCTCACGGCCTACGCCGCGCTCACATTCAGCCTATAGCGAGATCAAGTTGGAACTTCACAAATTATTCGGCCAGGTCTGTCCCATACCAGACTTGTGGTAGTACGATAGGGCTTTGCAATAGTAGCTCGCAGAACCGGTCCTTAACTGACTTAGGCCTAACCACAAACCCCTTGTGCACGACAATCAACCACTGCGGCTCCAACCAACAGGGCATGCCTGCACCCACCAATCTAACCAATTGCCTAAGTCTAAACCAGGTTTTATATTTTGTTTTCAAAATATTTCATAATCCTTCTTGACTCACTAAAGTCAAGAATACAATTTTAAAGTTCATCATTTTATGTGAAAGGTCATCCCAAACCATAAGTATTATAAGCATGGCTAAGCATTTCTACAAAATTTCTAGTTAGTGCTATTGTACTAACTAGGTTTTATCTAGGGTTGACAAGGTATATTGGTAAGCAATATCAAATTTGGCTGTCCAAATAATTTGGGTGTAACTAGAGTTCAAAACTGAGTTTAAACTAACTTGAATAAAATTACGCATGCAATAATAATTTAAAAACAATATAATTAGTTTAAAATATTAGGTTCAACATGATCAAAGGTGTAACTTGCCTTGCTCGAAGACCTGGTGCGAATCGTCGGCGTCGTTCTCTCCGAATTCGTCGAAATCTACGCGCGAAGAACCAACCAAATAAATTCAAATAAAATCAAAATAAAATCCTAAAATTATAAAATATATACTGGGAGATAGAATATGATTTTAGATGAATTTAGGAGAAAGAATCAATAGATTCGGAGTTTGGACGACGGAGAACGAGCGATTGGAAGATTGAATGGATTGGAAATTCCAGAAAAAGCAAAACGAGGGAATATTCTCTGGAATCTTATTTTTGGCTGATTTTTGGGGTATATTGGAGTGTATGACACGTGGGGCCCGGTTGTCGACTTGAACCTACAACCTCATGCATGCATGCACTAACATGCCTCCACTAGCCAGGTGACCCTTTGTTCTTTCATGACAAAGGAGCAACAACAAATCAAATAAACAAGGAATAACATGGTTGAAGAAGGAATCATGGAAGGGAGACACGGGGGCGCGCGCGGGAGGCGGCTCACCGGCGGCCGATGGCGGGGCGGCGAACGGCGGCGGGGTGGTTGGGGCGGCGGCGCTGCTTACCGGCGGCGGCGGGGATGCCCGGGGCGGCCGGCGGCGGCGAGAGGCGGTGGTGGCGGCGGTTGGGGGTGGGGCGGCCGGAGGGACGTGGCCGGGCGGAGGCGGTCGGTGGGAGGTGGCGCACGGCGGCGGGAGAGGTGGGAGGCGGGAGCCGGCCGAAAGGAGAGGGGGAGGAGAGAATGGTGGTGGGGAGGCCCTTTTATAGGAAGAGAGAGAGGAGGTGAAGGGATTTCGGTTTTGAGAGGTTTAAAGGATGGGAAACGGCCGGGCGATTGATGAGGGTGATTAGAGCGTTCGTTTCCATGCTTTAATCGGGAGTTAAGAGGGAGAAACGGCGGAGTTTCGAAGCTTTTATTTGTCATCCATGGTGGAGGAGAGAGAGAGTTAGGGGAGGAAGAAGGAGAGGTTGAAGAAACATATGACATGTGGGGTCCATATGTCATAGGGGGAGAGAGGAAGTGAAGGGGTACGGGCTGTCGGATTTTCGACACGTGGCAAGTGGATGTTTCATGGCTCTTGGATGGTTATGAAGGGGTAACTGATCATGTGTGGCTAGGATTAAAACGTGGAGAAGAGTGATTCAATCTGAGAGCGACACATGGCGGGCTTGGATGAATTTGATTTTTATTTTCGGAATAAAATTTCAAAAAACACTAGAAGCTTTATAAACACTTGGAAAAATAATATTTAATGTCTAAAAATTTTAGAAAAATCATAGAATATTCCTGGAGCTCTTTTAGACTTAGGAAAAATATTTTTAATTTTATATTTTCATTTAATAATTTTATCAAATATTTTTTAGCCATTAAAATTGATTTTTAAATCCAGAAAATCAATAAAATGCAAATAAAATCTTCAAAATTTAGGCAACCAAAGAACACTTTATTTTATTTTAAATTAAATTAATTTTTTTACTGAAATTTTTGAAATAAACAGCTGGGCTGTTACATCACCAATGTTTCATATTTTTCCGGCAACGCCCTAAGAATTTTCCTTACAACATCAACATCAGAAAGGTTAGTACCAAGGCCCTTGAGTTCATTTACGATGTTGTTGAGTCATGAGTATATCTCATTTATGTCCTCATGAGGCAACATCGTGAATGCCTCATATTTGATCCGAAGCCTACGCAATTTGGCGTCTTTAACCGTGGACGTCCCTTCATGAATTTCGGAGAGGGTTGTCCAAATAGCATGAGCAGTTTCTAAATTGCTCACCCTATTGAACCCGTCCACGTTTAAAGCTCCAAATAGTGCATTCATGACCTGAGCATCTAAATGAGAGCTACGCCCGTCTTGTTCTGTAGGGTGCAATGGATCAAGTGGCATGACATAACCCTTATTTACAATTTTCCAAATATTCGGACTCATAGCCTTAAGATATATTGACATTCGAATTTTTCAATAAGTATAATTTGATTCATCAAAGAAAGTGCCTTTTCTATAGCAAACCCCATGCTAGCCATCCTTTCTCTCTAGATGGTTAAGTCTAATAATAAGAGACCAAGCTCTGATACCACTTGTATGATCAAGGATAACCGAGTAGAGAGGGGGTGAATAGGAGATTTTTAAATTTTCTTGTCTCTTAACTATTTCTTTGCAATTTTAGTGACAAAAGTATAATGTACTTGAGACCTACACAATTCTAGTTAAATTGAGAGTCTACAAAAGCACTAGCACAAATAAATGATCACAAAGAGTTTAATAACCAAGTGCTAAAAAGGAGTCAAGAGAAACAAGTACACTCGATGTTTTACCGTGGTGTTCGAAAACTTGTCTGTTTCCCCTAGTTCACGTTGAGGTTAGCCCAAACGAATTGGATCGGCTACACAAATTAAGCCTTCCATCTCAAATCACCAATGGTAGCTCTTCCCCGCTCTAGGTAGGTGAGCTTCAACCTTCACACACACTGGATCTTCTCACAAGCTTCTTGAGAAGATCACCAAGCAAACTCCACCAAGTCGTCCAGGTGTTGGCAAACACCAAGAGTAAAAGATCTCAAGCTTCACTTGACCATAATTAAGTGCCAAAGGAACAAACTATTGGATGCAATGCACTTTTTGACTCAACCACCTCAAATGAATGCACAAGGAGTAAATGAGGTGTGGAGTGAAATGTGCAATGCTCAAAGATGTTCAATGGGGTCTCTTCTTGCTGTTCTTGAGCAGAGGTACATGTATTTATACCCTTACCAACCAAACCTAGCTGTTAGAGATAAATTACAGAAAAATTCAGGGCGAGCGGAAGTACCGCAGGCCAAAGGCCAGTACTTGGGCCAGAACCAAAAGTTGGCGCTCTCTGAAAAAAAGCTTTTGCCCTTGCCTTCGAAGCTTCCGTGCTCCGGAAGTACCGCTTCGAACAGCGGAACTACTGCTCGAACGGTAGTTCCGGCGTTGAAACTCCAGTACTTCCGGATTTCACAAACTTTAAAATCACCCGGAGGGTGCTCTTTGGAAAAAAGGCTCCACTCGGATACTGGACCTTCTGGCAAGCGGAAGTACCGCGACTTACATGCTGGTACTTCTAGTTGTCCGGACAGAGCACCGAGCACTCCCGGGGGCGCTCTCTAGAAAAAAGGTTCCGCTTGGATTTTTCGGAGTTTCCAGGCGCTGGAAGTACTGCTCAAGACTGTGGAACTTCCGTTATGCAATAGTTCCGTCATTAAAACTTCGGTACTTTCGTTTTTTCAAACATAGCACAGATTTGACTTTTAAACTTGATTTTCAATGAATGCATGATCCTAATTTGATCCAAATGCCACAATAATTATGCTATGAAGCTACTTGCCATGATCCCTCTTTATGGTACGACACTTAGCCTATAATCCGGTCTTCCAACCTTTCTCCTAAGACCGGTAAAAATAAAAAGAGGGTCTTAGTTTAAGTATACCTTTGCCTTGAGCCACTTTTGATCTCCACATTGATTCTTAGCATGTGTCTTGTCATCCACTCAAGGACTTAACCTTTTAAACACTCGTCAAACACGTTAGTCTCATATTCACATAAATTCATTAATTACCAAAACCATTTTTAAGGGCCTAGATGCTTTCACCCCGTGTGGAGCCTCCACACCAACAGAGCCTACAACGCTTCTGGCACGGGGGTGGGGGAAGTAGTCACTACACCGGAAGGCCAACACCTGCTATACTCTGCACGCCTCGAGTTCCCAGTGACAAATAACACGAGTGAGTATGAGGCGCTGCTCTTCAGCCTCACCAAGCTCAAGGTCCTCGGCGCGCGGACGGTACTCGTGCATGCCAACTCGCGCTTGATTGCGGCGCATGTGGACAAATCTTACCAAGCCAAAGACCCTGACCTAGCGAAATATCTAGCCACAGTTAGGGCAAAAGAGCGTCACTTCTTGGGCATCATGGTGAAGGCTGTCCTGAGGGCGGACAATGAGCACGGTGATACACTCGCCAAAGCTACCAGTCAGCAGATCCCTCCACCCGTAAGGGCGTTCACTGAAGTTCTAGCCACCGCAGCTATCGAACATAACAAGCATGATACATCCCTCATCCACAAAATCACCCAGCAAGGCGACTGGAGGGAGCCCATCTTTGGCCCCCTGTAGGGGTAGCCAAACCAGATGATCCTCTCAAGCTGCAGTGGCTACAGCATCATGCCAGGTCCTTCGAGGTCCTGGACGGTGTACTCTACAAGCATGGGGTTTGTGCCCCACTACTGTGATGCCTCTCATGTGACGAGGGGCAGCGGCTCCTCGCTGAAATGCACGCAGGGCTTTGTGGCTCACCTATCGCGCCAAGATCCCTCGTCGGAAAGGCGTTCTGCCAGGGCTTTTATTGGCCAACGGCCATCGCTGAGGCACACGACATTATGCACCGGTGTCAAGGATGCCAGTGGATGGGAAGGGTCATTCACAGACCTCCCACTAGCCTACAACCCATCCCGCTAGTCTGGCCACTAGTGCGATGGGGCATCAACGTCGTCGGACCACTCCCACACGCCCCGAGGGACCTGCGATTCATCCTGGTCGCCCTCGAATATTTTTCCAGATGGCTCGAGGTGGTCTCCCTCGCCAAAGTGACCTCTGCAGTGGTGCAGCGGTTCCTCTGGCAGAACATCATTTGTCGCTTCGGAGTACCCAGGGAAGTCACTGTGGACAACAACTTGCAATTTGACTCCACGCCTTTCAAGGCATTTTGTGAGCGCATGGGCATCATGCTCCAATATGCCTCCAACGGACACCCACAGTCTAATGGGCGGTTGAACATGCAAACTGCGCAATCTCTACCAGTGTAAAGAAGCGCCTTGTAGGCCTCCCGAAGGGCAAATGGCCGGAAGAGCTTCCCAGCGTACTCTGGTCCCTCCGCACAATGGTCACACACCCAACAGGGTTTATGCCATTCAAGCTTCTCTTTAGAGATGAGGTAGTCACGTCGGAGGAAATCAAAACGAATCAAGGAGAGTCCACAGTCATGCTCGGCCAAAAGAGTGAGCGCTGTCTCTGGACCTCCTTGACGGCACGCAGGTCAACGCCACTAAGCATGTTGCAAAATACACATGCCGCACGGCACGCGCGTACGACCACACCGTCTAATCGTGGGAATTCAAGATAGGAGACCTTGTCCTAAGAATAGCATTACACGCGGTTATAGTGGGAGGGCCCCTACATTGTCACAGCAACTCTAAAGCACGGGGCATATCGCCTCACAACCCTCGAGGGAAGAAATCTCTGCCACATGGAATACTGATCGCCTATGGCGTTACTACGCATAGGAGCAAATGGCTACCTAGCTTCCTCGTAGTGTAACACCATGTGTAACAGCTCGCACATGCAAATAGGAAAATAAATAAAGCTTGGTGTCCATGAAGAGAATTGTGTCCCACATTTTCATGCACACCGCGCGAAGGATACCCTCCGTGCTCACTTTACAGAGTATAAATAAGATGCACGGAGGATACACTCCGTGCACACTCTATGGAGTATAAATAAGACGCACAGATGATACCCTTTGTGTGCACTCTATAGAGTCTAAATCGCCGCATGGAGGCTACAACCTCCGCGTGAACTCTATGAAGTCTAAATAAGACATGCGGAGGATACCCTCCGTGCGCACTCTACGGAGTCTAAATCGCTGCGTGGAGGCTACAACCTTCGCATGAACTCTACGGAGTCTAAATAAGACATGTGGAGGATACCCTCCGCACGCACTCTACGGAGTATAAATAAGACACGCGGAGGATACCATCCGCGCGCACCCTATGGAGTATAAATAAGACAAGCAAAGGATACCCTTCGTGCGCACTCTACAGAGTCTAAATTGCCTCGCGGAGGCTATGACCTCCGCATGAACTCTACGGAGTCTAAATAAGACATATAGAGGATACCCTCCGTGTGCACTCTACGAAGTATAAATAAGACGCGCGGAGGATACTCGCCGAGCGCACTCTACAGAGTCTAAATAAGACGCGCGAAGGATACCCTCCACGCGCAGTCTACAGAGAATAAATAAGACGTGCGGAGGATACCCTCCATGCATACTTTACAGATTCTAAACCGTCGCATGTTCACTTTGTCCCACCGCCAGCTTTGCTGATGCCAGTCCGAAGGGTGGGGGACGAAGCGCGCTCATCCACTTTGTCCCACCGCCAGCTTCGCTAATTCCAGTCTGAAGGGTGGGGGACAGAGCATGTGCGTCCACTTTGTCCCACCGCTGACTGCACTAACGACAGTCTGAAGGGTAGGGGATGTGCAGCATGCATCCACTTTGTCCACTGGCTCCGCTAACGCCAGTCCAAAGGGTGGGGGACAGAGCGCGTGCGTCATTTTGTCCCACCGCTAGCTTCGATGATGCCAGTCTGAAGGGTGGGGGATGACACGCGTGTCCACTTTGTCCTACTGCCAGCTTTGTTGACGCTAGTCCAAAGGGTGGGGGACGGAGCACGCGCGCATTTTTCACCCCACTGAGGATAAGGGGCCCACGTCGACTCTTTGTTCCCAACTTACTTCGTCCATACTATGTCCGAACGGTGGGGGACAAAGTCCATGATTCTCTTGCCTCAGCATCGATTTCATCGATCCTGAGTCCTACCTACCATTGTGACTCCGAACGACTCGTTATCATGGCATAACACTGTCGAAAGGTATCTATTATTACAAAATGGACGCACGAGGGAAGTCATCGCCTTATGAAGTACTTTGATAACACTGTAAATAATATTTGCAAGGAGATAACATTTAAAATGTACATTTATCAATGCAAAGCTAGTCGTCTATGCTATTCGTCCATCAGATCTTCTATGTTTATATCTCTCGGACGGAGGCATCCCCCGTGCAATGCCACTCCTCCCAGAACCACAGGGAATCCTCCGCCTAACCCAGTGTCGTAGACGACGCCGAACCACAAGGTCCGAAACTAGCAAACGACCTTTGTTAAGCATCTGCTTGTCAGAAACATCAAACATAAGGACACGACTTGTGGCACATTTTCATTCAAGATATATTGCCAAGGGTGGTAGGCATGTGGCATCGTTTACACAAGAGCGAAGGGTTGTACATAGTCAGCTACATGAGCAAGCATAGGGCCTCGGCATCACACCTGTGGATCGACGGCGTGCGCAGAGCCAGCCGCACCACCTTCATCTCGTCAGGGCATTTCATCAAGCCAAGTGCCTGGGTCATTGCTGCCTTGCAGGCTCCGCCTCATAACAACCTTCGCCATGGCCTCACCGATGTAATCCCATATCCGTTGATGGAACGGGCGGAGCGGCGCATTGCATGCACGGCAACGAACATGACCTCGCTCCCTGCAAGCAACACCAGGCGTGGATTGGCTAGCTTACCCACATGCAGGCAACCTTAGTGGTGAAGAAGTCCAAGAACCATCCGAATTGTCATGAGTGAGCAATGGTTGCCATAGGATCGTGCGGCACTCAACACGAGCGCTGAGGCCTCTCCAATTCTCCAGAGACTGCTCGAGAGGTCCTCGGGCCCAAAGGTGTGAGGAGGGACCATGACGGCGAGCTCAGAGAGCACATTTTTTACGGCTTCCATCAAAATCCACGCAGTTAGTGAGGCGTCACCCAACGTGCGGTCCTTCTCTCCGATCATGGACATCAGACGAGCCATCTTCTCTTCCAGCCTAGCGATCTGCTGTAGAAACCCCTCGCACTTCTCGGAAGCTGCACGTTGAGTTCGCTCCACCAAGGCATGCACGTCGGCAATAGACTTCGTGCCCTCAGCTTCAAGACAGCGGATGTGGTCATCCTTCGATGCACAGGCTACAACGACATCCTTAGCGAATCACCGTGCAGTGGTGGCCTCCGCCTCTGTAGCATTGAGGCGCTCCTGCAGGCCACTCCGTTTGTGGGCCCTAGCCACCTGCAAAGCGCAGGTGAGAGCGAGAGCCTGCACAACGCAGTACGATCAGCAGCATCCCTACAAACAAAATCAGTGCACGCTGCTACAAATACCTTCATCTTTATCGTCTCGAGAGCGCTTTCTAGGAGTTCTGGTTTGCACAATGAAAGGGTCCGGCGATCCAGACCCACGTCTATGCAGTCAGCGGCCCCTTGAAACACCCATAATGCCTCTGGCTGAGGGACGAAGTCTGCCATGATTAGCTGCCGGGTCTCCGAGCCGATGACCTTGACAGGGGCAGACATCGACGATATGTCCATAGCAGGAGCACCAGTCCCCCCATGACCAATTCCATCACTGGAGCCCTGTGCATGTCCCAGAGACCGAGGGTCTACTGATGCTGATGACGGGGTCAGCGAGCAAATCGGGGAAAGCCTCGCGAAGTCACGAGGAGAGAAGGAAGTATTTATACCTGCATCATGACTAGGGGAGGATGATCATGAAGCATCTGCACTTGTGTTCACTGGATGTCTAGCTACGGAGCCTGCTTCGGTGCCGAGGGAGTCAACTTGGAGTCTGATCCCTCCGAGAGAGTGGTCACCACCACTTGGAAACGGTCGTTTGTGCCCGTAGGTGGACACACGTGAGCACGCTTTGCTGTGGGCGCCCTAGGACGCGCCTTGTCAAGCTCCACAACAGTCATGGGCGAGGAGCCTTTGCATTCACCTCCTGTGTCCATGTCAGGACCATGCCCACCATCGGCCCCATCGCCTGCATTGCCTGCAGGCCATGCACCATCCACGCGTCGGCCGCCACCAACACCGCGGTCTGCCTCGGCCTCTAGATCTGAGTTCACATACTCAGCTAACTTAGAGTTGGTGCCTACATCGGCCTCCTCAACCTCGGTGGATTCCTCTGGTGGGAGGGGCGTCGAGCGTGACAGTTGCGCTGCGGGAGAGCGGCCTCTTCACCGAGTAGGGGAGGCATCCCCCTTACCATCACCCTCGCGGGTGCTAGGCCGGCAATGCTAGGAGCAATGCGCTCTGGCACGAGGATATCGAGGGCTTCGCACACTCAGTTCACCCGCCTGATGTTCGTCGTAACCGCTTCTCGAAGGCTACGCTCCTTGGCCACATGCAGCCCAAGGAAAACGGTGGTTGCGCACTCCGCATCTTTGAGGGTGAGCTCTGCCATTGAAACAAGGGACACTTACGGTTTGCAACAAAGTCAGTTTACATGTAACACTTATGACGGAATGCTTACTCGGCTCAGTGGGCCTAGCCAAGGATGCCACTGTGGGGCGTATGCCATCATCGCGAGCAAGACTGGACTATACATGCCACAGACATGCCAGGGGGCATGTCGTACATGTAGTACTCCTCTACAAGATCCTGCATGTTGAATCGGAGAGTGACGCCCACTAGCCTCCATGTCTGGTGCTCGTCTTCACGGTCGAAGGTCATCGACGGGGACATGTTGAAGTCCATCAAGCGTATCGACCATCTCAAACTGTTGCCACTCTCCACGCGGTGGTAGAACCGCCGCCACATCCAGTTTGATTCCCACTTCATCTGGGTCGTGTTCGTCGGAAATAACTTGGTGCAGTGGACCGTAGCACGAAGCTCACACTCTCAAAGTTGGAGTATTCCTACCCGTCGAGCTTCTTCGGTTGGCACCGTGCGTCGTGAAGAAACGCAAAGAGAGACGCACTCAGCCACACTGTCTTCGTCCACGAGGCCCAGCAATATACAGCCAACCGAACGATGGCGTTGGGAGTCAGATGTGGTAGCTCCAACCCGCACAGCCTCAGCACTTCACCGACAAACATCGCCTAAGGGAATCGAAGCCCAGCTTCCAAATAGGCAACGAATACCACCGCCTCCGACTCCGTCAGATGGGGCTCCGTCTCATCAGTGGAGGGCAGCCGAACCGCGTCATGGTCTAAGATCTTCCCCTCGCAGACCAGTGACTGTATCGTCTCTACAGTCGCAAGACTCTACCGCAGTAGATTCGTGCACATGCCATTTAGCTTTCTCGATGCATTCCACCATTTGTTGGCCGTCGACATGTCGCACCCAATAAGTTTGTATTCCGCCTCGGTCGTTGACGACCCCCGATGGCTAGAAGAGCTGCCGCGGCTCGATGAGGTGCCGCCGCTTGGCCAGCGGGAGCGCTCCTCACCATGGGGCATTCTGCTCCAGTGCTCGGTGATGCGATTGGTGGTGACAGATAAGGTGCTTGCGGCCAGGGCGGTTCATAGGACGGCGTACCGATCGGTGCCGATGCAGAAACGAAGATAGGACGGCAGCAACGACCAGCGTATATAGCAAGAGCACGCGGTGGAGCATCGGAAAAGAGGCAGTACTATCACACCAGGCCAGGCATATAGGGCAGTGACGTGACGACTGCGATGGCTTTAAAGCCTGTTCTCCTCCTCGGCTAACGCATTGGGAACCCAACTTCCAAAAACCGCTAGCACACGATGCGCCAATCACGCACGGCCGCGTGCCCAACTACGCAGAAATGGTCGTACGACCTCGGTCAAACATCACTACAGTCAACGATCAGTCAGCCCACGATCAATCGCAACATAGGCCACATGGACAAAGGGGGCCAAAGGGCTCGACGACATGGTTCCGGCCTGTGAAAAGCCCTTTACCATGTGAGACTCCTGTGGTAGGGGTGGCCCCCACCTAAGCCCATCCGGCCTGTTAGGAGCTATAAGGCCCAGTGAGATATGTACAAGGACATGTATGCCCCTCCACAGGATACTCAACAATGAGGGTATGGTTGTGATCGTGCCTTGTAGGCACATATATATACGCCCTGGTCATGGAAGCAGGGCAAGGATAGCTCATTTATTGTAACCACCCCACTACTCTCCTATTTATTGTTTGGCTTGTAGTCACAACAGATGTGAATAATAATATTGCAATGCATACATCTTATAGCTGGTGTTGTACTAAATGGTTTGTGCAAAACAACGACAATGACACCATCATTAATTCATACATATACCACGCATATGTGATGTTCTTTTTATTTACTACATCTTTATATGTTTATAATGTGTTAAACATGAGAAGTGTGGATGATAGATACATATACCATGCATATTCGATGTTTGCATTGTTTAGTATATTTTCATATTATCAAAAACCGAAGACAGTTTTTCGTGAAGAAGGGGAGAATGGTGAGGACATCCTTGACTACGTTGTTTCTTGTAATTCATCAATCACTTCAGAATAACATGAGCTTGCTAAAAGAGCTAGAACTTTTGAAAAGAACCGTAACATTAAGGTGAATTCATCCATAACTATGCTTAATCCGGTTATTAATAAAGATAGAATACTACCTTTTGGTATCACTTTGTGCATTCAGTGAGATTAATACGAACTTCTCGAAACCATTTCCAATGGATAGCATGAATCGCAGTTTGATATAACAAACTAAAGAGAATGGGCATACATATATAATAATGCGTATATTCGTTTGAGAGTGTATACAATATAAATTATTAGCTCTACAAGAGATATATAAATAGTGTCGCCGTTTCAATGCGCGCACATATATCCACACAACCAACACATCCAAGTGTCACCGTCTATTTGAAGATCATGAGAAGTGTGGACGGCATGCTCCTTCGCAACTTTGCTAGCTCATGCGTCATAGTCCAACTAGATCATGTTACAGTTTCACACATGTATGGCACACAATAGCACAGCGCAGGTTGGATAAAAAAAACCGAAGCCCACACCCTGTGGGATCAAACTGTTACCGACCCATAAGTATATTTTAGTGTTCTTTTAGGCTTTTGATTTTAGCTTTTCAAAAAAAATTAAAATAAAGGAAGACGACTTTTTTAAATAACTTCTTGAAGACGTTTCTTCAAGTGATTCCTCTGAACATCTTCTCGAAAGCTATATCCACACCACTGGCATAAATAAACGGTTGGATCGAAAATCAACACTCTAAATTAAACCACTCAGGGAAACAAAAAAAAGAGCATGAATTTCATTTTTAGCAGGCATTTGTAATCTGAATGGTCGATCGAATGACCAGTTGACCCAAAAGGTGCACGCAGACCTCCCTGTGTACGTGTAGTAGAGCCGCAACGGATCGCAGACGATCCCGATCCAAACGCCAAACGACAATTGTCCGGACCATGTTCAAACCTAATTAAAATCCCAACCAAGCTAATCCGGCCTTAACGCAATCTTACGCCCAAAGCTAACCTCGCTTTTGCCGCGGATGAGCAGCAGCAGCCTTAACTAACCAACCGCGTGGCCACCGACCTTCACCCTCGCCACTTGACTTGGCGGAGTGGAGCGCCGCCACGTGGCGGCGTGGGACCCGGCTGCCGGCCTCGACAGGGACCCTGCCCTTTTGGCGCGTCCCGTGCGCGCCACGTCCGCACCTCTGGTGGGCCCAGCCTCAGCTCGTTCTCCGCACGTAGCACGGAGCTGGGAGCTCAGCGGTTCACGAGTCCCGTCCATGGGTTCCGTGCGTTTCTAGAGCCCATGCCCCATGGTTTTTTTTCCTTCTCTGTTCCCTTTCTGTATTCCACTATTCCTTCTATCCTTATCGAGATAGGCAGTTTAATTTCTCTTTTAAGCTTTGATGCCTTGCTATTTGCATTGAAAGAGGGAATTCTTAACGTGTTAGTTAACTCTCTTCGCTATCCCTACGATGCAAGAAAATAGTTGGTCAAAAAGCATATGGCAATTATGGGCTTTTTTTTCAGCTTTTAGCTTTAATTTTTAATTTTTTTACAGTAACTAACTTTTAAACGAATTGTTTTTAGATAGGGTCTACTAGTTAATTTTAGTACATATCATACCGACTTCATTTATATTGGCAAAAACTGTACGTGAGTTTCTGTTACTCTGTAATCTCTCATATAAATAGTCCAAAAGTCACAAGACACAGCCAAAAACTATAAGACTCAGCAAAAAAAAAAGACCCATAGAAATAAAAGTGAGGCAAAATTTATGTTGTCGAGGGGTACCAGTGGGCCAGCTGGGCATATTTGTGGCCATGTAATTTTCCTAGCACTAAACATGGTAAAGACGTGTCACAAATGTGATTAGTGGTAAGTCATGAAATAAACTCAAAAGCATTTTTAGCATAACTGTGCCGAGTAGGCACCTCGCGTATCAAATTGTTAGAACTACTAAATCGGACAATCACAAGTCAGTTCTCTCGTGCAACTCATAAATATACCCATCGCTTACTTAGTTGATCTATCATCTTAATTACTATCGATTCACAATTAACCCATGTAAAAAACACGGAAAAAAACCTAACAGCCGGAGAAAATGATTCAGCAATCACTACTACAGAAAGCCTAATATTAGACGCCAAATCACAGACGAGTTTGTGAAACCGTCTGTGATGTACACTACCATAGACGGTTTTAATTTGGAGGCCGTCTGTGGTGTTTATGGTGGGAAAAAGGAGTATCACAGACGGTTCTTACCGCTGAACCGTCTGTGACACTAGAATATCACAGACGGTTTTATAATAAAAACCGTCTGTGATATGTTTCCCGCCTTGCAATCCCTCAAAATTTTATATTTTCCTGCTTGAGTCCGAGTATGATTCAATTTTGACACACCTTCAGTAAAACGGGCATAACTTTTGCATACGGTGTCCGTTTTCGACGTTCTTGTACTCGTTGGAAAGCTAACGACGAGCCCGATCCAAACAAATAACTTGCTTGCGCTAGTCGCCCTCCAAGACCCCGAAAATCGGCCATCTTTGGACCTAAATCTGCGTCGCAAGTTTTTGGTTTCTGTTTTTGCCCTTTTTCTTGGTCTTCCTTTTAAAATTTGGATTTTGCTTCAACTGAAAAGTTGTAGATCTCGTCGAAACCTTTCAAATGAGTATATATAAGTCATATAGAACTTTGCTATTTTATCTTTTCAGACTAGTTGTTTATATTGCATCGGTATATAAAATTGTGTGCTCTAATTCACAGACGGTTCTATATGTAGAACCGTCTGTGATATTCATTCATCACAGACGGTTCTATATGTAGAACCGTCTATGATAATCTGACAGCTGGGCCAGTCGATCCTGCTCAACCCAATCCTAACCAATAGAAATCCACCAATCCTCACCCTACGGATCGTAGCTCCGCCTCTCTGTCCCCGCGCAAAAAAAATTCGAACTCCCGCCTCTCCCCTATAAATATAACCAAAACCCAGCCCTCCTTGTTGTTCTCCTCCTCCTCCTTGCCGTCCTGCTCCTTCCTGTATGTTCTCCTCCTCCTTGCTGTCCTCTTTGCTGTATGTTCTTCTCCTCCTTGCTGTCCTCCTCCTCCTTGCAGACGACGCACAAGTCTACGGGAGGTAAGATACCGCAGAAGCAACTAACTCATGCCAACCGTGCAGACGCTCAATCAACGCCGACGATGGTGGGCGTCAAAGACATCCAGCTCATGCGTTCCATCAGGGGCGAGAAGGCATTGAGGATATTTGCTCTTTTTCTCTGTTCTTGTTGTGTAACCTGCTCGTTGTTTGGGATATTGTAATGATAGGCTCTAATCTTAATAAAAATGAATGTTTTATGTTTTGTGAAATGAATTGAGATGTGAATTGGATGTATACATGTACATGTTGATCTGCTTGTTTCAGAGGGCATGGCTAGCATTTCCTAAAGCTAGCCAATAAACAGAAATAGGTTTAAGAGTAGAAGGGAATATCACAGACAGTTTTTAACTAAAAACCGTCTGTGATAGTTATAATCACAGACGGTTTTTAGTTAAAAACCGTCTGTGATATTTGCACCGCAGACGGTTCGAAAACCGTCTGTGATGACCTCGTATTATCACTGATCCATAAATTCAGACGGTTCACAAAACCGTCTGTGATGATGTTTTTGAACCGTCTGTGATGACCTTTTCTGTAGTAGTGAATGCCCCATATATATATATATATATATAGAAAAGGTCATCACAGACGGTTCAAAAACATCATCACAGATTTTTGCTATGAGCGCACAGTTAAACTCCACAAGGCCAGAACAAACCCCCTTGACGTTAACAACCTTTTCTATGTCATATCAAACAGGCCATTTAGCTGAGCCTAGCAATTAAGCTACTTGGTTCCGTAATGCACTGTGGTCCACGCTAAGTAAGTCGCTTACTAGAATACAAAGCTAGCTACCAACAGGCAACGGAAACGAGGCTCAGCAAAGTGTACGTATGTGACATATCTGTCCTATCGTCTGCCGACTGCATCGTGTAATGGTTACCTCCGAAACGCCCAACTCGTGGGCTGCACTTGTTGCATGCATGCACCGTGCTTAGCCGCCGAAAATTTCATCGCGACGCGGTGGAGTCACTCGAGCCGAACAGGACAGGAGAGCGCTAGCAGCTAGGTCTTCTCGCTCCGCTCCGTTCCGGCCAATATTTAAACCCATCGCCCGCGCGCTCGTCCTAGTGAGAATTCCGCGTATCCTCTCGGGAGCTGCTTCCTTTCCACCATCTAACGAACGAGCGAACAGAACGTTTGCTTGTCATTTTGCTCGGCAAGTCCTCTCCCTCCCTCCCATTCTTCAGCTTGCTCCGATCGAAATGGCGTCCCTGTCGTCGGCGACGGCGGCGTTCACTCCGCTGAGGCTCCGAGACGTCATCGACCACGACGACGGGGACGATGACTTGGTCGAGGAGGAGGGGGACGACGACGATGAGGAGGACTGGGACATGAGCAAGCGCATGTCCCGCCTGTCCGTCGAGGGCTCCGACGGCGGCGACGCCGACGACGAGGACGACGGGTACCCCCGCGGCGACGACGAGGACGAGGTGAGGTCGGATGTCAACGGCGAGCACGGGAGCCAGCAGCCGTGGCACCCGTACGGCGGCGAACCAAGAAACGGCCTGCAGCAGGCCCCGTCCTCGGCGTCGCTCCCCGGAACGCCGGACCGCGTGGTGCCGACGCAGTCCCCGTGGTGGTACTCCAAGGAGTACGCGAGCGAGACGGAGGCGGCGTGCTGGCCTGGCAGCGGCGGCCGCCCCCGCGACAAGCGGCGACAGCACCACCGGCGGCAGAGGATGATGCGGGAGGTGTGGCTGGAGCGGGCGTGGCAGATGAGGAAGCAGCGGCGGCAGCTGCAGGGCCAGGGCGGGTGCGGCGACGAGGTGATGGTGGTGGTCGGGACGGGCGGCGAGTCCCCGGCGCGGGGCGGCGTGGCCATGGACATGGAGGAGGTGCGCGCGTGCAAGGACCTCGGCCTGGACCTCCCCTGCGACTGGACCGTGGAGATCCCCTGCTACGCGCTCTCCAGCGTGGACACCGCAAGCAGTGGCGGCAACTCGCCAGCCTCCGGCAGCTGGCGCATCTCCAGCCCCGGTAAATCCCCAACCATTGCCATTACTAATTACCACTTCCACCACCTGTCTAATTTACTATAGCACTAGCATACTTGCTTAGAAAGATCATCATAAACAGTAGCTGACATACACGTCCATATATTACATACAGTGAGCATGACTTGGAAGCTAGAAGCACACCATAATGCGTTTTGTCAGTGACTATTGGTAACGATTTGTGCGTACGCGAGTTGATCCCGCCGGGCGGTAGATCAGCTCACTCGCCCGTCAATTTCTGGCCTACTCGTTTCGACTTCAGCTTCTAGCTGACAATTCTTAATTTCATCTTTTCTAGTTTTTTTAGGTTTTTTTTTCGTATTCCTTTATATTGTTTGTAATGGAATAGCATGTTTTTACAATTTATTTTTTTAAAATTTAATTACATAAAAAATTATCATAGTTATAGTAAAAAATAAGCTACTAACAATAAAAAAAAACCATAACCCCTCGAAACAAAGCCAAGTCGAGCAGCCCGATTCGTCACTCGCGCACGACCCAACCGGAGCTTTCGCCTACACACCACGCACGTCACCTCGCGACGTCCCCGGCATTGAACCCCGAGACCGAATTCGGCCGCCGGTTTGCCTGACTTACCAGGCACTGCACTGCACTCCGTTGCACGTACTAGTCCTGTCAGTCTTACCGGACAAAAGCACGTACGCGGAATTTATTAGCTGCGCATCGGTTACTTTCGTGACCAGAATTCGTGGCGATGAACCGAGGCCGCGTGCGATGGGATCCGATCTGGACGTACGCGCGGCGCCGGCGCGGGTGGGTTAGCGTCCGATGGCGACGGACGAGCGTGCGCCGAAGCTGCCACATGCTGCTCATCGTGCCTCGCACTTTTCACTCGTTCCGTGGGCTAAACGCCCTGGTTTCGCGGCATCTTTTCTGCCACGAATCGCAAACAACGCGCAAAGCACTCGTGACGCGTGCTGCGTGCAGGATTGGACGCTTTTGTTGATGCAAGGACAGCCTTTAGTTCGTGTTCACCTGAGTGACACATGTTGTACTGACTGGTATATGCATGCATGTATGTCGTGGCAACAGGGGATGATCCCAAGGACGTGAAGGCGAGGCTCAAGGTGTGGGCGCAGGCAGTGGCGCTGGCATCTGCGTCCCGTCTTGCCTCTTGATTGATCCACACGATCAGTTCCGAAGCAGCAGCAGCTGGAGACCAACACACACCACGCAATGCAAGGAGCAAGATATATACAAGCACTATGCTTTCTTTCTTCGGCATTAGTTTGCATGTACACGCAACTCGATCTATTCATACGTTCTTCGATCTCCCCTCTGACTTGTGTCCGGAAATATGCATGTGTGCTACCATTGTACATAGGGTCCAGAAAAATAATTAAGCATGTGCTCATGATAGCATTATGCGTCAGTTACCAGCATGCGTGTGGTTTGGTTAGGAGGCTAACTGTTAAACTGTGTAGGGTACATGGTCTGGGCTTGCTTTTGCAGGCCGCGCGCACGTGTCGCCCAGCGACACGTACGTGTGGAGCCGTGGACCGGACCGTGTGTTTTTGCCGCGGCCGGCAGGGTGCGGGCCACCGGAGATACGTACGAGCATGTCATGTGGCAGTTTGTGTGCGCTTGCATTTTGCATCATTATAGGAGTGCGAGTGAAGGCAGCAACAGAAAGAAAAAGGGGAGCAAGGCTACCTAACCGGCCGCTTTACCTTACCGGTCTTCGTTTGTGCGCTTGTACTACACAAAGAAAAAGAGAGGAAAAAAATCTCAAAAAAGGGGAAAAAGAAAAAAAAAGATGGAAAAGATTCTTGCAAAAAAGGTTTATAGAAGAATTCCATGTGCCGTTTGGCAGTCCACTAGTCCTGCTTATGCATGTCGCAATTGCCTTTTCTTCCTGCAGAAATGTATATGCCTATTAGATGGATTGAGGTTCTTCACTTGTTTTCTCTCTACATGTCTGAAATGCACATACTGACCTTAACTTCGAGCAGCTTTCTGAATTCTAGCACGGCAAAACAATAATGACAAGGGATGTGCTTGTTGGGTTTTCTATGCAACAACAATTTTGAACTTTAATTATAAAAGAAGAATTCAGTAATGAGAGGTTGAGATCGTAACCGTTTTGAGCAGCACTTATTTTCCAATGTTTGATATTATAGCTGGCTTATTTTGCACTGTACCTGTTGGTGATTTTTTGACGTAATTAAATTTAAAAATAGAAAAAAATTGATTAGCCCATCACAGACAAGGCAAAGAAATACGAAAAAAAGAAAAGAAAAAACCCCCCAAAAAATCTAAAAATCTAAAAAAACAAAAATAAGAAACTAGAAATTAAAAGCTAAAGTCCAAACGAGTGGGGCATATCCTAAGACAAGTAGTCATGTACCGAGCTCTGCTAAAAACCCAATAGTATAGTACAGAGGCACACACACTCCAATAGTTTGCATGTTCAATGTAAATATTGCCACCAAATGAAGCCCTGCTCGTTTTGGCTTCAGCTTCTAGCTTATTTTTTACTATTCATATATTTCATCTTTTTTCTGAACTTTTGGCTTTTTTGAGTTTTTTTGCCAGTTCTTTTTTTCTCCGTATTCGTTTACGTTGTCTGTGATGGGCTAGCATATTTTTCTATTTTAAATTTTTTTAAATTTAATTACGCCAAATAAGTCACCTTTAGCTACAGTGCAATTTCAGCAACTACAGTGCAATTTCAGCCATAAGCCACATCTTTTCAGCCCAACCGAGTGGGGCCTAACCACTTTCATTGCCTAACAAGAATAACTCATGTTTCAATCTCAACAACAGGATTTCAATTTCGCTTGCAACACTCTCTCGCCTGAATCCACATTAGGAATGTTCGTACTAGCATCTGCTTAGAGAAGTCAGAAACCAATATAAATACCTGACTTCTCGAAGCAACTTCTCCGCTCCTCTCGCTCCCGTCTCGCTTTGAGGATAAGATAGGGGTTACAGGTGTATCACGAACCCCATTCCTTTCACTCTTATTTCGCATACATATCTCTCCCTCACTTTCTCACCACTCACCCCTTCTAAAAACTACTCCTTTCAGGTACAACTATTCATTTCATCCATCAACCAGCCAAAAATCATTAGCTGCAGCTAATACAAACACCCCTTACACTTATGAAACAAGGCCTCATATAAGTATCCTACTATGCTCAAAGTTGACTAGCTGAATGAGATTCTAGTATTCCGCACAAAGAAAAATAGGATATGTCGGGTAAACCCAAGCACCGAGCCATTGACTTGCTCAGCCGTCCAAGCCTCCAAGGGAAGCTAACCACAATTCACGATTCTACATGGCTGCTTAGGAACATCAGACCCGCTGGTTTCTTGCGATTCAAGCATCTTCACAACGTCCATTCCCTCCGAGACATGTCCAACCACGACGTGACGGTTGTCCAACCATGGTGTCCGACAAGCACTTTATTATTTGAGTGTGCAAGAGCCGATAAAGCCCTGCTCGATTAGGCTGAAAAATAGTGATTTACAGCTAAAATTACATCGTAGTTGACTGAAATTACACTGTAACTAAAGGTAGCTTATTTGGCATAATTAAATTTAAAAAAAATAAAAAATAGAAAAAATATGTTAGTTTATTATGGACAACGCAAACGAATAAAGAAAAAAAGAACCAGAAAAAAGCTTAAAAAATCAAAAGTTCAGAAAAAGACGAAATTTATAAATAGTGAAAAATAAGCCAGAAGCTTAAGCTGAAATGAGCGGGCCGCAGCATCACTACACCATATTCTTACTGAGAAAACAAACATAAAAGTCCGAGGGTTCGTTTGGGTTGGGAATAATTTTCTTTTAGGCTATATTTATGATTTTTTGCTTAAATTTTTGAATTTTGATTATTTACGAGAGAGAGTACAAAGAGAGATATCGGCGCGATTTTGTCATATATAGATAAAGTCAGAACAGTGTCTACTACAATTGATTTGTAGACCTCGTCTTGAAAAGACACTCCGTATGAAAACTGGTTACTGTAGAAAGTTAAGCCATAATTCCAATAGAACTCACTCTTATTCATAATAAATTATCCTATCCCATCTAGAACGAAAAATAGGGGGTGATCGGTTCGGCTGAAAAGCTCGTGGCTTATGGCTGAAAACACTGTAGCTGGCTGAAAAAACACTGTAGCTGACAGAGGCTTATTTAGCATAATTAAATTTAAAAAAATTAAAAATATAAAAAATATGTTAGCCCATTACGTATAATACAAACAAATACGGGAAAAAAAAGAACCGGCAAAAAAGCTCAACAAAAAGCCAAAAATTCAAAAAAAGACGAAACTTATGAATAGTGACAAATAAGCCCACAGCCCGCAGCTGCAGCCATGTTGATCGCTGCCTCTCTTGCATCTTGTTTTGTTCATACATTGTGGGATAAATAAAGAAAGGTGGAAGGTAATGTAGTAATTTAAAAAAAAAAACAGAACCAACAACTGTAAATAAAATCAGTAGGTAATACAAACCGAAGTTCCAAACAGAATAAGACGATGATAATATGGTACAGTTTGGACTATTGCAATGACTAGGACTATTTGATTAAGACGAACAATATATTTAGAGACAAGAATTTAACTACCATCAATGGCTAACTAATGTCTACAAGCTTTCGTGGGCCTAGACGATCCGCCAAACAGGTATTTAGGGAGTTTTGCGTTGAAGAATTAAATTTTTAGGCTAGGATCAGGAATCTAAACCAGGGGGTATACAAAAAAGAGTAATGGTTGTTTCTAATCTAATTTGTAAGGGAGTATTATAATTGATTCCAGTTCAACAGCTATCCACATTAGATAAAATAGAACTAGCCCCTGTTTGAAGTGCCTGAAATAATAATTAGGAAATTAGAAAATAAAACTTGATATATCAATCCAACACAAAATATGGATAGAAACATGCCCTTGTGCTCCTAATTTCCCATACTATTTTTAAGACTAAATAAACATAACATCTAGGTTACTATATGGCACTGAATGCGCATAGTTACTATATGGATAGTAACCTATTCGATGACGAATCACTTACATGTAAAATTTTCATCATCGAAGCATTCACCATAAATACTCCTCCCACCAGTACCCTGTGGTCACCAGTAATAGCTTTCAGCACTTACTAAGCAAAAAGACCTTCTACGGTTCTACCTACAAGTGTGCGCTGATAAACCATGGCAATGGATAAGACAATGTCACTAGGAGTTAATGGGCAACTAGCTGCTCCACAAGCCTGTCATAGAGAACAACATAAAAACCCAAGACCCACTCCATAACTGTGGCTTATTTCACTGTTTTTCACTGTGCAGCACTGTTTAAGGATTATTTTCGAACTGTAGCTGCTACCTGTTGTGAGTTTTTTGTGCATAATCAATTTTTTTTTAAAAAAACGGTTATGTCATCATGGACAATGCAAAGGAATAAGGAGAAAAAATAAAAATAAAAAACCCCAAAACAACTAAAATATGAAGTTAAGAAGCTAGAAGCTAAAAACTGAAGCTCAATGGAGCGGGGAAATGAGCTCCAGGGGTTGTAGAGGACTCAATATGCTGGATGAACTTGTGGATGGTATAATAACCGGTAACACCCTTGCTAAAAAAATGATAGCAGACTATGCCATCTATTTTGGAGCTATGCATGGTGTGCAACCACTTGAAGATTTGTACCAAGTATGTCAATAAATAGGTGTAATAGTCTGTAGCTGGTCAAACTAAACAGGATCCATGCTAACATTACGTCAGAACATATTTTTGGGGCGTAATCCTTTGTTAAGACCCAGACCATTTCTTCTGGCTAAACGTACTAGTTTGAGCAATGGCATTGATTGGGAACATCTACATTCTTTAGTTGACTTCAGGAAATAGAAGTGCAGCCTGCGTTAATGTACAAGATGAAAAAGGGATAAAAAGTTGTGCAGATGGCAGGAATTTCTTCATATTTGAACAATTTAATTGGAAAAAACATCTGAATTAGAGACCTTGGTGCACCCTACAAGTAAATGGATGGACGAATGCCACATAAAACGCCACCTAGCACAATTGAGAACCTGACAAGTTGCTTGTCCTCAAATTGATACTTGGTGTACAATCAGGCAGTGAACAGTGCGGAATGAAGTGAGCCGGCTAATTTTCAGAAACGATACTACTTACGTTGTTGTTCTGGAAGTCCCCACCCTGAATCATGAAGTCCTTGATGATTCAGTGGAAGCAGCAGCCCTTGTACCCGTACCCTTTCTCTCCTGCCCCAACCAAAAAAAGAAAAAGAGCAGCAATGCCTGAGTCCAGATATACTACTCGGCACATCCTACTGACACTAGCAACTCCTACGAATTTGCTGTCCGAATTAGAGGAGGTGGAGTGGTAATTAGTGGTACTGATTAGCCGGCTGACCAGTGCACAAGGCGCGGGAGTTGTCGGCGGTCTTGGGGACGACCTCGCCGAAGAGCCCGATGACCACCCGGTCCCCGGGCTCCCCGCTGATCTCGACGTCGAAGAAACATCTGCTCGACAACTTGGCCTGCAGCTCCACGGCCCCCTGCAGCAGCAGCAGCAGCAGCACAGGAGCGCGCACCTCTGCGGCAGCCGCGGGGACGACGATGGGCTCGTGCCACGTCGGGCTAGGGCGATTCGGTATTTGGGCCGGGCTTCTTCGGTTCTCATCCGTGGAGTTACGTGGATGTCGGGCCCAATAATATGCAGCCCATGAGCCCAACCTGTCATACTCCATATTCCTTGTCCCTCTTCGTCCAGAGGGGAATCTGGTTTTTGTACTGTTTGACTCGGAAGAAAGCCTCCCTTTCTTTTCAGTGTGTAATCTAACACTTATTTCCCCCGAACATACAAATAAGATAATTTTTTATCACTGTTTCGAAGTGATTTATCGATACAGTTTTTTTGAAGCGGCTTATGATATTCGATTTGTTCGAATAAACATTCCTACTAGTGTTAAAAACCATAAATTACAGCCGAAAAGAATATCTCCAAATCCCTCTCCCTACATCTGAGATTGTTTACTCAACATGCATATGCAATTTTGATCAGCTCGGGCGCGCACTTTGAACCTGTCCCAGACTCGCATGTCTTTGTTAAGGTGTGCAAGCAAGCCAGCCTTATAGCTTAGTTTTCTGTCTTCCAACTAACTGACCTAAAAGGAGCAAGCAACAACTAACAAATGCTCTTGCCTGTCCCTGCAAGATAATTTTTTCAATTGTAATTTATTTATGATATCTGTTTAGTGATTGTTATGTACTATAAGATTTGCAATTATCTATGATATGCTTGTTTATTTTCATATGATATGGTTAGCATTTTCTGAGGCTAACCAAAAAAAGAAAATATTTTAGCTATTCAAAGAGCTATCAAGATGGTTTGTAACACAAAAACTGTTTGTGATATGTCAGATATCACATACAGTTATATTTAAGAACCGTCAGTGACATTTAAACATAATTGTTTGTGATACATCTAATATATCACAGATGATTATGTTTAAGAACCGTCTGTAATATGTCAGACCATCTGTGATATCTGATATTGTCTGTTGTGATTTATCACGGATGGTTTGAGAGCTATCTATGATAACCATCTATTACCATAGGCACAATAAATCAGATGGTTCAAAAACTGTCTGTGATGAGGGTTTAGAACCATCTGTGATGACCCTTTGTGTGGTAGTGGAAATGGTTTATCGAAACAGTTTTTTTGAAACGGCTTATCGGTTTATCGGCATTTGATTTATTCGGACAAATGCTCGCGTTAGAGCCAAAAGATATAAGTGCCGAAAAGAACGCATCTCACAGTCTCTCTCCCTCCCTCTCCCAACATCTCCCTACATCTGAGATTGTTTACTCCAACATGCATATGCAATTTTGATCAGCTCGGCCGCGCACTTTGAACCTGTCCCAGACTCGCATGTCTTTGTTAAGGTGTGCAAGCAAGCCAGCCTTATAGTTTAGTTTTTCAGCCTTCCAACTAACTGACCTAAAAGGAGCAAGCAACAACTAACAAATGCGCAAGCCTGCTCCTGCAAGATAAAATTTTACTACCCGTAACCATCGCAACCACCCGGCTTAAAAGAATGCGTGTCTAGTTCCCGGTACGACGGGGTTGACTGGAACAGGACAACGAGTAGACGCAACGGCACAACGCCGGCCGGCGAGCGTTTCGGACACAATAGAGAGCATATTCTCGATCGCTTGTCCGCGAGCGAGCACGCTACAGAACTATGTAAGTCTGCGACAGAGACGGCCCAGCTGATGACCACACTGCAGCCAGCAGAAACACCATCCATCCTGGCTGCTTCCCACCATCCGTATCTGGCCTGGCCGTATCACAATTCACAGGAAGAGTTGGTGAAGCAACCTTGGCGCATATATAGGAGTACCGTACCACACTAGACTGGATCTGATTCCCCCCCCCCCCCCCCCCTTTTTTTGACAAACATCCCAATCTTAACATGCTGCTGTTGCAAGACTTTGGTCAGCTAACTTCGATCGGTATATCAGAAGCAACAGCATTTTATTATCGTTAGCTAGCTGCTTAGTGAATTCATTCTACTAGTTCGCACGATACCACCGGTTTTATTCTACTCTGAATGATAACTGTCCCAGCTCAACCTGAAAACCTCGAAAAACAAAACAAAAATCTTCTCTCCTCCATTGTAGCAAATGGATAGAGTTCATTGAGTCATTGACCAACTGCTATATACATCTCCCATCCTTTTCTCATCTTAATTTGATGCAAGTAGTATTGTTGATTGTGTAGAACCGGTATGGCAACAACAGGGTAAATGGTGCATTCAACAATTTTCCTTAAGTATTTGCTAATCCTTCACTCCTATAGCTACTGAGCTATGAAGGTTAGGATTAGAAACCAAAACTAGAGTACGTAGCTCAAGAAACCGAAAGCCAAAGAACCCAAGACACTGGCAGTTAGATCGGCTACTAGGGGGTGGTCTGACAGGAGTCTGGCAGTTTGACCACTGTCTACACGACCGGCCTTTGGTGGTTTGATTGAAAGGGCGACGGTCTAATCGCTCCCCTGGTTCAAAACAGAAAAATCAGTCCGAGCCAATGCAACTTTTAGAGCAACTCCAAAAATCCAAGTCCAAAAGATACGAGATTTTGCAAACACCTTGCTTGAAGTCTCAGGAACCTATCCTTCTAAGGATCACATGAATCTTTGACAAAGTTCACATCTTTCTTAGGAACACGCAAGATTGCAAAAAGACCAGGCAAAAATCAAAAACTCGAAATACGACTTGCTTGTGGTATAGATGTATTCCCACATGTCATAGCAAATAAGAACTTCCAAAGTTTGAGAAAAATATTTGAATCAAGAAATCTCCGAAAAAACTCAAATCCAAGAAAAACTGTGTAACTTCAAGAACTTGCAAAACATGATATGTAAATGGATGGAGATTGATCTCCATGAGTCATTTTCATCACTAATATGTTCTTGGTATCCAGTAAGATCAAGAATGGAAGAGAGAGGATCAAAATCAACAATACCAAGAGCAAATCAACCAAAACCAGATGAATCCATGAGAGAAGAACAAAGTTGACATATTGCTATTTGAGGATAAAGATTTTACATCTAGCCCACCTAGAGGATAAGGGAGCACACCACGTTGCTCACACTTCTCAAACCCTAACTCTAAAATACTTTGCTAGAATAAGAAGTGGTTGGATGGTTAACCAGCAAGTCTTCATCCTAACCTATTAAATTGATAAGACAACTAGCCCTATCTAACTCTAATGGATATTATCCAATAGCACATATGGAAAAAACTTGTTAACTCCATACAACACGAGTTTTACTCACATACTACACTCATGCACGCTTTTCAAAGTACATGAGTCCGAATCTGCTAAGTCTTCAGTCTTTGATTCAACTTGATTTTCTGAGCTTCTCCTTGACCTAAACCAATTTTTCAAATGGCGCGGCTTTGATCCAAGTTATTTCTGGTATTTTGGTCAACTTACCAAAATACCCTTCCTCGACCCAGTCTTCATCCTCCACTACAAATAAACATCATGTTTACCATTTGTAGGTGCACTGCTACCTTCCTTGGCTTAATAAGTCTTTTCTGTTTTGGTTTCATCGGACCATACCTCACTTAGACCGACCAAACCACATGGTGCAACCCGTTGCTCGAACGTTTCCTTCAATATTTTTCACTTTTCTCGTGTCATGCTTGAGCTTAACCATCTCACAAAACATGCTTGACCATTCTATGCCTCGGCTCCTCCATGAGTGTAGCCCTGATTCTTGATGTTGACTATGATTGACTCCAAATCTCCCTACACATTCAAAGACATGGAAATCATTTTTGGGTACAAGTTATTCACAACTTGACCCACGTTAGTTAAAATATGCATCATACAATATATATACACTAACTTCAGTCAAGCCAAAACACACCATGACTAGAATTCCCAAAATTCCAAATCTCGGCTGTAGAAAACTTCTTGGCCGGTCTGACCACTCAGATTGGCCACCTCTGGCTGGTGGTGGTTTGCAAGGTGTTTAGAAAAACTAAAAATTTACAAAATTCAAATCCCAGCTCCTCTAATTTGGCAATGGTTTATCACAATAAAATCTGGACCTTCTCATATGGTCCTTCATATTGAGACGGCTTCCCAATAAGCAGGGTATATATGTAATTACCCCTTTTGTTAGTTAACTTTCTCAAGAACAAAAGAGCAAATTTGGTTAGTGCCATCGGAAAGTTTAGCGTGTTGCAAAATACCATCGTGGATCGAACGCGTGGGCGAATGCTATCGTCGTTAGCTTTGTCATCCATTTGCTCAGTTAACCACCATTTAGGTGTGAGAAAAATTGTATAAATGACACTTTTCCCTTTGGCATTCTAGAGAGAGAGAGAGCAGAGAATAGAGGGCAAAGTAGGGGAGGTTTGTGTTCGGGCGATTTGGCTGGACTAGACCGGTTCGATTAGACTCGAGTCGAGCTTGGTTGACATGGTTAGGCTCGTTCATGTCTACATGGATCGATTCGTACTTAGCACAAGTGATTGGGTTCAACCAACTAGAGAAGTGGCTTGGTCGATTTGGATTAGGTGGCTCGGCTTGACCGTGTCTAAACAGAAGTGAACTCAGGCATAGTGCCTCTCGTTTTCCTCGTTGCATTATGAAGTAGGGTAGGCTAGGGTGCAGTTGGTGGCGGCGCTCCGATGGTTGATTGGCAATGGGAACATGAGCAATGCAGGTTCCCATGAACTTCTAATTCTACAAAGCTAGTGGGTTGTGCGGTAAAAGGCGAGGATGGCCAGAACACGACGGCGATGGGGCTACTGGCATGGAGGAGGCAGGCATGGCGGTGGTGGACTCTGACAGTGAGAGGCAAGTATGGCACACACACAGAGCATTCTAGATGTTGTATATTTCATTTTTGAAGCCGAGGAGGGTGGAGAAGGCATTGGGGAAGCTGGTGTCAGCGATGACCATGGCGGAAGAGAGGAGTATGGTAGTGGCGGTCCACGATGGACAAGGAGATGGGTGATGGTGAGGGATGGCTTCAGAGTGTCGAGGCAAGCCTTGTGACGTAGTCAGAGAGAACAGAAGAAGATGGAGTCAGCATGGTGCTTGTTGCAGGGATGGAGCTGGTGGCATGGCTTAGCACCAGTGATGTCCCGTCAAGATTGGTCCGGTCGTAGGGGCTTTGCGAGATCATGGGGAGTTTTTTGAGCTAAATAGGAAACCGATTTGGTGGGTGGGACAACGCAGATGACAAATTTTAGGGATTTTTTTTCAGTGAATGGGAAAAGGGCGGTGGCTTACTGTGGCTAGGGAAGATGATGGGCAACACGGTAGTGTGGCGAGCTTATGGGTGCAGAGGAGAGCTAAAAGGGGAGACAAGGTGCTAGAGTTTAGGCTTTATAGCCAAGGGAAGCGGGCAGTGTGGCCGTTAGCAGCGGTAGCCGATGGAGCGGGGAGGAGGACGACTATGATTTGGAACAAGCGACGAGGCTTCGTGTTAAACGTCCGGCATGACAGGTAGGCAGAAGTGGTGCAACAATGCACGTCTAGTGAGGTGGCCGTGAGGCTTGGCGAGGAAGGAGAAGCAAGCAAAGACCTCTGCTCGGACGTGAACATAGGGCAAAACTATCTTTTCACACCTCTAAACGGCGTCAAGTCACAGAACCCTCACAGCAGGAGCATTTTCTAGCATTTTCAGCTTCACGATTAGGGATGAAAACGGAACGGAAATATCCCGTACCGAACCGTATCGTTTTCTACATTTGACCCGATCGAATTCGTATTTTTGGACAAATTCGAATTCGGTTCGAAATACGGAATACCAAATTCGAAAACGGAGCGAAAACAGTTTAGACGTTTTCCGACCGTTTTCTACTTTTCTACATTTTATTCGGAATATACCGTATTGTAAATACGGTATATTCCAAATTTGACCGTCCAGCTCTCACAGCCCATGCGCCCAGCGCCCCCAGCCCAATTCAGCCCAGCGCCCAGCGCCCCCACTCCCCCAGCCCTACTCTCTGCCTCTCTGGCGATAACGCCGCTCCGCCGATTTCTCCCCCGTCTCCCCCTCCCCACCCTGCGCCGCCGCCGCCTCCTCCCCGCTCCTTCGCCGCCTCCTCCCCCCACCCCTTCGCTCCACCCTTGTCTCGTCCTCCCCACCCCGCGCCGCCGCCACTTCCTCCTGCCCCCGCTCCGTCGCCTCCTCCTCCTCCACCGACCCCCTCCGCATGCTCTGGACCTCCGGTTCGTCGTTCTTGTCATCCTCCTCGCCGCCAGCATCACCGCGCCGCGCTTCAGCCGCCAGCCCGCCACAGCCCGGCGCGCCCGTGCAGCCGTCGACGCCCATCGATGGCGCCCCCCACTGGAGAAGGTGGATCTGGTCCTGCTCCTGCAGCAATGAGGAAGGGCAAGACTAAGACCAAATCCGTGCGCCACCTTCTAGCGCCGCCGGAAGCATCAGCAGCGGCAGCAACGGCTTCTCCAGGACCAGCAGCAGGTAACTAACAGCTGAAGAAAGGATTCACAGCACTCATTCCCCTAGAGAGGTAGTATTTTGTTCATCAGCATGTAGCACTGCATGGTGTTTTGATCTGGAGGTATGCACGTTCAATCATTGATTGTGATATGCATTCTGTGATCCAGTGATTTGTGATCTGGTCTGCTTCCTTTGGTCTGCTATGTACTTGCTATACTGTATCTATGGGCATCAGACCAACAAAGGGATATAGCAAAGTTCATATTGTAGTCTTCCTCTTAGTAGCAGTGATAGAATTTGTTAAGGATTCAGGGATGATATGATACTCTAAACACTGTAATTGCATAGCAGTGATAGAATTTGTTTTTTTAAGGCTTCAGGGATTTCGAAGTATCATGAACATTGTATTTGGAAAGTAGTCATAGTATACTATTGTTTGTCATTTGTCAACTTGTGCTGGCGCATGCATTAGTATTCTTATGATCCATGGAAGCTAGTTAATAATTCTAGTTATATTAGTAAGTTGTAAAAAATAAAAATTTCCATTTTTCACATACGTGATTGACGACATTTGCACAGGCATGATTCCAAGATTAAAGAAAATCCAACGAGTGTAGGATGTAAGGCTATGCTTAGGATTAATCATTCGTCTGAGCATCAAGAATGGATGGTGACTGTGTTTGTAAGCAAGCGACCATGACCATGCCATGAAACATGACTTGAGCCATACTAAGCACTATAGGTCCTACAGGTCGGTATTCCGTATTGAATTTTTGTATACCGACCGTGTTCGACATAATTCCGCTCGAATTGGTTCGTTTTCGAAATTCTCGATATTCCGTAAGTTCGCGTTCGTTTTCGTGTCCGGCTTTACCGTTTTCGCTTTCGTTTTCGTATTCAAATGTAGAAGTAGAAAACGGTTGAGGAGTTTTCCGACCGTTTTCATCCCTATTCACGATGTTCAGTCCGCAATGACATTTTCCTATATGGCCATCTTTAGAATGGCGATAAGCAAATTTTCTCATAACAAAAAGTAAACTTGATTAGTTTGATCTCTAATGGTACAACTAACATGTGCAACGAGTCAAGTCACCGCATCACGTCCAATTGTGCATGCTTCCTGGCAAGCTGCCACCGATGCGACCCACACAATTTGGGTGTTGTCCCCCGGTGAATCCGCATCAAGATTAACCCCAAAACACAGACGGTGCCTTGAATTTCTCACCGTACGTACGTACGCATTGTTGGAAACATAGATCTTACACGAAAATCGATCCCATATTTTGAAACTTCAATAGCAATCACTATCAGTAACATCTCAACAGCATATGAATCTCAACCTCTCACAAGCAAAACTAACTTTTGAGTGAATATGAATACGAAGCTATCTTCTCAAAAAGATATGAATATGAAGTTTAGTGATGCATTTGAATACGAATATTGCAGCTATCATGCGAGCATCATGGGAATATTGCAATATCGTCTTGTAAACTGTAATACGTAAATAAACAACAAAAATTATGAGAGGAACTTATCGCACGCACCAATTTTAGCCATGGTTTCTTTCTAGAAAAAAATAATTTTTTGAGGGAAAATAATAATAAATTAGCCATGATTAGTTGCACGTAGCACTTAGGCCAGTCTCAATGGGGATGTCATGGGGGTTTCATGCACATTAAATAAGGTGACACATCAGCAAAAATGGAATCGTTGCATGATTTGAGGAGGAGAGAGAATGAAAACGTTTCATGGGGACGAAACATTTGGGCACCGTAACCAAGTCATCGGAAAGCGTATGAAACTCGCGTTGAGGGGGGGGGGGGAGTTTCTTTCATCGATCCCGTGCGGCCGGGCTCGCTCCAGGTGCGCGGCTCCGCCCCGATTCCCGCCTCCTTCGGCATCCTTCCCGCCCTCTCCCGCCTCCGCCAAATCGTTCCCGCCCCCTCCATCTATGCCCATTGCTTCTAGCCCCCTACTCCCAAGCAGCTCCGAGCGGTTCCGATTCATCCGAGCAGCGCCGATGGATCCGGCGCACCATGAGAGCTCTGGGCGGCGCACATCCGGCAGAGGAGGGAAAGGACGCGGGGGCAGGCGGTTGGGCATGAAGACGTGGGGACGTTGAAGATGAAAAGGAAGAGGACATTGAAGAAAATCTAGATCTGAATGTGGCTTCTAGTTCACCGACTATTGAAGAACCGGAATTCTCTCCTGATCAATATGTTACGTCGTTTGACAGAGTTTTAAAAAAAGATAGTGATATTCGAGATCGATCGACTCATTTCCGGCTTAAGAAGGATTTGGTGGAACATATTTGGAATAAGTTTGGTCACACCCAAAATGTATCTGCAGTTTGAGATACAATATATGTAATTGTAATTAATTAATATATTATACTATGCTTATTTGGCCTGAGATAGACTATGTGGGTGCGTTCATGAGTACTGCAATTAATTAATATATTATATATAGTTGATCAAGTTTATTTGGCCGATAGACTATGCGTGTGCGTTTTTGGTTGATCCAGCCGTACAGGATATTTGAACACAAGCGGCTACAAAGTCATCTAACATATTTGATCACAACAAAAACCAAGAATTAAATGCTACAACAAGTCTATGAAATAGTGAAATGAAGGCCCCGTTTGGCAAAGCTCTAGCTCTAGAAAATCTGTAGATTTCCTAGAGTTGGTCATCTGTAGCTCTAGGAAATCCTGGATCTAGAATTGCAGGCATGTTAAGTGCATTTACATGACTCATTTCATTTATATTATATATTAAATAAAAATATTTAAATCACTTTAATTTAGTCAACAAACTACAGATCCAGCATAGATCTCGGAGCTAGAGTTGTGCCAAACGGGGCCGAAACTATCTCATTGAGAGAGGTGGTTTCATGTTTCAGTTTCCAAGACTATTAGTATTGGAAACAGAGCCATGAAACAATGCATTGAGACTGGCCTTAGAAGGACGTGGAATAGAGCTGGGAGTTGAGCCGAGCCGTGCCAGCATAGCTCGGGCCTACTGTATGCTTCGTGCCATTTCGTGCCATACCCGCTCGGCCCAGTCATCTCATCGTACCGTGCCGTGCTGGCCCACCTCGCTTCCGGGCAGGCCCAAGCATGGTCCAAAGCCCGCGGTGCTGGCGTTCGTGCCATGCCAGCTCAAGCCCAGCTCGAAGTAACTATACATGACGAAGGCAGCGACGACGATGGTGGCGGCGGTCGCCATCTTCCTTGCTCTTGTATCACCTTGTTAAAAACTAGTTAAAATTGAATTAATTGCATAAAAACATGGGCATGCAATGACATAAATATTTTGGGAAAAAGTAGAATTTCTTTGATATTGTAAAAATACAATGTTGCTGCCTCGTTAAAAACCTTACGACCAGAGTGGGGTTCCCCGAGTAAGGAAAAAAGTATAGTAACAATATATGTACATACTAGTTATAACAACATGCGTACATAGTATCTACTCATCAATGTCTAGGTTGTTCATGCGTTTGTGGTCAGCGTATGCCTGTACGATTTCAGGATCCTCTAGTTGATGTTGTTGCCACTCTTTGGCTAATTTCTAGTCTTTGGCGCATGTGATTGCCTCCACCATCCTGGGCATAAGGGATGATCTCCTTTCTTTGATAATTCTCTCTACTGTGCTGAACGTCACTTCTGAAGAGACGGTGGACACCGGCACTAGGAGAACATCCCATGCAAAATGTGACAGCACAAGAAATATCCGCTTGTTGTTCTTCCACCACTCGAGCAAGTCTATCTTGCCTCCATTAGTAAGATCAGAATCAATATTTGCAAAATCATGCTCCAAGTAGTGATTCAGCTCCGAAACAGAATTCCACTTGGAGGCCACCTGAGACTAAGAGGACAAAGAAGTAGACTTGCCCTTTAGCTTCTTCCATAAGTGTGATGTCAAACTTGTCTTTCCTTGGCCCTACCAATTTATTATTTTGGGAGTTAGCATTGAAGTTTAGCTACTTTTGTACTCATCCTCTCCCTTGGCCCTATGCCGCTATCTTATGTAAGCATGCTTTGTAGTGCCGGTTCAAGTGCCCTGTACCTACAGCTATAGGAGCACTTAATTTAGCATTGCAATAATTACAAGTTGTGATGTCTACCATTTCACCATCTCGGATTTCCTAGCTCTAGGTCATGTACTTTCAGCAATTTGCCTTTCGTCCAGACCCACCAATGTTGGCGTCCGTGGACATGGGAGAGAATTCTGGAGTCCCCGTTGCCTTCGGACCATCTTGGTACTCCTCGTAGCCCTTCGTACCATCCATATGATGGTCATCCATGTCGTAGTTTCCCATGCTTGGTGAGAGCCGATGAGCATCAATGGGAGTCGGAGGAGAACTAGGAGAGCGATGGCGAGAGCTTACACTAAGTCGTCCTATTGCCCTTTTCGAGCTTCGACTCCTCTGCATACTGCTTGAGAGCTCTTGGTACTGCGAATCCTTGGTAACATGGTGAATGGATGGTGATTAGTGAATAAATGAGGAGTACAAATGCAGGAAATGGGCTTGTGAAATGAGAAGTATGGGCTTGTCAAATGACTTGGGGAGTGCAAAAATGTTGGAGTAAGAAATGAGAAGTATGAGGTTACGAAGAAATGGGAAGTCTCAGCTTACAAATTTATATGCATCAGAAAAGAGTCGTTGCTCTTCCGAACGTTACCTCTGAAATCTAAATGTTACCGCATGACCGTTGTCTCTCAATCTACTCTCAAAACAAAAATCAACACACTTCGGCTCACCTTTCCCAACTCCTAATACCTATCTTAGCCCCTACGCCTACCTACCTTACCCATGCGGGCACGGCCACGCCCGAAAGACCGAAACCCTCCCCTTCCTCCTTAGTTCCCCCAGTCCTACGTCCACCCCCTTCCCTTCTCTTCCTCGGTTCCTCCTCCCACGCCCGGTGCACACCCCCTTCGCCCGCCCCCTCCCACACCCGCCTCCTCCTCCTCCTCCCCCACCTCCCTGGCCCCCGAGCCCATCCCTCCTTCACCCACCTCCCCTACCCCCCCGCCGCCTCCTCCTCCTCCATCTCCCTAGCCGCCGGGCCCTTCCCTCCTCCCCCACCTTCCCCGCCGCTGCCTCCTCCTCCCCCACCTCCTAGGCCACTGGGCCCCTCCCTCCTCCCCCACCTCCCCCGCTGCCACCTCCTCCTCTCCCCACCTCCCCCGCCGCTGCCTCCTCCCCTGCCGCTACCTCCTCCTCCCCCACCTCCCTGAGCCCCTCCCTCCTTCCCCCACCTCCCCCGCTGCCGCCTCCTCCTCTCCCCACCTCCCTCGCCTCCACTGCCTCCTCCCCCACCTCCCCGGGTCGGCTTTGTCAGGGCTGTGCGTGGCGCTGGTGCCATTTGTGCTCGCAGACCTTACACTCCCACGGTGGGCATCGAGCTCAGGGGTCGAGGTACACTCTTCCCCTCTTCTCCCTCCCTCTCTCTGCTCTGTGCTTGTGTTGTGGGATGATCGTGGGACGGTGGGAGGGCAACGGGAGGCTGAAGGCGAGGCCAAAGGCCGTTCGGTTGGCCAAATCAGCCACACGGGAGGATAGAGGGGGGGGGGTAGGGAACCACGGTTCCCCAATCTCCACTACGGTCATCGCTACCTTGTCCAATGAGTAGCCGGGCATAGGCCAAAGACAAAAGAGGGGAGCCAGACTCCGGTCTTCGAGGGCGTCGGACCCGTGCCTTCTCCAGCATGTCAGGCGTCGGTTGTTCATGGCCGGCGACCAAGGCAATGCGGGTGGCACACCACATTGCCATGGGAGATGATCAAGGTGACCAAGAGAGGGGCCGGCTACATGAGCCCCCACCAGAAGCCAGCATGATGGGTGTGTGTGCCAAGCCTGGGCAAGGTAAGTTCGGTCCCCCGCCTTCCCCTCTTGCTTTCTTCTTCATTTCTTGGTTTGCACGGCGCAGCTGCCAAGGCTTAGTATGCAGGGTGCATAGCCGATGGGAGGTCGAAGGCAAGGCCGCCACCGGCACTGGCGCACCGACCATGCCCCCTGTGCCGACCATGCTCATTGGGCTGGGTCGGTCCGAGCACAGCACGCCACGCCAGGCCGTGCTGTGCCGCCCATCGTGCCAGCCATCCAGGCCCAGCCCGGTCCACCATTCGTGCCAAGCTGGCATGGCTTGCCATGTGTCGGGCCGGGCCATGCTTGGGTCGTGCCAGGGCGGCCGTGCTTTGGGCTGGCCCGGAAAAGCACGACCTGTCTCCCACCTCTAACGTGGAAGAATCTGCGGGTTTGATGTGAGGACGAAATGGAAATGCGTCAAAGCCGGAGTAGGGAACGCAAGGACAGCAACCCATCTGCCACTGTTTTTTTGTATTGCTATGCCACATACATACAGATCGAATAGAAAAATCATACGTGTGACCCGTTCATTCATTTACTGTGCTCTATTCATTCACTGCTCTCTTTATCCATTCACTGTTAGAAATTGGCCCATGTGAGCAAGGCCCATTTTCTTAATTCCAAAGTATGCATGGTTTAATACCATATTGCTAAGGCAAGGTGTATGGGACCAATTTATAAGGTGGAGCCCTTGCCACTCCTTGAATCATGTGACACATTGATGGGGATGTCATGAGGAGGGCTATGGTTAATCACACACACGCGCACACGCGTGTGCGCGTATTCGCGTATTTTCATGTGAAAATCGCATGACTTGTGACTTGTGATGTGGCACACTACTTGGCAGACTAAGTCCACCTTTATTTTTGCTAAACCATGTATCATTTTTTTCTCAGTTTCAAACATTTGAATGAGGCTTTATTGGGTTTGATGACAGGCAATTACCAGTGGGTAAATGGATGATTAAATATGTCAGTTATTAAAGGGTAAATGACTATTTTAATCATGTCAGTTATCAGTCTGTCTATATATGTTGGAGACGTCCAGAGTATGTGTAAAGAATCTGACTGCCTCCATTCTCTTCCTCCTGTGAATTTGTGTGCTATTGTGCTACGCCGTCTAAACTTTGTCGACTCTTCTTTCCGGCGTGCACCGTGAAGAAGAGGAGTGGTATCTCCGGACCGTTGCTGCCGTGATGACCTGCATGGGGGCGGTAATAAGGTTTCTGGGCAGTGCACATCTGCGCAACCGCTCACTTTACTGCTTCATCTACGTTATGCACTGCACCAAGCTTGCGCTGCTTTCTGTTCTTCATCAAGCTTTCATTCGTGTGTTCGTTCGACTTTGTTACTATATTTTCCTTGTGTATATACTAAAGTATGATGAGTAGCCTGCTATTAGTAGTAAGTTTTGCATCACTAGTTTATTGTATTTGTCTCCTAGTAAAAGTTGGAATTAAAATATTGCCCACATTTACAACATTCACTACCTCCATCCACTCACTATGCTCTTCACTACTATTCCTCCATCTATTCACTATGCTCTATCCCCTTCTGGTCTCCTCACCCACCATCCCCTTCTAGTCTCCTCTCCCAAACTCCCAACTGACAAAATCGCATGTTGGTTCTACGCCACGAGAGCGCATCAAAGGGTGGAGGTGGAGCGGTGGCTGCAGATCGAGGGGAAGCTCCTCACCGCGCATGACCTCATCGGCTGCAAGTGCTTTGCCGAGCACACAATGGAGGCATGGGGAGTGCCAGCTTCACGGCTGTGACTGCCATATGGGATCCATGCTACACAAACTCCACCACCTACTCCTTCCGATGCCGAATCCATGCCACACACTCCACCTTCCCGTTGCACCCGAGGCCTCACCGCTACTTGCCATGGAGGCAGCTGTTTTGTTTTATTGTAACATTTTGATTTCATGTGTGTAACATTTTGATTTCATGTATGCAACATTTTTGATTTTATGTGTGCAATATTGAGATTTTTATCCTTTTTTTTGCATACATAGACGAGAAATGTTGCATACATAGTTAAAAAAATGCTGCAACTGACCGTACAGAGCTAGCGCCCAGATCGGACATCCGGACGCTAGCAACTCCTTTTTTTTGTCTTTTTAATGTGTTTTAGTTTTTTCTCTCTCACTAACCACTATTTATTAGTTTAATAAATCTCAAACGAAAAGAACAATCAAACTAATACCGTGCTCCTTAAAAAAAAGAAAGAAATTAATGACGCATTTTTTTGACTTATATCTTATGCTTTATGATTTTATCTAAACAAAGAAGCGGTACGGTTAATCAGAACAGTCAGCCAATAAGAACCCTGCAAATGCCGCGCGCGGCGTCGATGGATGATGGGATCATGGATGTATGTATTCATTCAATCGTGCAGGTGTGGCAGCTAGCCTAAGCTGCATAAACAAGTCGGCTCCAGATTAATGGCAGTGTCCTCGCCTACCCCGGTTAACCTGGCTCGGGGCGTCCATATACAAATCTTGGGTGTTAACCACTGGTTGAGTTGAACAAATCACTCTCTGCCTATAAGTACCACCTCCTACTCTGCTCATTTCCAGACCCAAGAATCACTCAGCATAGACTACCACCAATCGAGCTGGTAGCACCGACTGATCGATCATGGCAAGGCTCCACCTTTCCGTCGTCGCCGCCTGTGCCGTCGTCCTTGCGCTCGCCGCCCCCTCCCTCGCTGGCGACCCCGACATGCTCCAGGACGTCTGCGTCGCCGACATGGCATCCCGTGAGTCATTCGCTTGCTAATTAAATCTAGAGTGCATCTTTGTCAAGTTTATTGCAGCTTCCTGTGCAGCAAGTACTAGTTCTAGTTCGTATAGTACACTGCAACGCCCAAGCGGGCGAACATTAGCTGACACTGTGTGCGTGGCGTGCGCGGCGGCCTGCAGCGATCAAGCTGAACGGATTCCCGTGCAAGGCGAACGTGACGGCGGACGACTTCTTCTTCCCGGGGCTCAAAAACCCCGGCAACACCAGCAACCCGGCAGGGTCGATGGTGACGGCGGCCAACGTGCAGACGTTCCCGGGGGTGAACACGCTGGGCGTGTCCTTGGCGCGCATCGACTACGCGCCGTGGGGGCAGAACCCCCCGCACACGCACCCGCGCGCCACCGAGATCATCTTCGTCCTCGAGGGCGTCCTCGAGGTGGGCTTCATCACCACGGCCAATAAGCTCTTCACCAAGATCATCACCGCCGGGGAGGTGTTCGTCTTCCCGCGCGGGCTCGTGCACTTCCAGCAAAATAGGGGCCACGGCCCCGCCGCCGTCATCGCCGGCTTCAACAGCCAGCTCCAGGGCACGCAGGTCATCGCCACCACGCTCTTCGGCGCCGCGCCGCCGGTGCCCACCGACGTTCTGGCCAAGGCCTTCCGGATCGATAACGGCCAGGTGGACGCCATCAAGGCCAAGTTCATGTAGGGCGCCACCGGCTCCGTCCGTCTGCAACTCTTCGTTCGTTTCTGAACAAATCATCTGTTGATTAGTGAATAATGAGCTCTGAGTGATCTGTACCGTGCAGTTGATTTCTTCTTGTTGTTGATTTGTATGTTTACATTTGTTTGTCTTTGAAATAATAAAATTGTTTCCGTTGTTGAAAATTACTGCTTTTTTAGACTTATCCAAAGATAATCTGGTAGTGTTTCTATGCTTTTTTTCGTAAACCGAGTAGGAATGTAGGATTGAGTACGATGAGTCAGAGATGATGAATGACTCTTTTAAAATCTTTCTCTAAGTATTAACAACTCTATGTAGCGGAAATATAAACTTACAAACTCAGCAAAGCCTAAAGCCAAGGAACACAAAGAAAGCTCGAGACCTCCGTACCAACTGGTCTGACCGCCAGACACCGCTGGATATATTCCGGTCTGACCGCTTAGCGGTTGGACTGCACATGGCACTGGTTTGACCATCCGGTGATTGGACCGCTCGGCACGTCGGTCTGATCGCACTCCAGTCAGACCGCTCGTCGAGAAACAACGAAGACTACACACGTGATCTAAGAAAAGAGCCAACTCTCAAACCACTTATTCAAATGCAGTGAAACTTGGCACGAACCTTCTTCAGGACGTCAGAAATCGATTGCAATCATGGATCATGAAGATCGATGCCAAAGTTCCTACCTTTTTTCAAAACAAAGAGAGCTGAACCAAAACCGGGTAAAAGAGGGAGGCCTTGATCTGCTCTTGCTCGTGAGTCCTAAATGATCTAGATGACTTTGGATGAGTTATCACATGTCATAGCAAACTAGATCATATCACGAAGTAAAGCCAAATAGCCCACAAGAGCAAAGCCCCAAAATCATTTCTTTTTTGAGGAAAACCGGGCAAACTCAAAAAATTTCCCTAGAAAACACCTAGATAGATATGATCTAATCTTCAACAGACATCTCCGCGACTTACACATATTTGGCACCATGAAAGATCAAGAAGAGAAAAATCCAAATAAGAAAGCCAAGCAAGTCTAAAGCACAATTGTAGGACCGGTATGCCAACAGAGGTGGGTAAATGGTGCTTTAAATTTCACCCAAGTATTCACCAATTATTCACTCCAATAGTTATGGGAAGCTATGAAGATCAAGAACTCAAAATTCTGAAAATCGTTGTGCTACAATAATTTTAGACCGTGAACATTGAAACAACGCTATTTTAAATCCAAAAACTCATGAAACTTTTTATCCGTGGATTTAAAAGATATAAAATTTGAACCAAGATTAGCTCATGACCTTAAGAACCTATCAAAACCAAAAATCTTGAAAACAAACTTAAGAGAATTAGGATCTTTCGATTCACGATGCTCTGTTACACCAAAACAGGATCAAAACATAAAATTAAGCTAACTCTCAAACCAAAAATCCAAATCACTTAAAATTTGGTATGCACCTTCTCTAAGATTTTAGAAACCTATTCTAATTAATGATTAAGAAAATCATTACCATAGTTCTAAACTTTTTTCATTTGAATGAAGGTTGTACCAAAATTGGCCAAAAAATCAAAACCAATGAATATGACTTACTATGGGTGAACGATGGCCATAATGGCTTTAGATATTTTCTCATAAATCATGGCAAGCTAGCACACCAAGGAAATAGAAATAGAAATAATTGGACCAAGAAATCACTCAGAGAGGTAAAAAAAGAACAAAAACTAGGTTTCCTCGATCGTGAACTTACCAACCAAGTGCCTAGATTGGTGGAGTTTGATTTTCAAATATCATTTCTATCTCTTATATGTTCTTGGCACAACAAGATCAAGAAGGAAAGAGAGAAAAGTAAAAAACTAACCAGATCAAGGGAAAATCAATTAACGCAAAATGAATTCATGGGAAATGTACAAAGATTGAGAATTGTTTATGAATAATCTATTTTTTATTCGAAATAACAGAAATATACCCGCACCAATATTTTTTTTACAAAAATAGTCTCCAGTCGCCTAACCGTCGGGTGACTAAAGCCTATCGCCCAACGGCCAAGCGATAACAAAGCTTTGGCCGATAGGTTCCAGTCGCCCGACAGTTGGGCAACTGGAGCCTATCGCCCTGTGGCTGGGCAACAACAACTTGCAATCGCTCGGCTATGCAGCGACAATAAGCAAGATGCAGTGTGGGTTAATCCATTTTGTGAATTTTGTAGATTATGACTTGGAGATAATCTATTGGATTCGTAATAAGAGTTTATGATCGTTGTACGTTGTAGTGTAAAAAAATTCGTGAAACTTTTTTACAAACGATTGAACTTAGAACGATCAGTAAATACTAGGGTAAGTGATATTGTAATGTTACTGGGAATTCGTGCACAGAGGAAAATTGGTCTATTAATATTGTTGGATGACTTGCTATGGGAATAATTGAACGTGAAAAGACGAGGAAATAAGCTTGTCTGAATTAAAATAGATTTCATAATACAGTTGGGAGTAACATGCCATGTAGGGTTTGACTACTTCATATGCAAAATTTAAAATACAACAAAAAAAATTACCTCACAAGAGTCGCTTCGTCCTCTCCTCTCCTCCCTCCCCTCCTCACTATCCTCTTCTCCTCCCTCTCCTCTTCTCTCCTCTCTTTTCTTTCCTCTCCTTCTCCTCTCCTCCGCCATCTCCTTTTCTCTTCTGTCCTCTCTTCTATCGCTTCTGTTCATCGCCGGGTCGAGCGGCCTCGGCCGCACGGTCCTTTTATTTGTGACTTCCAGTCTCCCAACCTTTCAGCGACTGGAAGCGCAGTCATCTAACCGATGGGCAACAGCAACTGCAGTCGCCCAACTGTTCGGCAACTGCAATAATTTGCCCAACGGCTAGTGGATTGCTTGCTTGTCGTGCAGCTATTGGGCGATAGGCTCTCATCGCCCGACGGTTAGACGACTGAAGCCTATTTTTGTAAAAAGTTTTTAGCAGGGTATATTTCTGTTATTTCAAATAAAAAAATAGATTATTCATAAAAAATTCCAAAGATTGATATGTTGCTACATCAGAATAAATGTTTTACAATCACTTCACTTGGAGAACAAGACAACACATCACATCACTCAACTTCTTTCTAATCCTAACCTTAGAACACTTGGTCTCAATGAAAGGATGGATGGTTAAAAACAAGTCTCCATCTTAACCCGTTAAATAGATGGGCTAGCTAACCCCATCTAACTTTTAATTGGTACTTTCCACTTAGCATAATGAAGAAAATCCAATAACCCAACACACACGGGTTTTAACTCACACACTACTCTTTTGCACACTTTTCAAAGTGCATAAGTCTGAATATGCTAAATCCCTAACATTGATCCATCTTGATCTTCTCAACTTCTCCTTAACCTAAACCACTCTCCCAAGCTCCATGATTTTGATCGAAGGTAGTTTCCGATTTGGTCAACTTACTAAGATACCCTTTCTTAACCTGGCTTACCACGTGTTGGCAAGTCCATCCCATTTTGGTTCTCTTGAACCACCCTCACTTGGACCAACTAAGTCACATGGTGCAACCCATCGCTCAAGCTTCTTTTTAACATTTTTCACCTTTCTCATGCCATGCTTGAGCTTTGCCATCTCACACAACATCCTCGATCATTTTGAGCCTCGGCTCCTCCACGTGTGTAGAATCAGCTGGATAAAGAAATTAAGGTAAAAACAGCTGGATAAAGAAATCACCTAGAGATGTCAAAATGAGCAAAAACTGAGTTTCTTTGTGAACTTGCCAACCAAGTGCCTATATTGTTGGAGATTGATTTTTAGAGGTCATCTCCATCTTTTACACGTCATTTGTACAAGATCAAGAAAGGAAGAGAGAAGAGCAAATCAATTAACAAAAGATGAATCCATGGGAGATTAACAAAGATTGATATATTGCTACTTGAGAATAAATGTTTTATGGCTACTCCACCTGGAGGACAAGATAGCACAACACATCACCCAATTTCTCTCTAACACTAACCCTAATACACTTGGCCTCAATGAGAGGATAATTGGATAATTAACAATAATTCTCCTTCCCAACCCTTAAATAGATGGGCTAGCTAGCCCCATCTAACGCTTAGTAGATACTATCCACTTCTCACAATAGGAGAAACCCGATAATCCCATGCACATGGGTTTTAACTCACACACTACTCTTATTCACGTTTTTCAAAGCGCATAAGGCTAAACTCGCTAAATTCCTGGCCTTGATCCATCTTGATCTTCTCCTCTTCTCCTTGATCTAAACTGCTATCTTAAGAGCTGCTCAAAAGCTGCAGTTTTGATCCAAGATAGTTTTCGGTGTTTTGGTTAACTTACCAAAATATCCTTTCTTGACCTGGTCTTCATCTTCCATTGCAAGCAGTCATCATGCTTGCCACGTGTACATGCACCACTGGCTTACCACGCATCAGCAAGTCTTGAAACCAGACTACACCTCACTTGGACCAACCAAACCACATGGTGCAACCCGTCGCTCGAGTTTCCTTTCAATATTTCCCGTCTTTCTCATGCCATGCTTGAGCTCAGCCATCTCACACAGAATTCTTGATCGATCGATTTGGGCCTTAGCTCCTCTATGAGCGTAGCTTCAATCCTCGCCATTGATCATGGTTGATTCCTAGCGCCCTGCACATCCAAAGATAAAGAAATCATTTTTGAACACAAGTTCTTTACAATTTGACCAACATTCGCTTAAACATACATTATGCCACATATATGCACTAACCAATGTCAAACTAAATCATCCCATGACTGAAATTTTCCAAAATCATATATTTCTGCAAGTTGTCCAAAAAATTTGTAAATTTGTAAATTCTAAAATTTCACTCCTCCAAAAGAACAATGGTTCATTATAACAAAACCATGATCCTTCAATAAGGAAGGATCCATGGCACAACTTACTTGGGCAAACTTTGGAAGTTCATTTCACTTAGAGAGGTATATTTTATAGTCACTCTCTCAGGATTGTAGAGCTCTAGGCCTAGAGCACACACACACACAAAAGGCTCCTCATAAGGAAACCCTAACCATATTCTCTCCAATCCTTCTAAGTTTTTTATCTCTCTTCACATACAAGGCTTATATAGTGGAGACTTCCACCTCACACCAAATTCTAAACAACTAACCACTCTTAGTGGATCACACCATTTATAATGGGCAAACTCGATAACCCACACACAAATGAGTATTACATTTCACACACGTACACACTTTTCAAAGCATAACTTCCACAAGACTTCACAAACCCGACAAGATATTTCATCCACAAAGAAGTGACCTAACCCACTTAGGCCAACACTGCAATTTTGTAAACCGCCACTTCACCCTATATTGAACAGTTTTCTTAATTGCTACTCACTAGTCTTCACAAAGATGCGATGCCCAACGCCTCCTTGCCAAGATCATACACCTGCTTTAAGGAATGTCATCATTTGAAACACTTGAGTCCTACAGCACACAGAATTACACTACATTTCATGATGCTTAATGCCTTGTCATTGAGATCGTACATCTGCTCCGAGAACTGTCACCGCTTGAAATGCACAAATCCAATAAGCACCCATATGCATGCACTGCCTCTTCACGACCTTTATCTTTCTCCCGTACCTCTCGGCTTGAAATGATGCTCCACTCGGACTTACATGATATTCCACGGCCACCAAGTCTCGGTCTTGCCATTGGCCACAATAATCATCAAAACACCTATGCACCAAAGAACAAAAAATTGATCCAAACACAAATAACTTGCACTTGATTCTTATCAATAAAACGAATCATGCATGGACACACCATGACTCACACTTCCATGGACACAACATGACTTAATAACTGTATGGACACCACCATGGCTCTCGACCCAAAACCAAACCAACTCGACAACAAGATGTAGGGCCGGTCCGACCGCAATCACCAAGCCGGTCAAATCGTCAACACCACTCCAGTCAAATCACCATGCATTGGCTGGTCAGACTGCTGGCTTGTCATATAGCTACACCAGGGCCGATCAGACCGCAAGCTAGTTACACTACCGGTCAGTCTGACCACCGCCACAGAAAGCAATATGTCAAGATGCAATTTCTCAAAATCAAACTCAAGCAATGAAAGCAAGGCACAGGAAAGGTCAAATACTCATCACTATCATGGGAGTGCCACCACACGATTTTCAAAGAATGATGAAACCTGCACAATATTTTGGATGCGGCTATTCGACATTGGCAGGTCACTTGTTTTGAGCTCTAAAAGTCATCAGGCTATAAAGTCAACTGTTAAGAAATTGAGATTGAGAGTCTTAGCTTAATAAATTGGATCATATGTTTCTTGCAAGTTGCAATGAGCCACTAAACTAGGGGTCTCTTCTTTTCAACTTGTAAAAGCTGCTTTTCGGTTTTTCTATAGTAACTAACTTTTAAACGGAGTGTCTTTTTAAGGTGGGGTCTATAAGCTGATCAAAATACACACTATAGTGACTTCATTTATATCAACTAAAATCATATGCGAGTTTCTGTTACTCTATACTCTTTCTCACAAACAGCCTAAAAGTCATAAGCCGTAACCAGAAGCCAGAAGCCGCAGCCAAAATACATAAGCCAAAGCCAAAAATAGGCCCTAGGTTAAGCAGATGACATTTGCAGCGGGGCAGTCCTCGGCAAATTCCAAAGAGGAACGCAATAAATACAGGATCTAAAAATCAGTGCCCATGGAAATATTCAGCTATTTTCCCTACTATCATTTCCACAAGCCAGCATTTGCATGTGTGAAAAATGGCCCCCGGGATTCTCTGACGTAACGTCAGGGGACGTTGGGTCACTGACGTGTGGGCCCATGAGCCGTGGGACCCACACGTCAGTGACCCAACGTCACCTGACGTTACGTCAGAGAATATGCGCCGGAAAAATGGACGAAGCACCCATTGTTCTTGATTTTTTTTTGGTGAATTTGCAGTTGTCCTTAGTTGTGCTATGTTCATCTAGATCAGTGTTAGAGTGTCAGTCCGTTGCAGCAACTGAACTGAACAGTTGAAAGACTTAACACCAAGCATTGCTGAAGAACATATCTTGTAGCAATTGGTTTCCTTTGTTGCGATGGGCTTTCTCATTTTTACGGTAAGATTTCACTTATTTGCAAAGATCAATCGGTTTGTTGCACCAAAGCTACTCTTTTTATTGTTGTAGTGGCTCGAAGGGCTCCAAGTTTCGTGCTAAGTGAGATCAAACGGCTATGCGACCATCCGACGCTAGGGCACTAGTGGTTTCCAAAGAAAATAATTGACTACATGATCAAAGTTTTCGCCGAGAAATATGCAACTTTTTATTTCCCTCCTAGATTCCCATGTACTCGTCTAAAAAAATCCCATGCAAGTTGTAATAGCATAGGAGAAAGACATTGTCATGCATCATGAACTACAAATTAAACAACAACGGAGAAATACAATCGCAAGAATTTAATTACACAGATCAAATTTGATCAGTAGGTGCTATTCCACTGTGTCCTACTCCTACGTACATGGTCTCCACAATGATGTCCCGTAGTGCGCGACGCGATCCCTCAACATCCCAGCGGGTGATGAACGGGTGCCCGAGCAACTGTGCCATTGAGGCACGCCTCCTAGTATATCCTTCTGTAGGCAAGCTTCTACAAACCCACGTAGCTCCACTATCGCCGTGGTGCTCTCTAGCACTGATGGTGGCTCACCATAGATGATCGCCGGCGATCAGCCTCTCTAAGGACAGCCTCTCCCCAATGGGCAGGATGGGGCATCGCCCCAAGAATAGCTCCAAGATGGTGATGCCCAAGCCCCAGATGTCAGTGGCGTAGGCTTTGGGCACGAAACACTCGAGGCTCATGTACGAGGTTGTGCCCATGGTTTTGATAGTCGGCTGATTATCGGTTTTATCAGCCGTATCGGCCCTCTTTGCTAAAATTTCAAATCGACTTGAAAAAAATTATTTAGCATGAATTTTGTCAAATATAGAAGAAATTTTGCTAAAATTTGTTTTCAAAAATTCTGACTGATTTTAGCTATTTTTTAAAATTCAATTTTTGATTTCAAAATTTCGGTCCGAAATCCTCTGAAATTTTCTGATTATCAGTTATATTGGTGTTATCGGTCCCCCCATAAAATTTTAAAACCAGTTTACAAAACCCTAGTTGTGCCGATGACGACGGAGACCTAAAGGCCCTCACGGGAATGGCGGGAGAAGATCTGGGACACACTGAAGTCGCTGATCTTGACATCCCCATGGGTGTTGTCGAGGAGGTTGTACGGCTTGATGTTGAGGTGGGCAATGCCGCGGGAATGGAGGTGTGACAGACTCGTGAGGCACCACGTGGCTACCTTAGCAAGCCCATGCTCCCAGAGGCCACGACCACAGCGGCAGTTGTAACAACCTTGTTTTTGAGAACAGGGCTGCTATACGTCCCGCAACAGCCCAAGAGTTTAGTTGCGGACAGAAAGAGTACCATGTCTGCTCATGAATATTTAAACAGGGTTAATTTTATTAAAATAAGATATAACAATCAACTTTAACAACTTTACGGGTGTGCAAGCCCAAAAATTTAACTTACCTATAGAAGAAGCCAAGAAAATCCTTATAGGAACGCTTGAGTGCAGTTGTAACCCTAACACGTAAACTAGAAGTATTATTTCTTCTTCTGATATCTATTGTGGTAGAAATATAGCAAGATTGAGTATAACCAACAATACTTACACTACTAGAAAATGGATCATCCCTCACAGGCTTTAATTTTCCTGACGGGTCCGCATAGAACGTGAGGGATAACAATTTTTTGTGACGGGCCCACGTATCACCATCACAAAAATACATTTTCCTGTCGGGCTCCTTAAGCCGCCAAGAAATACACTATTTTTGTGACGGTATTAAGTGAACCGTGAGGATAATTGAAGATAAGCCCGTGAGGCTTGTCCAGCCAGTGAGGTTAATTATCCAGCCCGCCCGCTAAACATTTCGTCCAGCGCGCCAGACCGAAACCCTAGCTAACTTTTCCCCAATTTTCCGCCGCGCGCCCCCCATCCCCTTGCCCGCGCGCCTCCTCCGCTCCATCCGCTCGCCCGCCTCCTCCGATCCGCTGGCCCCATCCCCTCGCCCGCGCGCCTCCTCCGCCCCATCCCCTCGCCCGCCTCCTCCGATCCGCCGGCCGCATCCCCTCGCCCGCCTCTTCCGATCCGCCGGCCCCATCCCCTCGCCCGCCTCTTCCGATCCGCCGGCCCCATCCCCTCGCCCGCCTCCTCCACCCCATCGCGTCGCCCACCTCCTCCGATCCGCCGGCCCCATCCCCTCGCCCGCCTCCTCCGCCCCATCCCCTCGCCCACCTCCTCCGATCCGCCCCATCCCGTCGCCCCGCCGCCCCAGGTCCGCCCCGCCTCCCCAGGTCTGCCTCGACAACCCAGCTCCGCCGCGCCGCCCCTACCTCCTCAGCTCCGCCCCGCCGCCCCGGCTCCCCAGGTCTGCCCCGTCGCCCCGACACCCCAGCTCCGGGCCGCCGCCCCAAATCCGCCCTGCCCCCCGATGGCCCAGCTCCGGCTCGCCGTCCCGCCGCCCCAAGTCCGCCCCGCATTTATCTTTTCAATGTTGCAGTGAGTTTTTGATTTGGATCCTCCATCGGTTGTTGATTTGGGTTTGTATTTTGCCGCAGATGAGACGGCATATAGTTGCAGTGGCAAGGCATCAGGTCATCTTTATGGATCAACTTTCTTCTTGATGCCCATTGGTATTTTGCCCTGGTATGTCTTGTATTTTATTCTCCGATGCCTCATATTCTCATTGCACACTGCACTCCAGAATTGCATGGTTGTAATAACGTCTTCCGGCTCCATTCTTGCGAGTTGTTGCATGCTACCTAGTTGCTAGTTGCTCTGCTTACGAGGTGTAGTGTGGTGAAGTAGAGGAATACTGAATTCTCAGAGAAGAGGTGGTATAAAAGAGTCGAGAAGTGCACTGCTGAGTTCAGTAATTATATGTATGCACTAGAAGGTTGTTGGGTGCATTTTTTAGATATTTTGAATTACTGACTTGGAGAAAGCCTTTGCCTTCATTCCGGTTTGTCGTCAAACCACATGGTCGCACAAATTATAAATGGCTGACTGCATGGATTTTTTAAGTGAAACATGTATTTGCAAGGGATTATATATATGCCTTGGAGGCTTCGTCTAGTGCTGCAGTAGCAGTCAGTGTTTGTATGCATTGTAATATGAAGCTTTCAGCTGAACGCTATTTGGATTTATAGAATGCACACAATTGCTAAAACAATGGTGTGTGTATGAATGTTGCAGCGATAGCGATTGAGAGAGGAGCATTGTAGACTGTTGATGTGTTGACTGCCGAATACCAGATAATCATCGCAAATTTTGATCCCTCACGGTTCAGAACGGCCTTTGATCTTCCAAGGGGCACCCCCACCACGAGGAGCCACTGGTCAGTTCACGTCGTTGGTATATTCATATACATATATCTGTCTAGTTTTCAGTCTACATCATTTTTGTGTTAGTATACATTTCAGTTTGTGAAAGATAAATTGCAATATGCTATGGTGGTTTAATCTTAAATTAGGCTCAACACTATAGTTTAGTATACATTTCAGTGTGTGAAAGATAAATTGCAATATGTTATAGGATATTTGTACAGTACAAATGCAACATACCTAGTTTTAATAAATATAATTTTATGTCTGATATATTCATGTTATACACACAGAACTATTTCATGGCAGACCATGAATGGATGTATAGTGCCTGGTAGCGTGGTAAAGCTCCCTCAAATGAATGGATTGAACAAACTACACAGTTCTTAGATCATGCATTCTCAAGTCCTAGTATAGTTGAAGGTGACACCATTAAGTGTCCATGTGCAATGTGCAGGAAGTATTTTAGGCACAACAGGCATATTTTAGAGTTGCACTTAAGTAAATATGGGTTTAGGTCAAACTATCAAACATGGACAACACATGATGAACACGACCCTTCAATAGATCACGAGGAAATCAATGAATGCAATCGGATGGACAATCTGTTGATTGACCTAGGCGGTGACCATCCACCGGGAATTGATGAGGAGCCAACGGCCTCTGCCCAGGCTTTTTATAGAATGGTCGCTAGCGCTGACGAACTAGTCCATGAGAACACAACACACTCAAGTCTGTCTGCTGTCGCTCATTTGATAGCTATGAAGTCACAATACAATATGTCAATTGCACACTATGACGATGTATTACAAATAATTCATGAACTTTTGCCTCCGAAGTCTAAGTTGTCCGAGGACTTCTACCGTTCAAAAAAGTTGTTAGAGGGACTCGGAATGCCATATGTGAAAATTGATGTGTGTTATAATAACTGCATGCTTTACTGGAAAGATAATGAGCATAAAGACAAGTGTGACTTATGTGATACCTCTCGCTACGAGGTAGGCCATAATAAAGTCCCACGTAAAGTATTACGGTACGTACCCATTATAGATAGACTACAAAGGTTGTATGCACACGAGGAGACAACAAAGCTAATGCGGTCACATAGTCAGTCAACGTCTGGTAAGATGGTGCACCCATGTGATGGGGAAGCTTGGCAACAATTTGACGAGGACTTCCCAAACTTTGCAAGTGATCCTAGAAATGTACGCCTTGCTATAGCAACAGATGGTTTCACACCATTTAGTTTGGGTGCTGCTCCTTACTCATGTTGGCCAGTGTTTGTGGCTCCATTAAATATTTCGCCGGGCATGCTCTTGAAGCCAGAGTACATATTCCTTGGCCTTGTTATCCCCGGCCCTGAACATCCTGGGAAAAAAATAAATATTCTAATGCAACCTTTAGTTGACGAACTTATCAAGTTGTGGGAGGGGGTACAAACATGGGATGCTTCACTTAAGCAAAACTTTACAATGCGGGGAGCATATCTATGGTCAGTTCATGATTTTCCTGCATATGGTATGTTTGCTGGTTGGAGCACACATGGTTTGTTTGCGTGTCCAGAATGCTTGGGTGATAGTAAAGCATTTCAAATCCGTAATGGTTGCAAGGCTTGCTGGTTTGATTGTCATAGACGCTTCCTACCTAGAGACCATGAATTCAGAACCCAAGGTAATGCATTTCGAAAGAACACAGTAGTACTTGAGGAGGCACCAAGGCATTTAAGGGGAGAGGAAGTCGAAGCCCAAATAGACAAGTTTGTAGGTGATACGAAAAACTTTGGTAAACTTCACCATTGGACCCACAAAAGCTGCTTTTGGCAACTTCCATACTTCAATAAATTAAAGCTTCGACACAACATTGATGTGATGCACAATGAGAAAAATGTAGCTGAAACTATATGGAACACATGCTTTGACATACCCGATAAGACCAAGGATAATGTGAAGGCCAGACAAGATTTAGCTGAGATTTGTCACCGTCCTTCACTGCACTTGGAGTTGAAGAACAATGGGAAGTGGCACAAGCCTAGGGCACCTATTTGCATCAATAATAATGACAAGACAACGATCCTTAAGTGGTTTCAAACATTGAAGTTTCCTGATGGATATGCATCCAATATTAGGCGAGGCGTTAACCTTCTGCAAAGGAAGATATTTGGCCTCAAAAGTCATGACTTCCATATATTCATGGAACGTTTGCTACCAGTTGCATTCCGTGGCTTCCTTCCTGAAAATATATGGCTATGTTTGGCTGAGCTCAGTTTTTTCTATAGGAAGTTGTGTGCTAAAGAGATTAGCAAGGATGACATAACCTCACTAGAGCAGAATGTTGTAGTGCTTCTATGCAAACTAGAGAAAATATTTCCTCCTAGGTTCTTTAATCCTATGCAACATCTAATCATACATCTTCCTTATGAGGCTCGACTAGGAGGCCCTGTCTTGGCCCGCTGGATGTACCCATATGAGAGGTAAAATAATTAATACCGCTATTTTATCTTTCTAGCCTAATGATATATGTAATTAATTGGTCTACTCCATGTAGGTACATACAAAAAATTAGGAAGAAAGTACGGAATAAGGCTCGAGTTGAGGGTTCTATTGTTGAGGCTTACCTAGTTGAGGAGGCTACAAATTTTCTATCATTATATTTTAACCCTAAAGTTCGGTCAATTAAAAACAAGATACCTCGGTACGATGATGGTGCCTCCACATTTCAAAGTTCATGTGACCTTGTCATATTTCAACACCCGAGTCGATGCATTAGCCCTCGTGGCTGTCATGATCTCACAACAGAAGAGTACAATGTTGATTTCTTGTACATATTGACAAATGTGCCAGAGATGGATGATTACTTCGTGTATGTGCTGAAATTATGCAACCCAACTTACATTTCTTTAATTATATTTATGTAATTACAACTAACTCTTTTTATGTAGTAAATTTTGTAAAGAACATTGGAAGAGCAGAATGAAACCAACTGAAAAGCAACTTCGGGATTTAAGGTTAAATGGTTGGAAATCGAGCCGCCCTATGCATCCTGGGCCCAATTTTTTTTGATTGGTTTAAAACTCAAGTAATTATCGTCAACACTTCAACTTATAACACTTGAGAAACATCTTTGTACCAATCTGAAATCACCTAAAGCTAATACAATTAATTATCTATTTGCAGTGCATGAAGTTATCTACCATTCCTAATACCTTACGCCAAATGTCTTATGGTTTACGCACAAGAGTTGCCACTTATGGATGCTATGATGTGAATGGATTTAGATTTTGCTCATCAAAGTATGAGAGCGGGAAATATGGACTGACTACAACTAACAGTGGTGTTTGTGTGTCTAGTGTTGACGAAAACAACAATGTGTTGGAGTATTATGGTGTCATTGAAGACATCATAAAAATTACTTGGGAAGGCAGCATGCATCTTGAGCTGGTTTTATTTGATTGCCATTGGTTTGATCCAACACCAAATGGAGTTAGGCGAACTGAAAATTTGGGCTTGATAGAGGTCAATCACACATCTAGGCTTTCAAATTTTGATCCATTTGTCATGGCAAGTCAAGTTACATAAATCTATTACCTGCCATACCCGTATAAGACTAGACCGGATATATTGGAATGGTGGGTTGCATATCATGTAGCCCCACATGGATATATTGCTCCAAATAGTACGGATGGTGGTTTCAACCCTTTTGAAGGACCAATAGAACAAATGGAGTTCTATCAGGAGGATGGTTTGCAAGGCACCTTTGTCATCGACTTAGGGAATGACTTCGAAATTACACTTCCATTGATCTCAGATGAAATAACAAATCCAAAAGATTTGGAATTTTTGCAACACCAGAATGTTGATCCTCAAAACGAAATTGTTGAAGACGAATATGAATATGAATATGATGAGGAGGATGAAGATGAGGAGCTCCAACCTCCAACTTATGATCCAAATGATTTCTAAATTTCCTGTTGTTGTGCTTGAATTGTTTCTTGTAAAATACCTTGTGTAGTTTGTACATGTTTGTTTGATGTTTGGAGTTGGACTATTGGAACTACCAATTAACTTGTTCTCTATTTTGTGATATCTTTTTGTTTTGATTTTCCATGTGGTGGTAACAAATGGTCATTTGATTGCGTTTTATTTTATGCTTTGTATATGTAAATATTGATAAATTGGCACTAACTTCATATTATAACAATGCAGGATATGAATCATATTCGTCCCATTCGATGTGGAGGTCGCCAACCTGAAGGTTGTACCTCGGAAAGGAGAAGCGGTGTTGGCAGTAATTGTAGTGCCAATGGCTCCCAAAGGAGCAATGAAGGTGCTGAACAAAGGGGGAGGAAGAAGAAGTCACGGACCAAATTACATATGCCGTCACGTGCCGGCAAGATTGCCCTAATACCTCAGGGTGACAAGTGAGTACAAACTGCATTAATGAAATACAGTATTTCCAATGTGTTCTGTTGTCCTTTTATTTTCACAAACAATTAGTTTGAGTAAAAGGTATAAGTTGAGGGACCAAACAATTACATCGATCTCGCTGGTCTGTGTGTGCAATGATTTCTGGACTTTATTGTGAAATGGAGAGTTAATTGATCTGCTGCTTATGCCGATGGATTGCTAATTTGCTATGCCAAAAAAAACTACTAGTACTACTAGCCATCCTACAAGAACAAGGTGTTTTCTGCTGTGCTCCCAGGTGCCATGATCCCTTCGATCATGTGGTTTTTAGCTTAGGAAATATCGTTTATATATATATAGGTACAACACAAACACTTTCGGATTTGAAATAATTACTTATGTAGGTATCGGCATAATTAATTACCTGGTGTGAGATATTGAACATATATAGGTAGCTAGAGTTAGCTCTATTCTGCAGGAAGCACAGTACTCACTATTTGTTTAATTAGGGCCTATTTGTACTGTGGAATTTATTTAGGTCCTGATCAACTCGGCTTCGGCTTCTGGCTTATTTTTCACTATTCATAAGTTTCGTCTTTTTCTGAACTTTTGGCTTTTTGTTGAGCTTTTTTGCCGGTTCTTTTTTTCCGTATTTGTTTGTATTATACGTAATGGGCTAACATATTTTTTTTATTTTTAAATTTTTTTAAATTTAATTATGCTAAGTAAGCCTCTGTCAGCTACAGTGCTTTTTTCAGCCAGCTACAGTGTTTTCAGCCATAAGCCACGAGCTTTTCAGCCGAACCGATCACCACCTTAGATTCTGATATACTGCTGATCAATATGAATCGTGGAGACTCTTGCGTTTCAAATAGGTTCTTAGAATCCCTTCAATATGATATGCTGAATTTGTTCTTTTTGGAAATTGTTCTGGTCGAGTATAGACCGACAAAGTGACCAGTTTACATTCAGTTTCCTGTCATTCCTGCATCTGCATGCTACCATGTTCTGTTACATGATTATGGAAGACTTGTGCACCTTCATAAGTAATAAAAAGAACTGAATTATGCTGACGTGTTCCTATGTAGGCAATTCAAGTATACCAATTACCAGCCCAAGAAAGACTACACATATCAAGCAATTCAAGAAAGACCATACGTGGGGACCCAACAATACCTGGTATGAATCAAGCTCTTCAGACCATGACAATTAACAAAACATGTCGCATTACAACTTATAACAATACCTGGAGTTTCACCATGTTGTAGGAACACAAATATGGACCAGAGAAGGCTACTTGGCTAAACACATATGCTGTAATGAAATCAGGCATGAATAATGTAGATAGTAGTGGTAGTAGTGGTCCAATCAGCAGCCAGAAAGCACAGAAATACATTGTAAGTGCACATCTATCCCTAGCTTGTATGATCATCTTATTCATAGTAGTGTCTAGCCTTCTGCTGGATCCACAAGATATAAAATGTTTGTGTACTCATCGTAGTGTAGAGGTAGAGGCATACATTGGAATGTGTCTGTTTTCACCACTGTGAGGCATACATTGCCGTTTTGCCAACAAAATCTTATTTTAGTGTCTACAAAATTATTTGGTAGAGTTCGAAAAATGAATGCTTCTAACCGTATTAGTACTACTAGTCCTGACTCCTAGGTCGTTGAGGTGAAACCTCTAGGGACATTAAGGCTACATTTTATACTTAACAAAAAGAAATTTCAAAGTCTAAAAGCATTCTTGAGACTTTACGGCTAGAAGCAGACGTGCAAAATTAAGTTGATATGGTAGAAATGGCAACACTCCGTAGATAACTTAGCCAGTTTAGTATGGTATGCTTTTATTATAAATTCATAGATGGTATGCTTTTTGAACAAACCGTAAGCCAATCTATTTAGTAAAAAAGTCCCAGGGAGTAATTGGTAGCCTTTTTAGAGGTTGAATTTAAATTACTCCTTAGCTAAAGAGTAGTGGTACTCAGGGTTCACAAAACCAGAACCAGTCTAGTTCCTGCTCCAAATAATCAAATTTCTTACAGGGCAATATTGCTCAGAACAAACACAAAGATCGCCGAGTTGTAAAATATTAGGCCACATGCCACTTTCAGATGGAATCATTAACTATAATAGTACTGAGCTAATTTTCTCTTTCTGAAATGTTACTTTTGTTCTAGGATGATTACTTTGCTGCAACTATGGCTCAAGATGATTGGGAGCAGCGACCACTCGATGGAAGCATATTGTACAACATCAATGGTGGCATGCCCCATGGCCGTGTACCAATAGGGAATGGTGCTATCAAGAAGGATGCTGTTCTAGCAGCTGCCAAATCAAGAAACATCAGGCCATCCAATTCCATCTCTTATCGAAATGTGCTTCGACATAATCAAGAACTACTCCAGACACAAGAAGTTCACCGCCAGATGATCTTGGTAATAATGTTCTTTCACACACATTTGACATTCTGTTTTCTAAACATTTGACACTCCAGACACATTTATTTCAGATCATCACACATCTATTATACTTGTTAGGCACTGATTTGTCAACTGAATCTCTTATATCGATCCTATTTTAATAGAAAAGGACTGTTTTTCAGTGTAGAAAGATTTAGAAATATGCCAATGTATCTGTGTAAGTTCATTTGTTATTTGAGAAAGGATGAGAAAAAGTGTTTAGTGTAGTCATCTTTAAGTCTACAACTCACAGGTAATATGGCATATACTCCCATATAGAAGTAAGAAAATCATGATTTTGTTTTATGACAAACGCAAGACAAGAATTTTTAGTATATTGTCAAACTCCCTGTTTAAAATCACGAGCACATTTTATTGGAATTGTCGTTTATAATTTTCTGTCTATGGAGGAAATCTAGAATATAAGATTGCACCATCCACGCCTATTGCCATTTGTTGTAGGGGTGGCCCCCACCTAATCCCAGCAGGCCTGGTAGAAGGTTATAAAGCCCAGAATGGGCCATGTGTAATGACATAAGTACCCCTGAAGGGGATACTCAGATGTAAGGGTATAATTGTAAAAGCACTCCCCATGTATATATATATATATATATATATATATATATATATATATATATATATATATATATATATATATATATATATATATATATATATATATATATATATATATATATATATATATATATATATGGAATACAGGCCATGGGGAAGGCCCAAGCCATTACCATCACTTACTCCCAACTCTCCACTACCATCTCTCTCTCTGTTTGGTCTGTAGCCACAACAGTTGGCGCCGTCCGTGGGGAGGACAGGAGCAAGCCTGAAGTCCGAAGAAGGATGGCACCGAAAAAAGCTTCATCGGCGGCGGCGAAGGGAAAAAAGGCGGCTGGGTCAGAGCATCGCATGGGCACCAGGGCTTCGGCATCGGCTGTTGCGGGCGCGGACGACGACGCAGGCGTGGTGGTCGAGGACGTCGACGCTCGCGCTGCGACGACCGACCCCGCCACCGGCGCCGCGACGACCAACCCTGTCATCGGCGCTGCGACGACCGACCCCGCCACCGGCGCCACGACGGCCAACCCCGTCACCGGCGCTGCGACGACCAACCCCGTCACCGGCGCTCCGACAACCAACCTCGCCGCCCTCGCTGCGACGCTCACCGGCAGCTCGGGAGCCTGCGAGGCGATCGTACCTGTGCCGACCCGTCCGCTGGGCGGGCCGGCAGCCCCGCCCACGCAGGCGGCGGAAAGTGCCCTGCTGGCGGCCCTCAAAGCGTTCCAGCAGGAACTAGGGGACCTTCGTGGGGCTGTCCGCGACATACAAGAGGCTCGGAGCCAGCAGGCCGCGCCAGTGGTCGCGCTAGAGCCCACGCCGGAAAGGGCGGACAGCCGCGACGCCCCCACGTCCAGCCGCGTGCCGCTGCAGCGCGTCGATCCGGAGTCCCCGCTTTCGGTAGGACTGCAGCAGGCGGCGTGGCCCGAAGACTTCAAGTTCCCCAGTGTCATCAAGTCGTACAAAGGTGATACGGACCCCCGCGAGTTCGTGCGCGTGTACGAAACCGCAATCGAAGCCGCGGGCGGAGATGACACCACAAAGGCGAAGGGCCTCCCCCTCGCGTTGCAAGGAGTGGCGCTTTCCTGGTTTTTTACCATAGAGCCAAACTCCATCTACGCGTGGGAACAGCTTCGCGACCGCCTTCACAACAACTTTCAAGGAAACTATGTTGAGCGAGTCGACGCAGACCAGCGCTTTGCCGTGAAGCAGAAACCTTCGGAGAAGCTCCGAGACTACTTCAAGCGCTTCGCAAAGATACGATGCCAAGTCAAGGATGTCAACGAAACCACCGTTGTCAATGCAGCCATACAGGGCTTCCGCCCGGGCCCCATGGCCGAATACAACACAAGGAAGCCGATCAAGACAGTGACGAAACTCTTCGACAAAATGGAGGAATACGCCAGGGCGGAAGAGGACGCGCGATGAAGGCAAGGTGACGACTCCGACACCAACCAGGCCGATGGCTCGGCGAAGATCGAAGACCCGCCGAGGGACGGCTCTGCGAAGGGAAAGCGCAAACAGGAGTCGTCGAAGGACGCGCCTGAGCGCAAGGGACAGGAACCAGGAGGCACGCCTGCCCGTGTTAGCCCACATGCAGCACCCATACGAAGCCCCCATGCACATTCAGGCGCAGGGGACGCAACCCTACGAGGGCCCTCTGCGAATTCAGGCCCATGTGCAGCAGCCTCAGGGGGGCCTCCTGCAGCTACAGGCCCCGGAGGCCGCCCACCGCAGGGTTATCAACGTCATCTCCGGAGGCTCCTCGCTGGAGTTCGCCTCGACACGACAGCGGAAGGCCTACGTGCGGAGGCTACACCACGTGGCAGCATACCCAGCGCGGGCACCACCGGACTGGGCACAACACGAAGTCACGTTCACACCCGTCGACGCCCAAGGCGTGGAGCTCCCTCATCACGACCCCCTGGTCGTCCGGGTCGTCATAGCGGGATGCGATGTGGGACGCGCCCTAGTTGATGGCGGCAGCTTCGCGAACATTCTGTTCGCGGCAGCCTTCGACCAGATGGGGATCCCCCGAAGCCGCCTCGGCCCATCGGGAGTCCCGCTGCAAGGATTCGGAGGACAACCTCTACGGGCGCTCAGCCAAATATGCCTGCAGGTCTCCTTCGGCCAGGGCGACAATGCAAGGGTCGAAGACGCTACATTTGATGTTGTCGATCTCCCATGCCCTTACAACGCCATATTGGGGCGTCCAATCCTTAATTCCTTTGGGGCAGTACCGCATCACGGCTATTTATGCATGAAGCTCCCGGGACCGCGAGCCATCATTACCGTTCGTGGCAACCAAGACTTGGCCCGGCGCATCGAGCACGGCACCAGATGTCCCCGGCGCGATGAGCGGCGGCACACTTAGGATCGGCACTGCCGTGCGGAGACCCGCGACGTCATCCGGGGCGGCTCGGCTGGCCCTGCAGGTAGCGCAATCACTAGAGGCTTCGGCCGCGCCGAACATAGACGGTTAGTACCCCCCCCGCCATATGTAATGCTCACCCGCGCAAACGGAAAGGTAATAAAGTTCCGTTTGTCGCCAATCTATTATCGTTGGGCAAAAGTACGCGGCGATACCGCGCGGGGGCTTCGCCCACGCGCGCGCCCCTGCAGTATAAACCAAAGACGCACGTTCGCGTGTGCACTCTCCGTCAAAGACACGGGCATGAGTATAAACCAAAGACGCACGTTCGCGCGTGCACTCTCCGTCAAAGACACGGGCATGAGTATAAACAAAGACGCATGTTCGCGTGTGCACTCTCCGTAGCCAGGGGTACGGGCATGAGTATAAACCAAAGACGCACGTTCGCGTGTGCACTCTCCGTCAAAGACACGGGCATGAGTATAAACAAAGACGCATGTTCGCGTGTGCACTCTCCGTAGCCAGGGGTGCGGGCATGAGTATAAACCAAAGACGCACGTTCGCGTGTGCACTCTCCGTCAAAGACACGGGCATGAGAATAAACAAAGATGCATGTTCGCGTGTGCACTCTCCGTCAGAGATACGGGCATGAGTATAAACGAAGACGCACGTGCGCGTGTGCACTCTCCGTCGAAGACACGGGCATGAGTATAAACAAAGACGTGTGGGGGGACGCCTCTGCACGCACTCCACGGAGTATAAATAAGACGTGGATGTTCTCCCTGCGCACTCTACTGAGTATAAACAAGACGCGAATCCCGCGCACGCCAGGGACTTCGCCCCTGGGCGTACTCCACGGAGTATAAATAAGACGCGGATGTTCTCCCTGCGCACTCTACTAAGTATAAACAAGACGCGAATCCCGCGCATGCCAGGGACTTCGCCCCTGGGCGTACTCCACGGAGTATAAATAAGACGCGGATGTTCTCCCTGCGCACTCTACTGAGTATAAACAAGACGCGAATCCCGCGCACGCCAGGGACTTCGCCCCTGGGCGTACTCCACGGAGTATCAATAAAGCGCGGGTGCTCTCCGTGCACTCCGCAGAACGCAAGGAGGGCATGGATATCAACGCGCATCACGGCGCAGCGTCGAGGCTCGCCTTCGCGTACCACGGGAGGTGAATGCAAGGTGTGCCACCGAAGTCCGATTCCAAGAATTCCAAGAGGGCGACATAGCGAGTCAGACGCTGCCCTCAGGAAGGGCGCATGCGGCGCGCGCGGTACGCCAGAGGCTACCCCCGCCGAACGTCCGCGCACTTCCGCCTTCGCACGCGCCAGTCTACAGACTTTAAAACAGGTCGCAGTGCGGAGGTCCGCCTTCGCACGCGCCAGTCTACGGACTTTAAAACAGGTCGCAGTGCGGAGGTCCGCCTTCGCACGCGCCAGTCTACGGATTTTAAAACAGGTCGCAGTGCGGAGGTCCGCCTTCGCACGCGTCAGTCTACGGACGTCAAATAGGTCATAGTGCGGAGGTCCGCCTTCGCACGCGCTAGTCTACGGACTTTAAACAGGTCGCAGTGCGGAGGTCCGCCTTCGCACGCGCCAGTCTACGGACTCTAAACAAGTCGTAGCGTCGCGGTTCGCCTCCGCCGAGGAACAAGACCGCCCGAAGCACAGCGCGCAGCGCATATCCTAATTGTCAGATGAATACATCGGAAAAATTTTACAAGTACAAAGGCCAGCCAGCATATCTGCCGTTACAAGTCGTTATTCGGCGGGCTCGTCCTTATCACGCGCTACAGTCGGGACCTCGCCGGAAGAGGGTCGGCCCACCCAAAAGTTTAGCGACTCCTCGGCCCTTCGCCAGCGTCGAAGGCGCCGCCGGGTTGCAAGGTCGGACGCAAGCAGTCGCCCCCAGCACGGAAACTGCCCGGGGCACAGGTCAAATGGTCAGTTCGTAAAACAAACGCGCATTTTATTCACAAAAAGGGGTGGACATTACAATGCACGCCTACACCTAGCCACCCCGGCGTCGCACCTGGGAATCCTCGGCGCCTTCGGAGGTCCCACCGCCATCCTCGTCACGTCGGGGGACCCCGTCCAGAAATTGGCCGAGGCTCCCCTCCCCGTAAAGGGACTTCCGGAGCTCGACCTGCGCGGCGGCCACTCCAGCGTAGTCCCAGATCCGTTCGTAGAAGTGCTTTACGGCATGACGAACGGCGCGGACGGCGCCGGACATTACTTTAGCCCCGCCGGGCATCTCCAGCTGGGGGTCCTCCAGCCCGGCGATGTGCGTGCAACCACGGTGTCGTAGGAGCGCGCACACCATACACAACGCCACGTAGGCGCAGTGGTCGCCGAAGTTCGTCGCGGCACCACGCGCAGCATCGGCGGCATCTTTGATCCAGCGAAGGGTCCGCGACAGCTCCTCCGGGCCGAAGGTGTGGTCCGGCACTTTGGCCACAAGCCCTTCAAGGTGGCTCTCCAGCACTTGCATGGCATCCCATGCAACCACCGAAGCCTCGCCAAGCGTTCGGTCACGCTCCGCTAGAGTTAAGGCGAGTTCGCCTTTTTCCTTTTCTAGCGAGGTGACTTGTTGCAGAAGGCCGTCCCGCTCCGCCGCGAACTCCTGCCGCATCACCTCCGTGGCCGACTCCCGCGCTGATGCGGCAAGTCCCTCGGCGTGCGCCTTCGCCGCGGCGCACTCCGCTTCCAGCTGGCGGACGCGGGCATCCTGGGCGGAACGGGCTCCCGTGGCTTCGCATAGCCCCTCCTCGGCGACCCGCAGCCTATCTTCGAGCACCAGTGTCTGTAGGGCAAAACAACTTAGCAAGTTCAGCATGGCCAAGCATCGTCGCATGAGTAGGTGCTTACCCTCACCCCCGACACCTCGAAGGCGTCCCCGAGACGCTCCACCCCGTAGGTATGAAGCGCCTGCTGGCTGACGCTGGCGGTCGCGTCATCCACGATCCCATGCCACGCCCTCAGCGTCTCAGACGGTGGAACGAAGTCCGCGGGACTCAGGCGCACGACGTTCGTGCCGCCGGCGCCAGGACCTCCAGGTCCCGGCAAAGGCTCCTCCGGAATAATTAACGCTGCAGACAGGGACACAGGTGAGCATCGCAGGGCGCAACGAAGAAAACACCAGGGAAGCCAAACCACCTTACCTTCGGTAGCGGAAGGAGGGCTCCGGGGGCCCGCTCCCCGGACGGTGGCGCAAGTGCCCGCACAAGGCGCGGTCCCGCCAAGAACAGAAGCCTCCGCATTAAGGGCCGACGCCGACCGTTCCTGCACGGCGGACGGCACGGCCTGGAGGGAAAAGGAAGCGCGCGCCGCGGGAGCCTCGGCATATGCGTCGGAGTCCCACAAGCTCCCGATGCCCGTCGCTACGACGAATCCCCTCGCCGTCCGGTGGAGCTCCGGCCGCAGACACGGCCGCTTAGCCGGAGCAGGGGGCGACGACGCTGCTCCAGCAGCCGATGCCGGAGAGGCCCCAGCGACTACAGCACCCGGGGGCGAAGCTCCCGCCATGGCAACCTCTGTGGGGGGCACCCCGGTTCCGGCCACAGCTCCGCGCGACCCCACGGAGGACGTCTCCGGCCTTATGGCGGCCACGGCCAAAGGCACCGCCCCAGCACCACTGGTCCCCTCGGATCCTGTCTCGACGACCGCTACGGGTGACGAGACTTCTCCTCTCCGGCTGCTCGTGGCGAGCCCGCCGTCTAGGGCACCCGCCGAAGATCCGTCGCCTTCGGCGTCTACGCCATCCAAGCCGGAGTCGGCGTACCTCGCCGAATCCGACTCGGCGTCTGCCGCACTATCGGGAGCGCTAGCGGCGGCACTGGCAGCTGCTACACCAAGCACGGCAGACGCCCCACCTCGACCCCTCTTGCGAAATGGCGCCTTCCTCCTCGTCGCGCCGTCGTCTTGATGTGGCGAGGCCAGCTCAGCACGCTCCGGCACGGCAAGGCCCAGGGCCTCGCACACGCGGTTTATCTACCCCAGCCCCGCCTCGGCGATAGCGGACGCGCACTGCCCGTGCTCCCTGTCGGTATACGGCCCCAGGAATACGCGCGCGGCCTGCTCTGCATCCTCCAAGCGAACCCCTAAAAGCAAGGCAGGAGATAAGATAACCTATAACGTGTTTCGCGTAAGTAAAGGGGAGATACGGTCGAGGCTTACGAAGACCAGAGGGAGCCGGCAGTGCGCAGACCCATGGCGAAACATTATCGTCTCGACGCTTCTCGGCGGCAAGGTGCCAGTCACTGGCGAGCGGCGCCACGCCGTACATCACATACTCCTCGGCGAGGTCGCGCATGTTAAAACGGGCGGCCACACCTACGAGCCGCCGGGCCCTCTGCCTGTCCTCGTCGTCGAGCGTTCGGCCGGGCGAGGTCTTGAACGCGATCGGCCGGCCCGTGCATTCAAGGCCGCTCCCGCTCTCCACGCGGTGGTAGAACCACCGCCTCATCCACTGAGACTCCCACTTCCCACGAGTGGAGTTTGCAGGAAAGAGCTTGCTGCAGGTTGACCGAAGAATAAAGGTGACGCTGCCGAAGCTCGACAGCGTCCCGTCCTTCTGATCCTTGCGCCGGCACCGTGCCTCGTGCAGGTAGGCAAACAGCGAAGCACTTGGCCAGCACGCTCCCGAGCGCAAGGCCCAACTGTACACCGCGAGCTGGGCCACGGCGTTCAGAGTCAGTTGCGCCAGCTCCAGCCCGAAGGTCCGCTGCACGTCGCCCACGATCACCGCCGCCGGGATGCGGAGCCCCGCGTCAAAAAAGGCAATGAATACGAGCGCCTCTGACCTCTCGGGCCGCGGTTCCGTCTCATCGGCGGCGGGCAATCGTACCGCCTGGCGCTCGGACAGCTTCCCCGCGCGCAAAAGCGCTTGGATTGTCTTCTCGGTCACGAGCGATGGGCCCAGCTCGCTGGAGAACGCGCCTTCCTTCTCCGCCGCGAGCCAACACTTGTCCGCCGCCGCCGGGTCGCGTTCGCTGAGCGAGTACTTCACCTCTAGCGGTGAAGATCGCCGGCGAATGCCGCCGGCGCTAGCCGCCTGGCCACACCTGCCACCAGATGCCATAGCCTCTCGCGAAGGGGGTATGGCGGCGAGATTACCACGGGAGTATGGAAGGTGAGGCAAGCAGGAAGAGGGTGTAGAACTGCGGGGGTGCGGTTTCGAGGGCTATTTCAAGTCACCTCGCCCCGATGCCAAAGCGTCGCGACGGTCCGCGTACCGGACGTGACCAAAATTATACAACGGCCCGTCCCGCACAATCCCCCGTAACCAAAGACGAGGGGGTGCGACCACAGTGGTAAAGACCGCTAGAACGCGATGCTCTAGTGGCCTCCCGCCGCGTGCCAACCCCCGCACGCGATATCCGGCGCACGCGAGGCCAGGCGTCGACACGACTTCAGTCGCCATTAAAAGCGCATTAATGGGCCACAGGATCGCAACAGCTTCGACGCTGCACCATTCCCCGCCCACCTTGTGTCCCCCTTCCCTAGGGAAGAGGCGAGCAGCTACGGTCGCGCAACCGTTCACATCCCGCCACGCACCAGTTACAAGCCGCCACGTGTCCTGCACGCGCCAAGACGAGTCACACGGTGCGACAACCTAGCTCTGGCAAACCAGGGGCCGGCGCGATTCCAGGAACCTTTACAGCGCATCACCGCATCGGGGGATCGCAACCACCGCTGAGCCTCTGCCGCGGCAGGCTCCAGTCCCGGCCTCGGCTTCAAGGCGCATGCGTGAGCGCGCGCGCGTCTGCTTCGGCTAGGCGCCAGCTCCGCTGCCACCCGTTCGAAGGGTAGGGGACGGAGCGCGCGTGCGTCTTCTACTTCGGCTAGAGGACGGAGCGCGCGCGCGTCTACTTCGGCCAGGCGCCAGCTCCGCTACCACCCGTTCGAAGGGTAGGGGACGGAGCGCGCGCACGTCTACATCGGCTAGGCGCCAGCTCCGCTGCCCCCCATTCGAAGGGTAGGGGACGGAGCACGCGCGTGTCTACTACTTCGGCTAGAAGACGGAGCGCGCGCGCGTCTACTTCGGCCAGGCGCCAGCTCCGCTGCCACCCGTTCGAAGGGTAGGGGACGGAGCGCGCGCGCGTCTACTTTGGCCAGGCGCCAGCTCCGCTGCCACCCGTTCGAAGGGTAGGGGACGGAGCGCGCGCACGTCTACTTCGGTCAGGCGCCAGCTCCGCTGCCACCCGTTCGAAGGGTAGGGGACAGAGCGCGCGCGCGTCTACTTTGGCCAGGCGCCAGCTCCGCTGCCACCCGTTCGAAGGGTAGGGGACGGAGCGCACGCGCGTCTGCTTCGGCTAGGCGCCAGCTCCGCTGCCACCCGTTCGAAGGGTAGGGGACAGAGCGCGCGCGCGTCTGCTTCGGCTAAGCGCCAGCTCCGCTGCCACCCGTTCGAAGGGTAGGGGACGGAGCGCGCGCGCGTCTACTTCGGCTAGGCGCCAGCTCCGCTGCCACCCGTTCGAAGGGTAGGGGACGGAGCGCGCGCGCATCTACTTTGGCTAGGCGCCAGCTCCGCTGCCACCCGTTCGAAGGGTAGGGGACGGAGCGCGCGCACGTCTACTTCGGCTAGGCGCCAGCTCCGCTGCCACCCGTTCGAAGGGTAGGGGATGGAGCGCGCGCGCGTCTACTTTGGCTAGGCGCCAGCTCCGCTGCCACCCGTTCGAAGGGTAGTAGACGGAGCGCGCGCGCGTCTACTACTTTGGCTAGGGGACGGAGCGCGCACGCGTCTACTTCGGCTGAGCGCCAGCTCCGCTGCGTCGACTTCGGCAGCCTAGTACGGGCGAGTCTCCGCTTTAGCTGCAAAACTCAGCCACCCGCCTCGGCCCTGCGCCAGGATATAACGGCAAGCCGCCGCGGGCCAAGCAACCTCGGCGGCAGCCTCGACACAAGCTCTGCCTCCTTGACGAAAGCGCAGGCGGCCACTTCGGCGTCAAGACCCGCGCGACAACCTCATGACCTAAACCGGCAGCGAGTCAGGCGCCTGGGTCTCCCGTATTTTGGGAGTACAAGCCGCTGATGTGCGGCAGGTTTTGACGGGTTCGCATAGACAGATAAGCTTCAGTACATCAACGTTCCTTGGCGATAGCGCCAGATCGGCGCAATCAGCGGAGGCAGATGAACTCAAGCATATCTGTCTACGAGAACACGTCAAACCTTGCCATCTTCATACGGGAGCACGACGCGCGCGTAGCAGGCCGTCTTCTCGATCGCCGAAGTTTGGCTTGTTCTCCTTAACAGGCCACCTTCAGTGCTTTAACATTTTTTCAAAAAGTAATGCGGACGGGCTCCATCAGGAACCCCGACTGAAGGTAGGTCTGTTCAGGAGAACAGGGCAAACCTTGCCGTCGTATGCGGACACACAGCGCGAGGGTAGGAAGCGCGGCTGGCTACCGGTAACAGACGCTAACCAAGCTCCCAAGAAAAATGGACCTCCATCTGTACATCAACATCCCCCAAGCCGCTCAGCGTCGCTAGGGAATGTCGATGCACGGAAGGGGCCCATTTTAGGGGAGCAGCCTCTATCCAAGGACACGATGCAGGAACAACGCCGCACCTGCGCCGTATATATACCCCATCACCGGGGGAGCCAACGGGCGGAAGTCCAACCGGCGGAAGTCCAATCAGCGGGAGAGCCAACCGGCGGAAGTCCAACCGGCGGAAGTCTAACCACCGGAAATCCGTCGCCACATTAAAATGGCCACGGCGCCTCAAGGCCAGCACCGCGCCAAGCACACTCCACCACGTGGACCGCCAGAAGACGAACGTCGCAGCGCGTCCGCTATCACTTGACGCGTGTGCGACGACTTAGGGGCCCGCTACGCCTACCTATGCCGACGCAACACCTCCGACTCGGCCCGGGCAACCCCGATCCCGCCACGATAAGGGGACGGAGCGCGTGCGCGCGCCTACTTCGATTAGGCGCCAGCTCGGGACGGAGCGCTTGCACATTTACCTCAGCCACCAATCCAGGCGTCGGGTTCGGCTACTGCCTCAGCCCCCGGTCAAGTTCGGGAAAGTTCACAGGCCGCAGGGACGGAGGAGGCCAAAGGACTCGGCAACATGGCTTCGGCCCTGTGAAGCCCTTTACCATGAGAGACTCCTGTTGTAGGGGTGGCCCCCACCTAATCCCAGCAGGCCTGGTAGAAGGTTATAAAGCCCAGAATGGGCCATGTGTAATGACATAAGTACCCCTGAAGGGGATACTCAGATGTAAGGGTATAATTGTAAAAGCACTCCCCATGTGTATATATATATATATATATATATATATATATATATATATATATATATATATATATATATATATATATATATATATATATATATATATATATATATATATATATATATATATATATATATATATATATATATATATATATATATATATATATATATATATATATATGGAATATAGGCCATGGGGAAGGCCCAAGCCATTACCATCACTTACTCCCAACTCTCCACTACCATCGCTCTCTCTGTTTGGTCTGTAGCCACAACACCATCATTTTGAAGTTGACTGTCAGACAAGATTTAGTGGTTGCAGTATTCCATTCAACAGAGGTAATAAGTATTTTCCAATAAATAGAGTAATATATGTACATGTAATAAGAGTATTGGAAAACGAAAGGAACATTTGAGAGTCAAATTCAGTCGAGCAGCTTAAAAGAGGCTATGACCTAAGTGTGCGACAAAAAGAATATAGCATGTATAATTGTTGAAATGGTACATGGAACTCAGTTTTGTTTTCAGGATAGTTGTGTTATGTCTTATGTGTTATGTCTTCCTTATTTTTGTTTCCAGAGAGATATACATACCAAAGTAGCTTCATCATATTTTTTTGTTGTTGCTCTCCAATAATTCAATATTAACTTGTTTGCACTGGAACTAGCTTAATTAACAGAACAAAATATCAGAGGATGCCATGTTAGTACAGATTGTGCATGTCTTTGCTTGCATTGCATGGTTAGTACAGATTATATAGTTCAACTTCAAATGGTACTTTCCAACTGTAGATGCTTTTTGAGAAGATGGGTGAACAACCACCACCAGAGATGCTACGCCGTGGAACACCTACACAAGCACAGGTAATATCGTTTAATACCTACAATTATTGCCTTGTGTACAAACAAAATTCCCTACGAACTATTATTTTGCCTTGTTCTACAGTTCAACTTCCATCTGTCACCTTTGTCATATGGAGGACCATTTGTACTATGCAACTAATCTTTTTTGGTATGTCAAACTGTCAACAAGCAGTACAGCAGTGAGCGAATGGACTCATGTTGAATGTCCTAAATATGGGCATAACCTGAATCTCATTTACTTATAGTTGATGGTAAGGTGGCAAATGACTTTTCTACTAGTTAGTACACCCGTACTTGTCAGTTGTTTATGAGGATAAAGTAATCTTGAGTATATGCCAACCTGCTACCGTGCATGTTGTACGAGGCGAACACTTAGATCCTTTTTTTGTTGCCATGGTCTTTTGTGTAGTTATGAAAACTAGCTACCGTGCATGTTGTACAAGACATGATATTGTGGGATGTGTATTTAATATAGGACTGTGATAATTCAAACAACATTACAAGCCATTACGGCTTCTTCAACTCAAGTTGACATAATGTTTTCACCTTGCAGCAAGGGACTGGGACTGGGCTTGGGACTGGATCCTCTCATGTGGGCTCAGGCTCACAACCGGATGACGGTGTTGTCGATGGTAACGTTGATGTAAACGACAGGGACAACTGCAGTGGCGACATTGATGGCGACAACAACCATGCTGCCATGTGATTTTCAGTGATTTCTTATAGTTCTTTTGACTAGCTGAACTTGAATGTAATGGAAATAGAGACTTTTGTATGTGGTACTTGATTTTAGATGTATTTTGGATGGATGAACCAATATGGAGGTGAAGTTTATGAATTGGTATGCTTGTGTGAATATGAATCAATCTATGGATTGTTTATGAAATCCGAACTTTTTATATGTTTGTTCAATTATATGTTTCTTGATTAATGCAAGGATGGTGTTGTGAATAATTTGATTATATGATGCACGGATGTGTAAGATTTAGATATCAATGCTTATCTTGTAAGTTCATTGTGGCTGAAAAAATCTGTTATCAATTCATTGTGGCTGAAAAAATCTGTTATAATGCAAAATTTTCTGCCATGGGAAATCAATTTTGCTCACGGTTAACCGTCACGAAAATTTATTTTTTCTGGCCGGTCTGATTGATTTTCCTGACAGCTTGGCCCCTCAGAAAAATCCATTTTCCTTGCGGGTAAGGGTATTGTATTGACGGTGACTTCACCGTCAGTAAAATGTATTTTGCTGACAGTTTGGCTCGTGAGGAAAATTCATTTTTCCCTCACGGGTAGCACCATCAGGTTAAATGATGTATTTTGCTGACAGTTCGGCCTGTGAGGAAAATTCATTTTTCCCTCACGGGTAGTACCGTCAGATTAAATGTTTTGCCTGACGGTTTTGCCCCTCAGGAAAATTCATTTTTCCCTCACGGGCAAAACCGTCAGGTTAAATTTCCCTGATGGGCACCCGTCAGCCAAATTTAATTTTCCTTTCCAGCCAGCCCTGAGAGGTTTTGCCTGACGGGAACCCGTCAGGAAAATTTAACCTGACGGTTTTTTGTATTTTCCTGACGGTTTTGAACCGTGAGGGATGATCCGTTTCCTAGTAGTGTTAGCAAGTCCCTATATCAGAATGCATTTATAGGGCTATCATCTATATGCAAAGTTAAATCAAAGGATGGTTTTTATGTTTCTTTTGCGTAAAGCCAGATTTTCAATATCATATCATAATTAGATTTCAAATCTATGACTTAGCCACTTTAACTGAAATAAAATAAATAAGTAAAAGTTCATAAGCATTTGACTATGTGGGAGCAATTCTCCTCATAGGTATATCACATGTTTGGTCCATGGACCTCAACCCATGTCTTTTACCATACTCCCATATCAATAACCATTTTGCGAAAACTACACACTGTGATATTTCAACACATTGCCCATGACCGGGGCACATCTATTCAAATAGATTGTTAACACTCTGTAGAGGTGTAAAACTTTACCACAAGATATAATTATGTCATTATGTCAGCCATTACACGTTTCCATATATGTGTAACTGAGTAATCATAACAGGCCTTTATAATGCTTGTTTCAGTATTTTCTCCTACTCCAGAGTTATGCACTCTCAGCACTAAGGGACTCCATTATTAGCTTATTACGAGTGCACTCTCTCTTAGGGCAGAGACCTTTCGAGTCTCTCCTGGGCAGTGACCCCCTATAGCTTCACCCCAAACATATCCTCCCCTAGGCAATGACCTCACAGGTCACCCCAACTGGCGTAGAAGACTATATCAAAACAAAATAAATTAGTTGTCAGGTCCATCCTATACCAGACTTGTGGTATTTGAAGCATACATTTGTATTTGAATTCAAAATATTGCATTTAAAAATTAGGTTCAATATAATCAATATAAGGACTTGCCTCCTTTCCCGGTATCTTCGGTCTTCTTTGTAGGCTTCATGTTCACTTCAATTGCTCTTGTAGTTCTTCTATTGACCAATTCGCTTGGTCTAAATACTAGCGTAGAAAATAAGGGCAAATAAGTTTATGCTTTGTAGAATGCAACCTAGGAACAAAATACAACAAAATAACCAAAAGACACAAAGAAAATAGGTTTGGGTGGTCAGAGTTGGAATTGAGTTAGATGGGTTAAAGACGGTCAAAAAAAGTATATAGGTGTTATACAGGTTTCTACGATTGGCTGTGGGCATGGACAATATTGGGTTGGAGTCAAAATATCATTTGGGTGGTTTAGAGCATTATCGGATTCTAGGATGGCAAAATGGAGTTGGGAATGTTGTAGACGAGTTCAAAATGATCAAAATAGGTATATGTGTGTTTTTAGGGTTTAGTGAACAGTAACAGGTATCCTACTATTCATCGCGGGTTGGCACTATTCACACTGGGTATTTTACTATTCATGCTGGATTTGGTTGCACAGTACCAACAGTGAAATTGCCGACCCGATCTGCTATATAAGAGCTGGGCTTTTACTATTTTGGCCCATAGCCTGTTACTGTCCATCTTCCCCGTCTGGCGACTACTGCAGTGACCGGGAAACAGAGGAAAAGGCGACGGCAATTAGAGAGGCTATGGTGGTTTGTGATGCAATTCGAGGTTATAGATGGGTCCTAGGAGCTACAAACGTTCCATTTTTGGGGTCGGGGTGGCTGAAAAACACGCAATGGCCGGCAGTGAGGTTCTTCCTTCTCGAGACATTTGAGTGGCACAGGGGGCATGGCTAAGCTAATAGGACAATAGCATTGGTTTTTGAGCATCACTGGGAGTAGGGGAGGCTTAGGGAAGTGGCAGCTCAGGTCGGGGATAACTATGTTGGGCTATCCATGGCAGAGGGGTGCAGCTGGGTGGCAGGCATAGGCACCAGCGAGCTAGGGGACTCATGTTTCCAAGGTGGTGCTTCAAAGGTGTTACTAGGAGCATGAAGAAGCTACAGGCAAAAGTAATTAAAATGATATGGACCGAATAGAAGGAATTGAATTTCATGCTTACATTGGGTGTCTCCAGCATCGACGGTGATGCGGCGGTCGTTGGAGCAAATGAGGTGGTGGTGGCTTACCTTGGGCACCGGTGCATATCAATGGAGCGGTTCAGGGGTTTAAATAGAGCAGGGGAGGCGGTTCGGCTACAGAGCTCGAGTTAGGGTGATAATGGTGTGTAGCCGAGTCGAGAAGGCATGGGAGGGCGTGGTGTGGCTAAGGTGATATTTGTGCTTCCTTGGGCTTGGCATTGTGGCGGTCAAAAGGTTATAGGGTGTGTCAAGTCGGCAGTGAGGGGAGGCACAGTGAGGGCGCAGAGAGAATGGGAGGCAGGGGTGAGTGAGGCGGTTACGTGGCTTGGCCAAGTAAAGATCACGACAATTAATGGGTAGGGTACGGCGACTCGAGCTGGCAGTGGTGGGTTCTGTGGAGTAGGATTTTTACGATGCGAGGGAAGTCAGCCGTGAGGGAGGGCAGAGAGAGCAGAGACGATAGAGGTGACGGCGAGTCCTATCAGCAGCTCTAATGCGCTGCCAGAGCATTTAAGAGAATGTCAAGGCGAGAAAGACAAGCAGGGGTGGACCCACAGGGTATGCTAGGTGGGCCACGGCATACCCTAGGGCCCAGCCAATGAGCCGAACTGCCCTCGATCCTTAGCGAGTCAGCGTCGCCGCCCTCCGCCGCCGGATTCCCATCGCGACCTCCGCCCGTCTCCTCTGTCCAGATCCCCTTCCATGCGGCCGCTCGCTCCTCCACCATAGCGGCCAGATCCCTAGCCGCCATGGGATCCACCAGCCCCAGAGGTCCCCGCCCCCAGAGACTCGCTGCCCTTATGTTCGGTTTTGATCTTTCCCTGTTTCATAGCTAACTCTGATTCTTGGGCTATCTGCAGCAAGACGCGCTACCCTTTTTGCACGCAAGTGAAGCAGTTGTTCACGTAGCTAGGAGCAAGTTTCAAGGCTATTGAGTTGGATGTGGAAAGTGAGTGCACTTACCTTTGTATTTTCTTTTCATAGTTCACTTATGAAATCCTAAGTAGGCTGGAAGCGGGATGGTAGTACCAATAGCTGATATTGAACTTTCCAGGTGAAAAAGATACCCTACTTCGCATGTCTTGGGAGTATTTCTGATGCATTATTTTCTCGGAAGAGAGTACAAACTGAGTTTGAGAGCTTACAGATGTGATTTAAGGAAGATCATAGGTGCTCGTCCACCTTGTCGGCCGGTGCGTCGCCGATTGGGTCAACACTCAACAGGACTGCCTCTTGTTTGATCAATTATTTGAAAGTGAAGTAATGTTTCAGATGGCAGAAGCATTGAATTATTTTCAAGTTTGGAAATTTGAGAGGAGATTTCATTGAGCTGTCCAATAAGCCATGATCTGATAAAAGATCTCTCCTGCTTTAACTTAGAACTGCTCTCCCTATTTCTAGTCGTAGTAATATCCACAGGAGGATGATCAGCTGAAGGCATAAGAAATTAGTTGTTTCCTTCTACCTGCTGTTCAGATTACTTATGTTCAAAATAAAGTTGGGTTATAACTAAAAGTGCTTCAAATTTTAAGGTCTTGCTCATTTATCCGCTAACAGAAGTTTTGTCACCGCGCTCCTTTTTCACCTTTTAGAACAATCTTTTATATAATTATCACTTGTTTTATTTCCAGTTTTTTCTTTTGTGCTGTGCAGTATGTTCATTCTACCTCTTGGGTCATACTGCTCCAATTCAGGCAGCGTCGTTGTTAATATTGGGGCCTTTTGTGGACTTCTGGCTGACCAACAAAAGAGTTGATACTTTTAATTGTACAACAATAGTTATGGTACGTGAAGCTTATTTTGAGTCAGTTAAATTTGTATTTCTTTTATAGATTTGTTGCATTAGAAACCCATTTAGCCTTGTCCAGCTATTTCAACACTATAATATCTTTTAAGTTGTTGATGATTCCATTTGAACGACATTAAGGATCATCAATAGATTAGTATTGCCTATAACTATGCAAATTTATCAACTGGGTAGGGTCTAAGACCTTCGGTTTAGTGTGGACAGTGATAAAGATTTTAGAAATTGATGTTTGATACAAGGGTTGCTTCTCAAATTGGTTTTGCTTTTACCAGTGGCAACAGCAAGTGTTGAAAGGACATTTTCTGCAATGGTTTTAGTGAAAACAAAGTTAAGAAATAAGATGGGTGATAGTCTTTTGAATGATTGTCTAGTCACATTTATTGAGCGGGATATTTTCTTTGAAGTGGATGAAGATGATATAATCGAGACTTTCATATCCTTTAGAAAGCGTAGGCCAAAAAAGTCAGATAAGTAGTATTATAAGTCTATTTTATGTATATTTGAGACTATTAGTATGGTATTAGAACTATTTATATTGTAATTTGTGCAAGTTTCCAACTTAAGCCTTGAATTTAAGACTTATCATATTATTTAGTGCATGTATACCGAATTACGGTACAAATTTTACAATTATTTACCGAATTGGCAAATGGTTTTACCAAATTGTATATGAAAATTTTGGTGAGGCATACCCTTTGGTAAAATCCTAGGTCCGCCACTGAAGACAAGGAGTACGACCATGGACTTGGGTGTAGAGGCATGGCAGTAGCGGCAAGGTTGTGGCGGTGGCGTATGACGGCGGTCCAGTGATCAGGCACCCATGAACACAAGCAACAATGCAGACTCGTCCCCGTCATCGCGGAAGACTGCGTGGCAGCGCACGAGGTGCGATGACCCGGCCGTCACGTGGCGGAAGACCTCCGCCTCCTCCTCCGCGTCGGGGTCACGGTAGTATGCGGTCTTGCGCGTGAACGCCGCGCTGGAGCCGTGGAGGCACACCTTGGTGGCCACGCCCCAGCCACCCTCCCCGAAGTCGTCGATCTTGTCGAAGTCTGTCGAACAGCCGGCATCACGGAGTGAAGCGCCACAGCGGCGGGGGCCGGTCGCATCATATAGTCGTGCGTCACGCACGGGGCATCATCATCATCTCGTGAGGAGGGTGAGGCTGCGGCCGGGTGCTTCATCATCTTGCGTGGCACGCGCGGGATCATCGTCGTGCAAGAAGCGGTGCAAAGCGAAAGAGCTTATTAGGGGTGCAAACGGGTTGGATTCGGACGGATATTGTTGTTACCATATCCTAACCCATATTTTTCTCTCCGGATTCGGTACCAATCGGATTCGGTGCCGAATCGGTCGGGATTAACCCGTTTGTAAGGAATGCATGCAGTACAGCAAATGGAGTAGGAGGACGTACTGTCAAGAACTTGATGTTACTACTTAATAGCTGATGTGGAAGATTTTATTTTACCATTGCAAAAGAAAATGAAATGTCAAATAGTAGCACTAACCTGAAATCAAACTTGAAGACGTATCGGATTCGGACGGATATTGCTGTTACCATATCCTAACCCATATTTTTTCTCTGGATTCGGTACCAATCGGATTCGGTGCCGGATCGGTCGGGATTAACCCGACCCGTTTGCACCCCTAGAGCTTATTGCAAGAGAGGACAAGTGATTGCAAAAGAACTGTTGATTACTTTATTCTGAATCATGTACATGGTGATATATAGATGATGAGAGGGTGGCATAGAAGGTGCCTTTACAAGAATAGATGTCTTTACAATGAAAGGTGCATGTACATTGGTTACTTTAATTTTTGGTTATAACACTCCCCCTTGACCAATGTGTCTTCATATGATCACCTCGATTCATCATCTTGGAAAACTCCTCTAAAACCCTGTAGGGAAAAAATATGAGGAGAACCGATAGAATAGATATGCCATGAAAAACTCCTTTAAAACCCAGTGGGAAAATTTAAGGAGAAAATTTGATATGGCATATATTTGATTATATCTCCTTAAAAACCCCTGAGGGGAAAATAGAGACATAATATTTTATAATTACGTTGTCATATTGCCTCATTAAAAACCTTGATGAGAAACCTTTAGAGGAAAAACTCATAAAGGGGAAAAGAGTACAATATTTGTATTGAACGGGTTAAGTCTTAGGAGATTTCTCCCCCTGACATCTGCAAATCACGTAGTCTTCGCATACCAATTCCATAAACACATTTTTGGAATGTGGAAGTTGGTAATGACTTGGTGAATAAGTCTGCGAGATTATCACAAGACTTAATTTGCAGAATATTTATTTCCCCACTCTCTTGCAATTCATGTGGGTAAAATAATTTAGGTGCAATATGTTTAGTGATATTGCTCTTTATGTAACCCGTTTGTATTTGAACAACGCAAGCAGCATTATCTTCGTAGATAATGGTAGGTGATGCTATAGCACCTATACCACATGATTGTTGTATGTGGTTAATCATTCTACGAAGCCATACACATTCACGTGATGCTTCATATAATACAATTATTTCAGAATAATTAGTGGATGTAGCCACTAGGGTCTGTTTCGAAGACTTCCAAGAAATGGTTGTTCCACCATGTAAAAATACAAAGCCTGTTTGAGATCTGGCATTATGGGGATCTGATAAATAGCCAGCATCTGTATATCCTATTAAATCCATATTTTTATTCTTCTGGAAGAATAGACCGAGATCTTTAGTGCCTTGAAGATATTTAAGGATATTCTTCACTCCTACCCAATGTCTTTTGGTTGGAGCAGCGCTATATCTAGCAAGTAGATTTACTGCAAATGCGATATCCGGCCGGGTGCAATTTGCAAGGTACATAAGCGCTCCGATGGCACTGAGATATGGAACTTCGGGTCCCAATAGCTCTTCATTGTCATCTCGGGGTCTAAATGGATCTTTGTCCCTGTCTAGAGATCGAACAACCATGGGGGTTTTCGATGGATATGCTTTGTCCATATTGAATTTCTCCAATATTTTCTGGACATAGGCTAATTGATGCACTAGAATGCCTGTATGAAGGTGCTCAAGTTGTATACCTAAGCAAAATTTGGTTTTACCCAAATCCTTCATTTCAAATTCCGTCATAAGATGGTTACGTGCTTCATCTATATCTTGTGTGTTACCAATGATATTAAGATCATCAACATACACAGATATAATACAAAATCCTGTTTAGGATCTTTTGATGAACACGCATGGGCAATCATCATTGTTGGAGTATCCCTTTTTGGTTAGGAACTCACTTAGTCGGTTGTACCACATTCTACCCGACTGTTTCAAGCCGTATAAAGACTTGTTCAATTTTACACAATACATATATGCGATTTGCGTTCGGATTCGGAATTGAAATTCCATCAGGAACTTTCATGTATATGTCCGAATCAAGTGACCCATAAAGATATGCAGTCACTACATCTATCAACTGAAAAGATAGATGATTTTTAACTACTAATGAGATTAAGTATCGTAATGTTATTCCACTCATTACTGGAGAATAAGTTTCATTGAAATCAATGCCGGGTCTCTGCGTGAACCCTTGTACTACAAGCCTTGATTTGTATCTCACCACCTCATTGTTTTCATTCCGTTTGCGGACGAAAACCCATTTGAAACCGACAGGGAATACTTTGGGAGGTGTATGTATCACATTGGTGAATACATTTCTTTTCTTGAGCGAGGCTAACTCCGCTTGAATTGCATCCTTCCATTGATTCCAGTCCGAGCGCTGTTTGCACTCTGCCATGGTCTTGGGATCTGGATCATTTTGAAGGTTTTTTGCAATTGTTGTGGAGAAATAAATGTCGACAATTGTAGTCTTACGATCGTATGATTCTCCAGAATCAGTATAATTAGTGGAAATTTCTTGGACCCCTGGTGACTCAATGTTATTTCCCAAAACATTTGAGTCGGTGTATTCCGATGTCCCAGGATCAGTAATTGAGTGCACTGTTGATCTGGGTTCAAGGATCCTTTGGTGTCTATCAACTTGAGGTTGATCTGCATTTATATTCTTTTGTTTCCTTTGTCGCTTGTTAGAAGTTGTATCTGCCATTTGTACCGTACTTCTCCCCCTCTTATTTTGAACTGGGAGTTGAGTGGTATTTTGCGGTACCTCCACTCTTTCAGGTACATTTCTGGTAGGATTATAGGATTTTGTGACACCCTTATAATCAGTAAATGCATCTGGCAGATTATTTGCAATGTTTTGCAAATGAATGAGTTTCTGAACTTGAAGTTCAGTTTCTCTGGTACGTGGGTCTGAGGCAGGAATGCCTTGTACATTCCAAATAATTTCCTGGCATTCAGTTTGGTACTTATTGTCTCCCCCTAATGCCGGGAAATGTTCCTCATTGAATATGCAATCAGCGTACCGGGCCGTAAACAAGTCCCCTGTTAGGGGCTCGAGGTATTTTATGATTGACGGAGATTTATACCCAACATAGATCCCAAGTTTCCTGTGCGGTCCCATTGAGGTACGCTGCGGTGGTGAGATCGGTACGTATGTAGCGCAACCGAACTTTCGCAGATGGAAAATATCTGGTGGATTTTCCACGTACTAATTGCAGCGGGGAAGTGCTATGATAAGCAGTTGGACGCAATTGGATTAAGTCAGCAGCGTGTAAAACTGCATGACCCCAACATGATGTTGGTAAGTTGCAATTCTGTAGTAATGGTCTTGCAATGAGCTTGATTCTCTTGATAAGAGATTCGGCTAAACCATTTTATGTATGGACATATGGAACAGAATGTTGAACTTGTATCCCAAGAGCCATGCAATAATCATTGAAGGCATGGGATGAAAATTCAGCAGCATTGTCCATTCGAATTGATTGAATTCGATATTCAGGGTAATACGCTCATAATTGGATAATTTGACCAATTAACTTAGCAAATGCATGGTTTCGTGTGGATAAAAGACACACATGTGACTATCTAGTAGATGCGTCAATTAGAACCATGAAGTACCTGAACGGTCCACACAATGGTTGTATAGGACCACATATATCTCCTTGAATGCGTTCAAGGAATTTAAGTGGTTCAGCTCTGATTTTAAGATAAGAGGGTCTTAAAATCAATTTTCCGGTGGCACAAGAAGTGCACACAAAATCTGAGGATTCTGAAAATTTTGTATTGAGGTATGTATGACCAATTGAATTGCGAATAATTTTCCTCATCATTCCAACGCTTGGATGGCCAAGGCCATCATGCCATGTTTGGAATGTGTTAGTGTTTTCGAAAATTACTTTGTACGCAATATGTTGAACGGGTTTGATGTATGTATAGTACAATCCGGAGTCTAAAGATGGAATTTTTTCTAGTACTTGTTTGCCATATCCGTTGTTTTTGGTTAAGAGGAGATATTCCTCTTTGTTGTCATTTTGGGTTTCAACATGGAAACCATTCTTACGGATATCTCTATAACTGAGTAGGGTACGTGTTGAATCGGGATACAAGAGTGCATCCTCAATTTCCAATTGTGTACCCATAGGGAGAGTGATAGAGGCGTGACCAGAGCCTAGTATCGTTGCATCGCGTCCAGCGATGGTTAAAATATTTCCTTTCCTCCAAGTAAGAGTCAGGAAATATTTTGTGTCCCTAAGTATAGAGTTTGTGGTACCACTGTCCACAAGGCATAATTCCTCCTCCATTGGATTGACTCCAAAAATCTATATACACAAAAGAAGAATTTAATAAAATTTTTGTAGGAGTATATATAGAATACATACAAACTTTATTTTACAATACCGAATATGTTCGATATATGATTGTAGCATACAAGCTTACAATATAGATGACAACATTATTTATATTACAACACTATGGTACTTAGAAGCTATGGTACTAGGAGTCTATTGGAGATCTCCAAACATGTCTTGAGAATGAAATTCTTCAAGTGTGTCCTCGGTGCACATGAGATCATCCTTCTTTGGAGAAGCACATGTGTCTTTGAGTTCTTGAAGGAACTTTTGAGAGCATCCGGCTTCATCATTGTTGGATGTGAGATTGAAGTGCGCTTCAAATCTTTTCTCTTGAGCATTCTTGCCTTGAGCCAAAGACTGGTTGTAGAGGTTCACAAGGTGCTTCGGGGTGCGGTATTTCTTGGTAGGATGATTGTAACAACCACACTTTTGACAAACATCAGTTTTGTCAACTTCTTATCATGATTGCCTTTACCTTTCTTGAATCCACTTGGTTTTTGCTTCATGTTGCGTTTGTTTTTACCTTTAAAGTTCTTTGAGTGGTCTTTTGAACCAGTGAACTTTTTGTTATTTTGATTAGCATGAACTTCAGGAAGTGGAGCAGCCCCAATGGGACGTTGTTGATTATTCTTTAAAAGAAGTTCAGCATGCTTTTCTACCTGAAGCATAGTATGCATAAGATCAAAATAAGTTTGGTAATTTGCAGCACGCCATTGCTGCTGTAGGACCCTGTCAGATGGGAGCATAGTAGAGAGAGTCTTCTCTATTTTATCCGCATCCGTTGGTTCCTTTTCACAAAACCGCAACTTGGAGCAAATAGCATGAAGAGCATGATTATAGTCTCCAACAGTTTTGAAATCTTGGAGTCGAAGATGTGCCCATTCATGATTAGCCTCAGGTAAGATAACAGCTTTCTGCTGTTCATATCTATTTTTGAGGGCTAATCATAGAGTGAGTGGATTCTCCTCATACAAATATTCCGCCTTTAAATCTGGATGTATGTGATTCCGTATTATGCTTAAAACAGAATATATCACAATATCCGGCGGAATTTGATCATTTGGAGGATCAAATATTACCCTTTGCAACCCACGTGTGGTGAGGTTGATTTTTAAATCCATAGCCCATGTAGGGTAGTTGGAACCATCGAGAGCGAGAGGCTCAAAATCTTTGGTAGCCATTTAATCCTACATGAAAAGTACACCATATATGATTAATTTACATGAGGTAAATTAATGTGTATGGTAATGTTGTAATAAGATGCAAAATATATGGAAAACAATATGAGCATTGTGTTCCAAAAGAATATATACCCAAATTAAATATAACATGAGGTTATATTTATAATACCGTTAAACACAATAGTGGTGGTGAACACCAATTTATTGTATGGCATATTGTACATATAAATGTAGCAAAGTGCCATAAATTGTGATTTTATGGTATTTATTGTAGGTATGCATTCATAATATTTTGCGAAAAATTCCAAATTATCAAGTACAATGGTACTTACTAAATGGGAATTTGAAATTTGCGAAAGATAGCAAATTTAAATATGGTCGCATTCCATATTGTAAATAAAATTGCAATAAAATAATCCTTCATATGTAAAAGTTATAGAAATGTGCATGCACATTTATTTGAACAATTACATAATTTTCAGTTCCTGTAGGGACTGAAATGCTAATTTATAACAGTACAAATTGACTGGTACAATTATAAATAAGCAGGAGGACTATACTGCAAATATTTACAATAGGAATTTATTTAAACATAAAATTCTGCACTTTCATGAAAATAGAGGGGGAATTGTGCAAAATGCCGAAAACTTGGGCTGAAACCCATTCGGCCATTTTGCCCATGTGGGGAGGTGGGATGGTTTGGGCCAAAGCCCATTTTGGATGGCAGCCATATAAAAGGGAATGCGGGAGGTTAGGGACCCAAGCCGCCGGCCTGCCCATGGGGCGCCGCCGCCGCCGCCGGCCGTCGGGCGCCACCGCCGCCGGTGCCGCCGCCTCGCCATGGGCCGCCGCGGACCGTCTCGGGCGGTGCGCGCCACCGCCGCCTGCCCTTCGGGCGACGCCGTCGTCGCCGGAGCCGCGCCGCCGGCCGGGCCCCTCCGCGCTAAGAGCCTCCTCGCCGTGCCGTTCCGGCGCCGTTGCGGGCGCAGGCGCGTGACGCACCGGCTGTGGGCTCGGGTGCCGCCGCCGGCGCCGACCGCTCCTCGCCGTGCGCCTCTCCGCGCCTTGCCGGCCACGCGCCGGCCGCCGCTGGCGCCGCCGCGGGTGGACGGGCGCCGCGGCGCGCCGTCGAGCACCACCGGCCGTGGGAGCAGCGCCGGCGCCTCGCGCCACGTCTTGACGCCTCTCCGCGCCGTGCCAGCCGCGCCATGGGCTCGGGCGTCGCCGCACCGTGCGCCGGGCGTTGCCGCGCCGGCCGTGAGCGCTGCCGCGGCGGGGGGCCGTGCCGCGCCGCGCCACTTCGGGCCGCATGAGCCGGCCACGAGCGCTGCGTCGGTCAAGGGCTCGCCGGCCGCGGGCGGGTGCTGTGCCGTGTAGGACGCACTGCCGGGCCGGCCGCGCGCCTCCGCGCCTTATCGCCGGCCAGGGTTCCGCGCCGCGCGGGGCCGGGCTTTGCCACCGCCGGGCGTTACCACGCCGGCCGAGCCGTGCGCCAGCCGCGCTGGTGGCTCGTGTGCCATCGCGCCGGGCTTCGCCGCCTCGCTGTGCGTCCGGCCGCACTGCGCCGTGTCGGCGTCTCTTCACGCCGGGCCACACCGCCTTGGGCCGCGCCGGCGGCTGGTCTCAGGCACGGATCCGGAAGCAAAGCAAGAATCTCCAGAACTATATTGTGATGTTTCTCACCTTCTGTTCTTCTCTGTTTCACTTGTGTGAAATTGGGTGCTGATAACGAATTGCAAGAGAGGACAAGTGATTGCTAAAGAACTGTTGATTACTTTATTCTGAATCATGTACATGGTGATATATAGATAATGAGAGGGTGGCATAGAAGATGCCTTTACAAGAATAGATGTCTTTACAATGAAAGGTGTTTGTACATTGGTTACTTTAATATTTGGTTATAACAGAGCTAATCAACTAGCCAGGCTGCAGGGGCGTGGATTGTGATTCGGGTGGCTTGGCCTGTACGTCGGAGTAGCTCGTAAGGCGTAAACGCTGTAGGCGGAGGCGACGAGGTGACGCCGACTGGGATTCATTTCCTATTGGCGGCAACGAGCAGCAGACTCGAGAAACCAAAAAAAGAGAGAGAGTGGAAGGATCCACGGGCCTAGCTACAGCCATCTGGCAGCAGAGGATGGGACATTAATGATGTTGGAACCGAACTCGCAACTCGCTTAAACCGCTGAGCTCATTTGCAGTTCTTCATTACTTAGCCTATCCACAGCGTTTAGGGCATCACAATGGTTCTAGCTAGCAACTAACTATAAAACTTCCACATTATTTATATAGTACATACTAAAGCTAGTATTCTAAATAACTATCTATAATGATAGCTATTTGATACTTACATGCACACACATAATTTATAGAGGCTGACTCGTTTGGCGTTATAGACTAGTGCTTAAGGAAGAGCTGGCTCGGTTTTTTTTGCATACTTTTTTTCCTCCACATAGGATATATGCTGATGTGTACATGCATATAGCTAGCTGACTCAGACTATTGGAGATGCCCTTAGGGCAGTCCCAGTGCTCCACGTAGGATAGTATCTATGTCATTAATTAGATTGTCATGTAGGAGTTTTAGATGATGTGGCGCTATATTAAATAAGAGAGAGAAGAAAAAGAGGAAGAAATTGGGTCTAATGCAAGACCTAATTTCTATGAGAAAACCAATGCAATAGACACTACCAAATTTTGCATTGGAAAGATGGTGGTATCTTTATGATAGATGGAGAAAAATTATGATTGGTGGAGAGGTGAGAGAGATTTTTATGCTTAATTAATTGCTTGGGTTATAAATAGACATGGTGCATTGGAGACAATAGTGTCTAAAGTAGTGTCTATATGACATGGCATAGATAGAAACTACTTAAGTGGTTTCTGCACTGGGACTGCCCTTAGAGGCCATCTACCCTCTAGAGGTCATCCAACCTGGGCTCAATAATTAGGGGTGGAAAACGGTAATAGATAATTCGTTTTATTCGATATTCGTATCTGAGAAAACGCGAATGTGGTAAGCAAAATCTGTATTTAAAAATATTCGTATTTCTATTCAAGAATATTCGTATTCATATTTAAGAATATTTGTATTCGAGAATATTCGTATCCGTATTCGAGACTATTCGATTCGTATTCGATCCGTTTCTAGAACCCACGAAAAATCCGTACGAATTTTATGATTCAAAATTTGAATTTAGACGGTTTAAAACTGGTAACCGGTCAAAAACCGATGAAAAATCAGCAAAACTGCTACGAACCCGTTTTATCCGATATTCATATCCGAGAAAATCCGTATTAAAAATATATGTATTCGTATTCGAGAATATTCGTATCCGTATTTGAGAATATTCGAATTCGTATTTATATTCATTTTAAAAATATGAATTCGTATTCGTATTTGAGACTATTCGATCGTTTTCGATCTGTTTCCACCCTATCAATGATAGCCTCTAAGTTTATCATAAATTCCACTATGTAGCATCTTCGGTAGCCTCTATGGCAGGACCCCCAAATATTTATTAAATAAAACAAGTCCTTCTCACAATCTTTGACCCGTTCTGTCTCCCTCTCTCTCGTTTCTCCATCTAGTACATGCTCTCCCCTCCTCTAAACCAACATAGCTGCCACCCCATTTTCTTTGCTTCTCCAGCTAGATCCGGCCAAGCGGCAGCTCCTCAGGGGTGACCTGGGCGGTGGTGGCGGGTAAGGCGGCCTGGGTGGTAGTAACATATAATATCCCTTGGCCTCAGCACAGACTGGGCATGAGATGCAGACAAAAGAATCACAAAAGCCTATGGAACTAAGCAAGAACAGAAGAAGAACAGAGAAAGATAGAAGAGGAAAGCCAAAAATCTCAATCCATTTCATTTATAACCCCTGTCTCAGTACAAGTCTCTCCTTTTAACCCTCCCTCACCAATTCATTACCAGTGGTCCCCACCATAGGCCCACAATGCGAAACCCATCAATCGGATGCCTTGGCACCTTCCCCATCTCCCGCCTTCTACTCCCAGAGCGTCTCAATGCCTGAAGCACCGCCCAAAGCCTCTTCCTCTGCGACATTACCCTCCCCTACAGATTTTGCTTATCCCCCAAGCAAGTGCATCTCTTTTTGATGACATTCAAATCCTCCCAGGTTGCCGATTCTGCTAGCAAATCTATCCATTTCACCAAGCCTTGAGGGATAGCGGATCTTCCTTTCTTGACCAGACGACAATCCAAAATCTCCTCTGGCTGAATTGAAGAAGCATCCAATTCTACCATTTTCGGCAGCACATGAAACACTAGAGTATAGTCTGGAGTGAAAGGTTTTAGCTGTGGCACATGAAAAATGAGATGAATCTTACTTTCCTCAGGAAGGTCTAAATGATACGCCACTAGTCCAATGCGCTCCAAAATGGTAAAAGGTCCATTAAATTTAAATGCCAATTTGGGATAAGGTCGATTCACCAATGAAGTTTGAGCATAGGGTTGCAGTTTCAAAAGCACTTGTTCCCCAACCTGGAACTACTAGTTTTTGCGCCCTTTATCAGCTCGCAAGTTCATGCAATTCTGCGCTGCTGCCAACTGCTGCTTGACCAACTCCATATGTGTTGCTCTTTCCTTCAACATCTCATTGACCGAAACATTTTCTAAATTCTTCCAATTCGGCACTACGCCATAGTTTGGTTCACAACCATACAACACCCTGAATGGAGAGCACCCAAAGGATGAATGGAAATTGGTATTATACCAAAACTTTGCCAAAGGTAACCAATCCTTCCATTTTTGCCGGAGAGGCATGTACCACACACCATAGATACATCTCTAGACATTGATTCCCATTCACTCTGCTCGTCGGTTTGGAGATGATAAGTGTTGCTATAAATCAGCTTTGTGTCCATAATATTGAACAATTCACACCAAAAGCTGTTGGTAAAGAATTTATCCCAATCTAACACTATAGTGTGAGGAACTCCATGAAGCTTGACAACACGTTCTAGGAACAGCTTAGCCACTTTCTTACCTGTGAAAGGATGCCGCAATGTAATAAAATGTGCATACTTTGAGAATCAGTCCACCACCACCATGAGCACATTGCAGTTTCTAGAATTCGGTAGCCCCTCTATGAAATCCATCATGATGTTCTGCCACACACCCTTTGGAATAAGAAGTGGCTGCGGTAGCCCGGTTGGATGCGACCTCTCTCCTTTTACTTGTCGCTAGATTCCACACTACTTCACAAATCCTTCCACGTCTTGCTTCATCCCTTCCCAGTAGAAGAGCCTTTTAAGACGTTGGTACGTAGCTTGAATGCCTGAGTGAATGCCAATTGGATTGGAGTGAAATGCATCAATGAGTCTGGTCTACAATGCCGAGTTCTCTCCAATCCTGACTCTACCTTTGATCTTAATAAGTCCTTGGTGTAATTCAAACCCGTTTTCATCTGGGCTGTGCACTGCCAACTAGGTCAACCTCCTTTGAGCTGTTGCGTCAGTAGTATATGAGTTCAAAACCTCTTGCAGCCATACCAGTCAAACGTCCGTCATCGTTTGTACAGCCAACAAATGACCAATTCGGGACAAGGCATCAGTTGCCACGTTTTCCTTCCCTTTCCGATACACAATACGGTATTGTAACCCCATTAAACTTGTCATGGCCTTCCTTTGCATCTCCGATTGCAGTTGTTGTTCATCCAAGTAACTCAAACTCCTATGGTCGGTTTTGATGACAAACTCTCCCCGTTGTAGATATGGCCTCCACTTCTCCACTGCCATAATCAGTGCCAGAAACTCCTTCTCATATATTGAGAGTTGCTGGTGTTTAGCCCCCAAAGCCTTTCTCAGAAACACTACCAGGTGTTTGCATTGCATCAAAACTACCCCACACCTCCATCACAGGTGTCAGTTTCCACCACAAACATATGTTTGAAATCGGGTAGGGCCAATACTGGGGTGGAAGACATCGTGTGCTTCAACTGATGAAAGGCTGTCTCAGCATCTTCATTCCAGACAAAGGCTCTCTTTTTCAAAATATTGGTCAAAGGCTTGGCAATGATTCCATAATTGAGTACAAATTTTCGGTAGTATTCGGTTAGCCCAAGAAATCCTCATAGCTTCGTGACAGACTATAGTGTCGGCCAGGCCAACATCACTTGTGTTTTCTGAGGATCTGTCACTACACCTTGATCTGAGATGATGTGCCCCAAATACTCCAATTGCTTTTGTGCAAAAGAACATTTATATAGTTTGGCATACAACTTATGTTCTCTCGACCTTTCCAAAACCATTTGCAAATGCTTCCCATGACTCTGCAAATTGGGGCTGTACACTAATATGTTGTCAATGAACACCAGTATGAACTTCCTCAAATAAGGGCTCAAAACGGAGTTCATTACACACTGGAAAGTGACTAGAGTGTTGGTCAAGCCGAAAGGCATCACCTTGAATTGATAATGACTATGGTGTGTCTTGAACACCATCTTCTCCTCATCATCTTTGCACATTTAGATTTGATGATATCCAGCCCTCAAGTCCAGCTTGGAGAAATATCGAGTCCCTGCCAACTTGTCCAATAATTCATCAATCACAGGCATAGGAAATTTGTTTTTAATCGTAAGCTCATTTAACCGCCTATAATCCATGCAAAACTGCCATGTCCCATCCTTCTTTTGGATTAATAGGATCGGTGAAGCAAATGGACTCATACTTGGCTTAATCACCCCTGAGCCCAACATTTATGAGACTTGCTTCTCAATCTCATCTTTGTGTAGCGGAGAATAATGGTAGGGTCTATAGTTAACTGGTGTTGTGATGATCGGTCGCCAAGCTAAGCCAACCGGATTGTGGGGATTTTATGGAGATCATCGGATTGAATGAATTCAACCCGAGTTCTCCAACCTTCCTCCTGGATTTTACAGCTCAAAGCCGAGCGCCTCCCCGATCGGATCTGGCTCTAATACCAGATTGTAATATCCCTTGGCCTCAGCATGGGCTGGGCGTGAGATGCAGACACAAGAATCACACAAGCCTATGGAACTAAGCAAGAACAGAAGAAGAACAGAGAAAGATAGAAGAGGAAAGCCAGAAATCTCAATCCATTTCATTCATAACCACTGTCTCAGTACAAGTCTCTCCTTTTAACCCTCCCTCACTAGTTCCTTACCAGTGGTCCCACCACAGGTCCACAATGCCAAACCCGTCAATTGGATGCCTTGGCACCTTCCCATCTCCCGCCTTCTGGTCCCAGAGCATCTCAATGCCTAAAGTGTTAGACCTTAGGATCTCCTAGGGTTTAGATCTAGGGGTGTTCTGTTCGGGTTCGAGTGATACACGGAGAGAGAGATCATTACGGTTAGGGGTACCGACCGTCCGTCGCATTGGATGAAGAGCCGGCCATCGCTGGTTCGTCGGTGAGGTCTGCGCACGGGCAGCGACGGTCGGGGAAGAAGGAGCGGCGTCTCCCTGGCGGCGACGTCTCCCTGGCGGCGGCGATCGGTGGCGGTGGTGGAACTTCCCGTCGCTGGAGCGCCCCCTTTCCGATCGGTCTAGGGTTTGTCGGTGGGGTTTGTGGCGGCACGGTGAACCTCGTCGTGCGTGCCGCCCCGGCCCCCACCTCTATTTATTGTGGCGCTGGCGACAGGGGCCCACCAGCCATTAGGGCTGGGCGCCCCCGATCAGGGCGCGAACAAGGGGCCCATTTGGCCGTTGGGCCAAATGGTTGAGATCATTCTAACATTCTCCCCCTTGATCTCAATCTATGCTTTAACTTTAATTACTTTTGACTTTACTCATTCCATCACAGATTAGTGCATAGAACATGTCTCATCGTCACGGTCAATCGCTGATAGATTTAACAGCTACAATACATCTCTCTGTTCTGAAATAGTTACTTTAATCTTTTGGGCCATCTTTTAGTCCAGGAATCATAGGCTTTCCCTTAAACCCATGCCGGCTACATGTTCTCTGAACACGTTGGGTGGTAAGCCTTTAGTAAGCGGATCCGCTAACATCTTTGCGGTACTTATATGCTCAAGACTTATAATTTGATCCCGAACTTTATCTTTCACAACATAGTACTTTATGTCAATGTGTTTGGCAGCACCACTTGACTTATTGTTGTGGGCATACATTACTGCGGGTTCATTATCGCAGTACAACTTAAGTGGTCTATTGATGTCGTCAACCACTTTTAAACCGGGTATGAACTTCTTTAGCCAGTTCACCTGCCCCGTAGCCTCATAACATGCTACAAACTCGGCATACATTGTGGACGATGTAGTGACGATTTGCTTTGAGCTTTTCCATGATATAGCTCCTCCAGCGAGAGTGAACACATATCCGGATGTCGACTTTCTATCATCTCCCGCATAATCAGAGTCTGTATACCCCACTATATGGAGTGAATCTGATCTTCTGTATGTCATCATGAGGCATTTTGTTCCTTGCAAATAACGCAAGACTTTCTTTATCAATTTCCAATGTTCTATTCCAGGATTGCTCTGGAATCTGCCAAGTAATCCGGTAACAAACGCTAAGTCAGGGCGCGTACACACTTGAGCATACTGCAAGCTTCCGACAGCTGAAGCATATGGAACCAATTTCATTTGATCGAGCTCGTACTGGTTCCTGGGGCATTGAAAATCCCCATATCTGTCGCCCTTGACTATAGGTGCAGGTGAAGGACTACATTTATGCATACCAAATTTCTTTAATACTTTCTCTATGTATGCCTTTTGTGACAGTCCCAATGTTCCTTTGTTTCTATCCCGGTGAATTTCGATCCCTAGGACGAACGAAGCTTCACCAAGATCTTTCATATCAAAGTTTGAGGACAAAAACTTCTTTGTCTCCAGTAGCAGACTGACATCACTACTAGCTAGTAGAATATCATCCACATACAGGATTAGGAAGATAAACTTCCCATCTTTAAACTTTGCATAAACACAGTTGTCCTCTACATTCTCTTTAAACCCAAATTTTCTTATTGTACCGTCAAACTTCAAGTACCACTTTCTTGAAGCTTGCTTTAACCCATAAATCGATTTCTTTAGGCGGCATCCCATTCTTTCATTTCCTTCCACGACAAAACCTTTCGGTTGTGCCATGTAAACATTTTCCTCCAAATCCCCATTAAGAAATGCCGTCTTTACATCCATCTGATGTAACTCTAAGTCATAATGTGCTACTAATGCCATTATGATTCTGAAGGAATCTTTACATGAGACTGGAGAAAAGGTCTCATTGTAATCAATCCCTTCTCTTTGCGTGAAGCCTTTTGCCACAAGTCGCGCTTTGTATCTTTCTACATTCTCTTGGGAGTCAAGTTTTGTCTTGTAGACCCATTTACAGCCTACTGTTTTGGCTCCTTTAGGAATAATTTCCAAGTCCCAGACTTTATTAGCTTTCATGGACCTCATTTCCTCTTCCATGGTCTCAAGCCATTTTGAGGAATTTTCGCTTCTCATGGCTTCTTCAAATGAGGTGGGATCATCCTCCATTTGAAATTCCTCTGTATGATAAATCTGATAATCATCAGAAATAGCTGATCTTCTTACTCTTTGAGACCTCCTCGGGGCCTCCTCATTTGGTACATCTTCTGTTTGAGGCTGCTGTTGCTCCCCCTCATCTATGGCAATGGGTTCTATAGGATCCTGAAGAACAGGTTCTTAATTCTCATTCATTGTTGCCACAGGAGGAACAATAACAGGTGCTGGCACCACAGTGTTTTGCACCGTCGGTGCAGCGACAGCAGGTAGTGTGAAGAATGGCTCTTGAATCATCGGAGTGGGCGCATACGCCCGCTTCTCTTCAAGGTCAATCTCACGAGCTACCATACTTCCTCTCATCATTTCATCCTCTAAGAAGACAGCGTGTCTCGTTTCTACAAACTTTGTATATCTATCTGGACAGTAGAAACGAAAACCTTTTGACTTTTCAGGGTAGCCAATGAAATGACAACTTACTGTTTTGGGATCAAGCTTTCCAAGGTTTGGGTTAAATACTTTAGCCTCAGCAGGACTCCCCCACACACGTAAGTGGTTTAGTGAGGGAACTCTTCCTGTCCACAACTCGTACGGTGTTTTGGGTACCGACTTATTAGGCACTCTGTTGAGAATATAAATGGCGGTTTTCAACGCCTCCATCCATAAACTCAATGGGAGTGTGGAATAGCTCATCATGCTTCGCACCATATCCATCAGGGTACGGTTGCGTCTTTCAGCTACTCCATTTTGCTGAGGTTCGCCCGGTGTTGAATACTGGGCCACTATGCTATTTTCCTGTAAAAACCTTGCAAAAGGTTCAGGAACTTGTCCATATGGGGCTTAAATATCTTGAATTTATCCAAGACTTCATTTCTTTCTTTGATTGGATAAATATATCCAAAACGGGAGTAATCATATGTGAATGTTATGAACGAGTCATAACCATCCACACTTTTCACAGGAAAAGGACCACAAATGTCTGTGTGAATAATTTGTATAACTCCTGTGCTTCTTTTGGCGTCTTTCTTAATTTTCTTTACATATTTTCCTTTAATGCATTCTCTGCATTGTTCTAAGTCTGAGAACTCTAATAGAGGAAGAATTTCATTCTTAACAAGTCTTTCTATTCTCCCCCTCGAAATATGGCCTAAACGACAGTGCCATAATTTCAACGATGCATTATGAGTTCTCTTTTGTTTTCTATTCGCATTCACAGGCGAGGATATACGCTCATTCACATCACATACTGAATTCACATTTTCACGAAGTGACAACAAATAAAGCTCGTCTTGTTTGATGGCAAGACCAATGCATTTATCATTAAACATTATTTCACATTTGCCATTTCCAAAGTGACAATCATAATCATCATTGTCCAAATTTGAAACACTAATCAAATTCCTCTGTAAAGAGGGTACATAAAGAACATCTCTATGTAAAAGAATGAAGCCATCAGCTAGCTCTAATGAAAGATCGCCAACGGCTTCAACTTCAGCTTGGACTCGATTTGCGACTTTAACACATCTTTCTTTTCTTTGCGTAGTCCTCGTCGAACGGAATCCCTGCAAATTATTGGCAACATGAACAGTTGCACCTGAATCAATCCACCAAGTAGATTTTGAATATTGCACATACAGGGATTCATTTATAAAGGTAATAATGTTCTCACCTTTCTTTGCCATTATCATCTTTAAGTAATCGGGACAGTTCTTCTTATAATGTCCCGTCTTCTTGCAGTGAAGACACTGATCTTTGTCTACTGCAAAATTATTCTGTTGAGGCTGATGGACAGGGGCTTTTCCCTTGTTCTTTGAGGAGAAGTTACCGTTGAAGTTCTTTTTCTTGTAGTCCTTCACATAGTTGATAGAACCACCATGTGAGGATTTGATTCTTTCCTCCTCTTGCACACACATAGCAATGCACTTTTCTAAGTCCCATTTCTCGGGCTGCATGTTGTAGTTGACAACAAAGGTGTCAAACTCTTTCAGCAAGGAAGCAAAAACCAAATGAATAAGGAACTCATCCTTGAGAGCCAAATCCATTGGTTTAAGCTTGGATGCCAAGTTGCTCATCCTTAGTATGTGCTCTCTTATGCCACTGCCACCACCAGAGTACCTTTCTGTCACAAGCTGTTTAATCAGCTGTGTAGCATAAGTCTTTGAAGAGCCAGTAAACTGACTCTTTATTCTCTCAAGGTACTCTGTGACAGTGTCACACTCTGCGATTGAGCCCACAATAGCAGGTTCAATCGTGTTCTTTATCACAGCCAAACATTTCTTGTTGGCAGTGACCCACTTTTTATGATCAAGATCATATGACATTTTTATGGGAGCATAGTCCCTCTGTCTGGTCTGCCAAGCAGCATCAGCCTCATTTTCATCCCTCACCGGTGCCACAGGCTCTGTGGGACACGTTGTGGTGATTACCCAGTCCACCTCAGCCAAGACGAAGGCCAGGTCAATCTTTTTCTTCCATTCACCAACCGGAATAATGCGGATGAAGAAAAACGAATTCCGCACCCTCAAGCAAGGGAATAAGTCAGTTAATGAGTACCTCACTAAGTTCACCCAATTGGCTCGGTATGCCCCAAAAGATGTAGCTGAGGAGGAAGAAAAAAATCGATAGATTCTTTGAGGGCATGAACGAAGAGTTACGGGTGCAGTTGATCACACAAGAGTTCACCAGCTTTCACCAGCTGGTGAACAAGGCACTGATTCTAGAAAATGAGAGGAAGAACTTGGAGGCCAGCCGTAAGCGGAAGATGTCAGCTCAACGACCGCAGGGAAGATTTGTCCAAAAACTCTTTAACAATGCATCCTCTCCCTTGAAGCCTAATCAGTTCAAGACTCCAACCCCATCGTTCCGTCCAGGAAGAAGTTCTCTGCAAGGTGGTCAATCTGCAGGATCAAACTCTATAGCCAGCTACAAGTGCTTCAGCTGCGGCGAACCAGGGCACTTCGCCAACAAATGTCCACAGAGGCAGAATGCCTCAGCCCGCAGCCAAGCCTCAGTACCCAACCGAGGGCATCAAAGCTCACAAGGCAGCAAGAGTGCATCAGCCCCAAACCGTGGTCGAGTCAACCACATCACTGCCGAAGAAGCTAAGGAGGCCGTTGGAGTACTTATGAGTACGTTTTCTATTAAGACCATACCAGCACAAGTATTGTTTGATTCAGGAGCTTCCCATTCATTTATATCAAAAGGGTATGCCGACAAGTTGGGGTTACCAGTATATACTCTAAAAAAACCAGTGGTGCTTAGTTCACCAGCTGGTCCAATTACTACCACCTCAGTGTGCCCTGGGGTAGCAATTACTATGGAAGGATGGGACTCTTAGCAGATCTAATAGTTTTACTCTCCCAAACTCTGGACATTATACTAGGGATGGATTGGCTCGCGAGGCATCAAGGGGTCATAAGCTGTGCCACTAGGAAAGTCAAGTTGACCAAGTGTCCTGGGTTAACAATAGAAGTGAAGGTGGATCGCCCGTACCGCTGGGGTCGGGCAATCTATTATTGTGAAGATGTGCCATTAGAAGGAATGATTGTGGTACAAGACTACCCTGAAGTATTTCCCGAGGAATTACCAGGCAAGCCACCAGACAGAGATTTGGAATTTGTCATCAACCTAAAGCCCGGTGCTGCACCCGTCTCCAAGAGACCATATCGGATGACGGTGGATGAGTTAGAAGAATTAAAGAAGCAACTATATGAGTTGCAGGATAAGGGGTTCATTAGGCCGAGTTCCTCGCCTTGGGGATCTCCAGTATTATTTGTGAAGAAGAAAGATGGCACCACTCGGATGTGTGTGGATTACAGGGCCCTAAATGAAGTAACTATCAAGAACAAATACCCACTCCCCAGGATTGATGATTTATTCGATCAACTTGGTGGAGCCACGGTATTCTCCAAAATAGACCTAAGACCGGGCTATCATCAACTGAAGATTAGAGCTGAAGATATACCTAAGACGGCTTTCACCACTAGATATGGGCTGTATGAGTTTACAGTCATGTCTTTTGGGTTAACCAATGCCCCAGCCTACTTCATGAACTTGATGAACAAGGTATTCATGGAGTATTTGGACAAATTTGTCGTGGTCTTTATTGACGACATCCTTATATACTCCAAGAATGCTGAAGAGCATGCGGAACATCTGCGCCTGGTGTTGGAAAGGCTAAAGGAGCATCAATTATATGCAAAATTTAGCAAGTGTGAATTCTGGCTGCATGACATTAGTTTCTTGGGACACATAGTGTCAGCAGGAGGAGTATCTGTTGATCCCGCCAAAATAGCAGCAGTCATAGAGTGGCAGCAGCAAGCTTCCGTCACTGAAGTGAGGAGCTTCCTCGGATTGGCTGGATACTACCGGAGATTCATAGAAGGATTTTCTCGGATTGCCAGGCCAATGACTCAACTACTCAAGAAGGAGAAGAAGTTTGAATGGACCAAGGCATGTGAAGAAAGCTTCCAAAAATTGAAAGAGAGATTGACTACCATGCCTGTGTTAACCCTGCCTGATGTGCGCAAAGATTTTGAGGTATACTGTGATGCCTCACATCAAGGGCTTGGATGTGTACTAATGCAGGAAGGCAAGGTAGTGGCATATGCATCTCGGCAGCTTCGCCCTCATGAAGCCAACTACCCTACTCATGACCTGGAATTGGCCTCATTAGTGCATGCATTGAAGATTTGGAGGCATTATCTGATAGGTAATCACTGTGACATATACACGGACCACCAGAGCCTTAAATATTTCTTCACCCAGTCACACCTCAACTTGAGGCAGAGGAGATGGTTGGAGTTGATTAAGGACTATGACCTAAGCGTCCATTACCACCCAGGGAAGGCTAATGTTGTAGCGGATGCTTTAAGCCGAAAGGCCTATTGCAATAATCTCATGGTCCAGGAACATCAACCCGAACTATATAAAGAACTGCAAGCCTTGAACTTGGAGATAGTAGAGAAAGGCACTCTAGCTACCATGGAAATTCAACCAAGTTTAGAGGAGCAGATTATGGTTGCTCAGCAAAAAGATCCAGCTATAATAAAATGGAAAGGACTGGTAGAGGCAGGGAAGGCTCCTAACATGAAGATTGATTAGGATGGTACTCTATGGTACGGGAAGCGTATAGTTGTACCTCATCAGAAGAATCTCAAGGATCTGATATTGAGGGAAGCACATAGCTCTCCGTACTCCCTGCACCCCGGAAGCACCAAGATGTATCAGGGTATGAAGCAATTCTGCTGGTGGCCCCGTATGAAGAGAGACATAGCTGAACATGTAGCCTGTTGTGATGTGTGTCAGAGAGTGAAAGTAGAACATCAAAGGCCAGCAGGACTACTACAACCATTGAAAATACCCCAGTGGAAGTGGGAAGAAGTCGGGATGGACTTTATCACGGGACTTCCACGAACCAAATCTGGATATGACTCCGTATGGGTCGTGGTTGATAGGCTGACTAAGGTTGCACATTTCATCCCCGTCAAAACCACGTACAAGGGAGATAAGTTAGCCGAGCTATATATGTCACGCATTGTATGTTTACACGGTGTACCAAAACGGATAGTCTCGGATCGAGGTTCCCAGTTTACCTCGCATTTTTGGGCTAGCCTGCATGAAGCTCTCGGTACTTACTTGGATTTTAGCACCGCATACCACCCCCAGACAGATGGTCAAACGGAGAGAGTGAATCAGATATTGGAAGATATGCTGCGGGCTTGTGCTCTAGATTTTTCTAAGGATTGGGATCGATGCCTACCCTATGCTGAGTTTGCTTATAACAACAGCTATCAGGCCAGTCTTCAGATGTCACCCTTCGAAGCCCTGTATGGTCGACAATGTCGAACCCCTCTACATTGGTCAGAAGTAGGGGAGAACTACATTTTCGGGCCAGATACTTTAAGGCAGGCTGAAGAAAAGGTTCGCCTAATTAGAGATCGACTGCAAGCAGCCCAGTCCAGGCAGAAAAGTTATGCAGACAAGAGAAGAAGGCCACTAAGTTTTGAAGTGGGAGATCATGTTTATCTGAAGGTATCACCCTTGCGAGGAGTTAGACGATTCAAGGTCAAAGGCAAGCTTACCCCACGATATGTTGGACCATTCCCAATTGTGTCTAAAAAGGGGGAAGTTGCCTACCAGCTTGCGTTACCTCCGAATCTATCCGGCATACACGACGTCTTCCATGTGCCCCAACTGAAGAAGTGTCTACAAGTAACTGAGGATCAAGCTCCGTTGGAGGCAATCGAAATTGAGGAAGACCTAACCTACAAGGAGCGGCCGATCAAGATCCTGGATACCGTAGAAAAGAAGACGCGAACTCAAATCATTCGCATGTGCCGAGTACAATGGAGCCATCACTCCAAGAAAGAAGCTACCTGGGAGCGTGAAGACCAGCTACGAAGAGATTACCCCGACCTGTTCCCTAGTTAAGTTGAATCTCGGGGTCGAGATTCTTTTCAGGGGGGTAGGTTTGTAACAGCCCGAAAATTTGAAATTAGAAATGAGAAGCTTTTGAATTACTTTTGCAATATATTCCATTCGAATTTGGATTTTTCGATGTTTTCCTGAATTTGGTGGAGGTTCCAAAAATCGAAGAATTAATAAAAGAGAAAGACAGGTATTGGTAATACCCTAAAAAGGAATATGCAAGTAATGGAAGGAAGACAAAAATTTGTAAACACGAATCTGAAAAGATGATCCATAAAAGTAAAGAAAGAAATTTGATTTAGGGCATAAACTATTAATTGAAAACAATGGCATGAAATACAATGGAAGCAAGTAAAGTGAATACCAACCTTAGTTGGAAATATTTTTATTAAGTCAAAAATATCATAAGGATCTTCTGTGAATTTTCCTCAAATTTTTGGAAGTAATTACATATTTTTCCAAGGCTAAATGAATTTCTGGGCTTTTCTGAAAATCCAGAACTCAGTAAAGAAAATAGAAATTCCAGCCCTCCCTCACCGTCGACACGTGGGCGGCCAGATCCCCGCCGGAAACCCGCCTACCCTCTCCCATCGGCCGACACGCGTGTGGCCCGATCCGCCCTCCCGCGCGCGCCGGCTCCATCCGCACCGGCCGCGCCTTCCCTCTCCTCTCTCGCTGGACAGCGGGCCCGCCCTGTCAGGGCCTTCTTCCCCCTTCGCCCCGACTCCTCTCTCTACGCGGGGACAGCACCGCGCGCCTCCGTGGAGCGCATGCGACGGCTTCGCCTGCCTGTGTCGTCCCGTCGCCATGGTGGAAAAGCCTGCGGAGCCGACGCCATCCCTGAATCCACCGCCTCCGCCCACGGTTCGGCGCCACTGCCCCCGGTTTCTCCCCGCCCCGTCGCTTCGGCCCGGCCACGTGGCGCCGATCTTCTGCCCAGCTCCCCCCTTGCGCGTGAGAGACCGCAAAAGCGGAGGAGACCGCGCGGGCGTGGGCGTGCGGCGTCATGCACAGTGCGCCTGGCATTAATGCCGCCCGCGTCACCCCCTGCCTCCGCCACCTGCTCCGACGCGACCGCGCGGGAGCCGCCCGTTGCCAGCTCCCCTCCGAGCGTGTATATAAGGCAGTGGACCCCCCATTGAGTTCCCCACTCCGCCCTCTCCGTTCACCAGAAGGTAATCGGGAATTCGTGCCCCGTAGCCGCCGGCGAGCTTTTTCTCCCCCAACTCCGGCGAACTAACTTCCCACTGTTTTACTGTCCCAGAGCCAAATTCCTCGAGCTAGGATCGTCTCTAGAGCGCCGCGAAGCTTCCCCGGCCCTCATCCGAGCTCCTCGTCGCCTGTGGTTCGCCACCGCCTAGAGCTTCCCCGAGCCGCCGCTGCCGCTCGACGCCGACCCATCTCCGGACCTCCTCGGCCCCTGGAGACCGCGTCACCGTCTTCACCTTAGCGCGAGGATCGCGTTTCGGCACTCACCCGAAGCTCATCGACATCCCCTCGCCGCCGGCCACCGTCGTCCCCGACTTCTCTGCCCGACCCCGCTGCCGACCCACCTCAAGGGGATAAATTGCCCTATAGAGGTAGGCAAAGCCTCCCCCGCTCTCTTGGCTATCAGCGTTAACTCTCTTCTCCCTCCCAACTCCCCGGCCGCGCGCGTTCGAGCCTCTGGCTCCGCAGCACCGGGTTGAGTTTTCTCAATTTTATTTCGGTCTGACAGGTGGGCCCCACCTGTCAGCCACTGCATTCCCGAGTCACCGCTGACCGCTGGGCCCCACCGGTCAGTGAGACATCTAAGCAAGGACCGTACTGACATGTGGACCCCATGAACAGTAACCGGACCCACATGTCAGTAGCACAGAGAACCGAAAAGTAAATAAAAATGGAAATTAAAATGAATCAGGGGCTGACAGTGGGCCCCACATGTCAGGATTTAATTATTTTTGGAACTGACTGGAACCGAGAACTTTGACTGCTTATAACTTCTTCATTTTAGCTCCAAATTGAATGAAACAAAATTTTAAATTCAAGATCTATCTAATGGAACCAGAACCATAATTTTTGAAGTTTATTTGATTTTCTAGTGATATTTGAGTGATTGGTTGCTTTTCGTTTATTTGGGTATTTCGCATGATTATATAGCGTACGAGGCTCAGGAGGAAGAATCCGAGGCAGCAACCTTAGAAGCTCAAGATCATCAAGAACCCGATTCCTGTGACCAAGGCGAGTTAACACCTTGATCATTTTGAACCTACGATTTTGCAAAGTAATTTCTTTTAAATATCAACATGCATGCTGTTATTTCATGTGGTAAAATATGTTCATTTCCAGAAATGATAGCTATACGCCTACTGTAATGCTTGCTTATAATGATCCGTTGAAATATTTGGACATGTGAACCTTGTCGCCTTAGCAAAACTTACACTATCATAGCTTTTTATCAGTAAGTCCAAATAAATATTGCGATGCTTAGTATTGCTAGATGAAACGGGGGTACATAGCTGCCCCAAAAGCAACACTTGCAAAATATGATATAATTTGGGGACAGTCATGGATGGAATGACTGTAGTAAGTGGACACAATATTTTACCTCTGGAAAATCCTAAAATTGCTTAAACACCTGGATGGATGGTTTGGGGGCTGGTATGTGGTGCGGTGGGAGCACAAATCATGAAATGTGGTAGAACCATCCGGGTAACTTTAAGGACCGAATCTTGTCATGTCAACCCGTGTAAAACCGTACAACCACAAGTCTATAATGGGTACGACCTAGCTGAATAACTTGCAAGGGTTTAGTTCAGACATCACCGAGGGAAGTGGGTGCCAGGGTGTACTGGTTTACTCACAGTGAGGCACAGGGTGTACTGTACTCGCACGGCGCAAGAGGGGGCTTCTGACTGTGGTGGTGTAACCCTTCAGCGGTGAAACCTCAGCGTGGGTGGTGTCTAGCTAGATCGGAGTAAGGTAAAGGCTTTGTGATAAATTATCTGGGTCTCATGCCTAAGGAAGCATGTTGGCAAAAAGGATAGTTCATCTCTTATGGTGAAAGTGTACAAACTCTGCAGAGTCAAAACTATTCGAATAGCCGTGCCCACGGTCATGGGCAGACATGGGAACTTAACTAGATATAGTTCTGTTTTAAAAACATTGGAAGCGGGGAATGGAAAATTTAAGGGCGAAGGACTGCCCTGGTTTGGAATTGTCCTGGGTGTTGTCCCAGTGGTATGTTAAGCGGCTATAACGCTGAAAGATGCTATATGGCGCAGATGCCATGTAATGGTGGATGGAATCTGTGTCAATTATAAGATCAACTTACTTTATAAACAAAAGTTTTGAGTTTAAAATTGCTAGGTCTCAGGGATTTTCCTATAATTGTATTCAAAAGCACTCTCCGCAAAATAAAATGAGCCCAAGCCATCATTTGATTAGCCATACATGTATAATTATTGCATTCTATGTGTTGGCTTGCTGAGCACGGGGTCGGAGTGCTCATTCTCGCTCTTGCGATACAATTCAGAAACAGGAGTTCAAGAACATTACGCCTATGAGGAGGCCCCCGCCAACGTCGACGGAAGCAAAGGCGATAATTAAGGCGTAGGCCTCGGTGGTTAGGCATAGACAAGTAGACTCTAGGCGTTGTGTACATTTATGTTACCGGGACCCTGGTGGCATATATTGTACACATTACCCTACTGGCCGCTTGCCTGTGGATTTGGGTTTGCTTTTGCTGTATTTCCGCTGTGCGTATTTGTAATCATGACATTTGGCCTAGTCGGCCCCTTTTGTAAACTATCACCCGACGTGGTGTATTTCAGTTTATGTAATATAATGGATGATTATGCGATGTATGAAATGATTCAGCAATGTACCTGTGTGCACTAACTACTGATCCAGGGATTAGTGAAGTGAAACACAGTAAGATTCGGATTGAAAAATCCGGGTCTGACAGAGCTGGTATCAGAGCATACGACCGTAGGGTAAAAGCCTTAGGATGGGTTAGGACCACAATATTTTTGAAACTTCTCAAAATGATTTTGAAACGTATAAGCATACTATCTCTTTTCGTACCCTTCTTAGATCTGTTCTATTCTACTGTTCTTTTAAATATTTTGAAAGATACTAACACTAGTAACCTGATTTCCAGATGGCAGGCGCAGGAGATGAGGGACACTGGGACTACATAGCCCACGGTGTTAATGAGGGGGAGTTTGCTACCATTTTGCGCAAGCTCCTACACTACCTGGAGTTCAAGGATCAGCCCATCTACAGGGGATTGAAGGTTACCACCGGAGGAGAAGAATCCTGGGTTATGGAGGTATTCATATACCCCAGGGGTGAGCTCGATTCTTCTCACATGTTCACATCCGAGCACCGGAGGAGTACTCGGGCCGCTGCGATCCAAGACGCTGCTCGTCTAGCCGCCGCGCGGCTATGCGACATATACCGGGCCCCCCTGCGCCATGCCCCATACTGCTACCACCCCACCCGCCGAGACGGAGCGCAGTACAATGAAGTCACCATGCCGGAGAATGAGGACGACCCGATGCTCACGCATCAGGTTGAGCTCACCAGGGCCATGGGGGTGGCCCACACGGTTGCATTGGAGGAGATCTCCTCCCTCCGCCAGCAGCTCCTCACCAGGCACGTCTCCATGACGTCTCTCCAGCAGCAGCTCGCCCAATGCGAGCAAGCCTTGGCGGAGGCCAAGGCAGAGGCAGCTGCCGCCAGGGCCCCGCCTCCACCGGCCCCCGCACCTGCAGCAGCTCCGGTACCTCCTCCTCCAAGGCCAGGCCCCCGCACCCGACTGACCGCGCGCAAGAGCGCGCGACCTCCAGGGCCACAGGCTGCGTTCCGTCGGACAGGGCCTCCCCCAAGCCGTAGCCCCCCAAGCACTCCATCGGACTACGACCCATCGGAGGGTAGTAGTAGCCGGTCCCGCTCCCGCTCGCCACACTATAGTCCCTCCAACTATGGTGCCTGGTACACGGAGGAGTAGATGGGATTGTTATGTACTTGCAGTATGTGATGCAAGTACTAAATTCATGTATCTTAGTTGTTGTATCCGTCCTTTCTATTTCGTAGTCGCGGACCTATGAACTTTAATTATTATGATGTAATTGTAAGTCCAGCATAAAAGCTGGCTATGTAATTGTTGGTGTGTTTAAATGAATGGCTGGATATCGGCCTTATGTTGGAAATTGCCTCGTCATGGTTTTACTGCTTTCTCTTGTATGGGTTGGCACCCCTTGTTTTTCCTACATATAGAAATAGCACTGAGTATAAATCTACCACTGCAGATGGCCAGCCGAAGAACTACCAGGGCTCAGACTAATACAAACCCAGCCGAGGTGGACTCAAATCGCGGGGTTCTGCCTGAAGATCAAGGCAGAACTCAAGACCAGGGAAATGACAACCTTCCAAACCCTCCGGAACACCCTACAATGGCCCAAGTTATGGCACAACAAACTCAGATTTTGCAAGCCATATACGCGGGACAGCAAGGAAGCTCAGGAGGGCATAGAGCTGACTTAGGAGATTTCCAGAGGACAAGGCCAATAACATTTACAGCGGCAGAGGAACCCCTGGAAGCCGAAGATTGGCTTCGGGATATCGAGAGAAAACTGCGCCTAATAAAATGCGCAGAAGAAGACAAAGTCATGTTCGCTGCACACCAGCTGCAGGGTGCTGCAGCGGCTTGGTGGGAGAATTACCTGGCCGCCAGGGGCCAGGAGGATACCACCACAGAAACTAGCACACAAGCTATTTCTTGGGAAGAATTTAAGACCGCATTTAAGGCTAATTTTGTTCCAACCGGAATAATGCGGATGAAGAAAAACGAATTCCGCACCCTCAAGCAAGGGAATAAGTCAGTTAATGAGTACCTCACTAAGTTCACCCAATTGCTCGGTATGCCCCAAAAGATGTAGCTGAGGAGGAAGAAAAAAATCGATAGATTCTTTGAGGGCATGAACGAAGAGTTACGGGTGCAGTTGATCACACAAGAGTTCACCAGCTTTCACCAGCTGGTGAACAAGGCACTGATTCTGGAAAATGAGAGGAAGAACTTGGAGGCCAGCCGTAAGCGGAAGATGTCAGCTCAACGACCGCAGGGAAGATTTGTCCAAAAACTCTTTAACAATGCATCCTCTCCCTTGAAGCCTAATCAGTTCAAGACTCCAACCCCATCGTTCCATCCAGGAAGCAGTTCTCTGCAAGGTGGTCAATCTGCAGGATCAAACTCTATAGCCAGCTACAAGTGCTTCAGCTGCGGCGAACCAGGGCACTTCGCCAACAAATGTCCACAGAGGCAGAATGCCTCAGCCCGCAGCCAAGCCTCAGTACCCAACCGAGGGCATCAAAGCTCACAAGGCAGCAAGAGTGCATCAGCCCCAAACCGTGGTCGAGTCAACCACATCACTGCCGAAGAAGCTAAGGAGGCCGTTGGAGTACTTATGGGTACGTTTTCTGTTAAGACCATACCAGCACAAGTATTGTTTGATTCAGGAGCTTCCCATTCATTTATATCAAAAGGGTATGCCGACAAGTTGGGGTTACCAGTATATACTCTAAAAAAACCAGTGGTGCTTAGTTCACTAGCTGGTCCAATTACTACCACCTCAGTGTGCCCTGGGGTAGCAATTACTATGGAAGGATGGGACTCTTAGCAGATCTAATAGTTTTACTCTCCCAAACTCTGGACATTATACTAGGGATGGATTGGCTCGCGAGGCATCAAGGGGTCATAAGCTGTGCCACTAGGAAAGTCAAGTTGACCAAGTGTCCTGGGTTAACAATAGAAGTGAAGGTGGATCGCCCGTACCGCTGGGGTCGGGCAATCTATTATTGTGAAGATGTGCCATTAGAAGGAATGATTGTGGTACAAGACTACCCTGAAGTATTTCCCGAGGAATTACCAGGCAAGCCACCAGACAGAGATTTGGAATTTGTCATCAACCTAAAGCCCGGTGCTGCACCCGTCTCCAAGAGACCATATCGGATGACGGTGGATGAGTTAGAAGAATTAAAGAAGCAACTATATGAGTTGCAGGATAAGGGGTTCATTAGGCCGAGTTCCTCGCCTTGGGGATCTCCAGTATTATTTGTGAAGAAGAAAGATGGCACCACTCGGATGTGTGTGGATTACAGGGCCCTAAATGAAGTAACTATCAAGAACAAATACCCACTCCCCAGGATTGATGATTTATTCGATCAACTTGGTGGAGCCACGGTATTCTCCAAAATAGACCTAAGACCGGGCTATCATCAACTGAAGATTAGAGCTGAAGATATACCTAAGACGGCTTTCACCACTAGATATGGGCTGTATGAGTTTACAGTCATGTCTTTTGGGTTAACCAATGCCCCAGCCTACTTCATGAACTTGATGAACAAGGTATTCATGGAGTATTTGGACAAATTTGTCGTGGTCTTTATTGACGACATCCTTATATACTCCAAGAATGCTGAAGAGCATGCGGAACATCTGCGCCTGGTGTTGGAAAGGCTAAAGGAGCATCAATTATATGCAAAATTTAGCAAGTGTGAATTCTGGCTGCATGGCATTAGTTTCTTGGGACACATAGTGTCAGCAGGAGGAGTATCTGTTGATCCCGCCAAAATAGCAGCAGTCATAGAGTGGCAGCAGCCAGCTTCCGTCACTGAAGTGAGGAGCTTCCTCGGATTGGCTGGATACTACCGGAGATTCATAGAAGGATTTTCTTGGATTGCCAGGCCAATGACTCAACTACTCAAGAAGGAGAAGAAGTTTGAATGGACCAAGGCATGTGAAGAAAGCTTCCAAAAATTGAAAGAGAGATTGACTACCATGCCTGTGTTAACCCTGCCTGATGTGCGCAAAGATTTTGAGGTATACTGTGATGCCTCACATCAAGGGCTTGGATGTGTACTAATGCAGGAAGGCAAGGTAGTGGCATATGCATCTCGGCAGCTTCGCCCTCATGAAGCCAACTACCCTACTCATGACCTGGAATTGGCCTCATTAGTGCATGCATTGAAGATTTGGAGGCATTATCTGATAGGTAATCACTGTGACATATACACGGACCACCAGAGCCTTAAATATTTCTTCACCCAGTCACACCTCAACTTGAGGCAGAGGAGATGGTTGGAGTTGATTAAGGACTATGACCTAAGCGTCCATTACCACCCAGGGAAGGCTAATGTTGTAGCGGATGCTTTAAGCCGAAAGGCCTATTGCAATAATCTCATGGTCCAGGAACATCAACCCGAACTATATAAAGAACTGCAAGCCTTGAACTTGGAGATAGTAGAGAAAGGCACTCTAGCTACCATGGAAATTCAACCAAGTTTAGAGGAGCAGATTATGGTTGCTCAGCAAAAAGATCCAGCTATAATAAAATGGAAAGGACTGGTAGAGGCAGGGAAGGCTCCTAACATGAAGATTGATTAGGATGGTACTCTATGGTACGGGAAGCGTATAGTTGTACCTCATCAGAAGAATCTCAAGGATCTGATATTGAGGGAAGCACATAGCTCTCCGTACTCCCTGCACCCCGGAAGCACCAAGATGTATCAGGGTATGAAGCAATTCTGCTGGTGGCCCCGTATGAAGAGAGACATAGCTGAACATGTAGCCTGTTGTGATGTGTGTCAGAGAGTGAAAGTAGAACATCAAAGGCCAGCAGGACTACTACAACCATTGAAAATACCCCAGTGGAAGTGGGAAGAAGTCGGGATGGACTTTATCACGGGACTTCCACGAACCAAATCTGGATATGACTCCGTATGGGTCGTGGTTGATAGGCTGACTAAGGTTGCACATTTCATCCCCGTCAAAACCACGTACAAGGGAGATAAGTTAGCCGAGCTATATATGTCACGCATTGTATGTTTACACGGTGTACCAAAACGGATAGTCTCGGATCGAGGTTCCCAGTTTACCTCGCATTTTTGGGCTAGCCTGCATGAAGCTCTCGGTACTTACTTGGATTTTAGCACCGCATACCACCCCCAGACAGATGGTCAAACGGAGAGAGTGAATCAGATATTGGAAGATATGCTGCGGGCTTGTGCTCTAGATTTTTCTAAGGATTGGGATCGATGCCTACCCTATGCTGAGTTTGCTTATAACAACAGCTATCAGGCCAGTCTTCAGATGTCACCCTTCGAAGCCCTGTATGGTCGACAATGTCGAACCCCTCTACATTGGTCAGAAGTAGGGGAGAACTACATTTTCGGGCCAGATACTTTAAGGCAGGCTGAAGAAAAGGTTCGCCTAATTAGAGATCGACTGCAAGCAGCCCAGTCCAGGCAGAAAAGTTATGCAGACAAGAGAAGAAGGCCACTAAGTTTTGAAGTGGGAGATCATGTTTATCTGAAGGTATCACCCTTGCGAGGAGTTAGACGATTCAAGGTCAAAGGCAAGCTTACCCCACGATATGTTGGACCATTCCCAATTGTGTCTAAAAAGGGGGAAGTTGCCTACCAGCTTGCGTTACCTCCGAATCTATCCGGCATACACGACGTCTTCCATGTGCCCCAACTGAAGAAGTGTCTACAAGTAACTGAGGATCAAGCTCCGTTGGAGGCAATCGAAATTGAGGAAGACCTAACCTACAAGGAGCGGCCGATCAAGATCCTGGATACCGTAGAAAAGAAGACGCGAACTCAAATCATTCGCATGTGCCGAGTACAATGGAGCCATCACTCCAAGAAAGAAGCTACCTGGGAGCGTGAAGACCAGCTACGAAGAGATTACCCCGACCTGTTCCCTAGTTAAGTTGAATCTCGGGGTCGAGATTCTTTTCAGGGGGGTAGGTTTGTAACAGCCCGAAAATTTGAAATTAGAAATGAGAAGCTTTTGAATTACTTTTGCAATATATTCCATTCGAATTTGGATTTTTCGATGTTTTCCTGAATTTGGTGGAGGTTCCAAAAATCGAAGAATTAATAAAAGAGAAAGACAGGTATTGGTAATACCCTAAAAAGGAATATGCAAGTAATGGAAGGAAGACAAAAATTTGTAAACACGAATCTGAAAAGATGATCCATAAAAGTAAAGAAAGAAATTTGATTTAGGGCATAAACTATTAATTGAAAACAATGGCATGAAATACAATGGAAGCAAGTAAAGTGAATACCAACCTTAGTTGGAAATATTTTTATTAAGTCAAAAATATCATAAGGATCTTCTGTGAATTTTCCTGAAATTTTTGGAAGTAATTACATATTTTTCCAAGGCTAAATGAATTTCTGGGCTTTTCTGAAAATCCAGAACTCAGTAAAGAAAATAGAAATTCCAGCCCTCCCTCACCGTCGACACGTGGGCGGCCAGATCCCCGCCGGAAACCCGCCTACCCTCTCCCATCGGCCGACACGCGTGTGGCCCGATCCGCCCTCCCGCGCGCGCCGGCTCCATCCGCACCGGCCACGCCTTCCCTCTCCTCTCTCGCTGGACAGCGGGCCCGCCCTGTCAGGGCCTTCTTCCCCCTTCGCCCCGACTCCTCTCTCTGCGCGGGGACAGCACCGCGCGCCTCCGTGGCGCGCATGCGACGGCTTCGCCTGCCTGTGTCGTCCCGTCGCCATGGTGGAAAAGCCTGCGGAGCCGACGCCATCCCTGAATCCACCGCCTTCACCCACGGTTCGGCGCCACCGCCCCCGGTTTCTCCCCGCCCCGTCACTTCGGCCCGGCCACGTGGCGCCGATCTTCTGCCCAGCTCCCCCCTTGCGCGTGAGAGACCGCAAAAGCGGAGGAGACCGCGCGGGCGTGGGCGTGCGGCGTCATGCACAGTGCGCCTGGCATTAATGCCGCCCGCGTCACCCCCTGCCTCCGCCACCTGCTCCGACGCGACCGCGCGGGAGCCGCCCGTTGCCAGCTCCCCTCCGAGCGTGTATATAAGGCAGTGGACCCCCCATTGAGTCCCCCAACTCCGGCGAACTAACTTCCCACTGTTTTACTGTCCCAGAGCCAAATTCCTCGAGCTAGGATCGTCTCCAGAGCGCCGCGAAGCTTCCCCGGCCCTCATCCGAGCTCCTCGTCACCTGTGGTTCGCCACCGCCTAGAGCTTCCCCAAGCCGCCGCTGCCGCTCGACGCCGACCCATCTCCGGACCTCCTCGGCCCCTGGAGACCGCGTCACCGTCTTCACCTTAGCGCGAGGATCGCGTTTCGGCACTCACCCGAAGCTCATCGACATCCCCTCGCCGCCGGCCACCGTCGTCCCCGACTTCTCTGCCCGACCCCGCTGCCGACCCACCTCAAGGGGATAAATTGCCCTATAGAGGTAGGCAAAGCCTCCCCCGCTCTCTTGGCTATCAGCGTTAACTCTCTTCTCCCTCCCAACTCCCCGGCCGCGCGCGTTCGAGCCTCTGGCTCCGCAGCACCGGGTTGAGTTTTCTCGATTTTATTTCGGTCTGACAGGTGGGCCCCACCTGTCAGCCACTGCATTCCCGAGTCACCGCTGACCGCTGGGCCCCACCGGTCAGTGAGACATCTAAGCAAGGACCGTACTGACATGTGGACCCCATGAACAGAAACCGGACCCACATATGTCAGTAGCACAGAGAACCGAAAAGTAAATAAAAATGGAAATTAAAATGAATCAGGGGCTGACAGTGGGCCCCACATGTCAGGATTTAATTATTTTTGGAACTGACTGGAACCGAGAACTTTGACTGCTTATAACTTCTTCATTTTAGCTCCAAATTGAATGAAACAAAATTTTAAATTCAAGATCTATCTAATGGAACCAGAACCATAATTTTTGAAGTTTATTTGATTTTCTAGTGATATTTGAGTGATTGGTTGCTTTTCGTTTATTTGGGTATTTCGCATGATTATATAGCGTACGAGGCTCAGGAGGAAGAATCCGAGGCAGCAACCTTAGAAGCTCAAGATCATCAAGAACCCGATTCCTGTGACCAAGGCGAGTTAACACCTTGATCATTTTGAACCTACGATTTTGCAAAGTAATTTCTTTTAAATATCAACATGCATGCTGTTATTTCATGTGGTAAAATATGTTCATTTCCAGAAATGATAGCTATACGCCTACTGTAATGCTTGCTTATAATGATCCGTTGAAATATTTGGACATGTGAACCTTGTCGCCTTAGCAAAACTTACACTATCATAGCTTTTTATCAGTAAGTCCAAATAAATATTGCGATGCTTAGTATTGCTAGATGAAACGGGGGTACATAGCTGCCCCAAAAGCAACACTTGCAAAATATGATATAATTTGGGGACAGTCATGGATGGAATGACTGTAGTAAGTGGACACAATATTTTACCTCTGGAAAATCCTAAAATTGCTTAAACACCTGGATGGATGGTTTGGGGGCTGGTATGTGGTGCGGTGGGAGCACAAATCATGAAATGTGGTAGAACCATCCGGGTAACTTTAAGGACCGAATCTTGTCATGTCAACCCGTGTAAAACCGTACAACCACAAGTCTATAATGGGTACGACCTAGCTGAATAACTTGCAAGGGTTTAGTTCAGACATCACCGAGGGAAGTGGGTGCCAGGGTGTACTGGTTTACTCACAGTGAGGCACAGGGTGTACTGTACTCGCACGGCGCAAGAGGGGGCTTCTGACTGTGGTGGTGTAACCCTTCAGCGGTGAAACCTCAGCGTGGGTGGTGTCTAGCTAGATCGGAGTAAGGTAAAGGCTTTGTGATAAATTATCTGGGTCTCATGCCTAAGGAAGCATGTTGGCAAAAAGGATAGTTCATCTCTTATGGTGAAAGTGTACAAACTCTGCAGAGTCAAAACTATTCGAATAGCCGTGCCCACGGTCATGGGCAGACATGGGAACTTAACTAGATATAGTTCTGTTTTAAAAACATTGGAAGTGGGGAATGGAAAATTTAAGGGCGAAGGACTGCCCTGGTTTGGAATTGTCCTGGGTGTTGTCCCAGTGGTATGTTAAGCGGCTATAACGCTGAAAGATGCTATATGGCGCAGATGCCATGTAATGGTGGATGGAATCTGTGTCAATTATAAGATCAACTTACTTTATAAACAAAAGTTTTGAGTTTAAAATTGCTAGGTCTCAGGGATTTTCCTATAATTGTATTCAAAAGCACTCTCCGCAAAATAAAATGAGCCCAAGCCATCCTTTGATTAGCCATACATGTATAATTATTGCATTCTATGTGTTGGCTTGCTGAGCACGGGGTCGGAGTGCTCATTCTCGCTCTTGCGATACAATTCAGAAACAGGAGTTCAAGAACATTACGCCTATGAGGAGGCCCCCGCCAACGTCGACGGAAGCAAAGGCGATAATTAAGGCGTAGGCCTCGGTGGTTAGGCATAGACAAGTAGACTCTAGGCGTTGTGTACATTTATGTTACCGGGACCCTGGTGGCATATATTGTACACATTACCCTACTGGCCGCTTGCCTGTGGATTTGGGTTTGCTTTTGCTGTATTTCCGCTGTGCGTATTTGTAATCATGACATTTGGCCTAGTCGGCCCCTTTTGTAAACTATCACCCGACGTGGTGTATTTCAGTTTATGTAATATAATGGATGATTATGCGATGTATGAAATGATTCAGCAATGTACCTGTGTGCACTAACTACTGATCCAGGGATTAGTGAAGTGAAACACAGTAAGATTCGGATTGAAAAATCCAGGTCTGACAGGCGGACGCCCCCGTAACCCTAGGTCATTTCTCTCCTCTTCCCTCTCTCGCCTCGCGCCCGAGCGAACGCAGCGGCGGCGGCGATTTCGACCACGCCGCCGGAGAAGGAAAAGAAGACCGGAGCCGCCGCGGGCCCTCTCGCCGGCGTGCGCGCTCCCCTGAGAGGGAGCGCGCCGCCGTCGAGCGGCTCCGTGTCGGCGCCCCTTCGAGCGCGCCCGCTCGAATCTGTCCCGCGCGTTGACGGTGGCCCGCACGTGGAGCGCCGGCGAGCCCACGGCTCGATCGGTCTCCCGCACGCCAGCGACGACGACGGCCAGGTAAGTCTCACCTTTTCAGATCTAGGGTTAGGGTTTTGATCCGTTCCCCTCTCTGTTCTTTTGCCGTTTTCTAGGGTTAGGGGGGATCCTCTGTGCTTTTCTTTTCCGCACGCCGGTCAACCGACGGCGGTTTCTTTCCCCTCTCAGATCTACGCCTAGGGTAGGCTCTGATACCATTGTTAGACCTTAGGATCTCCTAGGGTTTAGATCTAGGGGTGTTCTGTTCGGGTTCGAGTGATACACGGAGAGAGAGAGAGATCATTAGGGTTAGGGGTACCGACCGTCCGTCGCGTTGGATGAAGAGCCGGCCATCGCTGGTTCGTCGGTGAGGTCTGCGCACGGGCAGCGACGGTCGGGGAAGAAGGAGCGGCGTCTCCCTGGCGGCGGCGATCGGTGGCGGTGGTGGAACTTCCCGTCGCTGGAGCGCCCCCTTTCCAATCGGTCTAGGGTTTGTCGGTGGGGTTTGTGGCGGCAAGGTGAACCTCGTCGTGCGTGCCACCACGGCCCCCACCTCTATTTATTGTGGCGCTGGCGACAGGGGCCCACCAGCCATTAGGGCTGGGCGCCCCCGATCAGGGCGCGAACAAGGGGCCCATTTGGCCGTTGGGCCAAATGGTTGAGATCATTCTAACATAAAGCACTACCCGAAGCCTCTTCCTCTATAACACAGTGGCGACTGGGGCAGGTGGATATGGGAGGCGGCCTGAGCAGCGGCAGTGAGGTAAGCAGACCCAAGCGGAGGCGATAGTGCTGCGACTGGATCTGCACTTCCCTAACTCCGGCGTGACCGGATATGGCTTCCTAAACTCCGATCAACTAGTGGTGGCAACTTCATCACCATCTCACGCCATCTAAAGGGTAGGGCAATCCAAATGTGATTTCTTTATTGCTCAGAGGTTGCCTCCATGCCTAGAAATGATGCTAGGTGATTTTGATTAGAGGCTCAATACAGCAGCATTTGACGTTGCCTCCAAGCCATGGTTCTGATAATCAGTCAGTATCAGTCCCCTCCGTTAAAATTTCAAACCAGATCCAAAATAATTATTTTGAATGAATTTTGTCAAATATTGAAATCCTTCGAAATTTTTTATTGGTTATATCGGTGTTATCGGTTCCTCCCGTAAAATTTTAAAACTGGTTTATAAAATCCTGCTCCAAGCACACACTCTCTGCTCTTAGAGGCTAAAAAAGACCACAATGTGGATGCTATAAGATTTAGAAATCAGTGGCATAGGAAACATTTGTGAGACTCAACCCAATTGAGATTGAGCCCAAGAGAGGCCCATGTAGGGCATTAGTGCAAGAGTTGAGAAGATAGTCCCATATTGCTTGTTGGGGATGAGAGACAAACATATAATGCCAAATGCATTTCAACCTCTAGGTTAACCCTTTTACACAAAGAGAGGATGAAAGCGCAAGTGTGGTTGATGCGAATGCATAGTTTATTCTGTTTGGGTTTCGGCCTAAACCGATTTGGACCTAGGGCATTACAAATGGTATCAGAGTTGACTCTTGCAGTTACACGTGCTTGCTGGCCAGGGACGCGGGCATATGGCACATGACGTGTGTGGGCCCAGATGAGTGGACATACGACATGTCATATGTGCCAGACTAGATGCATGGACGTGTGCCAAGATGGGAGAACCTGGTCATTTGCCTTAGTCTAGGTATGTTGGACCGACAAGGACATCGTATCCTTTGAGGGTACGTGTATGTGAGACCTAGTCCAGTTGAGATTGAGGCACTACTACAAAACAAGCTATACTGGACGTCTCATCATAGACGGTTCATGTGGAGCCATCTGTGCTTTGATTATTACAGATGGTTCATGGCTAAAACCGTTTCTGAAACTATCACAGACAGTTAGATATAAAAGCCGTCTGTAGGGGTGGAAAAAAAAGCTCGTTAGTGGAGCTCGTTGGCTCGATTCAAAATTACTTCAATTATACTTGTTAATTGATTAAACATTAAAATGAGTTGATTTCAAATGAATTTGAATTTTGCTCTAGCTCGGCTCGGCTCGTTAGCTCATTTCTAAAAATACTTTCAAATTATACGTAAAATGATATTAAATCAAACTATGTCAATTTTAGAAAAAGCTCGATAAGGCAAGGAGTTGGATCGATATCCACCCCTAGGCAGCCGTCTGTGATATACGCATTATCATAGATGGTTTTTAATTAGAACCGTTTATGAAACTATCACAGACGATTTTCATTTACAATGGTCTGTGTTTTGTCCTTTGTCGTATGAACTACAGAAGCTACTGAGACGAGAGACAAATTCAAGGCAAATCTATTACAAAAGTCTAAAAAAAAGAGATTCCTAGATCTTAGTCTTCTAGGCTTCATATGCTTCTTCTTCGACTTTTGGAGTTGGAGAATTTGCCACTGAGTTCTCGAATGCCGTGAAGATTGTCCTTGCCCTCTGCACTTCCTCCTCCAGCCTGGGCAAATCATTAGCATGGCCCATAATCTTATAGAGGATGCCATGATAAGCTTCCTCAGAATTAGCACTTGATCGGCAATGTTATCCATGTGTCTCTCCACTGCCGCAAGAGCTTCTTCTGCTTTGTGCACATTGCAGAGAAGAACGAGGCTGAGGGCAGTTTCCCTTTCCTGAGAGGCAACGAGACACCTCCGTCGACGGCGGATGATGAGGTCCAGCTGACGGATGGAAGCGAGTTGAGGAAGGAGAGCAGGACATGAGCGGAGGAGCTGCTCCAGACGTAAATTGTTGGCCGCCTGTATAAGGTTGCGGCCAAAAAAACTCATGATGGATAGATGAGAGGAAGGAGATCAAAAGAATATTAGATGCCATTATTGAGAAATTTGGTGAAGAAGATGAGGGTGAGGACAATTTAGAAGAGCTAGATTAGGGCGCGCATATTTAAGCGTTATCACAGACGGTTTGTATACCAAACTGTCTCTGATATTAATATTATAGACGGTTTGTATAACAAATGGTCTCTGATATGTGACTTATCACAGACGGTTGTATAACAAACCATCTCTGATATGTGCATTATCACAGACTGTTTGTATAATAAACCTCTCTGATAATGATATGTCATCGATCTGTGGCGTATCCCCCAAGATTTCGATGTCACATGTCCATTCTCTCCACATCGAATGGCAGACACCGGTTCCTCCCGCATCTCGGCCCTTATTAATTACTCCCCATCTACCTTTCCACCAGCAGTCACGCATGAGTTCATCCACTATATAGCTTCTTGCATCCTCCCCTCGATGACGCCAACTACCCCCGTGAGCTAGTGCCTCCGCTGTGACACCTTGGTCGAATGCAGAACACACTTTTATCGTAAGTATCATAAGAGTGTCTTCTGCATTCTCACCGTAGTGCCATAAAGGTGGAGCTACCGCCGCCTCTCCATTGCCGGTGATATTCGGCCGCAATCCGATGCGTCCAGCTTGTTCCTCGACGACGCTGACTACCGCCATGAGCTAGCGCCTCTGTTGTGACACCTCGGTCGACTGCACAAGACACTCTTGTCGTAAGTGTCATAAGAGTGTCTTGTCCAGTCTCACCGTCATGTCACAAAAGTGGTGCTACCGCCTCCTCTCCATTGCCGGTGATATCCGGCCACCATCCGATACATCTAGCTTCTACTGTCTGCTAGGATCTCTACTTCTTATATATTCTTGTCGTGTTAAAGAGTTGGGTTCATTATCTTGTTATGCTGTAATTGTGGATTCTAATCACAATGGAAATAGAATGTGCTGTTGTGTTTGCCATTGTATTTGCTTGTTTTCAAAGGTCATAGGTATAGAATGAACTATCACAGACAGTTTGTGTTATAAACCGTCTATGAAGGACTATCACAGACGGTTCTATATACCAACCGTCTATGATTCATTGGTAACTAGAACCGTGTGTGATGTGTGAGTATCACAGACGGTTTTTGTTTCGAGCCGTCTGTAATAGTTTTCTTCACAGACGGTTTTAGTTACAAACCGTCTGTGTTGTCTTTATCACAGACGACTCACAAACCGTTTATGATAACCTCTGATTATCACTGACACAAATACAGGCGGTTCAGAAAACCGTTTGTGATGGCAGTTCCGAACCGTCTGTGATGATCCTTTTTATAGTAGTGAGACCAACCCTCAGGTTAACCCTTTACGTGAAGTGAGAACGAAAGTATAAGCGAGGTTGGTGCGAGTGTGGCTGTTTGGGTTTAGGCCTGAGCCGATTTGAACCGGGGCGTTATAATAATGTCCAAACCGATATAGATATTGGAACTCTCCACTTTTCCTCTGAACGTGAATCCCAATCCTTCAGTCCGAACATGCTTTAATTTGAAGAGTTCGTTTCAGCAGAAAAGGTGAGGTTATTCATTCTCCCGTACATGGAGTTCAATGTTTGCACGCTTCAAATTAATTTACTACACACATATGTTTCGTTATGCATATTTGGTGTTGCATTCACCCCTCTATATGGTAGAGCTGAGGAGAATTATAGAATTTGTTGGAAACACCATTTACATAAAACTTGATGGAATCATCCAAATCTTCACAGGGCCGAATGATGTGAGAGTATAGGTAGATGGCCCTTCTCTTGTAGGCTTATCACTGTCTGGTACAAACTTTCCTTCAATGGAGTGAACTGCATGCCCAAAGCCTCCAGCCTTTGTCTAGAGATCTTGTAAGGTTTGACCACCGGCTTAGTGTTATCCTCGCACGTGATTGAGCAGACAAGAATATAGTTAGTTTATGTTTCAGTGCAAAATTCTCTTACAATGGGTTTTTTGTGCAAATATATACCACACAAGAAGTAATATGCATTTTTTGGAGAACACATAAGTAATGTGTAATCTTTATTATTATAAATGGACTCGGTGGTGCTGGTGACTCACCATCTACCCCCACCCCACCTTTTGTGTTGGTGGAATCTTTTATAGATAATATGTGCATATAGGCATATGTTACTTGCGTGATCTTCTATAGATGATTACATTACTTGCGCATGTGACTTGTGATAAAAATCTATGTTGCTTTATTGATTGGATACAAATTATGTATGAAACTTTCATATGTAGGGATAATTACCATATCATATTGGTTTTCTACGCTTAGAACTTATATTATGTTTATTTGAGATATGTTGTAACATCCGGGCACTTGGCTAGTTATATAACAAAGAAGGTAAGAGTAAAAGTTCTATGTCTGCTCAAGAGTGGAGACATTCTTTAGGGATTTAAAAAAGTTCAGGTCATTTAAAGGACAAGAATCCAAAGGTAATTAACTAAAAAAGGGATTTTCTCTTTATACTATGACAACTATGAATAATATTTCTAAACAATCTCCTGTTTATTTATCCTCTATATCTTTATAAATGATAATTTTGACTTCTTACACACTACTTTGGCCATTAATTATATTTCAACATTTCAGTGAAAATCATTAAAAATAGTAATATTGTGTTCCACGACAAACCTATTAATATCATTTCCTTGTGGCCGATCAAAATTCTTTTATATATCTTGTGGCAGGGTTGTGTTAAAAAAAATGAAAAACAATATTTAGAAAACTACAGGGAACAATTATCTGCCATCATTTAGCATAAAAAAACTGGGTGATTTAAATATGTAATATATATAATTTCCTACCGTCAAATTTACTGGCTAGATCTTTTTAACAATTGACGTGAGCTCCAAGTACGTAATCTGTATATTTGGGTCAAATTTTAAAATCAACATAGCCATGTGAAGCTTGAGCTTGGAACAAGCATTGCAAATTTAATTACCTGGTGGTGATGGGGTAGTGCGGGAAGAGCTCCCTCAGCATCTGAACAAACTCCGACCGGTGAAGCACTCCGCCGACGCAGAGGTAGCGCCCGCGCGCGCCTGGGTCCTCGTACACCAGCACGTGCGCGCGCGCGACGTCGCGCACGTCGACGTACGCGTTGACCGCGTTCGGGTACGCCTTCTTGGTGCCCTTCATGTAGGTGGCGACCCTGTAGACACTGGCGTTCAGCGTCGGCTGCAGCGTCTTACCAGTTACCTATCGTCACCGCCGGGACAACCACCACCAGCTGCACCCCACGCTTCGCGGCCTCCTCCATTGCCGTCTTCTCCGCAACCATCTTTGCGTAGCAGTACCAGTTCTGATTTATCATGTTAGTTCAGTTCAGTACTTTGTACTATGCCAATTAGTCGTATCTGCTAAGACCCGTCAATGTTGCGTTCTGCATTATTTTGATCTTTTAGTTGCACGCACTCAACCATATATCCATTTATAATTATTTTCGTCATATATAAGGTATGCTTAAAATGTTGTGGATTGATCGATTTATTAACCGTGAATTTTCCATTGTTTGCTCATTTATATGTTGCAAGTTAAAAATGAAGTAGTGGACCTGTGTTTGTTTGCAGAACTCAAGGTCACTCCAACAACTCTCATCGACAGTCTGATCGGAGCTCCTGTTAGGTTTCATATGGACAGCACCGTAAGACGAAGTGAAAACCATGCGTTGGACGCCCATGTCTGCCGCAGCATTGATGACGTTCCTTGTTCCCTCGACAGCAGTTGACACAAGTTCCTGCATGCATATATATATAAACACATTACACACACACACACACACACACACACACACACACACATATATATATATATATATATATATATATATATATATATATATATATATATATATATATATATATATATATATATATATATATATATAATTAACTAGGACATCATGGTGTATGGGCACCATGTCTAAAATAGATATTTACCGTATGTATCGGGTGCAAAAAAATAGAATTTTTTATACCAAGTTTAACAAGTTTACTAACTAGTTCAAACAAGTTTGAATTGAAATTCTAATTGTAGTTATCTTTTTTATGATAGTTTTTCAAAGGTATACATTTCATTTGAATTGTTATAGATGGTTATATACCCTAAAACTGGTATTTAAAAAAATACACTCGAATTTGGATTGAATTCCACACCATTATTTCAAATGCGTGAATTCAATCCAAATTCGAATGTACTTTTTAAAAATATCAATTATAGGGTATATAACTATCTATAACAATTCAAATGAGATGTATACCTTTTAAAAAACTATACTCAATTTCAAAGTTTCAAACGAATTTAATACCTACAATAAAATTATCATAAAAAAGGCAACTACAATTCGAATTTTAGTTCAAAATTATTTGAACTAGTTAAACTCGACATAAAAAAATTCTTTTTTTGCACACGATACATAGGAAAATACCTATTTTAGATCATGGTACCTAGACAGGTAATTATACTATATATATATATATATATATATATATATATATATATATATATATGTCTGAGCGATCCAGTTCCCCCGCCCCCCCCCCCCCCCCCACTGCCCCCACTGAGTCACGTGACCCGCCTATCACAACTCCCTAGCGCCAGACCCTATCCGAACACATGACCCCAGGAGTGTATATATAGGAAGACTTTTCCGTACTCACAGTAGTACATACTCCCACCTTCTAATATACATACCACTTAAATAAATATGTTATATCTTTATCATTTTTGGTATACTTAAATACTAATTCTAATATGATCCAATGCGACATGGATGATATATAAATTATGATATAAAAAGGGGATTTTAATGAAATTTTTTATATAACTCACTCTAGAGTATCTAATAATTATTATTAGAGTATGGTAAAAAGGATAAAGAGGTATAATAAGATTATTTAAGCTGTATATGAAAAGTGGGAGTATGTACTTTCAAGAGTATAGAATTGTTTCCCTATACACACAGGTAGCGCTATGCTGCGCCTTCAGCCATAATTGGTGATGCGCCCGACCGCGACCTACCTGCGTGTGATCCCAGATGCCCTTGTGCAACCACCTGTAAAATCGCACGCCAGCCACGCTCCACCCCCAGTCATCCACCGTGTTGCCCCTTACCCCCGGTCTTCCAACTAACGTGCAGCAGTGTCGTGTGAAATCAATAGTAAAATACCGTGAGGCTGCCCACCACGCTAGCATGGGAGCCAACCGATTGGTAGTATTAATGGATTACTGTCACTCATGTCGTGCAGTTTTGTTGCCACCATATCTCCATCCTCTCTTGTGCTGATGCCACCGCTATTTGATGGTGGCAATAAAAATAAAAACCACAATTACATTCAGATATATTCTATTTTATGACCGGATGAAGCTACTTTTATTATACTGACTAATTTACGACCATACCTAGCCATGCGCATGTTGGCCATATGATGACAGCAGTAAAAATAGAAACAATATTTACGATCTAATATATAGTAACTTACGGTCAAGATGAACTGTGTGACCCAACAATGTGTCGGAGTCAGTAGCAAAAATGAAAACCACATTTACAACTAGATACATACTATTTTACGGCCAGATGAAACTGCTTACAATGTACGAACAAATTTACTGGACGCGTTGTTAGAGTTTACTGTCACACCTAGTCGTGGTATGCTGGACATGCGACGATGCCAGTAAAATTGAAAATCCACGATTACTTCCAGATACATATATACTATTTTACGGTCAGATAAAACTATTTATACTGCGTTGATGAATTTACTAGATGCATCATTAGAGTTTACTAATATACCCGTTATGACACATGCTAGCCATGTGACGGCGGAAATAAAAAAAGATACTACATTTATATTTAAATACATATCAATTTAAGGCCAAATAAACCGCGAGCCAGTGAAGATAGGTCGGTTTTGGGTTTGTGGCCCGTAACTGACACTACTACAGAAATCCACATTACAGACGGTTCAGAAACATCATCACAGATGGTTTTCTGAACCGTCTGAAATTATGGGTCAGTGATAATCCAAGTTATCACAGACGGTTTTCGAACCGTCTGTGATATCGCATACTCACAGACGGTTTTTAATGAAAAACCGTCTGTGATACTCCTCCACCCCAGCAGAATCTATTTCTGTTTATAGCTAGCCTCAGGAAATGCTAGCCATGCCCTCTGAAACAAGCAGATAATCACAGACAAAAAACATGCATCCATTTCCTCTGAAACAAGCAGATAATTCACACATCTCATTTCCTTACATAAAACATCCCATTGACATCGCACTTCATTTCACAAACATAAAGCATGCATCCATTTCGCAAATCGATTAATTGAATTGAAATGAAATGTCCATTAACACATCTCATTTACAAAAGATGTGCACTGCATTTGCACTTAGTGATAAGATCAATAAGAAATCATGGTGCGCAGTGGAACCGTCCTCCTGGCGTTATGACTTGAGTCAGCAAAAAGTACGCCAACTCTCCTCGAATCCCTCCAAGAACAGGCTGTTTCAATGCAGTTGACGGGATGGACGCAGCCTGTCGATAGGAATATCAATGTGCGTATATATGTAACGTGTTAAGTATGAAGTAATTATGAGAAGAGTGACAAACCTTGCGATTGGTGAGCCTCGAGGAATCGAGGAGTAGTTCCATATGTTGGCAAACGTAGTATCCACATGTGTTGCCCGGCTCCTGCTGGTGACACTGCAAAAAATGGAATGTGTTAGTTCAAGAGGCATTAGTACCAACTGTTGCATAGGATTAATTAATGTGAAATAGCGAATACCTTAAAATCTCGAACATGTGTCAGCAAGCCTTTGGCCCCGCGCTTCGAGTCACATCCCTTTTCAATGTAGGTGGCAAACGCCCTACGAAATTCGAAAAAGTTAACCTTAATCATTCGGAAGGAAAGAAAGTACAATGTAGATATGTATGGGGAATATGTGCTTACCTATCGATTACTTGGCTGAGAACTGTGAAGTCCATTTTATTCTTACTTAGGGAATCAAGATAAAATACCTTGTTCCATTTTGGTACAATTACTACTAAAATCCAATGAAAGTTTTGAAGGAAGGGCATAAGTACATAATCCTTCTTGACGCAACCCAGCAGTCCTGCTGCAATGTACCTCTCGACGAGGGGTGTATCCTGGTCAATGGTTTGCTTGGCGACCAATTGTGGGTCCAAGAAACCAACTGATAAGTTGGATGATCTAGCTTTAATCAGCATGTGTCTATATATATACACACAAAAGCAAAAAATTAGATATGGCATTTATCGGTATGACATTAACGGAGACTGTGATTGTACACACTTACAGCGTCCAGCATCGAAGGATTGAGACGTCAAGAGCGTTGAACGTGAACAGATCGAATAAATCCTCAAAGGCGACCACGAACGTACACTCTTGAAAACTGTGGTGTAAATCTTCTTCGGTGAATTTGACAGTGATACTTGAAGTCCGTTCTCCCTCTAGCTTATTGGACTGCTGCATATACCACATGTGCAATTGCGTGCAACTATATGGTAGCTTTTCGAGGTATTTTTCCTCGAGCAACGGCTGACCAAGCACGAATTTGCGGGCCAAAGGTAGGTACGAAATATCATCATTGGTCTTCTTTGCTTTGCCCTTGCTGCTTCGGCTATAGGCCGACTTAACGGCAGTCGGCAGCAGCGGTGCAAGTTGCTCTGGCGAGAATAGGACCCGTGGAGAAGCACCGGTGCAGTATCCGGGGGTGATGGGCATAACAGTCTCAACATGAATATGTGCTCTCAAATTGTAGGGTTGCACAAGATTAATTTTGGCCGTCCCGCTACTAAATCATATACTCTTCCTTGATTGGTTATGCCAAATAATGAATTCAGTCTTTTGAGCTCTAGATACAAACTCAATTTAATGAATATATCGAAGATTGTATATAACAGATAACAGCTATTAGAGCTCAAAGACCGAATGAACCAATCTATTAGAGCTCAATTTAATAACATGCCATAACTGTAAATCCCACAGGCAATCTCAGTATATGGAAGATTGTATATAACAGATAACAGCTATTAGAGCTCAAAGACCGAATGAACCAATCTATTAGAGCTCAATTTAATAACATGCCATAACTGTAAATCCCACAGGCAATCTCGGTATATGGAAGATTGTATATAACAGCTATTAGAGCTCAAAGACCGAATGAACCAATCTCAGTATATGAATTTATCATCATCGAGCAACTGTAAATCCCACAGGCAATCTCAGTATATGGAAGATTGTATATAACAGCTATTAGAGCTCAAAGACCGAATGAACCAATCTCAGTATATGAATTTATCATCATCGAGCAACTGTAAATCCCACAGGCATCAGTATGAAGTATCAAGCATCAACCCTAACACTCAATATGAAGTATCAAGCATCAACCCTAAACCCTAACAGTAAGCATGAAGCTCGGGGAGGGATTTGATGACCTTAGGGTTTTGGTGACGGAGGAGGAGGCGGCGACGACGGAGGAGGAGGAGGAGGCGACGTCGACGGAGGAGGAGGAGGCCCCGGGCTCGGGGAGGCGGCGGCGACGACGGGCTCGGGGAGGCGGCCGGCGACGACGGAGGAGGAGGAGGCGGCGGCGACGCAGGAGGAGGAGGCCCCGGGCTCGGGGAGGCGGCGGCGACGACGGGCTCGGGGAGGCGGCCGGCGACAACGGAGGAGGAGGAGGAGGCGACGACGGGCTCGGGGAGGCGGCGGCGACGACGGGCTCGAGTGAGGCGGCCGGGGAGGGCTCGAGGGAGGCGGCGGCGAGGGCTCGGGGGAGGCAGATCGGGATTTAGATATTAGAATAACTGCATAATACACGGAAAACCCTAGACACGGGTATATATAGCGGATTATTACAGACGGTTCTAAACTTATAACCGTCTGGGATATGAATATCACAGACGGTTCTAAACTTAGAACCGTCTGTAATAAGCATACTATCTCAGATGGTTCTACGTTTAGAACCGTCTGAGATAGTAGGCTTATCACAGACGGTTCTAAACTTAGAACCGTCTGTGATATTCTTGCGCTCCTCCGAGTGCCAACGCAGCAGTTTTGCCTCCTTTGGATTTGCAAAAAACCTTTTCAAACGGGGAATTATAAGAAAATACCATGCCACCTTAGCAGGAGGTCCTTTCTTCGCCTCTGTTCCCTCGCCATCATCTGATTGATTGTTACGTTTGTATCGGGATGCGTTGCACACCGGACATACATGCATGTTTGCATACTCTTTACGGTAGAGGATACAGTCGTTCGGGCATGCATGTATTCTTTCTACTTCCATTCCCAACGGACAAAGAACCTTCTTGGCTTTATACGTGGTTTTAGGCAACTCATTTCCCTCCGGAAGCATGTCCGCTAAAAGACCTAGCAGCGCCGTGAAACTCTTGTCGGACCAACCGTTGCTTGCCTTCAATTTCAACAGTTCAAGCACGGCCGACAACCTCGTGTACTTGCAGCTCGTGTACAAAGGTTTCTCTGAGTCCTCCATCAAGCCACGGAATTCAACATACTCTCTCTCATCATAGTTCTCTTCTACATCGCGAAGCATCTGATTCAGATTATCATCGTGCAACCTATCCGAATCCGAGCCACAATCGACATCAACCGGCGGCATGTCATTCACTTCACCGGCGATGTCATCCGGGGGCATATCATTCACTTCGCCGGCGATGTCATCCGGGGGCATATCATTCACTTCACCGACATCCGGCGGCATATGATCATTCACTTCGCCATGACTGGTCCAACACGTATAATCTTTTTTGAAACCCCTCCGAATCAAGTGCGCTACAATTTGCCCTCGGTTCTTAAACATCTTCAAATTCTCGCAGTCAGTGCATGGACAGCACATATATTCCACCCCCTTATTCAACATATCCTCCTCGGCGGCTCTTATAAAAGCAGAAACGTCATTAATGTACTCTTCACTCACACGGCTCGCGGCATACATCCAGCTTCGGTCCTACGTTACGTACATATATAACAACTTAGTATTAAAATCTAGATTAACTAATTATAACTACATATATACGGGCCACATTTATTATATTGAGACTTAATTTGCTAGCTCAATTCATATTACAAACACAACAGCTATTATATAACCAACAATTTTGCAAATTAACCATCTTCAATAACCACTAATGGATTACTTAGACCTAAATTGTAATGCAATTAAAGAAAAAATAAATTACATTACTAACCATATCTAGAGCAACCAGGAAAGACTGAATATTCAAAGCTCAATCTCTGCCTCTTCCCACCAAATTAACTGGCCTGAAATCGCCTAGCTTCCTCCCGAGTGAAAAAGTGCGCAGCAGTGGATAGATCTGGATCGAAATGAAGACAGATGCGGTCTGAGCAGCGCAATAAATGTCTTAGCCATTATCTCAGACGGTTTTTAACTAAAAACCGTCTGTGAATTATCACAGACGGTTTTTGATTAAAAACCGTCTGTAATAACTAGCTTATCACAGACGGTTTTATATTAAAAACTGTCTGTGATAATCTGAGATTATCACAGACGGTTTTTAATACAGACCGTCTGTGATACTTCGGTAATAACCGCCTGTGATAATCCATTTTCCCGCCACAAATACCACAGACGGCCTCCTAATTACAACCGTCTGTAATAGTGTTCATCAGAGACGGTTTCACAAAACCGTCTGTGATGAGGCGTCTACTATGAGGCTTTCTGTAGTAGTGTGACATGAGTGGATAAGGACAGGCGGGTTGTGTGGCTCGGTGGGGGACGGGCTTGATCGGGACGGGGAACGGGAGAGTAGCATACTCATACGCATAATAGTGTGTGTAAACATCCCTAGGATCGTATGCTTGTTGGAAGCAGAACTGACAGGGTCGTTGGGAGACCGGGGAGGCGACATGGAAGACACCGTCGCACAAGCTGAATGCGGCGCGAAGGCTCGTGTAGTCCAACACATCAGCACGGTACAGAGACAGCCTCTCTTTCGCCCCATCCAGCCCTTGCAAATGAACGTTCTTGCGGTCCTCTTCATGGCAAGAAACACAGAGTTAGTCATTTGGTCATACATCACCATGTATACAGTATGAATCTTTTCAGAAGCTTTGAGCTCATCTCCACCTAATTTTACTTGGAGGCGTGATTTAATTGGATCCAAGCTGGTGGAATGGAATAATTTATTAGCTCGTTTATCCAATATTCATCTGACACAAGGAAAGGATGAATTTCACTGGTCTTTACACCCAAATGGGCAGTTCTCGGTGAATTCCATGTATAGAGCGATGAATCAAACACCTGTCCTTAATTTGAATAAACGCCTTTGGAAACTGAAAGCGCCGCTTAAATTGAAGATCTTTATGTGGTACCTTAGGAGGGGCGTGGTTCTAACGAAAGATAATCTTTTCAAGCGTAATTGGCAAGGGAGCAAGACATGTTGTTTTTGTCATAGGGATGAGACAATTCAACACTTGTTTTTTGATTGCCGATTTGCGCGAGCTATTTGGGGTTTCTCTCAAGTGGCTCTGAAGCTAACAAAACCAAGGAATGTAGCACATATGTTTGGTAGCTGGTTATATGGTATACCTAATCATTTGAAATCATTAGTACTGCTTTGGGCAGCAGTAACATGTTGGTCTATATGGTTGTACAGGAATGATATTGTTTTTGAAAAGAACAACTCTTATTCTCCTTTACAGGTTATTTATGCAGTCTCTCATCGACTCTGTTCGTGGGCTATCCTGCAACGACTGGAATTACAGGATATGGTTGTGGTGGCATCGCGACAGTTGGAGCAGTTGGCGAAGGATATCTTTACCCGGGCATATGGGTGGCGATCTAGTCTTAGGATTGAATGTCACTAGATTTTGTTCAGTTTTGTTTTACTCATAAGCTGTGTGCCTTTTAGGCAGAGGCTGGAAGTTTTTTTGTTCCAATGATGTGTATCAACTCGATGTACAGAATTGAGAATTAATAAAGTCTTCCTTATCAAAAAAAAATGTATACAGTATGAGACATGTACGCATACTGCCGGGTGGAAACAAAAATAATGTTGTTAGGTATATGTAGTCAAAACTTTTCAAATATTGACTATGATGTCTTTTTCAACATTTAGACTGAAGTTGAACATATGAAAATGATACTACATAGTTGTCTAAAAAAATTTCGTAATATTACAATATCATTATATTTTATAAATCTGTTACGATAGAGAAGATTCTGTTAATGCCTAAAACGATGTTCTTTTATTATTGGAGAGAGTATATTTCTAGCTGTTGACTCACCGGGATCTCTCACGGTGCCCCTGACAACGTAGTCGCGCTGGAGGAGCTCCTTCACCAGCCACGATCCGATGAAGCCGCCGGCTCCGGTCACGCACACCATCTGGTCGGAGCCCCTGAGCATGGCCGATATACTCTGCAGTGCTGCTGCGATTAGTAGTATCGCCCAACTGGAGATAGCTCATCGGCCGGGGCAAGACGACGCTATATATGCTGCAGCGATTGAGTTAGAGATCGAGTTCGATCGATTTAGCTTGTGGTTTATGTGGTGTGATGTGGATGACGACCACGGCCACAGAGGTCGACCATACAATTAATAAATGCCAGCTACAGGTAGATTCTTTTTTTGTTACAAATGATGGCTTATAGCCATGACTGATGACTTATAGCCATAGTATTAGCGTTTGTGCAAATAAATCAAATACCGATAAGCCATTTTAAAAAAGCTTATCCTATTTATTTGCTCGAAGAAAACAATAAGTAAAGAAGCTGGTCACAAACAACGTTTAACCTAGTAGTAACCTGCCGAGAGAAGATAGCGAGGTATTGCTACTTTGTAAGTTATAGTGTATCAGCAATTTAATTCAGAGAAAACTTAATTGCTACTTTGCAACTTGCAAGATCCCGGTGCTCGCTCTAACATTGTGAAATTTCATATGTTTTCCTACCATGTACCCAAAAAAACAAGAGAGAAGGTTCGGTTGTGCAAAAAAGCGGATTTCCCATGTATTCCTCGACCATGGCCAAACATTGCCCATTTGTTTGTAGAATTAAATTGAGGATTGCTTGCAACCCCTTCCGTTCAAATATGACGTTGCCCTAGAATTTGTGTGGTCAACTCTGCCTGAGTTTCAAACTTTTATAGAATGTAGATCGCTATTAAAATTTTCACCACTTATATACATAAAAAGCCTTTAGATTTGCCGTATGGAAATAGTATTAGTAGTTTTGACATAAAAAAGATACTTCCATATCATTATTTTTTAATATATTCTCCTAACATAGAGCTAGGAAGTAATGGTCAAATTTGTGCATTAGAAACAATATTGATATCCAAAAAGACAAATAAAATATAACAGAGGGCGTGTAATTTTAAAAACTCAAAGTTTTAGAATACTGAATAGAATTTTTCTTTCCTTTTCTTTTCAAAGCACATTATTCAATTTTTCTGGCACATCCTGATGTTGGAAGTTTGGGTTCACATGCTAGTCGTTTGGGTTCACATGCTAATCGTTTTACACCTTCCGTCAAATAACAACTGTCCTCTACGTTTTGTTGGACGTGAATAATTAACACCTGATAAAAAAAAAGGTCAGCTTGCGATCGCTGTACTGTACTACTACGTGATACTAAGTTAGTTATACGAATATTCACGAATTCTAGTAAACTTTTGTTATTACGCCTCCGAAAGAACGCTTTGAATTAATTATCATGTCCAAAAATTGATAAATATGTACAAGTGTTTTAAAAAGCCACAGTAGTACCTAACTTAACACTGCCAAAAATTGGAGTTAGATCAACTAGATCCCCAATAAAATTTTAGTTAAATCAAGATCAACTACGTTAGTACAATTAATGGATGGCGACCGAAGGATGATGCCCTGGCTTGATGGTCCGGTTCCGTTCAGGAAAGGCTGTTCTCAAGTCCCGCTTCCGCTTTCTCACGTACGGTTGATGTGCACACGCTAGTATGAAGATGAACTGTGAAGCGCATACTGTTCAACTAGTGTGTGGTAGAAGGGTCGTGGCTTGGGTCACACACTTTCACACGAAGATATGTTCGTTCAAAGATAGTAGAGAAATTCGAATATTCTAATAATTTACGAATGCCCGTGAGATCCCCATCTCGCGGGGGCCCACATCCACTGTCTATCCTTGTCAGGGAGATTTCTGGTCTTGGATGATGGAGGGACGACATACGTGGCTATCTGGGACTACGCAATCACGATTTCCCCTAATCCTACCCCTTCCTCGCGATTTCCCCTATTCCTACACCTTCCTCCTCTGCTCCCCTCATCGGCGATAGGAATAATAATAGCCACCCGCCGCTCTCCTCCTATGCCGCCGCACCTTCTCCCGCCACACTACTTGGCTTGCATCATCGTCCTTCTCCACTCATGCCACCAGACATGGAAACGCCATCCACGACCCCCCCCCCCCCAAGGCCACCGACGAGCCATCATCCTACTCCTGTTACACTGTTACCTAGGTGGATACGATGTTAAGAGTTTTATTGACATGTTGCATATTTTAAATAATTATCGGAGTTCTTATTACCGAAAAGAGTACGATGACTTGAGTTTTGCCTTGAGCTCTTTGGTCACTCCACGCGACTTAGTAAATGTGGATATGGAGGAACAGACGGATTAGGTGGTCGTTGTCCAACAGTTCCGTCGATTTCTGCTCGCCCGAGTGACACTAGAGAGTTTGTACCATCCCGACCAATGGATTGTGGGAGGCCCTGTCGTGGAGGATCATGCATGATATTCGCAGCGGTATCACCGATTGTGTTGATCTCATGCTTCCAGAAGGAATCTCCTGAGAAACTCCAATCGAAATTGAGGGAGAGCCTTCCATCGCTTCAGCTAGTAGCTTTCACGACATACAATTTGAAACCATGGTTTTTTGTGGGACTGTGTGGTGGACTCAACTTGATTTGATGAATTGCTGATCGGATTTGAGTGTTATTGGCTTCACCCGACTTTCTGTCAGGGTTAATTTCATTGACACCGTAACTACGTGTCGATCCACTCCCATAATACGTAGAAGCTGTTGACGAATAGCGGTCGCCCACTATCGAACTGAGAGTACTCTGACCCTCAGATCGTGGCATCACGTTATTGGAGCTATGTTTCTCAGTCGAGTGTGTCGGACTTGTCGTGATGCCTGGGCACCCCGATAAGGTTGGGACACATGACTTCTCAGGAGGTGTATATACCCATTTCTATATATAAAAAGAGTATATATACAAATTATGTTATAAAAATGGGTTTTCATGAAATTTTTATAGAACTCGTTTTAAAGTATTTTATAATCATTATTAGAGCATACTCAAAAGAATAAAGAAGTATAACAATATCATTTAAGTGATATACAATAAGTGGGAGTACATACTCCAAGAGTACAGTTTCATTATATACATACATATATAATATAAATAACAAGGGCACCATGGTGCCCAAGCTCCATGATTGAGACTTTCCATCCATAATTAAGACTTTCCATTCATGATTAAGACTTTTCATCCTGATATATTATATATCATTGCACTTGCACGCATCTAAAAGCAATCCAAAGGCAGGAATGCTTGGTGCCCAGACAACATGGTGCCCCATTTCAGCGTATATATACATCGCGCCGCTGCCTAGGCGGATCTTGCAAGATGAGGAATGTTTTATCTGATTTTTCTCTCAATTCATTTTAATCATTTTTTTCTCAATAGTTTTCAATTTTTTTCTTAGCGAATTTTTTCTAGGTCATTTTTCACAACTGATTTTGGTAGAATCAGATAATTTATTATCTTTCTCAATTGTTTTTTGAAACAGAAATTTTTTGGGATCGATTTTTTTCTCGACTGATTTTTTCAAACATTTTTTAAAATATTTTGGGCGTTCGTCACTTAAGATAGATGAACTCGAAGAAATTAATTTTACTAATTTGACTACAGTAATCCACAGTGATCAAAAGAAAAGAATCACAAGATCGACTCTTGTACTCTAAAAAAAGGAATCACAAGATCGATCGAGGTACAGTAGGTCGGTTTTGGCAGTTCGATCAAAGTTCCACGAGAAAATACCTTTTTCACTGACAACCGCTCCAATTCTTGATTTACCATCAATAAACACATTTTCTCAATATGTCATCAGTTTATGAAAGTGATCCGTCTACCCGACCATCAAGTAGACGCATCGTCACTCCGGTCAATCACAAGGAATCATAAGAACTACGGAGAAGAACGTCCGATTCTCATTTAGGTTGTAATCGTATACCAAACTTTAAGAGAAACAAGCACGTGGCTCTCTGAAAAATAATAGATCTATTTTCTAAAGTCAGCCCATAAATGTTCGACTGAACAGACGTCATGTCCGAGACCGACTAAAAAAACAAACATCCGAACAGCAGTTGGAGGCGGCTTCCGATCAACACTTGACTCTGCATCCATTCACGAGAAAACTTCAAGCGAGGCGCACACGAGAAATTAAAGAAAAAAAAAACCATTGCTTTGTGACGCTGTAGACATGCATGTGTGTTGGCTTCAACAGTGAATGACTAGAAAAGGAGTCTTCATGGCTGTGCATACTTTTGATGCTTGGAACAGTTCCGTCACGTGTGCATGCATGTGTTGGTGATTTTCTTTTTTTTTTCTTGATATTTCTTTCTTTGCTTTCCAATTAAAACTTTTAACGCGCCTTCCTCTGCACTGCTCTCTTTGTTAATTGTCTTCCGTTCACACCTAAAAACAATTAAAATGCTAGCATTAGATAGTAGCTAATTCTTATGTAAATTAAAGCTAAATTCAACTAGAAGCGAGTTCACCTGTTGATTAATCTTTTTAGCTCGTGCTCACGTAATTGGACTAATCGAGATGCTCTCATCATCTTGTACACTTGAAGTGATAGACGTTGCACTAGTATCGACGAGACATTCTAAATGCATCTTTACTTTAAGCTTGCACAGATCGAGTATGAGCCTGTATATAATTAAATAAAATAGTAGTAGCTCTGTATCTCCAAGTATTATCATTAAAGACCCAATTAAATTAGAGTGCACCTAATAATATTTAATGCGGCTCAATAATTCCTCCCAGTTAAATAATATATTTAACTAAGAAGTGCAAGATATGAGCGTATCCGTGTTATCCTCCCCTTCTTCAAGAAAAGTCGTCATCGGCTTTTGATAGCCCGAAATCGTACTAAAGAAAGAATACAACGTATATGCCTGGTATATATATCTATCATTCACACTTTTTCTGTTTAGCACATCATACACATCTGAAGGTGTAGCAAATAAAAAGAATAACACATACGTATGATATATGTATGAATCAATTATTGTGTCATTCTTATTATTTTGCATATACCATTTAGTACAACAGTAGCCATAGGATATATGCATTGCAATACTGTCATACACATCATTCCCCCTCACATCGAGAAAAGTCGTCCTCTACTTTTGTAAGCGTGCATACAAGTGAGTAGTGGACATCAGCATACCGAATTGCTCTAATATAGGTGAGAAAATTTTTAATAACTTCCATCCTTCAACTGTGCTACTCTGATTATTTGTACATGATTGTACAGCAAAGAATGAACAAGTAGACTTAAGAAATCTTTTTAAACAGCAAGCACTAACATTTGAACTCATCTCAGTGTGATCATGACATGACACAAAAGGTTGTTTATCCAAAACATGCAATTTCAATTCAGCAAACTTATCATAGGTAATGCATATTCGATAAATATAGAACTTGTCATCTATACCATAATCTCCAATCAAATTAAACTTATAGTGTAGGCATATGTACTAACTAGTGATTTTTGACATATAATTTCAGAAACCTTCTCAATAACACTAGAAAACTCTATAGGTTCACCGAACATGATATAAGATAAAGAATCATCAAGAGATATTCTACTAAAAACTTCTTTATGAGTAATCAATTCCACATTATGTAAATTGACCCAAGAAATTTCAGAACATGGAATTTTTGATTGAACACATGAGTTCTCACAATTACTCACCTTTTTATAATTAAATTTAGCACCAATATGGTTACTTTTATCATTCTCTTCAGTTGATGTAGGTGCTGTAGATATCAAATCATCATGATGTAACAACAGGGTAGCAAGTACTTCTTCTTCAACTATGGTTATCTTCTCATCGGTTTTCTCCAATGGTACCGGTTGCGGAACATTCGACTCCTCTTCTTTAATGTCAACCTGCACAATATGAGAAACAACACTAGAAGTAGATATTAATATATTAGTTTCATAATCAGCTTCACTTTATCTATCATCTACTTCTCTCTTTTCTTTTTGTGTATCTCTCACTCTCAATTTGGATGCTCTCGACCTCACATATTGTGGAATCACACAACTCACTTTTTTATCACTCCTACTCAATTTGGCTATATAGCTCTCATTTTTACATTGGTTTTGAAGCATATCATCTTTTATAGATCGTGGGCCAGCAATGATACAATTACCATCAACCACGACATCCTCATGTAGCAATGAGCCAGCACTACACAGCTCCTTGGTTGAAGGGAAATTCCCATGCTCGGTCGTCTTCTCACGCGATGTACTCATGAAGGCATGCGAGCTGAAGTGTAGACTCAGATTAAACCATGGTGCACGCCTCTCCTTAATTCTCTTCTCCTCCTCTATAGCATAATTCATAATATCCTGCATACTACCATCATATTTCAAATAAACAGTAGCAGCGATCTCAGAATTCAAACCTCTTTTGAAGTAAGCTCTCTTTGCACATGCCTTTGTGATGTTGGCGTGATACATAGTATAATCCAGCTCATCATAATAAGATTGGACAGATCGACGTCCTTGGCGAATGCTCTTCATATGATGAAGTAACTCTAATTCATAGTCATATGGCACAAACTCATTTCTCATTACCTGCTTCAATTCTTCCCAAGTAGTGACATCTTGCTTATCAGGATATCGCTTCCACCAAGTGCATGCATATTTTTCAAACTCCATAGTTGCTTGTGTCACTTTCTTGGCTTCGGACAGCTTCTGAAACTTGAGGTCACATTCGAGTTGTTCCACCCATTTGAGATACTCCTCCGGATCTGTACTTCCATAGAATGAAAAATACAAGTATCGAGAGTCGTACCATGAGGAACGAAATGTTGAATATCCTGCCATTATTAGTATTGCAAAAAAATAGCAAAGAATATGTGAAATTTATGTGGAATCACTCATCCTCGCATACTCTTACCAACCAAAGTTCTTATGCATCCTTGTTGGGATTGAAGAGCTACATGCACTTTGGTGACAGTAGACAACACAAGGTGGTAGATTAAGCGAATTCAATTGCACAAGCACTGTTATAACAATGGCTTATATGTGGAGCTTGGAGGGAAAATAACAACCTATATAATCTGAAATTCTTGATATTGTTAAATAATAGTCCAAGCTAGAATACTTTGCCTAAGTGCCGATCCAAAAGGTTTAAGTGAAGTGTATGAACGCACACGCAAAGATCAATGTGACTCGTTGCAACAAAGGAATGAGCTAAATAGAAGCGATCTGAAATTGAGAATTAAATAGCTCGTTTTGCACCAAGTACAAGGAGAAATGCTAGCCAATTGCAATGATATGAATGTAAGGGCACAAGATTGCTCAAAGGAATTAAATACACAAGCTGAAAATAATATATTATAATTAGCTAACCCCAATTTGGCCAACGCTCACTTTTTTCTCTTTTTTTACTTGTAATTGGCACTAAGGTTTAGCTTTCCCATGCACAAAGGAATAAAATTTTAGCAAGTGTAAATTAATACCAAGAGCAGCCCTTAATGCAATTATCAAAGACTAGTATCAAAGATGAACGGAAAATTATGGATATATTTAACAGAAACGGCAACAACGGAGAATTTTTCTGCGGTACTGTAGCAGTACTGTTCACAACACTGTTAGAACAGCAACCTGCGATAAAAGAATTCGCCCAACCGCACACTCGTGATCGCGTCTACTCGACCACCAAGTAGACGTGTCGTCGCTCCGGTCAATCACAAGGAATCATAAGAACGACGGGGAAGAACGCCCGATTCCCCTCTAGATTGCAATCATATGCTAAACCTAGGAGGAACAAACGCATAGCTCTCTGAAAAATAATAGATCTATTTTTTGTGATCTGTCCCTTGACTCATGCACGCAACAAGTCTTTTAAAGTCGGCTCATAAATTGTAACACCCCCATTTCTGGGAGAATTATTGTCGTAGGGATGGCCCCCACCTAAACCCAGCAGGCCTGGTAGGAGGTTATAAGGCCCAGAATAGGCCATGTGTAATGACATAAGTGCCCCCAGAGGGGATAACCAGATGTAAGGGTATAACTGTAAAAGCACTCCTCATGTGTATATATATATGAATACAGGTCATGGGGAGGAGGAAGGCCATTACGCTCATCTCCATCACTCTCCACTACCATCTCTCTCTCTGTTTGGCATGTAGCCACAACAGTTGGCGCCGTCCGTGGGGAGGACAAGGACAAGCCTGAAGACCGAAGAAGAAGGATGGCACCGAAAAAAGCTTCGTCAGCGGCGGCGAAGGGAAAGAAGGCGGCCAAGCCGGAGCATCGTATGAGTACCAGGGCTTCGGCATCGGCAGCGGCGAGCGCGGGTGGCGACGCAGGCGCGGTGGCCGAAGACGTCGACGTTCGCGCAGTGACGACCAACCCCGTCACCGGCACCGCGACGACCAACCTCGTCACCGGCACCGCGACGACCCGCCCCGTCACCGGCGTTGCGGGGACGAACCCCGCGGTCGAGGACGTCGACGCTGGTGCGGCGACAACCAACCCCGCCGACGCAACGACAGCCGACCTCGCCGCCCCCGCCACAACCCTCGCCGGCAGCGCGGACCGGGCGGTTCGAGGTAGCCACGACGGAGCGACCGGCAGCTCGGGACCTCGCGACGCGGTCGTGCCCGCGCCGATCCGCCCGTTGGGAGTACCGGCGACTCCGCCCGCACAGGCGGTGGAAAGCGCCCTGCTGGCGGCCCTCAACGCGTTCCAACGGGAGCTAGGGGACCTTCGCGGAGCCGTCTGAGATATGCAAGAGGCTCGGAGCCAGCAGGCAGTGCCAGTAATCGCGACCGAGCCCACGCCGGAGAGGGCGGACAGTCGCGAAGCCCCCACGTCTAGCCGCGTGCCGCTGCGGCGCGTAGATCCGAAGTCCCCGCTTTCGGCAGGGCTGCAGCAGGCGGCATGGCCCGAAGACTTCAAGTTCCCTAGCGCCATCGACCCGTACAAAGGCGACACGGACCCCCGTGAGTTCGTGCGCGTGTACGAAACCGAGATCGAAGCCGCGGGCGGAGACAACACCACGAAGGCGAAGGGGCTCCCTCTCGCGCTGCAAGGAGTGGCGCTCTCTTGGTTCTTTACCATAGAGCCGGGCTCCATCTACGCGTGGGAGCAGCTTCGCGTCCGCCTTCACAACAACTTCCAAGGAAACTACGTCGACCGAGTCGACGCGGACCAAATCTTTGCTGTGAAGCAAAAACCCTCGGAGAAGCTCCGGGACTACTTCAAACGCTTCGCCAAGATTCGATGCCAAGTGAAAGACGTTAATGAAACCACCATCGTTAATGCAGCCATACAGGGCCTTCGTCCAGGCCCGATGGCCGAGTACAATGCGCGAAAGCCAATCAAGACGGTGGCGAAGCTCTTCGACAAAATGGAGGAATATGCCAGGGCAGAAGAAGACGCGCGGCGAAGGCAAGGTGACGACTCCGACACCAACCAGGCCGGAGCCTCGGCAAAAGCCGAAGATCCGCCGAAGGACGGTTCTTCGAAGGGAAAACGTAAGCAGGAGTCGTCCAGGGGTGCGCCCGACCGCAGGGACGCCTCGCATAAGGAGTCGTCTGATCAGCCCAAGCGCGGTCCGCAGAGGTCGAGATGAAACCGGTACGTCCTCGACATTGAAGGCGGTTCCGACGAGGGCGCTCCCGCGTGCCGAGGTGGTCGGGGGCGCCGTGGCCGGGGGCGCGGCCGTGGTAGGGGCCGCGACGATAAAGGTCGTGGAGATTACGACGACCAGCACCAGGGACTGTGGTGCATAGTCCACGGCCGCGGCAACCATGATACCCGCACCTGCACCTCCATCGCGGCGCTCCGCGATAGCGCCGCTAGGGACAGGAACGTGGAGACGCGTCCGCCTGCGGTGGCCCACGTTCAATTCCCGTACGAGGCCCCCATGCAGGTACAGACGCAAGGGACACAACCCCAGGAAGGCACCTTACGGATCCAAGCTCACGTACAGCAGCCTCGGGAGGGCCTCCTGTCGCTGCAGGCACCGGAGGCAACCCACCGCAGGATCATTAACGTCATATCCGGAGGCTCTGCGCCGGGATTCGCCTCAGCACGGCAGCAGAAGGCCTATGCGCGAAGACTACATCATGTGGCGGCGTACCCAGCACAAGCACCGCCAGACTGGGCGCAGCACGAAGTTACATTCACACCCGACGACACCCAAGGCGTGGACTTCCCTCATCAGGACCCCCTGGTCATCCGGGTCACTATCGCGGGATGCGACGTGGGGCGTGCCTTGGTGGACGGCGGTAGCTCCGCGAACGTATTGTTTGCGGCGGCCTTCGACCAGATGGGGATCCCTCGAAGCCGCCTAGGGCCCTCGGGAATCCCACTGCAGGGCTTCGGGGGACAGCCCCTGCGGGCGCTGGGCCAAATAGGTCTTCAAGTCTCCTTCGGTCAAGATGACAATGTGCGGGCCGAAGATGCCACCTTCGACGTGGTCGACCTTCCGTACCCCTACAATGCCATATTAGGGCGCCCAATCCTCAACTCCTTCGGCGCGGTACCGCATCACGGCTATCTATGCATGAAGATCCCGGGTCCCCGGACCATCATCACCGTCCGAGGCGACCAGGATATGGCCCGGCGCATCGAGCCAGGTACCAGGTGCCCGCGTCGCGAAGCCCAACGGCGCTCCTAGAGCTGGCGTCACAGCGCGGAGGTCCGCGGGGCCATTCAGAGGCGCCTTGGCGGGCCCTGCAGATGTCTAGCGACTAGAGGCTTCGGCCGCATCAAGGACAAACGGTTAGTATACCCACCCCTTGTAGTTGCTTACCCGCGCAAACGGGGATGTAATGAAGATCGCCGTTTGTCGTTAATCTTCCTTCATCACGCGCAAGTACGCGGCGAAGGCGCGCGCAGGCTTAGCCAACGCGCGCGTTCCCGCAGTATAAATCGAAGTCGCACGTTCGCGTGTGCACTCGCCGTAGCCAAAGGTGACAGGCCTGAGTATAAACAAAGACGCACGTTCGCGTGTGCACTCGCCGTAGCCCGGAGTACGGGACTGAGTATAAATCGAAGTCGCACGTTCGCGTGTGCACTCGCCGTAGCCAAAGGTGACGGGCCTGAGTATAAACAAAGACGCACGTTCGCGTGTGCACTCGCCGTAGCCAGGGGTACTGGACTGAGTATAAATCGAAGTCGCACGTTCGCGTGTGCACTCGCCGTAGCCAAAGGTGACGGGCCTGTGTATAAACAAAGACGCACGTTCGCGTGTGCACTCGCCGTAGCCAAAGGTGACGGGCCTGAGTATAAACAAAGACGCACGTTCGCGTGTGCACTCGCTGTAGCCAGGGGTACGGGACTGAGTATAAATCAAAGTCGCACGTTCGCGTGTGCACTCGCCGTAGCCAGGGGTACGGGACTGAGTATAAATCGAAGTCGCACGTTTGCGTGTGCACTCGCCGTAGCCAAAGGTGATGGGCCTGAGTATAAACAAAGACGCACGTTCGCGTGTGCACTCGCCGTAGCCAGGGGTACGAGACTGAGTATAAATCGAAGTCGCACGTTCGCGTGTGCACTCGCCGTAGCCAAAGGTGACGGGTCTGAGTATAAACAAAAGATGCAACGGAGGGACGCCCTCACGCGCACCAGTCCACGGACTTTAAATAAGACGTAGCGTCGAGGTCCGCCTCCGCACGCACCAGTCCACGGACTTTAAATAAGACGTAGCGTCGAGGTCCGCCTCCGCACGCACCAGTCCACGGACTTTAAATAAGACGTAGCGTCGAGGTCCGCCTCCGCACGCACCAGTCCACGGACTTTAAATAAGACGTAGCGTCGAGGTCCGCCTCCGCACGCACCAGTCCACGGACTTTAAATAAGACGTAGCGTCGAGGTCCGCCTCCGCACGCACCAGTCTACGGACTCTAAATAAGACGTAGCGTCGAGGTCCGCCTCCGCACGCGCGAGTCTCTGGACTATAAAGGAAGACGTAGCGTCGAGGTCCGCCTCCGCACGCACTAGTCCACGGACTCTAAATAAGACGTAGCGTCGAGGTCCGCCTCCGCACGCGCGAGTCTCCGGACTATAAAGGAAGACGTAGCGTCGAGGTTCGCCTCCGCACGCACTAGTCCACGGACTCTAAATAAGACGTAGCGTCGAGGTCCGCCCCCGCACGCGCGAGTCTCCGGACTATAAAGGAAGATGTAGCGTCGAGGTCCGCCTCCGCACGTACTAGTCCACGGACTCTAAATAAGACGTAGAGTCGAGGTCCGCCTCCGCACGCGCGAGTCTCCGGACTATAAAGGAAGACGTAGCGTCGAGGTCTGCCTCCGCACGCACTAGTCCACGGACTCTAAATAAGACGAAATGCCGAGGTCCGCCTCCGCACACGCCAGTCTACGGACTATAAAAAGGCTAAGCGTCGAGGTCCGCCTCCGCCCACGCCAGTCTACGGACTATAAAAAGGCGAAATGCCGAGGTCCGCCTCCGCACACGCCAGTCTACGGACTATAAAAAGGCTAAGCGTCGAGGTCCGCCTCTGCCCACGCCAGTCTACGGACTATAAAAAGGCGAAGCGCCGACGTCCGCCTCCACATACGCCAGTCTACGGACTATAACAAGGCAAAGCGCGGAGGTCCGCCTCCGCACACGCCAGTCTACGGGCTGTAAAAAGGTGAGATGCCAAGGACTGCCCCCGCAAGCGCCTTTCTAAGGAACCCTTGCGCAGCTACTTCGCCAACGGTGGCATCAACACACAGCGCATATCCTAAAATGCCAGGAAATCTGCATACCGGAAAAATCACAAGTACAAAGGTCCGGCAACATCCTTGCCGCTCTAAGCCGCTATCCCGCGGGCTCGTCCTTAACACGCGCTAAAGCTGGGGCCTCGCTCGAGGAAGGCCGGCCCGCCCAAAAGTCCAGCGACTCTTCGGCCCTTCGCCAGCGTCGAAGGCGTCGCCGGGTTGAAAGGTCGGCCGCAAGAAGCCGGCCCCAGCAAGGAAGCTGCCCGGGATATAGGCGAAAGTCAGAATGCATGCAGCAAGTGTGTACTTCATTCGCAAAAAGAGGGAGCAGTACAACAAACGCCTACACCTAGGCACCACGGCGTCAGACCTGCGGGTTCCCGGCGCCTTCGGAGGGCCCAGCGCCGCCCTCGTCGCGTCGAGGGACCCCGTCCAGAAATTGGCCGAGGCTCCCCGTCCCGTAGAGCGACTTCCGGAGCTCGATCCGTGCAGCATCCGGCCCGACGTAAGCCCAGATCCGGTCGAAGAAGGGCCCGAGGGCAAGGCGAGCGGAGCGGACGGCGCCGGACATTACTCCGGCCCCGCCAGGCATCTCCAGCTGGGGGTCATCCAGCCCGGCGACGTGCGTACAACCGCGGTGCTGCAGGAGCGCGCACACCAAGCATGCCGACGTGTACGCGCAGTGGGTGCCAAAGGACGTCGCCGCGTCGCGCGCGACGTTGGCGGCATCCCCGACCCAGCGGAGCGTCCGAGACAACTCCTCCGGGCCAAAGGCGCGGTCCGGCACCTCGGTTACCAGCCCTTGAAGATGGCTCTCCAGCGCTTGCATGGCGTCCCACGCAACCACCGAGGCATCGCCAAGCGTCTGGTTACGCTCCGCTAGAGTCAAGGCAAGCTCGCCTTTTTCCTTCTCTAGCGAGGCAACCTGTTCCAGGAGCCCGTCCCGATCCGCCGCAAACTTCTGTTCAGCAGCTGCCGCGGTTGACTCCTGCGTCGACGCAACAAGTCCCTCGGCGTGTGCCCTCGCTTCGGCGCATTCCGCTTCCAGCTGCCGGATGCGGGCGTCCTGGGCAGAACGGGCTCCAGAGGCTTCGCGTAGCTCCTCCTCGACGGCCCGCAGCCTATCCTCGAGCGCCGTTCGGCCGCGAGCATAGGCCGTTTGCAAGGCCTGCCCCAGCACAAGTGTCTGCAGAAGGGAAAGACTTAGCAAGCTCACCCAGCCCAGGCGTCGTCGTATGAAGTACTTACCCTCACCCCAGACACCTCGAAGGCGTCTTCGAGGCGCCCCGCCCCGCAGGCTTGCAGCACTTGCGGGTCGACGCTGGTGGCCGCGTCATTCACAATCCCGCGCCACGCCCTCAGCGTCTCCGAGGGCGGCACGAAGTCCGCGGGGCTTGTGCACGCGGAGGTCCCGTGTTCGGCCAAGCGCTCCCCCTCCGGAATGAGCAACGCTGCAAACAGGGATGCAGGTGAGCACCGCAAGGCATAAAGTCATACACCAGATTAAGCTGGCCACCCTACCTTCAGTAGCAGAAGGAATGGTCTCGCCGCGGGCAGAAGCCTCCGCATTCGGGGAAGACGACGGCTGTCCCTGCGCGGCGGGCGGCGTGGCCAGGGCGGCAGAAGGCGCGTATGCCGCAGGGTCTCCGGCACTTGCGCTGGAGTCCCACAAGCTTCTGATGCATGTGGCCACGACGAATCCCCGCGGTGTCCGGTGGAGCTCCGGCCGCACACGCGGCCGTTTAGCCGGGGCAGCCAGCAACGACACCGCCCCCGCAGCCACAGTTAGGGAATCCCCGCGGCTGCCGCGCCCGGGGCCGAACGTTCCGTGGTGGCAGTTATCGCGGGGGGCACTTCGGTCTCTGCCGCTGTCGGTAAAGGCAGCACGGCTCCATGTGCCCCCGCGGAGGGCGCCTCTGGCGCCACAGCGGCCACGGTCGAAAGCTCCACCTCGACATCTCCGGTCCGCCCGGGTTCCGCCTCGGTGATTTCGGCGGGCGGGGAGACTTCCCCCCTCCGGCTGCTCGCGGCAAACCCGCCGTCCGGGACGCTCGCCGAAGATACCTCGCCTTCGGCGTCTGCGCCACCCAAGCCTGAATCGGCATACCTCGCCGAGTCCGACTCTGCGTCCGCCGCGCCCTCGGGAGCACTAGCAGCAGCAGTAGCAGCTGCCGCGTCAAGCGCGGCAGGCGCCCCGCTGCGGCCCCTCTTCCGAGACGGTGTCTTCTTCTTCTTCGCTGCACCGTCGTCTGGAGCGACACGGTCCGGCACTGCAAGGCCCAGGGCCTCGCACACGCGGTTTATTCGCCCCAGCCCTGCCTCGGCGATAGCAGACGCGCGCTGCTCGTGTTCCTTGCCGGTGTACGGCCCCAGGAATATGTGTGCGGCTTGCTCCGCCTCCTCCAAGCAAATCCCTGAAGCAAAGGAGAATAGCATCAGCATATAACGCATTTCGCGTGAAAAGGGAGGGACGCGATCATGGCTTACGAAGACCGGCCGGCGGCGGCAGCAAGCAGACCGATGGCGAAACATTGTCGCCTCGACGCCTTTCGGCGGCAAGACGCCAGTCGCGCGCAAGCGGTGCCACGCCGTACATCACGTACTCTTCGGCGAGGTCGCGCATGTTGAAGCGGGCGGCCACGCCTACGAGCCGCTGGACCCTCCGCTGGTCCTCATCATCGAGCGTTCGGCCGGGCGAGGGCTTAAACGCGATTGGTCAGCCTGTGCACTCAAGGCCGCTCCCGCTCTCCACACGGTGGTAGAACCACCGCTTCATCCAGTGAGACTCCCACTTCCCGCGAGTTGAGTTCGCAGGAAAGAGCTTCTTGCACGGCGGACGAAGAATAAAGCTGACGCTACCGAAGCTCGACAGCGTTCCGTCTTTCCGGTCCTTGAGCTGGCATCGTGCCTCGTGAAGGTAGGCGAACAACGAGGCACTGGGCCAACACGCCCCCGAGCGCAAGGCCCAGCTGTACACCGCGAGCCGGGCCACGGCGTTCGGAGTCAGTTGCGCCAGCTCCAGCCCGAAGGTCCGCAGCACGTCGCCCACGATAGCCGCCGCGGGGATGCGGAGCCCCGCGTCGAAAAAGGCAACGAACACGACCGCCTCCGACCTCTCGGGATGCGGTTCCGTCTCGTCGGCGGCGCGCAATCGTACCTCCTGGCGCTCGGACAACTTCCCCGCGCGCAGAAGCCCTTGGATCGTCTTCTCGGTCACGAGCGAGGGGCCTAGCTCGCGGGAGAACGTGCCCTCCTCCTCCGCCACCAGCCACTCCTTGTCCGCCGCCGCCGGGTCGCGCTCTTGGACCCCCGGCGAATGTCAGAGCCACCAACCGCCTGGCCGCGCTTGCCACCGGAGGCCATCGCTTCCCACGGAGAGATTGAAGCGGTGAAGATATCACGAAAGTGTAGAGGGCGGAGCAGACAGGAAAGAGGGCGTAAGGGTGCGGGGACGCTGTTACGGGGGGGCTATTTCAAGCCACCTTGCCCATACCGCCGCTTCCGAAGCGTCACAACGATCCGCGTGCCGGATGCAGCCGCAGCGGTGTAAAGGTCCGCTCCGCATGATTCCCCGTAGCTAAAAACGAAGTGTCGCGACGGTCCGCGTACGGGACGCGACCGCAGTCGTACGAGCGCCCGTCCAGTGCAATGCTCCATACCCAAAGCTGGAAGGCCACGACCACAGGCGCCAAGGGCCGTCACAGCACGGCGTCACCTAGCCGCTGTTAAAGGAGCACTAATGGGCCAGGGGATCACAACAGCTCCGGCGCCGCGCCATTCACTACCCGCCCCCGTGTCCCCCTTGCCTAGGGAAAAGGCGAGCGACCGCGAGCACGCAACCGTCCACATCCCGCCGCCCACCAGTCATAGGCCGCCGCGTGCCCTGGGCGCGTCGGGTCGCACGGTACGGGAACCTAACCCTGGCAGACCAGGGGCCGGCGTGATTACAGGAACCTTTACAACGCAAGACCGCATTACAAGATCCCAAGTCACCGCACGCGTGGCGTTGTTCGCGAGGCGAGGGCGCCAGCCTCCGCTGCCACCCGTTCGAAGGGTAGGGGACGAAGCGCGCGCGCGTCTACTTTGACTAGGCGCCAGCCTCCGCTGCCACCCGTTCAAAGGGTAGGGGACGAAGCGCGCGCGTCTACTTCGACTAGGCGCCAGCTTCGCTGCCACCCGTTCGATGGGTAGGGGACGGAGCGCGCGCGTCTACTTCGACTAGGCGCTAGCCTCCGCTGCCACCCGTTCGAAGGGTACGGGACGGAGCGCGCGCGTCTACTTCGACTAGGCGTCAGCTTTGCTGCCACCCGTTCGATGGGTAGGGGACGGAGCGCGCGCGTCTACTTCGACTAGGCGCCAGCCTCCGCTACCACCCGTTCGAAGGGTAGGGGACGGAGCGAGCTTGAAGAACGCAGAACAGCACATACGACCACAATAACTCGAACATGCAAAGGTCAATTTGCGGCAAGAGCAGACATGCTCTCGTAAACAGATATGCGTCGCCACACCAGCATATGCTCGTTCGCACGATCAGAGCGTATGGATGACTTCATATCTGTCTACGAGAGCAAGTCAGGCCTTGCCATTTCCACATCAAGCTGTGAAGCATTCCCACAAATAGGACATATTTTGTTCACCAGCGCTCGCGGGCATTGACGCCGGTCGACGCAGTCATCAAACGCAGATGAACAAAATTTCCCCTACATGTGAGAAGTTAACCATGAACAGGTACGGGATGTGCAGCAAGGGATGTCTAGGGAGCGACCCCCGACGCCAACATATTTATACTCGGCCTCACCAGGCGAAGAGTCGCCAGCGTGGAGGCATGCCAACCGACGGAAGCACAAACGGGGGGTGTCGGGCGCTTCAGCTACCAGGGGTGCGTAAGTGCAACCGTCCGCACCCCACCGCGTGCACACCGGAAACCGTCGCACGCTCCACTCACGAGAAGGCGCACTGCACGATGTGACAGCCTGCCCCCTGGCAAGCCAACCGTCATTACAAAGCACACCAAGGTCGCAACGACTACGGGGCGCGCGCGCCTCAGAAGTCCAAATGCCGGGAGTCCGCCGTCACATTGATGGTCACGACGCCTCAAGGCCCGCACCTCGCCTAGCACGCTTCACCACGTGGACGGCCGGAAGAGCGAGCGTCGCAGCGCGTCCCTTATCGTTTAAGGCTCACGCGGCGGCTCAGGGGCCCGCCATGCTTACCTATGCCAGTGCAACGACCTCGGCGCGCGTCTGCTTCAGCTGGGGCCACTTCCGCCGCCGCCCAATTCGAAGGGTGAGGGCCGGAGCGTACGCATCTGCTTCGGCCACAGCGCAGCCCCGGGTCAAGTTTGGAGAAGTTCACAGGCCGCGGGGACGGAGGGGGCCAAAGGACTCGGCGACATGGCTTCGGCCCTGTGAAGCCCTTCACCATGAGAGGCTCCTGTCGTAGGGATGGCCCCCACCTAAACCCAGCAGGCCTGGTAGGAGGTTATAAGGCCCAGAATAGGCCATGTGTAATGACATAAGTGCCCCAAGAAGGGATAACCAGATGTAAGGGTATAACTGTAAAAGCACTCCTCATGTGTATATATATATGAATACAGGTCATGGGGAGGAGGAAGGCCATTACGCTCATCTCCATCACTCTCCACTACCATCTCTCTCTCTGTTTGGCCTGTAGCCACAACAATTATGAAACCCTCGCAACTGCCTAGGACTGTTCAGCTGCGAGTACATCCATCGAGTGTATAACATTGCCAAGACAAACTTAAAGACAAAAGCGAACTTTATTATAAAAGTAAGGCTTATCAGCCAAGTTTTACATAAAGGGGCGTACAGCCCAAAGTTACATTACCAAAAGATTCCACAGGCAGGCCTGAGTGTAGAACTAAACCCTAACACCAGGCGTCGTCTACTTCGTACAGCTCAACGTCGTCTTGAAAAGCTTCTTCACTTTCTTGACAGACATCATCTGTTTATGATTTTAGCAAGCATGAGTACAATCAACCGTACTCAACAAGTCACATGGGAAATACTATGTAACTACATGCAAAAGATTGCCATGGAACATGGTAAAGTTCATTATTTTATGTGGATGCAATTTTATTTGTAAGCACTTTGCCTTTAAACATAAAATATCAAATCATAAACTTCTTATGGTCTTTGGGGCGTTTTCAAAACTTGATTAACACACCTTCACATTTCCAAAACCATTCCAAATCTACTTATGCTTTGCAGTTGGAATCACCCATTAAACATAGCTTCATATACCGGAAGCACGGTGTATTCGAATACGTTTGTAAATGACTCTGCAGAGCTGCCCAACTTTACCCACAAGATTCCTCAACTCCTGCGACAGAGTTAAGAAAACAAGGTTGTTTCACTGCTCATCTCTTTATGTAGCCTCTACTCGATAGACTATGAACCCTCTGTCATGGAATACGGCGGCCTTGACAGAGCGGGTCTACCGTTGTGAATTATGGTTTTCCATATCACCTCTTTGCGCCGGTTGTTCCCTTTTTGGAACAATATATTAAATCCATATAGTAGATATTCAATCGATTTGAGCAGCTACTAAAACCAGGTTTGACAAGTCAACACTTGTGGTTGAGCGGTTACTATGTTCTTTACTTGGCATAAGGGTCTAGTCCTTATATTTTCATCCCAGTGCTCGCGGCACTGCCAAACTTTCACCCTAGGATAAGATCATGGGCATAAACCATCTTGTGGCTCCCCGTGATATTGGCTCATCCTAGATTTACTTTTTGAAATTCTATCAGCAAAGTATCATGACTAGTAATGAAAGATTGTTGAGTTTCCTAACCTACAGTGATTACATTAATAGTACTTTTTAATACTACTAAGTCTTGTCAAGGTGAATGTGGCCATCAAGTTAAACAGGGCTTTTCGGGTGGTAGGACATTAACTAATATCATGTCATTCTAAACATTCACTGTATATAACATAACAATGCACAAATAGCATAATGAACATACTGATAAATAAATAATTAACGGAATGTAGGTTCAATATGATCAATGATATGTGACTTGCCTTGCGAATTTATTATTTCAACCAGTTCGTAACCTTCTAGCTCTGGAGCTTGCACTTCTCCTTCCGGCTCTTGCGAAATCTCGACTCCAGAAGCTAACACAAAACAAGCAAAATAATATTAATTCCATGCTCGAAGGAATGAGCTAGGAATAAAGAAAATAAAAGAATAAAGAAAATCCGAAAAACTTCATTAAAATGGGCTTTTGGGCTTATAGAAGGCCTATATGGGGAAATGGGCCTTGGATTTGGGTTGACGGGCTCGAAATGGATCTAGGGAGTATAAACTTGTATTTTTGGGTTCGGGTCAATCACTGTTCATCCGGCTCAGCACTATTCATCGGGCTCGAGCGAACTGGTTCGGTGCGACCGCGTTGGCCTGGCTCGGTCGGGTGTGACCGGTGAGAGCGAGCTGGTTCGGCTCAGCCGACTCGACGCGGCTCGATCAGAGGAACAGTGCATCGTCTTCTTCCTCCCGCTCGAGAGCGCGCAGAGAACAGAGGAGAGGGCGGCGGTTCACGGCGGGGCTAGGGTGGACGGCGACGGCGGTTGAGGGCATGGATGGGTTCGGGGTACTGTAGGGGTTCCATTTTTGGCGTTTGTGGACCCGACGGAGGCGGTAATCGCCGGCAGCGAGCCATTCCCTTTTGCGGCTATTTTCGAAATTGGGTGTGATTGGAAGGGGCTACAGACAATTGGGTTGGTTTTAGAGCATCCTTAGGGTGTGGTGAAGCTTGAGGAATGGTTGGTCGAAGCTCGGGAAGGTCGTGTAAGGCCGGCCACGGTGGGGTGGGTGGGGCATGCGGTGGCTCTCGGCGTTGGGGAAGAGGAGAGGTCGGGGAGCTAGGGCGACGGGTTGGTCATGTTTCTAGGGTTATGGGGAGGCTACTAGAGGAAGTAATTGGAGAATGGAGGCTCGGAGATAGGACATTGGATTAGGGCTCCGATTTGGGGATTTTTTACAATTACCGATGATGGAGGCGATGGTGGGAGCTTTGAGGCGTTCGGGTGGCTTCGGTGGAGTGTGTGGTTCACTTTGGAGGGGATTGGGGCTGCTTAAATAAAGCCAGGGTAGCTTGGCACCGGGGAGGGGAGAAATCCACGGCGGCGGCGGCGGTTTCTGGAGCTCCCGGTTTTGCCATGTATGCTGGCATGCCTTAGGCACTAAGGGATGACGGTCAAGGGTTGCAGAGAGGCGGCAGGTCGGCCCAGAGAGGAATGCGCGAGAACAGGGCAGAAGCAAGGTGCGCGGACGGTCGGCAACGCTGCCACGCCTCTCGGCCAGGTCGGGCGGGGCAGGCGAGGTGTACGACGCACTGACAGGCGGAGCAGGAGCTGGCAGTGGCTCGAAGTCGCGGGAGGGATCGAGGCGGCTTGGCGGCGAAGGAACTGCAGCTGGCGGTGGCGATATTTTCAGGCGGCAGTGGATTTTCGGACAGCACAGTGACCAGGCTTAATTCCCACCGTTCCTGGCTAGTTGATGAGGATTAGGAGCTGCTTTGCTTTGAGATTAGTGCAAGATAGGCTAAGGAAGCAAGAGACCAACTCAAAAACGAAAATTCAATTCAAATTTTGATTTTGACAAAAATCGTTTTGTTTCAACCAACCCCCCTTAAAAAGAATCTCGTCCTCGAGATTCGGGGAATGGGTTGGAAAATTTCGCTACATATCCAATTCTTTGTCCCAAACTGTTTTATCCACCGTGCTATTACATTTGGTGATGTCTTAACAATCTTATTTCTTATCATGCCCAAGGTTATCATACTTAAAAGTGATATTCCTATTATTTTCAGGTCTTGAGAAGTTTAGGACTTTTGTATGGTACCTCTTTTCCACAATTGCATAACTCTAGGATAAATTGAAACTGATGGGGGCTTTAAGTGAACGTACCCATGACAACGTTGGCGGCTCCTGTGTCTCCTGCTTTCGAGATATAATTTATTTTTCCCTGAATGATCTTCGATTTCCCTTTTCCTACTTGCACGCCTGTTGATGTTCCAGTTGATGGGGGTGCAGGTGCAGTTTGTTGTGGATTGGTTGATTGGGCTTCAACTTTAACTTTGGCTTTTGCCACTTCAGAAGGCAGTCCTCTATTAGGGCATTGATATTTGAAATGACCGGCTTGTCCGCAATGGAAACATGCGTTTCCGTTGTTTGGGCAATTTCGGTAGTAATGGTTTTCTCCACAAATATGACACTGTGCTGCTGTAGGTTGGAGAACATTATACTGTGAGCTTGGAGTAGTAGTTTGCTGAGATCTTGGTGTGAGTATCACTTGCTGATTGTGTCGGCTTCTAGTCTTCGGTAATAGTACCATTCTCTTTTTGGGTGCCTTTGATGACGCCTCTTCTTGCTCTTTCTTTCTCTTTCGGGCATTCCTTAATTTATTTCTTGCTTCTTCGGACACAATTAACTTATTTACCATACTAGGTAAATCTTTAAAGTTCATTGCTGAGATGTGATATTTTAGGGAGGGATCGAGGCGGCTCGGCGGCGAAGGAACTGCAGCTAACGGTGGTGATATTTTCAGGCGGCGGTAGATTTTCGGACAGCACAGTGACCGGGCTTAATTCCCACCGTTCCTGGCTAGTTGATGAGGATTAGGAGCTGCTTTGCTTTGAGATTAGTGCAAGATAGGCTAAGGAAGCAAGAGACCAACTCAAAAACGAAAATTCAATTCAAATTTTGATTTTGACAAAAATCGTTTTGTTTCATAAATGTTCGACCGAACGGACGTCATGTCCGAGACCGACTAAAAAAAACATCCGAACAGCAGTTGGAGGCGGCTTCCGATCAGCACTTGACTCTGCATCCATGCACGAGAAAACTTCAAGCGAGGCGCACACGAGAAATTAAAGAAAAAAAAACCATTGCTTTGATTGCTTCGTGATTGCTTCGTGACGCCTGTAGACATGCATGTGAGTTGGCTTCAACAGTGAATGAATAGAAAAGGTGGGTTGTGCATATTTTTGATGCTTGGAACAGTTCCGTCACGTGTGCATGCATGTGTTGTGATTTTTTTCTCTTTTTCTCTTGATATTTCTTTCTTTGCTTTCCAATCAAAACTTTTAATGCTGTCTGCTACCTTCTTCTGCACCGCTCTCTTTATTAATTGTCTCCTGTTCAAACCCAAGAACAATTAAAATGCTAGCATTAGGTAGTAGCCAATTTTCATGTAAATTAAAGCCAAATTCAACTAGGAGCGAGTTCACCGTTGATTAATCTTTTTATCTCGTTCTCGCGTAATCGGACTAATCGAGATGCTCTCATCATCTTGTACACTTGAAGTGATAGACGTTGCACTAGTATCGACGAGACCTTCTAAACGTATCTGTACTTTAGGCTTGCACAGATCGAGTATGGACCTGTATATAATTAAATAAAATAGTAGTGATAGACGTTGCACTAGTATCTGTTAGGAAACCTGGACTCTATCCAGAGTCCTGATCTAATTGGGCACCCCACCGTAGACTATAAATAGGGACCTAGACCCCCTCATTATGTACGCATGAAAGAAAAGCAATAAAGAAAGACCGGGAGTTCTCTCTACCTCTCTGTGTGTTCAATCTATTCTCTCTGTGATTCTGTGATTGATTCGTTCTTGTTCTAAGCAGAGGAATCGTTCGGACTGGTCTCCAGCGTCGGTTCCTCAACACGTTATCAGCACGACTTCGCTCCGGTGAACGAGGTAATCATCGAAGCACAGATTGAATTTTCTAGATCGCTTTTGAATCTGTATTTTCTTTCCGCGTTCTAGATTGAAATTCTACGGTACAAATCCGCCCTAATCTACCGTGAGCAGACTTGAAGTCGCCGGCACAATGCCGATCGGTAGATTGTGAAACGGGGTAGATGTTGATTGCGCTGTATAACGATGCAAATCCGCCCTAAATCTACCGCGAGCAGATCTGAAATCGCCGGCACAATGTCGATCGGTAGATTGCGAAACGGGGTAGATGTCGATTGCATCGAAGATTGGAAACGAAAATTTTGCATTAATTTGTTTGATCCTGTATGATCGTTATATGGAAACTTGCATCTGTTCTTTTGTTGTTTGGCTTTTGCTTGGCCCCTGCACGAAAAGAACATACAACACAAAAGATCGGGCGGTGGCCAGAAGCCATCGCTGTAATCCATCACCAGCCTGGAGCCACCAAGGCCGGCCCTTGCAGCTTGGCATTACTGCGCCTGCACGCGCGTTCGCGCCCGTACGCGCGCTCTCCGCCGCTCGACCTCACTGCGCCTGCACGCGCGTCGCATGAGGAGGACCGGCCGAAGCCACATACGCACGTCGCCGTCCGACGTTGCAGCCGCTCCGACCCCGCTAATGAAGCCATCGCGCCCGCACGTGCCACTGGCTGTTCGGCTTCCGAGCCACGTCCGGCCTCCTCCCGCTTGCCGCCGGTAGGCGCCGCTCGGGGGACGCGCTCGTCCCGGGCCACCGCCGCACGGCTCCACGCCGAAGAACACAGCCCGGGGTGCGCCGCCTCCGCTCACCTTGCGAGTCGCCCGCATGCGACCGCCGGCCGCAATCTCCACGGGCGTCGCCCGCGCCTTCTCCCGTGAGCCGCCCGCAGCCGGCATCTCCCCGCGCGCCGCCCGTGCCGCCGCTACCCGCCCCACCGCGGCCCGCAGACCGCACCGGCCTTGCCGCCCCGTGCCGACATGCCTGCATGCGTGTTCGCTGGCCGCCGCCTTGTGCCGACGCGCCCGAATGCGCGCTCCTCGCGCCGCTGCACGGAGCCCGACCACCGCCGCGCCTTGCGTCACCTGCAGCACGCACGCGCCCAGTGCTCCGTCCGCCGTCGCCTCGTCTTCCGCACCGGCGCCCGAATGCGCCGCCCCCCGGCCCCGAATGCGCCGCCCCCGGCTGCGGCCCCGTCGGCGCCTGCATGCGCCCGCGCGCCGCCCGCCCGGGTTCCCCACCACCGCCGGTCCCCGCTTGGGCCTCCGCACCGGCGTTCGCCCTCGCACGGGCCGCCTACTCTCGTGCGCGGCCGGTTGCCGCCGGCCCCCGTCGCGCTGGCCCCGCCGGTCACCACCCGAGCCGCTCGGGCATGTTCCGCCGCCACCCCGTGTGAACAGGGGTAGGGGAAACCCTACCCCTACCCCGTGAAAACCGGCCAAAGCGGGCCGATGGTGGGCCGGACGAGGTGGGCCAAATGTGAAAAAAACGCCAGGCCGGTGGGGGGCGCTGGATTTTGCAAAAAAGGACCCGAAGTCCTGAATATTACCGATTGGCCCTTAATTATTTAATTTGAGTCCCATTTTTTGCAGAAAAGGCATCGTAGTTCCGAAAATTGCGAATAAGCCCTCAAATTTACGAGTGGGTCCAGAATTTTGCAGAAAACCCCTTGGTAAATCAGAAAATTGCGCGAATTTTCTCTGAACTGAAATTTTTGCGCTAAAACCCCCTGGAATTGCAGAATTTGCTGAAATTTCATATTTTAGCATAAAAGTGCCTCGGGAATCCGAATTTTGAATTATTTTTTTAGCATTTGAAGCTTATTTATTTATGCCATTATTATTTTTTGTATTTTCTGTATTTATTTACTGTTTTGGTTAATTGTAATTGCTGAAAATTGCTTTTAATCACTGAAATTAGCAGTAAAATTATAGAGAATGCATAAGAAAATTCTGAAAAATTACGAGAATCTATTGTACCATTTATTTACCCGCAGTGAATTATTCCGTGCATGTCTACCAGTAGTAGACTTATACACATTTAGATGACTAGCATTATGAACTGGCAGTTCGAGGAGCTGGCCCAGCATGGCCAAAACTATCTGATGTAGGCATCCGATGTCGAGATTGTGCTTGGAGTCAGGAAGCTCCGCGCGACTATTGGGATTGGTGGACTGAATGACGCCCAACCCATGCCTAAAGAGAATGATCAGGCACTTCATTTTCTCAGGCACCACCTCTGCCTAACTCTCAAGAATGAGTATATGGTGGAGAAAAGCGCGCTAGCACTCTGGATCGCACTCAAGAAGCGGTTTAAGAGGCTAAAGTACATCATTCTTCCTCAAGCAGAGTATGAGTGGATCAGACTGAGGTTTGCCGACTTTAAGACGGTCAGGGCAAACAATTCTGCCTTGCACAGGATTTGTACCCGAAAACAGAAAATTGAGAAAATCCTTCCACCCCAATGCAGTACAATCCGCACGCAACTATCGTCAAGATGGCTATGAGGAATACGCCGAATTGATTGATATGATGCAGTTGCGGAGGCTCAGGATGAAGTTCTCCGCAAGAACTAAGTCACTCAGCCATCTGGGAGCTCCACTGGCCATGAAGCCAACGCTGGGAGCTAAAAGGTGCGAAAGCCCTTTATGAAGAAAACGGGAAGGAAGGGTATGGTCGTAGCCCAGAAAGGCAAAATTAGATGCTCCACGTGAGAATAAGGCTAGCAAGCCAAAACGGGATGGTAAAGGGCACATGAAGTCCACTCTGCATCGGTTGAGGGGGAGCATTCTGAGCAGCTGCCTGCGTTGATGGTGTTTGAGACCATTACGACAGCAGCACCCCTCTCGACCTAGAAGCAGCCAATGCCATGATTTCTCTTGAAGAGAATGTCAACCCGAAAAAAAAAATAGCAGAAGAAGTCTAGTGCACTGAATGCATTTCGACTTTAATTGTCATTTATTTTGTGTGGAAGAATATGTTAGAATTTGCATGGATGGTACTTAAGAATTGTTATCTTCTCGTGATGGTTGGATGATATTTGAAGAATTCATTCATTTATTCAGTTTATGATGGCATGATATGTTCTGATATTGGAGTATTTTATTTATGTGTTGATTGCCTTCTCATACATGTTAATAAATACCCTATATTAGAACACGTGTAGCGCCCTATGATGGAAGTGTGCTTAGCTAGCAGCGGCACAAGGAATATCATCTTAAGAGAGATTAAGAATTTTCAGTCGATTCGTAAGAGCACTGGCAGCCTCACGACAATCGCTGGAAGCGATGCATGTATGATCGGTTCCAGAAGAGCCACAATGGGCACAACTTTGGTCATTGAAGAAGCCTTATTGTACCCAGAATCGACTTGAACTCTCCTAAGTTTTAAGAATATCCGCGCAAATGATTTCCACGTTGAGACTAAAGAAGAGTACGGTACGGAATACCTGCTCATTACGAAGCGCGACGAGAATGGAATCAGAAAAACTCCCTTCACTAGAAATTGGGCTATATTATACCAACATTAAGGCGCCTGCAGCGTACATTGTCCTGAAGACAGTACTTAGAAGCTCTGAACTCTTCTGTCTCTGGCATGACAGATTAGGCCACCCAAGTCTTAGGATGATGAGAAACATAATAACTCGCATGGGCATAATATTAATGAAGAATTTCCCAATCATGAAGATTTTGTGTGCCCTGCATGTGCACCGGGAAAATAATAACTAGTCCCTCCACTCTGAAAGTGAAGGATGAAGTCCCTGCATTCCTGGAACGCATCCAGGGAGACATTTGCAGTCCCATTCAGCCCATCTCAGGGCCATTCAAGTATTTCATGGTGCTCATTGACGCTTCTTCGAAGTGGTCATATGTGGGTTTGTTGTCCACGAAAAACCACGCCTTTGCAAAATTGATCTCGCAGATCATTCGCATCAGAAATGTGTTTCCTGATCATCACATCAAGTCCATCAGAATGGACAACGCCGGCGAATTTACTTCAAAGGCATTTGATGATTATTGCATGGCGATGGAAATTGCAGTTGAGCACTCGGTACCGCATGTCCATACCTAGAATGGTTTGGCAGAGGATTTCATTAAGAGAATTAAATTTATTGCCCAACCCCTCTTGCATAATTGTAATTTGCTAGCTACATGTTGGGGACCCACAGTCCTACATGCAGCAAATCTCATCAATCTTAGACCTTCGGCCTAAAACATCCATTCACCTATGCAACAGCGCAAGGGCCACCACCGAAAATTTCCCAACATTAGGGGGAGGAAATCAACCCCTTGATGAAGAATGTCGGGAAATTACGTGGTAAGCCTGGGGAATCCATGCAGATGACCCGCGCACTAGAGAAGTCCAGAAGACATTAGTAAAGCAACAAGAGAAGTCCAGAAGACAAGAGAAGTCCAGAAGACAATTGATTTGCAAGAATTAGCAAATCAGCTGCCTAATCACTTTAGTGATTTAAAGAGCGTGACTAAGTCGCATGTGCCTGCACGCACTGCACCGGAGAGGGTTGAAATACCTAAGAAAGCAGAAGGTATCCCTAATCTTGTCCAGAGGCCTCAGAAAAAAAAAGAGGACGAGAACTCCGGTTCCTCGAATCCTTAGTAACCGGGGACGCCTGGTGAAAAAGGATAAGAGAGATTTATCACAGCCGATCATTGAAGTCCCCCAGAATGAGAAGGGGAGCCAGTTGAGACCTGGCACAAGTATGACACCTTCAGAAAAGGGCATACCGGATCTGAATATCCCCATCGGCATGGATGTGTGCGCACACATCGGAGCCGAAAAACTAAAGGGACTTGCCTCCGCAATTGAAAGAAGCGATGTGCAAGGTAAAGCTCTAGCAGAAGCAATCGCTCCAGAAGAAGCAACTCATGAAGAAATAGCTATAAATTATGTGCACACGGGAGAGTCCCTGAATAGGACAACAGCTAATATCGATATCTACTTCGCAAAGAAAATTGCCACCATCATCGATCTTGATCCCGAGCCTGCATCGCTCGCTGAATGTAAGAAAAGATCAGATTGGGAAGATTGGAAGAAGGCAATAGCAACTGAATTGCTATCTCTGAATAAAAGAGAGGTGTTTGGGCTTGTATGCCGCACACCTCCCCACATACACCCCGTTGGGCACAAGTGGGTATTTGTTCGAAAGAGAAATGAAAGAAATGAAGTAGTGAGATACAAAGCAAGGCTGGTAGCCCAAGGTTTCACTCAACGTCCTGGAGTTGATTATGAAGAAACCTACTTCCCAGTCATGAGTGGAATTACCTTTAGATACTTGATCTCAATGGCAGTGAACTTGAATTTGGAAATGAAATTGATGGATGTTATGACTGCATACCTTTACGGTAACTTGGATTCGGAGATTTACATGAAAGTCCCTGAAGGAATTCCTCTCCCGAACCAAGACAGAGCAAATAGAAATCTGTACAGTGTGAAACTCAGAAAGTCACTGTATGGACTGAAACAATCTGGAAGAATGTGGTATAATCGCTTGAGCGACTTTCTCTGCAAGAAAGGCTACACGAACAATGAAGACTGTCCTTGTGTATTTATACGGCGATCCCAGAATGGATTCTGTATAATCTCTGTGTATGTAGATGATCTGGATATCATCGGGACAGCCGAAGACATAAAAGAAGCAAGCTCCTACTTGGAGTCAGAATTTGAAATGAAAGATTTGGGCAAGACCAAGTTTTGCTTAGGCTTGCAGCTTGAGCATGTCCCTGAAGGATTCTTGGTACATCAGTCAACCTACACCCAGAAGGTGCTTGAAAGGTTTGGCTTCGAGAAGGCAATTCCCTCGAAAGTACCGATGATCGGTAGGTCTTTACAGCAAGAAAAAGATCTTTTCCGACCAAGGGAAGAGGGGGAGGAAGTCCTGGGACCGGAATTCCCATACTTGAGTGCAGTGGGAGCACTCATGTATTTAGCAAACTGCACTAGATCAGACATTGCATTTGTCGTGAACCTGTTAGCAAGGTACAGTGCAGAGCCCACCAAAAGGCATTGGCAGGGCATAAAGGACACCTTCCAAGGAAGAAAAGACATTGGATTGTTTTACAGAAAGAATCAAGATTTGAACTTGATTGGCTATGCAGATGCTGGGCACCTGTCGGACCCGCATACCGCTAAGTCACAAACAGGCTATGTATTTCTGTGTGGTGGAACTGCAATTTCATGAAAATCGTCTGAGCAAAGTCTGATAGCTAATTCGATGAACCACTCAGAAATTATAGCACTGTATGAAGCCGCACGAGAGTGCGCTTGGTTCCGCTGAACGGATCACCACATCCGGCAGTCATGTGGAATGAACATTGTGCAAACCCCCACAATTATCCATGAAGATAATGCAGCTTGCGTTGCACTAGTGCAGACGGGCTATGTAAGCATATCAACCCCAATTTCCTCTATGCTCGTGAATTGCAAAGATGGACAAGATTAAAGTACTGCACACTAAGTCATGTAGACTTGTTCACTAAGTCACTCCGCGCATCTAGCTTTGAAAGGTGCGTGCGTGGAATTGAAATGATGAGACTTAGAGAAGTGCAGAATTCAGGGGGAGAATTCTCACAAGCCCGCTAATAAATCTTGATCATGAAGATTAAGTACCCAAAAATAAAGTCTTGCAGACTAAATGAATTTGGGTGAATTGTACTCTTTTTCCCTTGACGAGTTTTCCATGAAGTTTCTCGACCAAGGTTTTTAACGAGGCAATTCGTGCATCGCAGCATCACATGTATCATGTACTCTTTCTCCAAATTTTTCCCACTGGGTTTTTATGGAGTTTTGACGAGGCATGAGCATGTTGGGTGAGTGCCCAAGGGGGAGTGTTAGGAAACCTGGACTCTATCCAGAGTCCTGATCTAATTGGGCACCCCACCGTAGACTATAAATAGGGACCTAGACCCCCTCATTATGTACGCATGAAAGAAAAGCAATAAAGAAAGACCGGGAGTTCTCTCTACCTCTCTGTGTGTTCAATCTATTCTCTCTGTGATTCTGTGATTGATTCGTTCTTGTTCTAAGCAGAGGAATCGTTCGGACTGGTCTCCAGCGTCGGTTCCTCAACAGTATCGACGAGACCTTCTTAAACGTATCCATACCCATCATTTGCATTCATCTCTTGTCTGCATGAGACCTCGCCGACATGGATGATCATCATGGAGTGAATGGCAAAGCGAAAGCTAGACAAACCTCTAATTCCTAATTTGTCATCAACAAACACCATATTGCTTATGTGCCATTGGTTAGTGAAAGTGATCCTTGCCATCGCTCTAACCTCCCCGATAGTTAAAGGTGTGCAAAGACTATTTTTGCCCTCTTCTTCGCCGTTCTTCCTCCTCTCTTCCCCTATTCCTACCATGAATAAGTGATCCTCTCTGCCCCCATCAACATGCCCTCACTCTCGTGGCCGGTGGTCGAGATCATCTTTCTCTCATTGTGGTCTCCTCCTCTGGTTAGGGGCAGACATAGGATGAAAATTGAGTTGGGGCACAAATGATTTTGTGCTTAGATTTCTATTTTTTTTAACTAATTCTAGACCCAATAGAAATACTTTTGTTGGGCCAGTGGGGCATAAGTGATGAAATTTTAACTGATATAGATGTGAGCTAAAAATTAAGGACCATACTCCTTCTAGTCCTTTGCTGAGTCCGCCCATGGATATAGTAGAGATTGCTACCATGCATATAATGAATTAATTTGGCACATGATTTAGCTACAGTACCACACTACATGACACATGCATGTCAAACTGAAATGTTTGCTTCCAATCCAACATTGCATGAACGAATAGTATGCCATTGTGTGTCTCAAAATCCCATCAAATTCTTTCAAATTTACACAACCGCAATTCAAGCAGGAGGAGGAGAGCATGTCATGGAAAACTACCTTTCGACTGTGCTCGAGGGATTCGCTCGATTGTGGTTGTTGAATCAACCACTAGAGTCAACCCATTCATGGCAACATCTCTGTGACATTCTTCTGGCCAATTTCCAAGGCACATATAACCGCTCTAGGAAGGAAGACAACCTGCACCAGATGAGATAGAATAATAGCGAAACCCTACGATAATTCATCAGACATTTTAGTCAGATTTGTAATTTCATTCTGGAGGTTTTTGACGCTTCTATCATCAGGGCATTTAAGCAGGGGGTCCACAATAGAAGGTTCACATAAGTTGTCGCCTTAGATCCTCCGACTACATTCGCTGAGCTCTTCAAGATGGCTAATCGTTATGTGACTACTGCTGAAGCAGTCGAGTGGAGCAAAACCGTCGGCCAAGCCGATCAAATTTCCAAAGAGGTAGGCGAAGGTAGCAAAAGGAAGGAAAAGGTAAAGAAATCCAAGAACCAGGCAAAAGGTTAGAAGCCTCAAGCCAGATGTTCCAAGGAGGTCTTGATCATGGGCGATAAGGAGTCACATAACCCCAAACGGTACTCCGACTGGGGCAAGGGCAAAATCCCAATACGAGAGGACAATAAGCCTAGGTGGTGTCCCTTCATAAAAAGGAAGGACACAACCTTGCAGTTGCTGAGTTTTTCAAAGAAAACTCAATGATTACTACTCTGGTAAAGGACCACTTCCCACAGTCAATAAGATGGGACAAATGAGTGGTCGAAAGCAATCAGACAAGGATGAGGAGATGCCATTTCAGGATCCAAAACACACCATCGGAGCACATATATGGAGGATCCTTAGCATATGAACCAAAATGACAATATAAAGCTATCGAACGAGAGGTAAACTCTATTGACCCTCCTTTTGTCAATAATCTTCCTAAATGGTCAGAAGTCATAATCTCCTTTGAGAAAAGTGACTGTCTGATTCATTCAACTCGACCAGGTCAGTTTTTGATCATACTCAAACCCACCATCAATAACTATCGAGTAAATCTAGTGTTGATCGATGGTGGCAGTTCTTTAAATATTTTGTTTCTAAGTGCTCTGGCCGAAATGCAAGTTCCTCGGACTAGAATAAAGCATGTATGATACTCATTCCATGGGATCGTACCAGACTTTTCAGCCAAGCCAATTGACCAAGTTTCTCTGCCTGCTACATTTGGTTCTTCGGACAGACCAGATAAAGCCTATATGATACTCATTCCATGGGATCATACCAGACTCTTCGGCCAAGCCAATTGGCCAAGTTTCTCTGCATGTTACGTTTGGTTCTACGGGCAACTTCAGAACAGAGAAAATCTCTGTTGATGTGGTCGATTTCGACACAGCGTACAACGCTATACTCGGACGACCAACTCTGGCACGTTTCTTGATTGTTGCTCACTATGCATATCAATGTCTTAAGATGCCAGGTCCCAAAGGAGTGATCATAGTCCGTTATGATAAAAGGATGGTGTATACATGCGACCGCAAGCCCCTTAAGATGGTCGACCAGTTACCAATTCGAGAAGCAAGAAGGCGCAGCCTTTGACCAAGTACTCGAAACCGAAAGTTGTGTCGTTGCCAAATGAACAAGTCAAAGAAGTCCCTCTAAATCCAGAGGACCTTCGAAGATCGTTCATATCAGGGTTACTTCCAACCTCGCATAGGAAGACGCCCTCATCACTTTCTTCCAGGAAAACACAGATATCTTCACGTGGCAACCATCTAACGTGCTCAAGGTCCCCAAGGAGGTGATTGAGCGTAGGCTAACACTATGTCCTGACAAGAAGCCCGTAAAACAAAAATTATGCAGATTTGCACTTGACCAAAGGGAGGCTATTAGGTTGAATTAACTAAGCTATTGAAAGTAGGTTTTATAAGAGAAGTTAATCATTCAGAGTGGTTGATTAACCCTGTAATGGTTAAGAAGTCTAATGGTAAGTGCCATATGTGTATAGGCTATACTGATCTTAATAAAGCTTGTCCAAAAGATAATTTTTCTCTTCCTCGTATTGATCAATTAGTTGATTCTACTGCTGGTTGTGAAGTATTAAGTTTTTTATATGCATACTTTGTCTATCATTAGATTAGTATGTCTCTAGAAGATGAAGAGAAGACCACATTTATTATGCTGTTTGGAATATTTTGCTATGTCAAAATACCATTTATTTTCAAAAATGTTGGTCCTACTTTTCAACATTTGATGCAATTGAGTTTTTTACTTCAATTAGTCCAAAATTTAGAAGCCTATGTTGATGATCTAATCGTCAAGAGCATCAAACAACTTGATCACATTTCAGACCTACAAGAGATATTAAACAACCTCAGAAAACACCACTTAAAACTCAATCTTGAGAAGTGTGTGTTTAGAATTTCTTTAGGAAAATTGCTTGGGTTCCTTGTTTCTACAAGAGGTATTGAGGCAAATCCTGAAAAGATAAAGGCTATTTAACAACTGCACCCTCCGACTACTAAGAAAGAAGTCTAGAAACTCACAGGGTGTACGATGACTTAAAGTCATTTCATTGCACGACTGGGGAAAAGGGACTCCTTTCTTTAAACTCCTAGCATGGGGGATTCAAGTGGTTGAAGGAGGCTAATGATGCCTTCGAGGATGTTAAGAGGTATCTCATGAGTGCTCCCATTCTGGTTTCTTTGAAACTAGGTGAGACGCTCTTAATGTACCTAGTTGCCACAACACAGGTAGAAAGCATAGTACTAGTCACAGAGCATTAGTACGTCTAACAACCAGTCTACTACATAAGTGAAGTCTTACACGGGCCTAAGGAGCGCTACCCTCAGGTTCAAAAACTCTTATATGCCCTCCTCATGTCTTCAAGGAAACAGAGGCATTATTTTCAGGTGCACAAGATTATTGTGTCATTTAAGTTTTCTTTAGGAGAGGTCCTCCAGAATAGAGAAGCAGCGGGACGCATGACAAAATGGTCAATCAAACTTGAGGTGTTCGACCTCTATTTTGTATCCCGAATGACCATTAAATTCTAGATCTTGGCAGACTTTATCACCGAATGGACAAATCCTAAACCTGTTCAGGATCCTAGTGCACTTCCCATGACCAGTTGATGATGTACTTTGATGGATCACTTACACTTAGTGGCTTGGGTGCTAGTGTGGTATTGGAATCTCCCATATGAGAGACCTTAAAGTATGCCATTCAGTTAAACTTTTCAGCCCCTAATAACATGGTTGAATATTTGCTGGTGAAAGGAAAATTTTTTCATTGACTAGTTGGCTCAAATAACTTCTTCCTGATCACAAGTACCAACGGGAGTCTTCTGGAGCAACTCCAGAAGCTGTCTTAGATCGAAATACTAGAACAACTCATAATGAGGCAACCTCTCTTGAGTACAAGGATATCTAGATGGGACACATTTACAAGTATCTTCAGAAGTGTTTAGCACCCAAGGACGATCTTGAAGTAGATCATTTATTCCGCAAGGCCAAAATATATACTTTGGTCGATGGGGTACTCTATAAATGGCATACTCAAGGGGTATCTATGGAGCACATGCTTCTTACATAATGCTGGTCAGAAAAGCCTTTTGACAAGTTTTTACTAGCCAATGACCCTTAATGATGCCAAAGAGTTGATTAAAAAATGTGTACAATGCCAGTTTCATAATAGGTAAATACATCAACCAGCTCAAGCTCTACAGACTATACCTTTATCTTAGTCTTTTGCGACCTATGGTCTTGACATCCTAGGACCGTTTCCAAAAGCCCTGGGGGCTTCAAATTCCTTTTTGTGGCTATTGACATGTTCATAAAATAGATTGAAGCCGAACCTATGTCTGGGATAACTACAAAAGCCGCTAAAAAGTTCATGATGAGAAGCGTGATTACTCGATTTGGGGTCCTAAGTCAAATAATTATAGACAATGGTAAGCAATTTTTTAGTACAAAATTCCCACAATTTTGTTAAGAATTAGGTACCAAACTGTGTTATGCCTTAGTTGCCCATCTGTAAAGCAATGGAGCTGTCGAAAGTGCGAATGGTCAAATAATGAAAGGGATTAAAACTCAGATCTTCCACTAGCTTGTAAAGTGCTCAGGGGCTTGGGTACAATAATTACCCTCAGTATTATAGGCAATTCGCACAACTACCAGTCGGGTGACAAGAGAAACTCCTTTTTTCCTAGTTTTTAGGGCTGAAACCATGCTTCCTCCAGAACTAAAGATTTGGTCGACGAGTGTTGAGAACTTCAACGATTCCAACCAAGGGCAACTTTGAGCAGATGACATTAACCTACTCAAAGAGAAGAGGAATCAAGCCTTAATCTGTTCGGAGTCTATCAACAAGTCATGTGTAAATATTATGATTCTAAGGTCCAACCTCACATGCTTGCTGTAGGTGACTTGGTGTTGAAAAAATTCAATCCCAGTCTAATTGGAAGAAGCTTTCCCCCAAAAGAGAAGGTCCTTACATAGTGGTCGAAGTTACACGACTAGGCTCAATACGACTCACCATGGAAGACAACCAAATTCTCTCGAACTCCTGGAATATCGACCAATTGTGTAAATTCTATGTATGACTTTTCTACGCTTTCAATAAAGTTTTTAGTTTATTCAATCTTTATTGTTGTATGTTGAATAGAGCTTATTTTATGTTTATTTGACCACTCTGGTATATTCAATATGTTCAAACTGATCGGAGAAGGAAACATCCTTAGTCGAAGTCTCTCCTCTCTGCACATTATCTTGAAAACTAGAAGGAGCTTCCTAGTGTCATACTGTTTTCTACTCTTGCTATCAACACAAAGTCGAATGGATTTAAAAAAAGTAACTCTTGAGTGTTTGTCCTATTCTTATTTATGGCTTTGATTTGATTAACCTGGTCGAACAAGGGTAACGTCACCTAGTTAAACCTTTCATTTTTACACGTGGTCATGCCCACTAGGAGGAACTTCCTAGCGTTGACTCATTCCTAACTTTTTCTACCAGAACATGACAATCGAAGTCAACAACAATAGTCGGATGAATTGCTCTGATCTATACATACCCTATTCTGTACTATTTGCTTCATTTATCCATATAAACTAAGTAAATAGTAGGTGGCTAGGATAGGGTTATCAATATAACTTTGATTCTTAGTCGTAATTTCACTTTCTTTCATTTCTTTTTTGTGTTACGAGTACGAACTACTCAACAAGGTGAATTACAAGAAAAGGATGATGATTTTCATTAACAAAAAGGTTTGTTCTTACAAAGTTCCCTGTTACAAACTACTCTGATGAAGGAGATCCTATTTGCATCTCCTCCGTGATCTTTCGACCAGCTGGCTCTAATTCTTTGATCAAATGGGCTGCCTCTGCTTTAGAGTAGTCAAAGTTGTAATCAATCAGTCGAAGGTGTAGGCTTTGGTCGCATGTCTTAAGTTTTGCCAAGGCATAACTTACATCACTCTTAACAGCCTCTCGTATCGAGTCAACCTGGTTTGTCTTTAGGATGGTTATGAGCTTCTCTAAAGCTCTAACTTGTCATCTGATGTTACTCACGTGGGCGGTCATGGCATCCTCCAAAGGATTGATTTTCTCATCACCAAGCCTTCCAAGTAGATCATTTAGAAGAGAAATGTTGTCTTGAAGAATGGTCTTTATCGATTGTGTCTCCTCCTGACTATGAGTCGAAGCCTCTACGAGTTGCTTTATTTTGACTATAGCCTCTGCAAAGTAGAGTGAAACTTAGTCAGAAAAAATACTGATAAAAGACTGGTTAGTAAGAACTGGTCGAAGGTAAAGATTTCTATACCTGCTAGTCGAGACTCGTGCCCTCAACTTCATCCTTATGCTGATCTTCCAACTACCTGATCTTCTAGCCTTTCTCTTTGTCGATGTGAGTGAGCTCACTAATCACTTTGGTCTTTTCATCGACCTCAGTGAAAAGCTTACCCATTTTGACCTCTTTTTCTATAAAAAGGAAAGAGTTAGAGAAAGATAAGAAAGACATTCGAATGAGCAATCGTAAGTTTAGAACTTACAGTTTATTTTCTCTTGCAACTTGTCAGTTGCATTATTGGCCTTCAAAAGCTCAATCATAAGATTGACGTTCTCCTTTAATTTCTGCCTCTCGGCCCTCTCAAGGTCGAGTCTATTAGATAAGGTCATTTTGTTGCTCTTAGGCCTATAAAGATTAAAGATAGATATGAAGAACTGGACTAGTGGTCAAAATAGAAAAAAAAAACTACGTATGTCAGCAGCTTACCATTCCCTCGAATGTTTGCACAATTTAGTATTTTTCTGCCTTAAGAGCATGAGTTATCTATAGTATTCAGCCACAGTGACCATATCTTCCAAAGCTCTCTGAATAATAGAAGAGAATGAGAAGCAAGAAAAGCCAATTATAAATGACTAAGCATTAGATGGTTACATATATACTCATGCGAGCAAATTTGGCGAGTACTCACTGGGAATCTTCTAGTCGATTGAGCTCTTCGACCTTATTCCAACACACATTCTCAAGGCGCTCATCATCAAAGATATTCCCCTTGTTAGGAATATCTTTGGGGTAAGGAACTCGGTCATGAAATCGACATAAGTAAGATCCCACTACAAATGCAGTGTTGAAAAACTCAGAGAATATGTTAGGTTCTTCTTCTTCTTCTTCGATTGCACCTTCTCAACGTGGTAGTCAAAAGGATTTCCCACTTCTTTACTAGCTTCAGCGGTAGCTTCTGTATCTGAGTTGGTAGTCGATTCTCCAGCCATCTTCTCTCCCATCTCTTTGGTTGTGGGAATAACGGCAAGGGGCTTATCGATAGAAGCATCCTCGATCGATGGGGGGGCAGGCTAAAGTCACGAGAAGAGAGGTGAATTAGCATATAAGAAAACAACATGTAAAATGTTATCCTTATGTTGTTATTTTCACACTTTGTTTTCTTTGCCTTGATTTTGAATTTAGAAGGAATCTTTTCTAAGGATGGTTTCTTTAACTTCTTTCCTACGATCACGTCTAGTCGTTGAGGAGTAAGGTCATCTCCGACCACCTTTGGTTGCAGATACAGTGCTAGTATTGCAACTCCCTATTCCTCTTGCCCCTTCTAATGGTCGGGATTGGTTTTGACCACCTGAATAGCAGTCTCCTCGATTATAGGTTCTGCTGCTGCAGCAGCCTCCTTCATAAGAGATACAAAACCTTTCTAGTCCTCCTTTTTGAGTTGCTTAATAAAGCCTTGAGAAGCACCAATCATCGTAATAGAAGGGTACCTTGATCTTAGGAGCTAGTTGTGCTAGTACAACTGCCCCTATCTCCTCTACAGCAGCCATGTCTGTAAAGAACTTCTCAATGGGGCCAACGGGGGAGGAAGGGAAGGAGTAGCACTCGAACTTCCACCTTGTTTGTTGACAGCCTTGGTTAGTCGATTCTTCTTTGTCAAAGGAGCCTTAATGTCCTTTGCTTCTTTTCCGATTACCATCAATTCGATCTCTTGGTAATCTTGACAATTTTCCATGCCGACTTTCTACAACAGAGAAGAATGCTAAGTACTCATTGCTTACGACTACGAAATCCTAAAGATGAGATCGAACATTGATTACCCTTAGGAATTCTTCTCTTTCCTCGGTGGATACATCCACCAAGATATGAGGAGCCTCCACATCAAGTGTTGGAGGCTTCTCACATTTGGCTTTGACTTGGGTGTCAATTTCTCCCAAAGCAAGATCTGCCTAGACAAATAAAAGTGGTCAGTAAATAGAACTCAAAATTCAAAAGCTAACTGAGAGAACAAGTCCAACTGTTACTTACCGTCCTTATAGTCTCTGGTCATTTCTTTGGCCTCTAAGTACATCCACATTGGATGTGCTCATTTCTTCAAAGGGCTGATTCGACGAGTGATGAAGTCCTTCACCATATCCCAACCAGTGAGCCCCTTTTTCCTTAGTTCCTTGATGGCTTTGATTTTGGGGGCTATCCGAGTAAGGTCTTTGGGGATCAAATTCCAGAAAGAATTTCTCTCTGCGACCTTTCCCCACAAAAAAAGGTTGTCTTCACTAGTCATCTCCCAATAAAACCACTTCTTCTTCTAGTTCGGTCATGAAGATCGAGTAAACATATGGATGTACTCCTCCATTTTGCCATCGTGGAGCTTCAGACAATAAATCCTGACAACCCCGGCTTGTCTGCTCATTTCATAGTAATATTGAAAGAGCTCCAGATTTGGAGGAATCCCCAGACAGGCTTCACACAGGTACACAAACACACTTAACATGGTGATCAAATTGGAAACTAGGTTCACCAATTCTACCCTAAAGTACTCAAGTACGATTGTGCGAAAGGGGTGAGCAGGAAGTGAAAGTCTGCACTCATAGTAGGATTGAGAAACTCAGATTTTCCCAATCTCCCCCAGTGGCCAATGTTGTCCAGTGGCTTCAATCCACTTGATTTATTCCCTTAAAGGGATCTTCTCAGCTTTGACCAAGGCTTTCATCTTTGTGACATCCTTCTCCGACACCGGCCAATTAGAAGAAGACTTCGTCATTTTTCTTAAGCGATTGGTTTGGATCTGGAAGAGATTGGGAAAAAGAAGGCTTGGTCGATGGCGAAAAACTCGAAGGAGATCGAAATAGAAGGGGAAAGTAAAAGGCCAAAAGATTACCCCGTGGTAAGTTTTTGTTACCATATGAGTCAGTTTCCAATCACGGGAACCCAACGGTTACTACCTCTTCGGGAATCGCACTAAACGGATAGATCATCGAGAGTCGATTAGGATTCTAAAATTCCTTTGTTTCAAACAGGCATGTCTTTATAACTAAAGTAAAATTACCTTTTTGACCAAGTTCACTTTCGGTCGAATTAGATTGAAAAAGCTTTTCTTTTGATCTTCATTCGTCTATTACTTCTCTTTTTCAAGTAAGTTATTTTCACTTGAAGTTGAAGAGCTAGATGACGAGGATATAACAATTTTTAAATTATTATTTATTTGTAAATGATATTATTACATTATTATACACCTTGAGTATACCCCTTATCTATAAGAAAGAGATTTCACAAGGTAGTCATAAACTCTTCTACGTCTACTCATTAGTTGTAAGCTCTTCTATGACCACTCCTTAGTCGTAAGTTCTTCTATGACCACTTCATAATCGTAAATTCTTCTACGACCATAACATAGTTGTAAGTGATCCTGCGACCACCTTGTGGTCGTAGATCCTCCTACGACTAAGACAAACTTTGACTGACTTATCTACGACAACCTATTACATTGTGGGTCCGTCTGACGAGGCGGTTAGCACATGCATTTATTCTCTGGAATAATTGCACATAACTTATCTCTGATAGTAACCGTTGCATGACGAGTGAGACACCACGTCCCTCTGACAATTACTCCCAGTAGACGGTTATTATCCGAAACGTTAAGGCGTCTTTTAGCATGGAACAACTGCCGCTGCTTCGTAGGCTATATAAGGGTGGACGTTAGAGAGAGATGGGACAGACCCAAGGGAGAAAAGAAGTAGAGCAAGACATTTTGAATTTACTTTCTCGGTTATAATCAGTTCATTGAGCAATAGCCACACAGGAGTAGGATTGTTATTCTCTGAAGGGAAGGCTCGAACTTGTGTAAAATCCCTGTGTCTTCTTTCTGTATGATCGTAGTTAGGTCTTCAAGAGTTCCCCCGAATCCAAATAATCATACGTAAGATTGGTATTAAAACACCGACAAGGCCCATATTTAGTTAATAAATAAATATCATTATGGTTAATATTTATGTTTGTTATCTACTAGGTGTATTACCTGATCCTGGACTAGTGTGATTAACACAGAGGATCTAAAAGTATTGCTCTCGGGTCTGACATATAAGAAGGGGTACACCCTATATAGTGGGATGAATGATATTTTGAGTTTAAGAAAAGCCCTAAAGAGGTTCTTGAGGTGCTTTGGAGCATATGAAAATTTGAGAGTTTCTATTTTTCGTATTATTGTGAGTTATGTTAATCTACAAGAATTGATTGGTTGAGATTAACTTCTTTGTGTGCTTGCTACCGAGCTAATTGTGTGGATTGACACTTTGTGAAGTTGGTGAGGTGATATAGTTGTGGTGTTCTTGTGGTTGATACAAGCTTGCCTTTTTTTTATCAAATCACGTTACTTCTTTGAGTTATCTTCATTGTTATTTTCGTTGACCGTGTAATCATTGTCACCATAAGATATGGCCAACCCTATGGGTTTGACCTAGCAAGGTCGATCCTTATCACTTCTTGTGAGGATTGTCAATATAGGCCTCTTTTTCAACTTATGGTTTTTCAACTTATGACTTATGGTTTTCCTCGAATAAACAAACGATATGGTTTATCTTGGTGTTTTTCTGAAACGGCTTATCTGGACAGCCTTTTTGATTCGACTTATCGGTTCATCGGCATTTAGTATGTTTGTACAAACACTCGCACTAGAATCAAAAGCAGCGAAAAGAACCAACCCATAATGTTGCACCTGGCTTTACCAGCGGCTTGGTTTCCTGTTACCAGCTCTTTGCATTGGATTGTGAATTTGCGATATCGTGAGTCGTGATCGATAAAAGCCTGTAATCCGGTTGAGTATAAAGATCGATTGGATAATAGATTTTTTGTAAAATATCTTTATGAGTTAGATCAAATTCACAAATTTTAACGAAGAAATCCCCTTCATCCATGCACCCTCTGAAAGAACACTCCAGCAAGATCCACACAGTGAATGTCATGAACTGACGATGAATTAGAAAATGAGCTGATTGGTTCATGACCATAGCCAGCCACACTGGCTGGCCAAAAGATCCAGGCTCCAATTCTTACTAACAGTGAAAATTGGAATTTCAGAAGCAGTTCTTCCTATAGTTTGGAATTAAGACAACCATTTTGTGCTAGGCTAATACAGCTGAGCTAGTAACCATAGGATTTTTTTTTTTTTAGTTCAGTAACCATAGGATTTGGTCACGGAGAAGGGAGAGCCAACAACGAGGAGTTGTAAGGTACGACATTCTTGTGGTCAATCTTGTCTGGGCTCCTGGGCCTTGGCTCAGCTTACCGATCAATCGAGCCCGTCTCACTCACGTTGTCGTGTTTCTGCCAAACTCTAGATGCTGTGAGAATACTTGAGATACTACTACACGAGTTGGAAATGTCTTTGAAGGAGTTTGTTTTTTCCCAGCAAAACCCGAAGAGTAATTTGCATGGTGGTCTGAAATTTTCTCAACTTTCGGTCAAGTTTTCTAGCCGCGCCGGATAAAAAAAAGTAGCACGGCGCACGAATATCCACTTTGTGAGCAAAATAGACTGAAAAGTTAAAGAGAAACTTATGTTGCAGTCAACGGAATCTTAGGTGACTCTGTATTACTAGCAAATCCGATTATCTTTATCAAAGACATTTGGACTTAAACTTTTAGCTTTTAATTTTTTAATTTCGTTCTTTTATAATTTTTTAGCTACTTTTAGGTTTTTTATCTTTTTTATCTTATTTCTTTGTATTGTTTAAGATGATATATTTTTAAATTTTTAAATTTAATTACACTGAAAAATCTTAAAGTAGGTATAGTATAAAATAAGTTCGAAACAATGTAAAACAGGGTTAAAAAAGGCAAAAGCCATAAGCTTTATAATGAGAGGAGGAAGAGGGAGAAGACGAGGCGAAGCAGCCTGGCGCCTGCGCTGCGGACGCCAGTGCCGGAGCCGGACTACGCGAGTTTTCTGGAAGTTTCGCCGCCGTATCTTGGAACCGAAGAAAGAAACAAACCCGAGAGCCCTTCCTCTTAATATCCAATCCAGAAATAAAAGGAAACCAAGGCTACTCAGCTCAACTCAACTGAACGAAAACAAAAGAGAGGGATTTTTAAAGAACGGAATTACGTGCCGCGTGCGGCCTTCCCCTCCCTCGCTTCGATTCGTGGTGCCGCCCCCACCGTGTCGATCTCGGGGATGGGGGTCGGCATGAGCAGCGGCCGGCGGCGCGGCATCGGCGGCGGGGGCCGGTCGAGCGGGATGCTGCCGCTGCTGGCGTTCCAGGTGCTGCTCGAGTACGGCCGCGCCGGCGCCAGCCGTCCGCCCGTCACGGCGGCACTGATCGCCGCCAACGCGCTCGTGTACCTCCGCCCGGGCGCCCTCGACGCGCTCCTCCCCCCGCTCTCCCGCGTCGCCTTCAACCCGCACCTCATCATCCAGGTATAACCCACCTACCTACAAGGCTGTATACACCACGACGCCGCGGCCTGCGGATTAGATGACGGAATTATGTGTAGATTATGTTGCTCTGCTAGATTGCGCGTGGAAAACTCGCGCTTTTAATCCGTTCTAGGGCTACAGGGTCGCAAAGTCTAGCAACGCGATACATTCCGAGTAGCCGAGTAGGGATTATGTTGTGTCGTGGTTTTTGCCTCAGGATGCCATATTGTCAGGTTTTGCTGGTTGATAGTACATGATGCAGATTTGCTGTGTTCTGCAGTTTAATTTTGATCTGCGATTTGCAATTGGGGAAATTTGATAGGATGATTACTGCACAATGCTACATAGGAATATGGTCCGGATCCTATTGGGGGCAATTGCTGTTGGTATTGTGGTACTGTTTGTAGTGCAAAAGGGGGGGTGGAGTGGATCTGCTGATGAACATCTTTTTTTGGACGGGGCTGCAGAAGAATTGCAGTCCAAAGCCTTAAGATTAAAGGGAAATTCTGTACAGGATTTACAAGCCTACCGGCTAAAGGGACCGATAGCTCCTAAACAGCAACCAGAGGCTGGAAATCAGAGAAAGACAACACCCTTCCTGCCTCCTAAACAACAATCCGGACACAGAAGAAATTTATTCTCTTCCACCCGTCGTGGTATTTACTTTTCGTGCCCTTTGAGTAAAATCGCCCTTATATTTACACCTGCACTATGCTAAGACACCAGTATCCTATAGCAGTCTTAACTCTTACGCCCATAGCGATATTTCTTGATTCAACATACAATTTTCAAAGAAAAAAAAACCATGGAATACAGTAGGGAAAAGTAATTGTAAGTTTCTTCTGGATTTTTTATGAGTACGCATTACAGTGTTTTATGTACCATTTTGAAATAACATTTTCGTGAACACTGTTGCAGTATGGTGACCTGACACGCTTCTTCCTGTCAGCTTTCTACCACTTAAGCGAAACTCATTTCTTCTACAACATGACATCTCTCTTGTGGAAGGGTATACAGCTTGAAACATCAGTGGGCAGTGTTGAGTTTGCTTCCATGGTTGCCTCCTTGCTTGGTCTGTCTCAGGGCATCACATTGCTCTTGTCCAAAGGTTTACTCTTTTTCGGCAATGAGACTGCATATTATGATCAATTTGCTGTTGGATTTTCTGGAGTGCTGTTTGCTATGAAGGTTGTGCTGAATGCCTGGTCAGACGACTTTGTCTTTGTGCATGGGATGGTTATTCCAGCAAAGTATGCTGCATGGGCCGAATTACTCATCATTCAGGCTTTCATTCCCGGGACATCGTTTATTGGCCATCTCGGCGGGATACTTGCTGGACTGGCCTACCTTTGGCTAAAGCGATCATTCTCCGGGCCAGATCCACTTGCTCTTCTGATTTCAGGTATTGCAAAGGTTGTGAGTTGGCCTGTGAGGTTTGCTCAGAGACTTCTAACGTCAGGCCATCCTCGGAGCCACATAACAGGTCGGGGCAGAGTTGGGCAGCGTGCATCAGTAAGACAGACCAGTGGAGGTATATGGAGATGCTCAACCTGCACTTACGATAACTCGCCTTCCTCAGATATCTGTGAGATGTGCAGCACTGCGCCTGAGGACCGTGCTTTCTCCCGCAGACAGCATCTCCAAGCTGGGGGATACGGAGAGCTCTCCGTTGAGGAGATCCGCCGCAGGAGGCTCGAACGATTTGACAGATGATGTAAAGCATCGCTACCAATACAATGTCCAAGTAGTGCTAAAGAAGCTTCTACCTTATGAAAACTGGCATTTGCTCATTCTGTGCTAGATAGTTTGGGGATTTTTGGTTCTTTCCACTGATGATGAGGAATGCTTTACATAATCGAATTTTACCTGACCATTTCAAGGCCTGAGTACCACTACTGATATAGCTCCATTGTTTAGGTTTTCGCATTGACGATGCCTTGGAAGTAAGTATTTCTATTATTTTTTTTTAATAAATTACGTCAGGCAACAATGGAAAGGAAGTACTTAAGCACATCGAAATGCTTCTTCATATTGGGAAGAACTGATTATTTACATCATCTGTCAAATCCTATAGTAGGCCATTGAACATTGGAATGTTTTGAAGCAGCAATATAACTGATGTACCAAATAGGGGTCTATTTGTCACAACAGTGGCATTGTCTGTTCACTGTTGTTCTTCCAAAAACTAAATTGTGCAAACCTTCATACAATATTGTTAGTAATGTTGAAGTGGTGCACAGTTGCTGATTGGACCCCCAATGTGCTTTAAAAATTATGCTTCACTTTTGAGGAGAGCACTGAAGCACTTGTCACTTCTCTGCTCTGTGTTGTTTCTATGCAAAGAAACACCTAACGCAGATGTCTGGAATGCCCGATTTGTGCTAGTTTTGTCATTGAATTTGACGATTCATTTTCATGAGATAGACGATGAAGCAATAAACATGAAAACTAGTATAAGATTGCCAGAGAAACCTTCTGTAGAGAAGTTAGTGCACAACAAGATTCGATCTCTGGCTGTCCATTTCAGTACATCCAATCGATACATGAGCACCCAAAACTGGGATAGCAGCACTTGAGAAGAGAAGCAGGAATCACGACGAACGAAACGCTTCTCTAGCAGTCGTGCGTGTTGCATTCTTGGCAGTAGAAATCGTTGCGCTCGACGAGGGACCTGACCCACGCCACGTCCGCCTTGCCTATGTTTATGCTGCTGCAGCAGCAGGGGTTGCCATTGATGCAGACCCATGAGGAGCGTATGGCTGCCGTCACAGCCAGCGGCGTGCCATGTTCCTCGCCGGCCGTCCCGCTCCTGCTCCTGCTCCGGCCGACCGGATGTCTCGTCCCGATGCAACCCCAGCAAGACGAGAGGCGGGTTCCGGAGGAAGAGAAGCGTAGCCTGTCTCGGATGGCCTCCGCGATCTCACACTTCTTGTTCTTGCCCTCCGTGACCGGCGGAGACGAAGAGGACGACGGCGAGGGAGAGGACGGAGGACGCCGTCGACGGAGAAGCCCCGTGCGAGCGCCTCCCTCTCCTTCCTCATCCCTCCGCTCACGCATATATCCAGCAGAGGGCGCGCACCTGCCAAGAACGCAGCACAATTGAGTCGCCGACCAACCTTGATGATCGGTTGACTGACGAGCACAGGACGTGCGGAATCAAAAATCGAGAAGCGATTAAAGAGATGAGAGGGTGGCGACGTGTACAAACCTGAGCGAGGATGGAGGGGGATGGATGGGGCGGTTGCTGCTGCTGCAGGGATCAGGAACCGGTGCCGGTGGGAGTAGGAGTCATGGAGGACGCCATCCTCCTCTCTGCGCACTGCACCCTTTTCTTCACAGAGAGGCTTCCGCTTCCTACTAGGTGCCGTTTCCAGCTGTGCCGCCCACTCTCCTCTTTACACGCCATCCATGTATAAACTAATCAACTAATAATAAGGGTATATACATTATTGGTATAGGCATTGATTCTCTCTAATATATCTCCGTCATCTATAAATAGGATTAAAGACAGTTTATACATAGATTATTTATATAGTTATCTGTAATAACCTCATATAATTAATAAATTTTCTATATAATTATCTATACAATGATATACATAATAGAAAACTATCTATAAGATCGTCTGTTAAATAATAGACAATGTCTTTCTCTTTTCTCTTTCTCTTTTCTCCTCATCATCCAAAATATTATGTGGCATAAACTTACAAACAACTGATATGCATTATTGTACATATCCTAACAATTTTAAACAACTGTAACCATTGGCGAGTGCAGTGATAGTGGCATCATCATTCATGGCCAAATGGGATGGGTAAACTGAGGGTGGGTTCTTTTAGGCTGTGACTTATGGATGAAAATTTTAAATTCTAGACTATTCGCGAGAGACAGTGCGCAAGGAGAAATAATCGCATACGATTTTGACCGGTATAACTAAACTTGGTACAGTTTATGCTACAATCTATCTGTAGGCCCCGCTTTAAAAAATACACTGTTTAAAAGCTAGTTATTGTAGTAAACATAAGACAAAGCCTAAGCAAGTGATTCCGAACCCACCCTGACACAAGGGGCGAGATGAGATGGAGGGAAAGGCTAGGCAAGTAGCATGGGTCGAAATCTTTGGTCAAATAAATAAATGGAAAAATTAATATGCCGTCTAATGTGCACTCCTTGTGTTCAATATCGTTTAGAAAACATCCTCTAATTGACAAACCAAACCATGTAAATCACATCCTAGACAGATATCATGGGTGATTTTCACCATGTTGATTGCCACATTGACTACCACATCATCAATTGACCCATGTTGGCCGCCATGGTGACTGCTCAAGAGAAGAGAAGAGGGTAGAAAAGAATGAAAATAGGGAAAAAGGAAATAATAAAATATGAGAGTTATGAAGAAGAGGTAGGGCTGACGTGCAGGGTCAAAGTGATGATGTGGCAGTCAACATGGTAGCTGAGGTAGCGAAAACTATCCATGATATCAGTCTAGGGATGTGATACATAGTTTTTATATTTGAGGGGACGGATTTTAAACGGTATTTGAGATAGCGGCAAAAACTAACTTAGAGTAGAGTTAAGGGGCCGTAGATGTAGTTTTTCCTAAATAAATTCCAAATCTGGTGGAGAAATAGGACTAGTCCTATTTTGCAGACATGGAAGAAATCTTGGCCGCCGCATAAGCATGGCAGCCATGGACTTGTTGTCTCCCTGATGTGCAGTGTGTCCAGGCGGGATCTATGTGCCAAATGGAGAAGTGCAATGAGCATTTTGTCAGCAAAATAGAGATGCCCTCTCCAAGGCCTTGTGGTTAACAACAACTGTTCTGAGTTCGATTATCTTACTTCGATTGCTCTAGCAGATCGTACAAATGAGCTTAGCCAATTCAGAAAGTAGAACAGCCACAAGAAGGAAGTTGTCGATCGCGACAACGACGGTACGATTCCTCCATTGTCCGAATCGATCTGCCTCGATCTCTCAGACGTTTTTGCCCGCTGGTTCTGATTTTGGTCCCAATAAAATGCTAGAAATGGAGTTAAAATAAAAACGGGAAATAATCGAACTGAAACAACATCAAACAGAATCAGTACGGACTACCAACAATCCAAGCTTCATGCAGTGTGTCTCTTGATGAAAGCATGCTAAAACGCTACTTGAAGTCAACTAATCAAAATTCTCTCCAGTTACCTGAACAGCATACAAATGAGCCATTCATCAACATTTAACATGCCATTCTCAGAGTAACTTCCTTGCAAGCAAATCTGCTCAGAACATTGTAAACTCATCCATTTTCAGATACAAATCTGCTCAAATCACCACAAAATAAAATCAAGGACAGACTTCCTCCTCATGTTTGCAAGGACATGCCATTTTCAGAGTACCCTTCTTGCATGGAAATCTGCTCATTACATCATAAGAGCATGTATTATCAGAAGCAGATCTGCTCAAAACACCACAAATTCAATGAGATTGTCTCCTTATGAAAGCACACAGTTGACGCTTTCGAGAAATTCCAGGTAATGCATAACATTAAATCCACCATCCCGACTCCTAAGCACGGGTTTCCAATGGTATGTCTGCAAAGCACAAACCATTTGTTCCTTTCGTGTGGCACGGAAAAATGGAACAAAAGTCCTTTCAAGGATCAAAGACATTCAAAAAATATCATCTAAAGTCAACTGATGTAAATCTTCTGTATCACCTGACTCGCAAAGAAAAAGAAACCTTCTATGTAACATTCAGATACCATTTCACGAGTACCATTCTCACAATCAAATATGCCCACAAATTCACAACCGCCTATTTACAGACAATCAGCAAACGTGGCCTCATGTTCCTTCTTTGATCTGGCTCCCACATGCCTACAATATGGAATAGAAATGAGCTGTAATTATTTTTTTTAATTGCACTAATTGTGTCTTGAATTTAAGACCTTATGTCTCTGATGTCATATTGAAAGACTGAGTAAGACAATAGAGTGGGTGAATAGTGCCGATTAAAATTTTCTCTAAGTATTCAAGATTCTATACTCAAACACCTACAGAGGTATGAAACATAGAATCACCAGCTAAAAATCCAAACCAACTAGCTCAAGTCAACAAAACTTGGAACCTAACCCTTCTCGGAGGTTTGACCGGCCTCCAAACAGCGATCTGACCGTTCGGGCAGTTTGACCGCTAGTATAAGGGCGATATGACCGTTGCTACAGTAAAATCAGACAAATGAATAGTATTTTCAGCATAGTTTCAAAAACAAAAATCGAGAGAACTTTTGATTTGTAGATCCAAATAATATGAAACTTTGTAGCGATCTACTTCAGGATATCAAGAACCTATTCCAATAGACAATCACGAAAATCATAGTCAAAGTTGTAACCTTTTTCAGTTTGTTGGAAGGTTGCACCAAAACTAATGCAAAACTCTAAACGGTGAATACAACTTGCTCATGGGTAGATGATGACCAAGATGGCTTTACATGTATTCCCACATATCACAGCAAGCTAGAACACCGAAGAATCCCACTTAAAAATCCTCGGACCAAGAGATGGACAAAAAAGGCTAAAATCAAGTAAAATCGGATTTTCTTGTGAATCTTGCTATCAAAGTACCTAAATGGATGGAGATATATTTCCAATGATTATCTCTATCTCTTACACATCCTTGGTATAGCAAGATCATAAGAAGGAAGGAGGAGAGATCAAAACCAACCAAAAGTCAAGCAAATCAATAAAAAGCAAGAGGAACTCAAGAGTTGCATAACGATTGATGTATTTCTTACTTGAGAAGACAGTTTTTATAGCCACTCCGCCTTAGAAGACAAAGAATACACAAGATACTCACTCTCAAATCCTAACCCTAGAGATGAGAGCATATGAGATGGGCTGGATTGTTCACCTTACATGTCTCAATCCCAACCCCCTTTTATAAGTGGGCAACCAGCCACCAACACCTTTTATTGGATCCTATCTACTATTACAATGGGGAACCCGTTAAGCCCACAAACACGGGTTTTATGCTCACAAGTTACTTATGCAGGCTTTTCAAAGTGCAAAAGTATACATCCGCTAAATCCTTAGTCTTGATCCAACCAGCTCCACCTTGACCTAAACCACTCTCCAATGCATTACCCACGCGCCGTAGTTTTGATCTAAGATGATTTTTGGTATTTTAGTCAAACTAAAAATACCCTTTCTTGACCCGGTCATCATCAACCATTGCAAGCAATCACCATGCTTGCCATGTGTAGGTGCACCACTAGCCTACCACGTGTCATCAAGTCTCCTGTCTCGGTTCCACCGAACCACAGCTCACTTGGCCCGTGCAAGCTACATGGCGTTATCCTACCGTTCGAATTCGCTTTCAACATTCCCGCCTTTCTCGTGCCATGCTTGAGCTCACCGTCTCACCCGGCATTCTCAATCGTTCTGGGCCTCAACTCCTCCATGAGCCTACTTCCGATCCTTACCGTTGACCATGGTTGACTCTAAGTGACCCTGCACATCCAAGACAAAGAAATCATTTCCATGCATAAGTTCTTCACAACTTGACCTATGTTAGCTAAAACATAGCTCATGCAATATATATCCACTGAGAAAATGACCAAAACCCATTTCGCGACTCAAATACACAAAATACAAAATTTGGCCAAAAATCAACAATCTGACTGGTCTGACCACATGGCTTTAGTGATCAGACCGCTGCCATCATGCGGTTAGTCTGGAAACTCCAAGCGGTTCAACTGCTCGACTGCATGCTCCATACTTTTAACAGCAGCCATCACAACAATATATTAAATGCCACAATGAATGACTGGTCCAAGAAAACTGAAATAAAGAAACAGACAGGATGCAAAGCTCATTTCTCAGACCCATGCAACACGCTGCATGCAGCAAGCACCAATGTCAACAACTCAACAGGAAGAACTCAATAACATTGCATGGCTCACTCAACAATGTCAGAACTGTATACAATATGAGATTTGTCGAAATGGCAACTTTGAATTTCCAACTCCCCCAATTGACAATGATTCATCACAACAATATTTAGGACCTTCTCACTTGGTCTTTCAATCTCCCCCTTCATGAATCATTGACAATTCTCGAAAAATGCAAATATGAGTTGTATTTAGAAAAGGAGAGGGAAATTTGCAAATAGAGCTCCAAATGGTCAAAAGAAGAGTGCAAAGAGCTAAAAATGACCATTTGAGGTAGAGGTGAAATGAAGCTACTGTAAATAACAAATATTTCACAAAAAACTTCAAATTCACAAAATGAGTTGAGAATCTCACTCTAGGTCCATATGAAAGAATAATTGTTTGATTTGACCTTTGTCGTAGTGAGAGGTGATAGAAAAACACAGCAGCACAATAATGTTTTAAAAATCAAGATTTCGCACAAAAACTCCACATCACGCTCTAGATGTGCATTTTTACCTATCATTCTCCACCTTTGATAATATAATCATCAAGATGCATAGAAGGAGATATAGTATGATTAGAGTGAAGTGACTGTTTTTTTATTTATTTTTTAGCAATTAGGAGCCATGAAGATTATCCAAAGCGACTTTTCAAGTATTACACCAAGTTATAAAAAGTGAAAATGTTATCTAAATCATACCGAAACATATATAGCCAAGCTCAAGCCAAATAAGCAATGATTCTGAAATTAAATGGATTTTTAGCATTTTAATTTATCCATAAATGAGCCAAGCCATGTCAACTGACTAAATGAAGTCAGGAAGCTATAATTGAGTCATTTTAGAGTGTTACAAGTTCAAAATTGAACTATTTCGTTCAAGCACTTGATAACATTTGTAATTGAGCAACTTTGGCACATTTGGCACCCTTTTTAAATTCATTTTTGGTTAATTCAAACCTGGAAAAATTCAATTTAAAGGCTTAATTCAAACCCAAACTGAGTTTGAAATCCAAATTCAAAATAGAAAAGAAAAATCAAAAATTTAGAGGATAGTGCTAGGCCTAGCCGATTTCCTTTTCCTATCCTGGCCCAACAACCTTCGGCCCAATCGACCCATTTTTCCCTCCTTTATCCTTGGCTCGGTCCAGCCGGCGCCAGCACGCGCCCGCCCTAGGCTCGTTCTGCATGTTCCTACCATCTGGGTCATGCCGAGTCTACGTGTCAGCTTCCTCGCTCACGTGCTAGCCTCCTCTCCCTGCCGCATCGTGCCATGCCTCGGCCATTCCATGACAAACACCAACGCAACCTTTGACTAGGCTACCACCGCTTTCACACGTACCATGCATAACATCCACATCACCGTCATCCTGTCATCAACCACCGCCTTAATTTGCTCCACGACGCTGCAAGCTGCACTGCCTCACCGTCACATCCCCTCGACTCTTGTGCTAAATAAGAGTTGTATTTTGGCTTAACAGAAGAACCTAGAAATTTTGAGGAATCAAGTTAGCACTTACAGTGGTAGGAAGCCATGCAAGAGTAGATCAATTCTATTGTGGAAAACGATACCTGAAAATTTGTAGATTTGACAAGTGGTTTTTGGGCTATCGAGTTGAAGTGGGTTTATAAAGTGAAAAAAGATCTCAGTGGTGCTATTGTGAAGCACAAAGCACGACTTATGGCAAAAGGGTATGTACAGAAGTAGGGGTAGATTTTGAGGAGGTGTTTGCTCCAGTTATCCGATTAGAGACTATGAGACTTCCCATTGCTTTAGCGGCTCATGAAGGGTGGCAAGTACATCATACGGATGTTGAATCAGTGTTTCTTAATGGCAAATTAGAGGAGGAAGTATATGTTGCACAGTCACCTGGTTTCGTTGATGCTGCAAACCCATATAAAGCATTAAGAATAAAAAAAGGCATTGTATGGGCTTCGGCAGGCACCTCGAGCTTGGAACAAAAAACTAGATGACAGTCTTTCGTTGTTTGGTTTTGGAAAAAGCCAATCTAAGCATGCCGTGTACAGAAGAGGGACGGGTTCGTCAAGATTAATTGTGGGTATATATGTGCATGATCTAATTGTCATAGGTGTGCGCACTGCATAGGAATTGCAAGATTTAAGGAGGAGATAATAAGTCTCTTCAAGATGACGATTTGGATCTTTTGAGCTACTACCTCATGATAGAGGTGAAGCAAACCGAAAGAGGGATTGCACTAACCCAGTCAACATATACAGAGAAGATAATTAAGAAATGTGGTATGGAAAACTACAATCCTCGTCAAGTCCCAATGGAGGCTCACCTGTAGCTAAGTAAGGTTAGTAACAACCTGCCAGTTGATGCCACAAGCTACAGAAGCATTGTTGGAAGCCTGAGATATTTATTGCATACTAGACCTAATATTGCTTATGTTGTTGGGTATGTGAGTCGCTTTATGGATTCTCCTACAAGCGAGCACATGGTAGCAGTTAAGCACATACTGAGGTATGTATGTGGCACCTTGGAGTTTGGCAGTTATTATGAAACAGGTGAAGGAGAAGAAATCCAGTTGGTCGGCTATAGTGATAGTGACATGGCTGAAGATGTTGATAGTAGAAAGTGTACAACATATGTACTTTTCTTGCTTGGGAGAAGTATGGTGAGTTGGCAGTCACAAAAGCAGAAAGTAGTGGAACTTTCTTCATGTGAAGTGGAGTATATTGTTGCTACCATTGTACCATGTTAAGGGATTCGGTTGGGATGGCTACTTGGTGATCTTACACAGAAGGAAGTGAGTAGGATTGTGCTCAAGATTGATAACCAGTCGGAAATATCGTTGAGCGAGAATTCAGCCTACCATGATAGGAGCAAGCATATAGATACTCGCTATCACTTCATTCAAGAGTGTGTCGAAGAAGGGAAGATCATAGTTGATCTCATCAAAACAGAAGATCAACTTGCTGATATTTTGACGAAGCTATTAGGGCAAATAAAGTTCTTGGAGATAAGAGAGAATATCAGCGTGATCAAGGTGAAGAAATAAGATTAAGGGGGTGATTGATATATTTAATCTTGTTTTGGTAGTTTTGTGAGTTTTTGGTAGGAAAGATTGAGTTTGGGTAGGATACATGTGAGTTTTGCTGAGTTGGCTCTCTAGTTCATGTCCATGTTATAGTCAATAGTGTAAAGAGAAAGAAAAAAACAGGAGTGGTTGGTCAGTGGCTGAGCCACAGTGATAATGGGGGTGCAGTTGCACCCCAAAATTTTTGCAAAAAAATATATGATATATACCCTTTTTAATACACAAGGTATACATTATGCATACTAACATATGTATACACTATAGGACTGTGCGTTCGGTTAGTTCGGTAAAATCGGTTCGGTAAATACGGTATTGTTAGTTCAGTAGTATACGGTATTTTTGAAAATACAGTTCGGTATCGGTAAATCCCAATTTATTTCGGTGCGGTATCGGTAAATACCATATTTACAAAGGTTAACGCAAATTGCAAATAATATAGTGACTAGAGCTTGCTAGAGCCCTCTACTAAAACTTGGTAAAATTAGGACTGTGCTGCTTTCTCTTTTTTTTTGCCTCTGTGCAGTCTCTATGTAGAATTCGGTACCATCTGTGTAGAAATGTAGAATTACGTAGGATTTTTTTGCCTCTGTGCAGTCTCTGTGCTAGGGTATTGTTAGTCCTACCACTTTACAATTCCCCTGCTTAGAGTTGTCTATGGCGATGGCTAGATGCTGGCCACATTAAGAGAACAACTAGGATAGCAATTGAGGAAAAGAGCATCAAACCATTAGAGACAAATAAGAAAGTAAAATTCATATGCATATATAAAGTGGAAGAGATGTTCGGTGATGTGTAGTTATATTAAAGCACGAATAGATGGAATTTTTTATTAGCTAAGAGTTGCCACTAAGCTCTCATTAATATATATCCTATTCAAAGCATGGTCGCATTCCATATTCTGTAGATTGTTAAATCCAAATGCATCCCTAATCATGAGAAGCTTTCACCACTTGAGAATGACACATGTTTCAACCTAGTAAAACCATCGCGCGCCATCTCTTTCTAGAGAAGAACCTCCTCAATATTGTTAAAGTTTAGATGATATAAAATTGGTTGGTAGAGACAAAGTTGGCCTTGGAAATATATATTTGCATGGCATCTTTGTTAAGGAAAAGAAATTGTTATATGCATGGCCAGTCTCTGTGCTAGGCTGCTAGCTACGGCCTAGGGGCCAGTACCAGTGGGGTGCGGCTCAGGTGCTGGGGGCACAGCACATAGCGCGTGCGGGGGTGCCCCCAGCACCCGCCACGTGTCCCCCAAGGCACAAACAAATTCCTAAAAATTCAAAAAAAACTTACAAAATTCAAAAAATTGTAAAAAGTACTTTTTGTAAAAATAATTTTATTTAAAAGTTTTTTTAAGTACTTAAAAAATACTTTTTAATAAAAGTATAAATCAAAAAAATTCGAAAAAATACTTTTTAATAAAAGTGTTTTTACAAAAAGTACTTTTTACAATTTTTTGAATTTTGTAAGTATTTTTTTGAATTTTTGGGAAATTTTTTGTGCCTTGGGGGACACGTGGCGGGTGCTGGGGGCACCCCCGCACGCGCTATGTGTTGTGCCCCCAGCACCTGAGCCGCACCCGTACCAATGGGCCGTGGGGGTCTGGGCGATTCGAGCGGGCAAGGCCAAGGCGCCAAAAAGGCAAAAAGGACCGAATCACCGAGCTCACCTGCTGCACGCGGACTGACGGAAATAAGGCCATGATGCCATCCATTCGGTATTTGGGTTTTTTCGGTTTTTAATCGGTTTTTCCCGAAAAAACCGGACACCAAAAAAACCATAAATATAAAAACTGAACCGAAAACCGGTCAAACTGAGTTGATCGGTTCGGTTTTTTCGGTCTGGTTTTTCCGGTTCGGTTGAGATGTGCACAGCCCTAATACACTATGCATACTAACATACTCCTGGCACTCATTAGCTTCTTGAATCTTGAATGCTGATAGACATTTTCTGATGTTCATGTGTCAACTAGCTGCCGATTCGGTGGTGCTAATAATGCTAATAAATTCTTGTGAATTGCCCAAATTAAGGTATGATTAGAACATTACAGTGATGCAGGATACACCTTTGGAGAGTTATATGGTATTAATTTGAGCTTCGGTATACCAATTTGTGAGTTTGTGTGACATAGGGTGGTGTATTGGGAGTTTTTCTTGTTACGGGGTTTAGTGATCGGATGGGGATGCAAAAGGCTCCGATGGGATGGTTTTCAAGATAGTCATAAATTGTAGTATATAGATTAGTTTGAGGGACCTGAAAGTAAATTGCTTATTATTTTTTTTGTCTTTGGGTTTAAAGAGATGATCTCAAGAACAAAATCCAAAGGGAGTTGCAGGAGTTATGAACAACTCTAACAAACTAAGAAATAGCATGCGTGAACAATACTTAAATGATTACTTAGTTATATATATTGAAATTTTATACTATATCATTTAAACTTATCTTATAACAAATATGTCTTAATTTCACATCTTCATGTTAAAATCCTGATCCGATGCTCATCAATGCTCAAGTACCCAGTCGACCAACAAGAGTTGGTTGTCATGTGCGTTTTGTTCGACGGGTCTCCGGCCACAAGTGACCTCAAGAAGGAAAGCATCGAAAGTGAACTCGTCAGTGAGAGGGGATGCCTTGCCTGTGCATGCTAGCTCAGGGGATAGGTAGCCCATTGTAGCATCCCATTTTCAAACCCTGGCGATAATGTGAATTTCAAACTTATGTTAATGAAATTAAAAGGCTTTATTCTCAGTTTGGTGATCCTTGTTGCTTTTCAAAAAGAAAATTCAAGACGTGCAACAAAAATAATTTAAAATGAAAACTTTGTGTTGTCTCAAAAGGGTTAAAAATTTAGAATTTGAAATGTATTTCAAAAATTTAAAGGAGTCAGGAAATTAAGATTTGAGTTTAAATTTGTAAAAGAGGAGAGAAAGGTTTATATGCATATGTCCATAAAAGGGAATTTTCGCCAAGCCTTTCCCAGCCATCCATTCTCTCCTTCCTGTCAATCCCAGCCACCCATCTCCATTCTTCTCCCAGGCGCAACACCCTTCCTCCTTTCACACGGCAGCGCTTCCTCCTCTATTTGCTGCCGTCGCCTTCCGCCACCTACCCCGCCGGCGATTGAATGCGATGCCGACAACCCTCGCCTTCTGCGCCCGACAGCAGCAGCGCCCCGGGCCCGCCTCCCCGACCTCAGTTTCCGTGATGCATTGCTGTGCACGTCGCTCGTCGTTCCCCCTCCTGTGCGCTGCGCCACCGTGGTACGCCCCGGTCACGCCAATCTTGTCGGCGTCGCTCGGCCCCACACACCCCTCTGCGACCACCGGACCAAGCGCTGCTCTTCTGCATTCACTCGCGTCGCGCCGCGCTCCGGAAGCCGCGGTCGCCCTATGGCTGCACAGTGGGGACGCCACCGCGCGCACGGCGCCACGGCGCCTTGCTCCCCAGCGCCACATCCCCAGCCTCTATAAAATGCGCTGAGGCTTCGCCACACCACCCCACCGTAGCCACCAGAGAAATCCGCTCCGCCGCCCCTCTGCCGTTGGTGCGCCGCCGCCAAACTTCACCGCCAGCGCAACTCGGTGGAAATCGGGACCCTCCTAACCCGCCATCGAGTTCGCCTTTACCTTCTTCCCCTCCTGGCCAAACTAATTGTTCCCCCTTCCCCCGCAGGCCGCCGGCGACATCTTCCTTCATCACCTCCGGCGCCGGGTCTTCCCAAAGAACGGTAGCGCCCCGGGTCGATTCCCCGCATGTGGAGCGTCGCTCGGACCTCGGGAACAAGTTCATCAAGTCGCTGGGCCCCGCCTCCCTCACCAGCGAGCCGCCGCCGACTCCTACTTTGCCGCCGAGCACACCTCCACCGCCAGCCCAACCAACCCCCTCTCGGCTTCGGCTGACCTTCCAGGTGAGCTCGTTGACGCCCGTAGATGCTTCCACGGTGAGCAATCGAGCTCTAACAGCCCGAGCCGCCGGCGCCCGTTTCCTCTGTCTCCGCCACCGCCCTACCCGCTCGCCACCGGTCACCGGGCCAAGTCCAGCCGATTCCCCTCTCCCCAAGGAGCACCCAGAGCTCTGCAACCCGTTTTGGCCGGCGCCGCCGCGCCTCTGTGCCCCCATCGCCGCCGGCCGGCTCCGCCTCCCTTGCGGTCGAGATGAGGTAGAGGGGAACACCCAGTGCATTAATGCCTGTCTTAAGCCGACCAGGTTAAGGAGGTGTTAATGATGCTCATTAAGTGCAGGCCCGCCTGTCGGTTGCTGTGCAGCCGCATCTCCCCCGAGCGCCACCTGGTTCCCCCTCGGGCCCCACCTGTCGGCAGCTCACTCCCTCTCTCCCTTGTTATTTCTCAAATTTTCTAGAAAATAAAACTTTAAAATACTATAACTTTACAACCATAAGTCCAAATTTAATGAAACCAAATTCTAAATTCTTCTAAAATCAAGATCTATCTGATGGTTCTGTTTTGGTTCAGTTTTGAGTTAATTTGAGTTTGGTTTTATTTGATTTGGTGTTTATTTGCTTTTGTTCTTTTATCTTGCTTTTCCGGTTCGATCTCCCGAGTAGAGTTCGAAGACGCGAACGAGCCCCCGCTTGAAGCAGCACAAGACCCCCAAGCTCTTGATCCAGGCGAGTCAATACTTTGATCATTTTGCGCCTATATTTTATGTGAAACTATGTTCATTTAAATTATGAAAACATGCATGCCTTACTTTATACACAAGTGTATGTCACTCTTAAGGTAGCTAACAACCATATGTCTACCCAATATTAAGATACCCCACCGGTAACATCTGAACTCACATGATCCTTGTCGCCCTAGAGATAAAATATAACTATGATAGTTATAAGTCATATTACTGCCATGCTGGTCATGTCAAGTCCAGGGCACTAGTGGCCCTGATAATCATTCTTTACTCATGGAAAACTAGTTTTGGGACAGTCATGGGATGTACGTGGCTGAATATTTATGTTAAATTGCGATATGCTTCTCAAAACCCCAAAAATCTGCTAAACCTGTCTGGGCGGGTGTAACAGTGGTTGGTGCGGAAACAGCATGAGAACCCGTGGTTTGTGGTAAGAACCGCCTGGACAGATTAAGGACTGAATCTTGTGATGACCTCCCGGTGTAAAACAGTACAACCACAAGTCTATAATGGGTACGACCTAGCTGATTAACTTGCTAGGGTTTAGTTCGGATATCACCAGTGGTAAGTGGGTGCCAGGGTGTACTGGTTACTCACAGTGAGGCACAGGGATTTACTGTACTCGCACGGCGCCAGAGGGGGCTTCTGACTGTGGTGGATGTAACCCTTCAGCGGTGAAACCTCAGCGGGTGGTGTCTGGCTAGATCGGAGTAAGGTAAAGGCTTTGTGATAAATTATCTGGGTCTCATGCCTAAGGAAGCATGTTGGCTATTAGGATGATTCATCTCTTGTGGTGAAAGTGTACAACCTCTGCAGAGTGTAAAACTGTTCAAATAGCCGTGCCTACGGTCAAGGGCGGACATGGGAACTTACTCGAGATAGTTCTATTTCAAAACTTCTGAGGTTGGGAATAAGAAAACCGTCAGGCGGATGTAACCTGACTTTGATAAATTTTCCTGGAGGGATGTACTCCAGTGATGGTATTAAGGTGGAAGTAACCTGCTACTCAAAATTAAGCATTGGTGGTTGGAACCTTGAAATTGGTGGATGGAACCTACCCCGCTATGATTACTGCACAATTTCAAACTCCTTAAAGCATGATTTGTAAAATGCTAAGTCATAGAAATTTTAATTATGATTATTCCAAAAGTCGCTTTAAGCAAATAAAAGAACCCGAGCCACCCTTGTTCAGCCTTGCATCTATAATTATCTGCATTCTGTGTGTTGGCTCGCGGAGCACGGTTGTTTGTGCTCATTCTCGCTCTTAATCCCCCCTTTCAGAAGCTGTGAATCAAGAACACTACGCCTACCATGAGAATCAGGATGCCGAAGGCAATGAAGATGGTGGATATTAGATTAGGCTTCGGTAGTCTTGCCTCTCGCCTCAATCCAGTTGACCAGGCTAGTTATGGTGGGTGCATCCGTTATTAGTCAGGTCCCTGATTAATAGCGGTAGTACTCAGGTTGACCCAGTCGCTTGCCTGTGGCGAGTTGTGCCCCTACGCTATGTACGCTTCCGCTTTCGCTCTTTATGAAATGTAAGACATTTGGCCTGACGGCCCTATTGTTACCTCGACCCGACGCGGTCTATTTGAACTCTGGTATTGTAATGTATGGTTTTGTCGTGTATGAAATGATGCAGCATTGTATCTGTGAGCATTATCTACTGATCCAGGGAATAATACAGTATTATCACAGAGGATTCCAGGTAGTAAACTTGGGGTCCGACACCCATGGTGCCAAACCACCCATGGTCATACAACCTTGCAAGGCCAAAATCACCCAGACGCGGTACATTGCTTGCTTTGACGCCTTCCATGATTTGAAACCTTTGGGCGTAATTTAAAGTGGGTTTCTCCTGATGTCCATACAAGTATCTATCAAGGCTACCATTTGACATGTAGTCATACACCAAGAGGAGCTCACCCTGCGCAAGCAAGCAAGACGCAAAGAGAGCAGTGCCTCTGCTGTCTCCACGCATACGCCGCCTGATCAAGTGTTAAGCCTCCACCTCTGTTACGTGATGAGAAAACGACAATGCGAACACACGCGAGATGATTTTTTCTTCTCCTGGGGCACCAACTGCGGTGGTTCACAGGGAATAACCAAGAGATGTGGTGGATGCGAGGCTTCAAGGCAACTACAACATCAACGAGGCATGCCTGGTGCTACAACTGGGGCTGCTATGCAGCCTATGCTCACATCCATTTCCAAGCACAAGAGCCAGTATGCGACAGGTTATGAATACCTTGATGGTGACATGCCTCTGCCTGAGCTAACAGCAATGCGTCTAAGCTTCAGGATGCTAGCTCTAATTCAGAATGAAGGATTTGACTCCTATATCATGCCGTGTCCGTTGTCGACGACGATCAACAGCACCACAATGAATGGCCTATCCATAGGGGGTGACATGAGTATTATTCAATTCTTTTTATTTTTTATCAAATCTTAGAATATGCTTCTATGCTTGTCATATTTGACCGGAATAAATGTGTAATTAGGATATTTAAAAAATTGTGTAATTCATTAGGGAGAATTAGATATACGTCACTCCTTAGTTGTTGATATAGAGATATGTCACTCTTCAATTGCTGCTTCTAAATATGTCACCGCCAAGTTAGGTTGTTTTGAAAGATGCAATTACGGAGGATTATAGCCTATTTTATCTTAATACATGCTCGTATTTGCAAATTGTATTACCGTATGGACCTAATTAAATGCCCTTGCCCTTTGTTGACTCAACCAGACCTGATGGGTTTTACTCAAAAATGCATCTGAATCGCACCTCTCAATCTCTCTACACATATGTTCCCCCATGCAACCCTAGCTAGCGACAGCATGACACCTTGGAGGCAAGCTAGAGGAGGTGACCCCCCGGCGACCTAGGCGGCGAGGTAGGGGAAGCGGCAACCTGGGTGGCAGCGATGACCTGGACATCGAGGTATTGGGCGAACGACGACCTGGGCGACAAGGCGGCAAGGTAGTGGGCGAAATGGCAAGCTGGGTGGTGAGACAGTGCACAAAATGACGAAAGGCTTCCGGTTGTTTGATCAACCGCTGTTGGGCGGCGAGTAGGGGCAAAACGGCGAGCTGGCACTGTGCGGCAGCCATGACTTGGGCATTGGTTGGCAGCGACCGTACCATCCCAAAATTTCAAAATGTGTATAACTATTTTCATAATCATCATTTATGCTTTTTCATGCATTTTCAAAAAAAATCTGCATTAAAGAAAAGGTTTTATTATTTTCTAGCAACTAAAAAAGTATTTTCTATATTTAATTAAAACTTGACAAGAGCTTGGTAATAATTTATGTGAGTTCTAACTAATCGAAGGGACTTCCCAAAAATTTTCATAATTTTTGGGGTTTGTTTGCTAATTTTAAAATTTCAAACTTGTTTTTATTGTTAAATTAAATTAGAAAAGAATTAAATTTTGATTTCCTCTCTCGGGCATATTTCTTACCTGTTGGCCCAGCCTAGAACTCTTTGCCCTTTTCTCTGAGCCGCCTCCTCTCGTGTCGCCTTCTCGCAGTCACTGGCAACTAGGGCCCGCTCGTTAGCCTTCTTCCTCCACACGTCGCGCCCGCCATTAGAGAAGAAGCGAAGTTCATTGTACACCTACAATGAGCGCTGCCAAACCTGATGCCCTTTGACTTCCGTGATCACATCCACACAATGCCCTGCTCTACCCCTACTCCAAGTCAAGCTGGACATCCATCGCAAGCCATTGCCGCCTGACAACCTTCTTCTTATCCTAACAACCTTCTTCACTCGGCCCATTCTCTTTGTTGCCATCGAGTAAGGCTACCTCCTCCAACACCAATTGGCCTAGAGGCTGTTTATTTGGGCTTTTTGTGGCTTATGGTTTATTTTTCACTGTTTGGCACTGTAATTAGCTTATTTTGCACTGTAACTGCTTGGTGGATTTTTTTTTGGCATAATTAAATTAAAAAAATAAAAAAAATATTAGCTCATGACGGACAATGCAAAAGAATGTGGGAAAAAAGAGAAAGCAAAAAAGCCCAAAAAATCAGAAAAAATGAAATTAAGAAACTAGAAGTTAGAAACCAAAAACCCAATGAAAAAGTTGAAATGAGCAGAGCATTTGTCCATGAGCAATGTGACACAAGGATGATGATGTCTCTAGTGACGTGGCACAAGGACACGTGAGGACAATGATGCAAGCCGAACATGGTGGGGGTGGCTGAGGGTGTGGCATAAACTAATAGCACAGTAGTGAAGGTGTGATGCAAGTTGTAGTGGAGCTTGGCTGGGTGTGGTGCCAAAGCTGAGAAGGTGGTGTAAGCTGAGGACGAAGGTGAAGGCATGACGAACCAAGGCAAACGCCATTGGGCTCTAAGGCGGAGAATACAGCATGACAACGTAGGTCGAGCTCGCCGGAAACAACTCAATTCGTCATAAAGTATGGGCATTCAGTCCTGTTCTTTTTACCTTTTAGTTTCGGTTTTTCTGAAAGTGGAAACAAACATGACGGATGGCTTCTTCAAATGGTTTCTCAAGCCCACCGGCATGTGTACTGTTCGTGTCAACGTATCCGTCACTATCTTAAAAATACAACTAAAAATCATCAATCATATATAAAAATCATCCACCACAGCTTAAAAAACACACAAATATGATCACTACTTCACTAGTTTGCCTTGGTGGATTGGGTTGAGGCAGCGAGGGACTTGCGGCCGGGTTGCTACCGTGCCCGAGCTAGTACAAGTTTGCATGGGCTCCCGGTAAAAAAAGTTTTTATGGGCTGGCAGATTCGGCCAGGGGTTCGTCTGCCACGCAGCGCAAAAAGGTTTGGTCACGCTGCCGCGCGCATGGGCCGGGTTCGGCTGTGTGTGCGGCCGTCGTCAATTTCTGTGGCCACAGCCGGCCGATTTGGATTGGGCCGTCAGCCGTGTGGGGTTTGGGACTGGTTGTGGCGTACGCGCGTTGGATATTGGCACCTCAGGTATGTGTCGATCAGAAATTAAAGAGCCAAGGAAAATTTGCGCCAACGCACGTGCTACCAAGTCATTTTCGTGTGTTTCATACTTTGGTTGCTTTGAACGTTACAGCCCAAAACCAATAGAGATCACTGGTGTGCATACATATAGCACGTCGTACATTTGACATTTCATTCATGCTATACATGTTGTTCCGGATCGTACGGCGGCGACTGGATCTGGGTCGTAAAGATTGTTGCGTTGGTTTCCTTCTGGCGCTTTCACGTACGGTCGGAAGTTGCAGTGTGCAACTGTGCAAGTAGATATCGGTCATTTTCTCTAGATGGGGAGGATAAACATCGACGCTGATGGATTGACCATTGGTGGCGCCTCTCGATGCTTGCTGGGGTCCGTTATGGCCGGCCGGCGTCAACAATGGTTTCTTCCAAGAGAACGCGCGCATGCGTGTGTACGTAACAGTGCAAGCATGTTGTCGCCGAACGGATTCGCCACAGCCACGAGAAGGTAGCACGAGAAAACGCGCATGCCGTCGCAGCCCCAGGTTTTGGTTTTGTTACTCCTCTAACATATAATGTTATTAATGGATTAAATCAATAAAATTACGTGTTCTCTTACGTTTCTCTCTCTCCCCTCTACTCTCCATCCATCCACCAATTCAGTGTTACTGGCATAAGTCTACTCTCTAATGCAAATTTTAATTATTTTTTGATATCGGATTGTACCCATGCAATATCTCATATAAAATATTACTTTCTCTCTCTCTCTCTTTGTCTTTAACTCTTTGCAACATCGTAGTGCCCTTCCTCTTCCAAATCCCCCGATACGGATCAGAAAAGAACCGAGGAAGGTTTGTGCCAACTCCAAAGTCACTGTCATGCTCAGAACACTTTTCAGCGCTTTGTACAGTCCAGCCAATAGATACCGGACTGGTATCGCGTCATACCCTCGACATTTCTGCTATGTGTGACTTTGATCGATCGTATGGTAGAGACTTGACTGCCTTTACGTTTGCACATCTGGATTTCATGCTATACACTTGACATTTCATGCTCTATGTGTGGCTTCTTTCCAAGATTTAACTTCTGGCGCTTTCACGGTCGGAAGTTGTAGCGTGCAACTGTGCAAGCGGTATCGATCGGTCTTTTTCTAGGTGTAGGCCCAGAGTAATAAAGATCGATGCCGATGGATTGACCATTAGCGGTTCTCGATGCAGTGTACAACTTGGTTACCGTTTTGCAGCCGATAAGAGTAAAGACTTCAGGCATGCACCAAATACGTACAGAAAGTAATACTAGTACCGTATATCAATATATATATATATGTATGTAAATACAGAGATAATGGTACAGGCAAGCTACATCACAGAACTAACCTATATATCAATCAATATGGTACATATGAACTCTCAAAAAAAATGAACTCTCAAAAAAAATGCCACACATATTTACAAGAATAGACATCGCTCTAAAAGGAAAGAATAGAGATCACCCCAAAAAGAATACAAGAAAAAACACAACAAATATGTGAGAAAAATACATAGTTCTGGCTGCGCCACTTGTAAGTGGTTGTGATCCGACTAGTGCGTTAGTTTGCTGCTGGGGCGTGTTTGGATCTGGCTGTGGCACTGGCGGTAGGTTTGGGCTTGGCTGCGGCAAAGGTTGTGGTTGTGGGGTTGGATTTGGCTGTGGCAAAGGTTGTGGTTGTGGTTGTGGGTTTGGCAGTGGCACTGGCTGTGGTTGTGGGTTTGGCAGTGGGTTCGGATTTGGCTGTGGCAAAGGTTGTGGTTGTGGTTGTGGGTTCGGCAGTGGGACTGGCTGTGGGCCTGGTTGTGGTTGTGGGTTCGGAATTGGCTGTGGCAAAGGTTGTGGTTGTGGGGTTGGGTTCGGCAGTGGCACTGGCTGTGGGCCTGGTTGTGGTTGTGGCAATGGTTGTGGTTGCGGAGTTGGGTTCGGTAGTGGCACTGGCTGTGGCCCTGGTTGTGGCTGTGGGTTTGGGTTTGGGTTTGGTTGTGGCAATGGTTGTGGTTGCGGAGTTGGGTTCGGTAGCGGCACTGGTTGTGGCTGTGGGTTTGGGTTTGGCAAAGGTTGTGGTTGCGGGGTTGGGTTCGGTAGTGGCACTGGCTGTGGGCCTGGTATCTGTTGTAATTTCCTTTGTGGCCCTAACTGTGATTGTGGATTTAGGATCTGCCGTGCCTCAGACCTAGCCATCGATCGAGGTCTAGGAAGATCATTGACCAAGCTTCCCGTGGCATGGGCTGCCACCGCAAGAAGAAGAGGAAGCAGGGGTAGGAGAAGGGAGCAAGAGCGGCGATGCCTCACCATGGCTTGCATCTCGCTAGGCACGTTGTCGTCGAGGTATGAATTGAGAACTCGGTGCCTCTGTCACTTCACAGTCACAGCCTCAGCTAAGAAGCAAGGGCAGGCCGGCCGATATTTTATAGCCGCGGGGAGCCAATCAACGTTTGACATGTGTTTCGACTGATCGGGCCCGTGTGGATTCGGTCGGACGTCCATTGGATAGGATAGGTTAATATCTGGACCAGAAGGCGACGACTTGATCGCATGCCTTTTAGGGTTGCAACCTGGATCGTAAAGATTGTTAGGATAGGTTATATTTGGATCAGCAGGCGGCGACTTATTGATCGCATGCCTTTTAGGTTTGCAACCTGGATCGTAAAGATTGTTGAATATTGGTTTCCTTCTGGCGCTTTCACGTGTGGTCGGAAGTTGCAGTGTGCAACTGTGCAAGTAGATATCGGTCTTTTTCTCTAGATAGGGAGGATAAACATCGACGCTGATGGATTGAACATGAGTGGGGCTCTCGATGCGTGCTTGGGGTCCGTTATGGCCGGCCGGCGTGAACAATGGTTTCTTCCAAGAGAACACGAACGCGTGTACGTACGTTGCAAGAGTGTTGTCTTAACGTGCGGAGCAAGAGAAAACGAGCACGCCGTCGCAGCCCCAGGGTTTGTTCTCTGCTCACTAGCTGCACCGAGAAAGCCCCACGCTAACCACACCGCTCGCGCGCGCGTAAGGTTTGTTTGGCCACCACGCACGCCGCCGCGTCGGGTCTCGCTGTGTTTTCTGTCGCCGCCGTGCGTGGCGGCGTGTTGGAGCGGGAGCGAGAGCGAGAGCGCGCGTCTGGGGTTTCTTTCGGACAGGCTGCGGCGTTGGATTGGTGATTAGCGCACTCTCAATGGAAGACTTTACTTTTCTAATACATATTATCTATCGCTGAACATAATCGATAAAATTACATATCCTCCTATATATATGTTCTCTCTCTCCCCTCTACTCACTCTTCCATCCACGGATTTAATATTATTGATACAACTCCCTAAATACAAATTTTAGTTATTTCTTAATATTAGATTGTGTGCTCATATAATGTCTCATGTGAGATATTATTTTTTTCTCTCTTTTTTAACTCTTTAATCAACATTATATATGATAGTAGATCATTATGAGTGCCCTTACTCTTCCAAATCCCTCAATACGGATCAGAAAAGAGCGGAGGAAAGTATGCGCCAACTACAAAGTCGCTGTCATGATCAATACACTTCATCGCTTTGTACAATCCAGCCGATGGAGGTACCGTCCATTAGAGTTTCTGTTTTTAGCTTTTGAATTCTACCTTTTAATTTTATCTTTTTTTAGATTTTTAGTTTTTTAGAGCTTTTTTCTTTTTCTTTTTGCTCCATATTCCTTTGAATTATCCGTGGTTATATTACTTTTTATTTTTTAAAATTTAATTACGCTAAAAAATACCAGTAGCTACGGTGCATTTTTAGCTGCTACAATGTAAAATAAGTCATAAGTCATGGCTTATAAGCCCAAAAGAACACCACCTGAGACTGGACTGGTATGGTGTCATACACGTGACATTTCATGCTACATGTGTGGCTTCTATCGATCGTACGATAAACTTAGCTGCCATTACGTTTGCACACCTAGAAAGTCTGTTCGTATTAGTTTTGACTTCTGGCTTCTATTTCTAGAAGCTAAAGTCAATATAAACGTTCCAGTTTCTATATGTCACTACTACTTTGTGCTTTTGCATGTTATAACACACTTTATATTTTATTATAATGCAATTTCGTAAATCGTATGACGGTCCAAATATTATATTGACTTTTGTTGCACCGTCGTTTACTCTTTTTTTTTTACATAATACACTTATATAGCAACTACTATTCATTAGTTATAGCCAAAAATCACTTTTATCAGTTATTACTATTTATCAATCACAGCTAAAAATAATTAGCAAAAATTAATGCGAAGGGACCTAAGATTAACTTCGGGCGCTTTTACGGTCAGAAGTTGCTCGATCGTCTCTTTCTATCTATAGGCCGGAGAGTAACAAAAGATCGATGCTGATGGATTTACCATTAGCGGTACTTTCTCGATGCAGTGTACAACTTGGTTACCGTTTGGCAGTCCGATAAGAGTGAAGACTTGAGGACTGAGCCTTCCCTCAGTTGGCTTGCTTCGCAGGGAACGAGCAGCCGACCCAGGCTCTCGATCCTGGGAAGTCTTATTATCTGAGGGTACTGGTTATTTCAATAGTATCTTCTAGAGATATACATATATATATATATATATATATATATATATATATATATATATATATATATATATATATATATATATATATATATATATATATATATATATATATATATATATATATATATATATACTGGTTCAGTGATATTGTATATGTCTGTATCGGAGAGGTTGTTATGCCTTCATTTAAAAACTCTTTAGCATGTGTAGGAAACATGCATGTGTGCGTGTGGTGTATGTAGGTGTGCTTGCTTTGTACCCCTCAAAAAAAATAGTAAAGACTTCACAGCCGACGTCACATGCATGCCAAATACGTACACAAGGTTGTATGAGTGTGTGCCCGCTTTGTACCTCTCAGAAAAAGTAAAGACTTCGCAACTGGTCACATGCATGCACCAAATACATACACAAAGTATTACTAGTACTGTATATCAGTATATATATGTAAATACAGAGATAATGGTACAGGCAAGGTACATCACGAAACGAACCTTCTGGCTGCGACAAAGGTTATAGTTGTGGGGTTGGATTCGGTAGTGGTACTGGTTGTGGGCTTAGTATTTGTTGCAATTTCCTTTGTGGCACTGGACGTCCATTGGATAGGATGGGTTAATATCTGGATCAAAAGGCCAAATTGATCACTATTAAATTAAAGTGTGTGTAACTAATACTACGCTAGCTGCACAAAAAGTGTGTGTGTATACGTATGCGATATTTTTCTAATTGATCCACATTCCGATTGTGGCTATAACTTTCACGTCTTTACTCCACCTGTACTGTGTATATAGAATTAGTAAGTTTCGTGCGAAGATTGGTGGTGCCTCACCTAACCAATTTAAGAACCAATGCAGGCTATTCCCTGATCGGTTCGGCTTGAGCTTCTGGCTTTTGACTTCTGACTTATTTTTCACTATTCATAAATTTCGTCTTTTTTTGAACTTTTGGCTTTTTGTTGATCTTTTTTGCCGGTTCTTTTTTTCCCGTATTCGTTTGTATTATACATATTGGGCTAACATATTTTTTATATTTTTAAATTTTTTTAAATTTAATTATGCTAAATAAGCATCTGTCAGCTACAGTTTTTTTTCAGCCGGCTACAGTGTTTTCAGCCATGAGCTTTTAAGCCCAACTGATCGTATTTAAAGTCTTCGCTTACATAATTATAAGTTACTAAGTTTAAATTACACTAACTATGCTACGCAAAGCTAAGTTAAAGATTAATGCCAATAAAACCAGTATCCTTTAGCACAAACCGGTCAGCCTGCCATGGATGGATGGTATGACTGCCATGGCCAGTCTGACTGCAGGTCTAGTGCCAGTCTGACCGGTTCGCTATTCTCAGATCTGAAAAACATTCTGAGTTAAATCTCAAATATTAAGAACTTACTCATTTCTCATCCAAACACTTCCTAATTTTGTATAGACTTGTTCAAAGTATTAAAAACTTAAATCAATTAAGAATCACACAATTGTTGGGCTCAGGTTCACTAAATTTGAGAAAATCAAATCTTGGTCATAAGAGCACCAAAAATCCTAAAACTCATATTACTTCTTAATCATAAGGATCTAAGGTGTGAAGTCTTCCAGATCTATTCTCGCATATCGTAGTAAGGAAATTTAAGCAAGAATTTGGGTTAGAACATCCACAATCACGAAATCACAAATTTTGCTCAAGAGCACTCATGAACCGGGCATAATTTTTTCTTGCTATGAAAGTGATCTAAATGGACAACGATTGATCAACTAGGAACTAGTAGTGCCTCTTATTCATCATGGATTATAGCAAGACAAAGAGAGAGCTCGGAAGAGAAGAAATCATATCAAGAACACAAGATACAAGCAAAGTTCAAGATATGAACAAGTAGCAATTTGAGAGGCAATGTTTGACCTTGATTACCACTGTGACACCATGTGGAGGTCACCTCATGAGTGTGATGAGTATTTAACTTGGCTTGTGTTATGTTACCAAAATTTGAGTTTGATTTTGTATTTTTTTTGCCCTCTAGTTCTACTTTATGGGAGATAGTGGCCAAACTAGCCTGCAGATCTAGACTTACTAAGGGAGCTGGTTAACCTATATGAAGAAGGGTGAGGAATTCTAGGGCTTACAAGGAAGAAATAGGGTAAAACTTCTAGGCTTAGGCTAGTTCCTCTCCTTTGTGGTGTAAGAGTAAGACTTATGGAGAGTCCTTTGTAAATCAGCAGGCTGTAAGAATTATTCCTTTTAATGCAATATATCATGTTCTTACAACCATCATGCTCTTAGCTCTCTTTGTATGAGTTTTTATTCTTGCTTGTGTTGATTTGGGTCTTATCGTGCTCCTCTTGTTTTTAATGTGATCCATGATATATAAGAGACATTACAAGGGGTTTGGATCAATCTTTGTCCATCTAAATCACTTCTTTAGCAATAATCAAGTTCTTGCCTGGTTCTTGCCTTATCTAAACCAAGATTTATGATTTTGTGATTGTGGCATTTCTAGCCCAAACTTGTGACTATATTATCTTGCTAGGATATGTGAGAGATGATCTATAGCAATTGGATTTGGTTTGATCAAGATTCTTAAATTTGTTTTTTGTCCTAAGGAGATTTACACCTAGGATCAGGGGAGTTGTCAGACTGTCCTCTGCCTGGTGATCAAACTGGCCTGTGGTCCAACCGGTGTGTCACCAGTAGTCAAACTAGCCTGCAGTCTAATCGGCCTGTCACGAGCAGTCAGATCGGTATGCAATTTGACCGGCATGTCACTAGGGGTCAAACTGGTCAGGGTGCCAACTCTCAGGTTTTGCACCATTTTGATCACAATTCTCGGTAGGTTTTGTGTAGGAGGTGCAATATGATCTTGGTGACTCTTGTTGTCATTCGAGTGAACATTTGAATACTTGGGGGGTCAAAAAACCTTTTGTAATCATTTACCCCCTTCTGATTACCGACATTGATCCAACAAAGTACTTAAATCAAAAATACATATTCATATCATTCTTGGGGCGTCAACACGCACGGTCTTCTAAATAGAACTTATACATTAATTTCAATCATAATATGTTGGTGAAAGAAGCTATATATCAAAAATATTTTATTGATCTTGAAGTATTTTCAACAAAAATCTACTAATATTATTTTCTTAGGACCAATTAGTAATTATTTTAAAAAAAGTTAGATACGCATAGGGGTGAAATGGAGAAGATGATTTCCATGAAGGTTGGTGGAGCAAATACAAAAGGAAGAAATGGGTATCCGGCATTATCCGTATTCGACTCCGACTCCGACTTCGAGAAAAAATATGGAATAGGATACGAGATGTATGATATATGTTCGTATTCGCTCTGATTTTCATCCATTAGGGTCATGTGACTCAGCGACCTCGGCATATTCAAAAGTATACTCTTTATATATAGGAGACCTTAATTGCCTAAGGGAGATTAGCATATGGTGACACCCGTAACCCAATTTCTTAGATCTCTCGTTTTCGTCCGTCTGACCGATCGAAGACTTGGAGAGAGAATATAAAGGAAGAAATGGATATTTAGCATTTTTCGTGTCTAATTTCTACTACGAGAAAAAAAAACACAAAATAAGATATAGAGCAGTGATATCCATACATATCCGCAGTCTATACATATACAGTCTCCAAAACGACGCGTGCAGTACCAAATTAAAGCTGTCCTTTTTATTCTCAGAAGATGTTAAATGCGGGCGTCAGCAGAAAAGTAATGCGATTAGATCGAGTTGCTCGATTAGTTTCCTCTCTCTGATGCGCCTAGATATTTCTTGCCGGCCGGTGAAGAAAAGCAACGGGATGGCCTACGGAGCTTTCCTGGCATGCAGAAGAGTCAAAAACGTAAAGAGATGGATGGATGATGTATGGATGTTGATCTGTTCGAACCTGCACCGATCGACCCTTCGAGAGTTGGGGCCGACCACGGACCGTCGAACCCCATCGTCATAATCGCGTATTGTGCCGAGGAAGCCTGTGATGCGCGGCGCGCGAGCGCATTATGTCATCCTTGATCGATCGATCCAACCCTTGGTGCCGAAGTGAAGTAGTTTACTTTTCATCCGAATCCACCACCACCTACCGTCAGTTGGTTCATCAGCGTTAATTAAAGGGAACTTGGGCGCAAGCCAAGAATGAGATATACCTAAAAAGAGAATACCCGATATTGCGATCGCCATTCTTTTTGCTCTTGGACAGGAGTGGATAAAAGCCCATTCATCGTTCGTTTCGTCTTATGTGTTGGCCTACCAGATTTGGTCGGTTAGTCTAGCGCGAAACAGGTTTAGGTTTCTCAGAGAGTGATGCTCTTTCTCACCTCCTATCTTAAAATATTGGGTATAAAAGTTAAAAACAAGCCTCCAACAAATACTCAAAAACACTCCCAATAATTTTGGTACTCTAAAATTGAGGTAGATCACCATCAAATATACAGTGTCTAGATGGTAATTTTAGAGATCCAAATTTAGAGGAGCTGCTGAAGGAGGGGAAAGATTTAGAGGATAATTTTTTTAGAAATACTCCTAATATGAGATTTTAGAGGATAAAATATTGAATCTCTCTTAGAGATGCTCTCAGAAAAGCAGCAGCAGGAGGCTTGGGATCTCTCTCTCTCTCCCGGAAAATAAGTACAGGAATTTTCTTGAGAGAGAGAGAGGCAAGCCGAGGAGGCCAAGCGAAATTCTGGTGCACGTTTACAGACCCGCAATGCAATGTACGACATCGATAACTACGTAGTACTTGTATTATGCTGACTTCCATACGGCCGGTGTGCCAATTGGCAACCAGACTCCTCCCCTGTTTGGCTGTTTCCCATGTAAATCCGATTTTGCTCCCCAACAAAGCGCTAGCTTTGGACGAAAAGAAGAGATGAAATAATCGGAATGAAACAGAATTGAACAGAATTAGTCACACCAATTAATTCATCAAGCAAAATTATGCTTCAAATTTTGTCAAAAGACGATTCAGGCATACGCTGAACCGCGAGCCCACGATTCATCGCTGCCTCCAATGCATGCCCCCCCCCCCCCCCCCCCCCCGGGGGGGGCGTTTCAACAAGAGTAAACAACATGCACTGCAACGCATGTTACTTGTCAAAACGATGCTAAATTTGTGTGCTTAATGGTTCTGCTTGTTCCATGGAGCACATTTTAAACATATGGAATACAGAAACTGAAGAGGTGCATGGCCAGCTTTATAATATTGCTGGACCCAGAATTATTGGGGAGGAAAGTAAACATAAACTGCCGAACTCACGGAACAGTGTCCCCTTCAACGATAGAGCACTGTCCAACATAAGATGACGAAGGCACCACAGAAAAAACAAAAGCAGGAGCAAAGGCTTATTGGGCAAGATTGGGGGGTGCCAGTCCCGGTGGGACCTCTCGAGTGACACCAATCATGGAATCGTATTCCTCATCCTGACGAGCAAACTTCTTGCGCAACACCACCTCGAACTCAATCTTTTCCAAAGGCTTAGCATTCTCAACAGCATGTGCCTTGGCTAAATTGGAATAGTTGGCAGCCGATTCCGCGATAAAAGCAATCTCCTCATCAGTGAGCTTCCTCAGAAATTTGGCAGGATTTCCTCCCCATACCTGGATTCAACAGAACAACATAGCACTCGCAGAAATAAGATAATCAAATAAGAACTATGCAGCATATTCTTGTTTCACACATGCATCTAAACCACTGCGAAATGTAATTGCCCCACAAAAATACATAAAGAATTACTTTACACAATCAAGTGGAGTCCATGGTTGTCACGGCGAAGTCGGCGACCACGGCGAGCGAGGAGCGCCTGGACGCCTAGGCGACGCCACGGCGACACTGCGGCGACGCCTAGGCGAGCGCCCGATCCTGTTGCGTATACATCCATCCGTCTCTCGCTCTCTCCTGTGTCTTTATACGGTCCAGTCTCCTGCGTATAAGTCCCGTGAGTGACTCCCGTCGCGACTCAGCGTCTCGACTCCTCCCGTCTCTCCCGACTTCATCTCTCTCCCATGCCGACTCCTCTCCCCGCCGCCGCCTCCTCTCCCCGGCGCATCCTCTCTCCGCCGCCGCCTCCTCTCCCCGGCGCCTTCTCCCCTCGCCTCCCCCCACCGCCTCCAGCTCCCCTCGCCGGATCTCCTAACCCTAGCCGCCGCCAGCCAGTCCGCCGCCTCCCCCGTCCGCCGCATCCTCCCCTCCCCGCGCCCGAGCTCTCCCCGCCGCCTCCCCTCCCCGCTCCTGAGCTCTCCCCGCCACCTCCCCACCCCGCGCCGCTGGAGATCGACGCCGGCGGCGGGAGCAGGCCAAAATCGGCATCAACAGTGGGACAAGGCGAGGCGACCAGCCGTGGCGTCCGCCTCCGGCCGCCGGGACGACTTGGCGTCGCCTAGGCGACGCCGTGACAACCATGGTGGAGTCAATTCGGTTGTTCTCTCAATGCATGTTAATCCTGCCTTAGACATGCCTTATTGTAACAAAGAATCTCCAGTTAAGTAAAATAATATAAGCAAAGGTGTCCAAGATGGCCTAAATAAGAACCCAAACCCAAAGTATAACGAAGAAAGTAATGCACAACCTCTCCACAAGGGATCCTTGTATTCTGTCTTACAAGGGCTCCAGCAGCAACCATCCCATGCTTTTCCACAACAACACCATCTAACAGGGTTGCCCCCATACCAACAAAAGCTTCATCCTCAACAGTGCATCCTTGTAATACAGCACTATGACCTGCGAAATGGAGTTTCAGAATATATGTGATATCAGAACGTCGCTATGAATTTTATTTCGTGAGTACCAGACTACCAGTTTGGCAGTACTGAGCCATATATACCAACTGATGCCAAATAGTGTTCATGACCAATTAAAAAGTTGTGAAGATATGGGATAAAACAATGGATAAGAAGCATAAGTTGTGTGGACAAGAACCAGAAAGCATATTTACCTACTGTGACATTATCCCCGATGATGGTTGGAAAGACTTTCCCACTTAGATTAGATTTTGCCACATGCAAAAGAGAATTGTCTTGTATATTGGTGCCGGATCCAATTTGAATGTTGTTCGCATCCCCTGAAATTCAGTATGTTAAGGAACTTACAACAACAACAAAGCTTTTTGTCCCAAACAAATTGAAATAAGCTAGGAATAAAACCACTTCAAGGTCAAAGAGTCGAGAGTCTTGACAACCTACAATGAAAAAACCCTAAACTGTACAACCTGTCATCTGAGCCGAGAGCCTAAAACATTACCCCTAAACTTTTTTATGGTTCTGGCAAGTGAATCGCTAACTTCCATACGCTCTTATCTAAAGCTATTTCTTTATATACATTCCAATCCCTCAAGTCTCTTTTAACTGCTTCCTCCCACGTCAGTCTTGGTCGACCTCTACATCTTCTTATATTTTCAGTACTTCTTAAAATTCTACTACGGACCAGTACCTCAGGAGGCCTCCGTTGGAAATGTCCAAACCATCTCAAGCGATGTTAAATAAACTTCTTCTCAATTGGTGTTACCCCCACTCTATCACGTATATCATCATTGTGAATACGATCCCGCCTTGTATGACCATAGATCCACCGTAACATCCGCATCTCTGCTACACTCACTGTATATGTTGTCTTTTAGTCACCTAACATTCTGCTCCATATAGCATCGCGGGTCTGATTGCGGTCCTATAAAACTTACCCTTTAACTTTTGAGGAACTTTTTTGTCACAACAGGACACCAGATGCTTTGCGCCATTTCGCCCATCCCGCTCTTATCCTATGGCTCACGGCTTCATCAATCTCACCGTTCCACTGTAGCATCGATCCCAAATAACGAAATGTGTCCTTCCTAGGTACTATTTGTTCATCCAACCTAACATCTCCATCATCTGCCCTGTCACAACTGAAATCACACCTCATATACTCAGTTTTAAACCTATAAGTCTAAAACCCTTCAATTCTAAAGTTTTTCTCCACAACTCCAGATTCCTATAAATACCTATCATACTCTCATCAACTAGCACTACATCATTAGCGAAAAGCATACACCACGGCATATCTCCTTATATGTCTCACGTGACCTCATCCATTTACTAGTAATTTTTCCATGTTTATGATATCTTGTTCTTATGTTCTATCATACTGTATTGAGACTTCTTCAGTTATTTTTTATGACAACAAGTTGTTCAACAAAATGTTAAGCAACTTGTTGGCATATAAAAATGAAACCGAAATGCTAAGCAACTTGTTGGCATAAAAAAATAGCTAAAGAAGTCGCAATACAGCATGATAGAACATAAGAACAAGATATCAGAAACATGGAAAATTACTAGTAAATAGTACTTGAAATGTAGCAAATGCATTCATCTATAGATTTCAACTCCATAAAAATATCTAATTCATGGTCAAAATCGTCTGAATTGGTGGCTTGCAGTGACTGCCAATCTCAGGTAAGTGTCACTCAAAATATTACTTTGTAGGTATGACCAAGTGAAACACTCTAAACAGTCCAACATGGTATAATCCATTACACAAAAGGAGCCACTAGTGATTAAGATTACGTGGACTACTCAAATTGCATCCACCTTCCCCCTTCTCATTTCCTCTTATCACGCAGAACCGAAAGTTTCCTTTCCTTTACCCCCATTTTTCTACTCTCACAGAAGAGCACCTCTTTCTCCTTTGGAGGGTGCAAATTAGTTGGAAATTATTGATATGGAGACAGGGTTAGATGTTCAACAAATTGAAACTGGCGAGAGAACCAATTAGCCAGCACTCAGGAGACAACGCAGCACAGAGGGGAGGCAAGGAGAACAACCCATGTGATGGAAAAACAGCCTCATCAACCCACCCAATGGTGGAGTCAGTACAAAAGACCTGTGGGGTATAATATCTAGTTACAAATATCCGTGGGGCCTATCCCCTCAAATTTTCATACTGCTCAAAGTGTTTTCATAAATTCCATTGTGTTTGGGATTTCTTCATTTTTTTATTTTATTTTAACAAAAAGGCTGTGGAGTCTGTATACGTCCACCACTGAACCCACCCTCTTGAGATTGAGTACAAGACTCCTCAAAAAATGTGAACTAGTATTCCATATGTCAACTGTTGCTTATTAATCTTAGATAATGTTATGTAGTTATGTAAAAATAACAATACTTTCTGATCACAAAAAATAATCTGGAAATATATCTTAAAAAAGTAAATCACATAAGATGAGACCATTGGACAAGAACATAACATGATGCCAATGATTATTTTATCATACATTTTGGTAGAGTCCAATCTGAAGATGTGCACAATTTCAAGTACCAATAAGATGATTTAACAAAAAGATAAAAATGATGCTCAATAGGATAAGAAGCACAAACCTCTTAAGACACACCCATACCAAATGGAAGATCCTTGTCCAACTTGAACATCACCAATAAGGGATGCACTTGGAGCAACAAATGCATCTTTGTGAACATGAGGGGCTTTGTCAAAGATGTTCATAAGTGTGCGATGCCTTGAAACTGGAAAGGTCCGAAAGGCAATCATGTTAGCATTTGGATATGTTCACAACAGCACAAACAATTATAAGTCAATGGCATACATTAAACAAATACCTGTATGTTGTATGATCACTAATAGTAATAAGCCTTAAAATGCTGTTGGAATGAAATAAAAGGATGATGAAATAAATCACGGTGACCTTACAGTGACAGCATCATGCATGTTAATATACAAAACTCTTAAAGCATAATAATTACATAAAGCATGTGGTTTTAAGTCAATTTCTGAGAATTATCCAATGGACTTGCTGAAACAATCAAAAGTAGAACCAGCTTGCAGAAAAGACAAAACATAACATTTAGTTCTGAATATAGAAGGAGCTACCAACATTAGCAATTATCAGTAATCAGGAAACAAAGGAAAAGGCAGTACCAAAAAACACCATATAAAGGATGAGATGTTTATGTATGTATATACTATGTTTTGGCTATGGGAACCAGATTTATCTGAGCTTTGATGTGGACAGCTGTGCCCACTGAAAACCTAAATCACAATTAACAATTAACAAACTATGCTTCTTAGATGCATTCTTCATTTTTTTCGCCAACATAAGACAATGCAATAATTATTAGAAACTGGATCCAGCAGGTAATAATGCAGAAGAATAGGTGATCAAAAAAATTTCTAACTAATGCACCATTTCACAACTACAGTAAGCTAGTTTCGAGGGGGGGAACTCTGTAAAGACCCCCCCCCCCCCCCCAATAAAAAAAGGCATGAATACAGATCTATCCATTATCAGAATGTAACATGCCAAGGAGAAAACACAAAACTCCATAGATTTGTTTAGGGGGGAAGTGCCAAAAAATATTTCAGTCAATGAAGGTAAAATGTCACTGCTTTTTTTCATTTAAATGTGGCATACCTGGATATCACTCAGGAACTGCCCAACCAAAATGTTAAATCCAACATTACTGAGCTTACAAATATAAAATCTTCCACCAGACCACAACAAAAATTAGCATAGAATATACATATAAGGGGTGAACTCATTCATTGTATGAACATCTGGAGTTAATTAAATCAGATTAGGAAGAAATAAACAGAACCCAAAAGAGTTCAATTTCATTTGAATTACTCTCAGAAGTAGTAGATCACACTGAGCAGGCTAAAGAAACTGGAGTAAAATGTACACAACACCTATATTGACCTCATTTGCATACAACACCACCTCTAAGTAATCCATTCACATAACACCATATCTTTTGCAATCTAGTTTCACCCAAACAAACCATCCACACAAACCAGCTTACTGACAGCACGGGCCTCGCTACAGGCACCATCCTGGGCTGATATGGAGGCAATGGGTGCTGATGTGGCTCACAGACATGGCTAAGAGATTGGCACAAGTTAAGATCGAGCAGCGCGTCCAGGGATCGCATGTGCAACAGAGGGCTTGCTCCCATGAGCCACATCAGATGCCACCCCGGCCGGCCAGCATCTGCATTTCGCCCACGTCAACTGCGAGTGGGGCTTGCTTGTTAGCAAGCCGGATCCAACTGGACCAATTTGTTTGGCTGGTGCAAAATCAAACTAGATTGCAAAAGGTATGGTGTTATATGGAAGTATTACTTACAGGAGGATTTTTGTGGAAATGAGGTCAATATAGGTGGTGTATTGTGCAATTTACTCAAAAGAATTTATAATTCTAAGATTCCAACTTTGCTTGCACAGTAGAGCATTACAGATTCATGAGATAAACAGTCTTACCAAAGCAAATTTAAAAGTAACATTTTCTACTTGAATTGAAACAGATATAAATGGCAATCTCAGGTTGGTTTAATACCGACATAAGCTATCTGAAACAACCAAACTGTCACTACCATGAATAAACTCCCACCACTACCTAGAGGAACAGAATTGTTATTTACCCCCCATCTTGGATAGGAAATACTCTAAATTTTCCAAATTCACCAGGTAAATACAAAAGCCTCAAACACTAAACAGAGTAGAATGGTGCTCGGTGATGATAACAAAACTGCAGCGATGAAATGTGCATTCCGAGTTCCAACATCGTAGTGAGCACCAATTCATCAGCAAAAACCCTTATTGACATTCCCTAGAATTTCTAGTTCTATGGAATTGACATCTTGTAAAACCCCAATTCTACCCAAAGCACGATCCACAAGCCGTACAACTAAAAGTAGCAGTACCATATAAGCTATCTGAAACAACCAAACTGTCCCAAACATCAATAGACTCCCACCACTAAGGCACAACCCCCATCTTGGACAGGGATTGCTCTAAACTTTCCAATTCACCTAGCAAATAGAAAAGCCTAAAACAATAAAGGGGCTAGCATGGTGCTCAGCACTGATAACAAAACTGCAGCTGTCCAATTTGCCTGTTCACATCATAGCATTGCGAATACCAAATAATCACAGAAATTGGACACAGCAATTTAAAATCTCTAGGCCATCTAGTTATACGGAATTAGTATCTTCTTGTAAAACCCCAATTTAACCCAAAGCGGGATCCACAATCCCTACTACTACGAGTTGACCACCTTAATTTTAGTACGTGGTGTACATTAAGCATGTTCGACTACCGCAGAACATCCCTGAACCCATCAGTACATCAACAGCACTAGGTTTCACAAAAAAGAAATGAGCACATTGCGTAAAAGGGCATGTCCATTTCAACTCGAATCAGTGCACGACCTACATAGCGCACGAATTAGCGAGCACGATGACCTAACAACGCAAAACCCTAGGCCAACCCCAACCAAATAGTAAACATCACCGTAACATTTCCTGAGCCGTTCCCAGCCCTAGCCGGCAATCCCGATTTCCTCACTCCTTTAGGGGCCGCTCCGAGAAGATCAAATCCACGCGATGCCCGGAGGCTCCGCATAACTCGACGAGAACGAGAAGAAACGGGAGGGTGATTTGGGGCGGCCGCTTACGCTGCTCGTGGAAGTAGTAGTTGCCCTGGAGGCGGCAGCCGAAGCGGTCGAGGGCCTGGCCGGTCTCTCGGATCCAGAACCCCACCGCGTACATCGCCTTCCCCAAGCCCGCCATCTCCCCGGGCGGCAGAAATCGCAGCACGGCGGCGGCGGAGGCCTTGCGTTTGTTGGCTCCTGGCCTTGGGAGATCTCGAGGAGAGAGGGGGCTGAGACTGGGGGAGTGGGGCTGGGCCTGCAGCGCTGGGGTTTCCTCACCGGCTCGCGGAATTAACCGTTTTGCCTCTCCGGAGAGGGAGATTGGATCATATACCCTCCTTTAGTTGGGAAATTGAGAATTTACCCTCCACATCTCAATGACACGTGGGATCATCATAAGTCACTGACACGTAGGCCAGGAGGGTAAATCCTCAATTTCCATCTAAATGGAGGGTATATGATCAATTTTTTCCTCTGGAGAAGGGGTGCAAACGGTCCATGTTAGGGCATGTTTGGAAAAGCTCCACTAGCTCCAGATTCACGAAAAACAGCTCCACTCCACGAAATTTTACCCAAACGCTCCAGCTCCGTGAAATCTAGATCCACCAAAATTCTGGATCTGAGAGCCAGATCCATGGATTTCATAGAGCTCCTCAAGGGGTGCTCCACCGTGGAGTTGAGTGGTAATTACCCACCAATGCCACTGGTTACACACCACATCCCACCAAAACCTCAATTTCGTGGATCTGGAGCTGCTGTACAAGCCAAACACTCCATGGTGGGATCCTAGATCCACGGTGGAGCTGCTCCAAATCCACGTTTTCAGTGGTGGAGCTCTCCCAAACAGGCCCTTAATCTCGACAGATCCGGTACCAAACCCTTTTATTACCAAATACAATAATTTAGGGCTTGTTCTTTTTGGCTGCGGCTTTTGGCTGAAATTTTTGAATTTTGGCTGTTTACGGTACAGATTACGGAGAGATCGATACTCACTTGCGATTTTGGCTGGTACATATGTTGGGCTTTTAACGTGTACTACGTTTAACTTGTAGACCACGTCTTAAGAAAATACTCCGTTTAAAAGTTAGATACTGTAGCGGCTGCCAAAAGCCGGGCGGCTTGTGCCCTGTCGAACACCCCCTTAGTATCCAGTATTAAATTTGATCAGCATCAGATAATTATTGCCAGATATAGTAGTGAAAACAAAAAAGCTAAAATTCGACTAAATAGCATCGGTATATGGTAAATCAGATTCTATCTGATAGGATATCCAACAAACAAGTTAGTACCTAACTAGCCTAGCTCATCAACTATCATTGGCATCAACCGCCCTAGATTTTACCTAAGTCCTAACCTAACTCCAGACCAGTCACTTTAGCCAGTCGCCACCAATCCTCTCCGCTTATGTTGAAATTGCGTATGATTTATCGGTTTTCGAACTTATATGTGAATTTATCAGTTTTTGAACATATGTATGAATTTAGTGATTTTTGAACTTATATATGAATTTATTGCTTATGTCAAATTTGTATTGTGTCAGCTATCATACTTAAGTAATCTAAATAACTTTATTGCTAGTTGAAGGCTTGAAGTTCTAGTAGTATGGTTTAGTGTATATTACTTTATGTATGCATATACTATCCATCTATATTATTCATTTCTGATATAAAATCGTCATGTATCCATCCCGATAGTATAGTATCTGAAACTCCGGATTCATATTTGTATTCAGTCTTATTGTATCTGACTCCAAATTCAAAAAAAAAATATGTGTTAGAATATAGTATAAATAATATCCATTTGAATTTGATCCGATTGTACCTCTACTATAGAGTGGAAAATTCTGATGTTGAGGATGGGGAACATATCATGTTGGAGGTCCCTTTTCGTGAGACTGCATATGGTCCCGTGCCGTTAAAGAGAGCAAGTGCATCTACTATGCAAGATGCTCTTACGGACAAAAAGAGATATTATACCCACGTGATCAAGCGTACATATATAAATCATTTCCTCTAATACAAGCTCATATTCGTAGTGTTGTATATTGCCCCATTCCGATGCATAATTATGTATAGATAATTTATCTAAACAAAAGCCTATCAGGGGATACCGGTTCACAAGGCTCATTAGCTAGTTTAGTTTTGTATTATTTATCAAACTACGGGTGGAAATGAGCCGAGCCGAGGCTCGGCTCGTTTAAGAAACGAGCTACGAGAGAGGCTCGGCTCGGCTCGAAATGCGGCTCGAGCCGGCTCGCGAGCCAGAACAACTCGCAGAGCAGTTTTCACAGAGTAGGCAGCAGTAGCAAGCAGCAGTTCACAGAGCAGGCAGCAGCTCACAGAGCAGTTCACAGTCACAGAGCAGGCAGCAGTAGCAGGCAGTAGCACATGAAAATTGACATGAAAATTAGTAGCAGGCAGCAGCTCACAGCAGCAACAACTCACAACAGCAGCAGCAGTAGCAAATCACAAATAATAGAACAACAGTAGCACTACAGTTTGCAGCAGTAGCAGTTCACAATTCACAAATCACAAACTTCCAATAGTTCACATCACAAGTTCACAAACAGCAGCAGCAGTTCAAAATGCTGCAGCAGTTTACAACAGTTCAAAATGCAGCAGCAGATGACATCAGTTGACAGAAGGGAGCAGCAGCAGAAGTTCAAAATGCAGGGAGCAGCAGCAGCTCACAACAGTTCACAGCACTTCAGCAGCAGTTCACAGCAGTAGAAATATAGAATCTGGGAGCAGCAGCACCAAGCTAATCAGCAATGAGTAAGGTAACAGAAAGAAAAGAATAAGATTGGTGGAAGCATTACCACACACTAGTTGCTCTCTACGATGCTTTTAGGAAATAGAATGGTTTGAATATCATCCTCTTCATCTTCTTCCTGAAAAGATGCATAATATTCAAATTAGCTATAACATAAGTAAAAACAAAATAGACAAATATTGCAGTACGATGAAACTACCACAACTATAGGAGGTCTCATGTCATCATGTGCACCTCTGATCCAGCTGGAGGCACAAACCAAATGTTGAACCATAGTCAGATGTAAAGAACTCCGATAGTCATCTAGTACTCTACCTCTAGCACTAAAAGTTGATTCTGAAGATACACTGGTAGCTGGTACAGTCAAGAAATTCTTAGCCATGTTCGATACAATTGGAAATCTATGTGCATTCAAATTCCACCACGCGAGCAATTTGAAGCCCTTGTTATCTAAACTCTCTTTTACTTCATCTAGAAGCCATTTTATTGACAACACTGCATTTCATTGATACCATACTAACACATAGAAGCCATTTTATTGACAACACTGCATTTCATTGATAGAAGAGGATTTACAGAGTTACAAAGTTATAACACTGAACAGATTGTTTATGTCACTGCATACTGACACATACTCTAACACTAAAATAATACATTATCCCATCTGTGATTGATACCATACTAACACATAGAAGCCATTTTATTGACAACACTGCATTTCATTGATAGAAGAGGATTTACAAAGTTACAACACTGAACAGATTGTTTATGTCAGCCCTTTGCATTCATTGAACCCCAGCATTTCATACAGTAACCAAACTTTGACCATGAAACATGAACTCTTAGTATCAGTATGCCCCCCAAAAAAACCATGAAGCATTCTCAAAATAGGAGCACATTCGTCAGATGTCACTAGTCAACACAAATGAGCAAATAAAATCAGCATGCTTTCATGCTTTCACTCCTGTTTTCAGCATGTACAATTACTCACCGAGGCTGCTAGTTCGGCGAGGTCAAGAAGCGGCTGGGAGCTGAGGAGGTGTTCACCGGTTGCAGGCTCGCCCCCTATTGCCGATGGGGAGGCCCTGACATCGGCCGCTTTCTTCCCTCGAGCATGAGACTCCATGCTCTGTTCGCGGCCCATGCGCGTCGGTTGGACGAGGCCGCGTGGTGGATCGGGAAGGAAGGGGGTCAGGGAGGAAGGGGATTGGGCAAGGACGCCGCTCGTGCGCATGGGGAAGGAAGGGGGTCGGGGAAGGACGGCGGCCGAGCGCGTGGGGAAGGACGGTGATCGCTGATCGGGGACGGACGCCGGCCGCACGACTGGGGAGTGTCGCCCGACGGGAAGGGTTAGGGTTGGCCAGTGGCGACTCGCATCGATCGGATCCGGATTCCGGACTACATCGATCGCCGATCAGACTGGATCACTGGGCCGACTGCGTCACTGGGCTGACTCGGTCTTCGTGGGCCAGCTTGCACGAGCCAAACGAGCAGCTCGAGCTTGGCTCGTTTTGCTCATGAGCTAGACACCGGGCTCGGCTTGGCTTGAAACATCCCGAGCCCGAGCCAGCTTGAGTTCGTTACGAGCCGAGCCGGCTCGCAAGCCTCAAGCTAATTGTCTAGCCCTATATCGAACTATGAAGAGGACCTCTTCCACCTATATAAAAGGGGCATAATCTCTTATTGTACACATTAACACACAAGCCTACAGACAGAAAGATCAATAAAGAGACAAGACTGGGGCCACATCTTTGTGTTCTCGTTTACTTTTAATTCTTGTTTACGAGTTCAAAGTTTCCTATTATTTGTTTTGATTTAAGTTTTCAATTCTAGCAGTAATGGTTCAATCTAATAGATTAGTTTTTACTCTATTATTCATTGCCTCTATCCCGTCGATTGGCCAGGTGCACGCCTCTGCGGGGTGCGTCGATCGCACCTTCCCTCGACAGTATGCCTCCACGTACATGCCGGTGCACCATCGCCACCACCAACCAGGCGCCGCCTCTGTGTACCTTTGTCGATCGCCACAGTTGGGCCGATAACCACCTTCTAGGCAATGCTTGTACACCTCCGTGTACACGCCGCCGCCACGATCTCGCCATCCCGTTGGACCAGGTATCGCCTCCGCGCTACACCATCAACCAGGACCGGGCTCGCTGTTGCTCACCTCTACGTGCCACCGGGCTCCATTGGGGCAATGACCACACCGTTGGGCAAGGAGTGTCAGGTGTCACCTCCGCGTCATATGCTGTCGCCCAAATCGACGCCTTCACATCATGGCTGTCACCGCTGCCAAGCTCCACCGTTGCCATCACCTTGGCGTTGGCTTGCCAAATAAGAAGAGGATGGGATGACCTCGGCACCTCCACGCCATGGCTGCGCACCATCCACCTCCGTGCCAGCATCACCGCCTCCATGGCAATGCTAGACCAAGGCTGTCTCCACACTACACCGCCTCCGTGTGTGTGTATGGGTGAGGCTAAGGGTTCCAACTCCATCCTTGGCGAGGACGGAGTGAAGGTTACTGTTGTCACCACCATTGTCCATGGCAAGGACGAGGTGGGGCACCGAGTGCGCGTCGCTGCTGCATCAGTCTGGGACCAAGCAGCGCACGAGCCACTGTGGGACGTCACCACTGCTGCCGAGCCGTGCCATCGTCGTCGTACAAACTTGGGTTGCTGTCGCCCGAGCACTCACCACGCCGCCCCTCGCTTTTGCCCGTGCGTGTAGGCGATGGGCCGACCGTGCTAGGGTTAAGGGGAAACCCTAGTGGGCCGGTTACGTGGGCCATGCAAATGCCCTATTAGGGCCACCAAAATTTGGCTCATAAGGCCTGGTCAAGTTGGAAGTGCTTTTGTAGAAAAGCCCTTTGGTTTTTTCAAATTAAGCGCAAGTCCTTGGTTTATTTAAAATAGGTCCTTTCAAACCGAAATTTTGCATAAAAGACCATGTAACTTTCGGAATAAAGTATGAGAGCTTCCACTCGGTGGAGATTTATAAATTAAACCATGGAAGTTTCTGGTTCTTTTATTTTATGTCTTTTGTGATTTATTTAAATACTAGAAATTGATTTCTATTAATTTATGAGTATAGAAATTTGTTCCATGCCTAGAAATTTGATACAAAATTACTAGAAATTCATTAATTCGATATTTACTACTCATGCAAGTTGTTTTATTGCTGTAGCACCTGTTTTGACTCATGCGATACATGGTGTACCTATTCATTAACTTGTGGTAATTATTTATGTTGCTGTATAGTGTTATAGGCAACATGGATGGTATGAACAAGGTCATACCCACAAGAGAGTTCCCCGAGCTGAAATTTGATTGCTTCAACTATTTGTTTTGGGAGATGGAAGCTTCAGATCATCTCACAACCCGAGACTTATTGTCTACCCTATCCAAAGAAGGGTATGCATTTGTTGTAACCAAGAAGTGGGTTCCAATTTATTTGAGGAACCACTTATGTATTAAACTGCGCATGGAACTCATTACTATTAGAGAACCTAGTGAACTCTGGGACACTCTAAAGGAACGCTTTGAGGATGTGCAAGGAGATCATCTATGAACTTATGCATTCAATGCATGGATGATTTTAAGAATACAAGATTTTGCTTTTGTAGAATCATTCAGTATGGACCTTGTGACCAATGCCAATGTACTCAAAATGTTGGGCATGAATATATCAGAAGTAGATCTGATAGAACAAGCTATGGCAACTCTACCTATGAAACATTACCCTATATGAAGCATCCTAAGGGAGAGACAAATCAAGAAGTATTGTGCATTGCTTGGTTCTCTACTTGAGATGGAAAGAACAAAGGACCTACATCTAAGTCTACTAAATAGGGTATATTTGGTCTAATGGATGCAGGGATCACAAGAGAAACAACCGCATGAAGAGAAGGGACAGTAGAGCATCGCCTAATCAAGTTCCTATGGGTGAAGGCAACAAAGGCCATTATGACATGAAGTAAATTGAGAATAAGATATTTTCAAAAGTTATCCCCTTAAAATTAGTAATCAACTCATGGTGTGTTTAGGATGGTGTTGCTAATTTGAACACCAAACTTTGTCGATCCTGAATTAGTCAGCAATATTGTTATTATGAATTAAAGTTACTTCTTGTAATCTTTAGTTTATGAGATAAATAAAATATTTCTAATTCATTTGCATGTCTTATGTTCGCATTTATGCATATGCAATTTTTTTAATTCGTGAAATTATTTATGTCCTGCTTATAGTTGACATACAATGGAAGGGGCGTGAACTTTGTATTGTCATTAGTTGTACCACAAACACTATCCTAAGAGATATAAAATATTTCCAAACCTTCAGTTCTAAAACTGGCAATATTATGACCATAGCTGACAATTGCGGTAATATTGCAGGGATTGGAAGAGCCATGGGAGTTTTATTGAGAATGTATTATTGTTTATAGATTCAACTAGAACTCTACTAAGTTTCAAGGATATGTGGAAACTGAGGAAGAGAGTGGTTATAAGTACATTCTCATTACTAAGAAATAAGGATGTCAAGAAAAAAATTGTAAAGAAACTCCATACTTTCTCCTCTGAATTGTACTAAACGTTTATTAAACATGGTGAAGGATATGTTACAATGATGCTACAAATAATATGTTCCAAGACCCGATTATGTGCGAACTTTTTACCTAAACGAAAACCCATTAGGGAGCTTCCAGTCCGCAAGACCCATTAGCTAGTTTAGTTATGTATTGCTTATCGAACTATAAAAAGGACCTCCTCCGTCTATATAAAGAGATACAGGCAGTGGCGGACCCAGGATTTTTAGGATGTGTGTTCAGATTTCGGAGCTAAGTTGCTCGAATACGTCGATACCGCAACGCACCATCCCCCCTCAAAACACCGATACAACGATACGTGTATATCGATATAATCTCTATCTCTACTATTATATAAAGAGGAGTTGGTGATCGTCGGTGCGTTCTCCTTTCCCCTCTCTACAGCCATCCGATTTGATCTGGACGATTCGTCTCTCTCCTTCTCTCTCTCCTGAAACCGACTAAAAACCCCATTTTGACACCGGTTAACTAAAGATGGCCCATCTTAATGACAGAGGGAAGGGCGGGGCATCTCTTTCTCAACTTCTCTTTCTCTTTCTTGTTCTCTCGCATGCTGACAGCGGTTACAGATAATTTCACTTTCTTTCTCTCTCTCTCTCTCTCTTCCTCTTTATTGCCACCACATCCTCTCTCCCACCGTTGTAGATGGATCTGGGGCTAGCAATAGAGGAGATAGGGAGACACCAGACCCCTCCCTCCCAGGTGGGCACCGCATACGGTCCTGGTCGTGCTCGCTTCATACAGGAGTCGCCGCCTCCATCCCCGCCTACCTCGGTGTGCACCGCGTCATCACCGGCCACTCCCAGACGCACAGGCTGAAGTGGGAGACGACGGAATCGCACACATCAGCGGTGGCAAGGGACGAGGTGGGTGATAGAGGAAATGGCGGCGGCGCACGCATCGGCAGCAACACAGGATGAGATTGGCGACGACGATGGTTGCCGGGGATGGCTGGCAAGGATGGGCAATGATGGAGGCGCCTGGGGATGGTGGGATGAGTTGGCTCTGGATCGGCTTGAGAGAAAGAGATGGAGAGATGGAATCGAAAGAAGTTCATTGTCAATGTGGCATCTTGTTAATTATTTTTTTGTTTTCTTGATTTTGACTAAGGAGAGTTCAACGTATTTCAATTGTTATCAATTGGATCTTCTCAGATTTTTTAACTTCTTCTCTTCTTTGTATTTTTCCTTGAATCAGTCGAATTGATGTTCTCTTTTCTTCCCAATTTTGCTTGAAGCAGTTGCAACTTCTCACTTTTTTGATTTTCCTCGGACAGAGGGAAGCACTATCGTGTTAGTTTGTGTATCGACGTCCCAATTTGGGCCGCTAATGAATTGTGATACTATGGTTGGTAGCAACATGTATTCCAAATTGTATATGTTTCTCTCTCTTTTGTTCCTCTTATTGTTGTTCTATTTCTTTTTCTTTTTCCAACAAGGTGAGCTCGGTGTGCCGGACGGCTCCCACTTGGCGATGGAGGCTGCGTAGATCTGCAGCCAGTGTTCCGAGCGTTCCTTGCTATTGTGTTTATGCTCCAGTTATTTGGGAGTCGTTGAGATGTTTTTCTTCCCAGTTTGTGTACTGAAATGATAGTTTGTCGTAACCTTGATGTCCAAATTCTACTCAAATTCTTCGTTCTTTTTTTCTGCCTGAATTAAATGAGGAGATGAGGTGATGTTGCTGTTGTTTTGATTTCTTTGAAGTAGAAATTTTCAATTTTCTCATTTGTGTTGGGACTTGAGAGGTCTTGCAGAAGATGGAATTTTTCTAAATGGACAGTTAGTGCATTTCACTTTCTTGTTTTTGGCTATGAAATATTTTGTTGGGTGTTGAATCATCTCATGATCTTATTGAATCATTGTGCTACGGGCCACATGTCATGACCTTTCCTGAATTTTTTTACTTAAATCAGATAAAGAAGCCTATAAAAACATTGTGCTACGGATGTGCTTGTATGCACAGATGGTAGATGTTCTAATTTCTTATCTCTATATCGTGAAATTCATTTCAAAGCACGGACACCTTATCTTATAAAATCTGTTGTAAAGCACGGGTACTTTACTATGTATGTATGTGTGTGTGTTAAAGGGAAATATTGTTGTTCCATTGTATGTTCTAATTTGATTTATTTGCGAGTGTGAACATGTATACTTTGCTTGATACATGATGATGTAAGATAAAATTGATGTTCAATGTTCAGTTTGAGATCACACTTAATATCATGTATCACCTTTATTTAGTACTCCGTTGCAACGCACGGGCACTTTACTAGTAAAAATACATAAATTACAGAAATTAATGATTTCTTATGAGAAAATGGGCGACATAAGACAAGCATAATTATATGAATTAAATAACAAATTATAGAGATAAGTGAGAGTATAATCTGGGGGCAAATTTAGGAGCAAGACATTTAATGATATGATCATCAACTTGTTCTGCATATTTGCACATTACTTAACCATGTATTTTTCATCAATTTGTCTGTATTATAATAGTTCCTTTGAACTGATATATTATCCAATTCCTGTATTAGGGGCACTTGGATGCAGAACTGAATGAGATTGGGAGGCAGCAAGCTGTTGCGGTATGGTACGAGTTACTCAGATTATCATGTCATTTTGAGTAGCATTTCTTATGTGGAACTTGTCTGACTTCAATGCCAAGGTTGCTCATCGGTTGTCTAAAGAAGCCAAGCCAGCTGCCATATACTCATCTGATCTGAAGCGAGCGGCAGAGACTGCATGAACAATAGCAAAAACTTGTAATTTACCAAATGTATGTTCATTCAACTTGTGCCTTTTATGTTGTTTGAATATATCAGGCTAATGCTCCACTTGCTTCCCTGTCTAGCAATGTATGTTGTGTACAAGATAATTGTTTGTAGGTTATTAATGAATGAGCAACCTGCACTGTAGGTTGTGTTCGATGCAGCACTGCAAGAAAGGCACATTGGAGATCTGCAGGGCTTGAAGTTTGAAGATGCAGCCACAGAAAGGCCAGTGGCTTACAAAGCTTTTATGTCCCACAAGAGAAACCAACCAATTCCTGTAAGCATTCATATCTTAGTCCTTTTTGAGAAAATGTTGATATTGATTCATTACCAGTATTATACCTACCTGAAGGATTTTCGCAAGCAGATATGCAACTCCATTAAATACATAGGTTTTGACATGTCAAATATGGACCAGTCTTCCAATTGTAAAATACACTTAACGTGGGAATTTTTCCTGATTCTTCTGGGATTTTCTGAAAAGGTATTTTCTGCAATGGTTTTAGTGAAAGAAAAGTTAAGAAATAAGATGGGTGATAGTCTTTTGGATGATTATCTAGTCACATTCATTGAGCGGGATATTTTCTTTGAAGTGGATGAAGATGATATAATCGAGACTTTCATGTCCTTTAGAAAGCGTAGACCAAAAAAGTCAAACAAGTAGTATTGTAAGTCTCTTTTATGTATATTTGAGACTATTAGTATGGTGTTTGAACTATTTATATTGTAATTTGTGCAAGTTTCTAACTTAATCCTTGAATTTAAGACTTATCATATTATTTAGTGCCTGTATACCGAATTACGGTGTAAATTTTATAATTATTTACCAAATTGGCAAATGGTTTTACCGAATTTCATTTGAAAATTTTGGTGTGGCATACCCTTTGGTAAAATTCTGGGTCCGCCACTGCCGCTCCTTACCTCCGTGTTCGTTGTGCCACTGCCCGCGACACCTCTCTGCTCGCCCGTACTGCCACATGCTCACATTGCACCACGCACCGTCTCACGCATGATTGTCGTCACATCATGGTACCACGTTCGCATCCGCCGGTCGTCACTCGCCTCTAGCCTGCACTTCCGCCTGCTCGCCACTCGAAGGCCGAAACCGCTTCCCACACAGACAGCCATAAGATGAGAAATGGAACAAATGTTAGAATTTTGTTTATATCTTTACCTCTTTGGACGTGAGGAGGGCTGAGGTGGAAAGAAAAATGGGTCTAATGTATTACATAGGCTGCGCGCGAGATACGAGGAGTGCGGGCTGAATTTATTTGTAGACATAAAAAATATAGTTTTAACACAGCTAATAGTATATACATCTAATATACCTATTATATACCTGGTATTTTATAAAAAAAATTAGGTGTTCAACTGAACACCCTTGACCTGTTGTACATCCACCCATGGATACAGGAGGCTCTTATTGCATATACGAAACCTACAAGTGGAAAGATCAATACAGAGGGAATATTAGGACTATATCTTTATGTTATTGTCTATTTTTAATTCTGATTGGCGAGTTGAGAGCTTCGTTCGTCAGCAACACGGTTAGCGAGTTGAGAGCTTTGTTTATCAGCCGCGTTGCCCCAGATATACGAGAGTAGTGTTGAGGAACCGTCGCTGGCGACCAGTCCGAGCGATTCCTCTGTTTAGAACAACAACGAATCAATCACAGAATCACAGAAGAACAGATTGAACACACAGAGAGATAGAGAGAACTCCTGGTCTTTCTTTATTGCTTTCATTCATGTGTACATAATGAGTTGGTATGGCTCTCTATTTATAGCTAGATGCGGGGAGTGATTTAGTGAACAAGTCTACATGACTTAGTGTGCAGTATTTTAATCTTGTCCCTCTTTGCAATTCATGAGCATAGAGGAACTTGGGGTTGATATGCTTACATAGTTCGTCTGCACTTGTGCAACGCAAGCTGCATTATCTTCATGGATAATTGTGGGGGTTTGCACAATGTTCATTCCACATGACTGCTGAATGTGGTGAACCGTTCAATGGAACCAAGCGCACTCTCGTGCGGATTCATATAGTGCTATAATTTCTGAGTGATTCGTCGAACTAGCTACAAGGCTTTGCTTTAGACGATTTCTAGGAAATTACAGTTCCACCACATGGAAATACATAGCCTGTTTGCGACTTAGCGGTATGCGGGTCAAACAGGTACCCAACATCTGCATAGTCAATCAAGTTCAGATCTTGATTCTTTCTGTAAAACAATCCAAGGTCCTTGTTTCCTTGGAGGTATCGGAAGATGTCCATTATGCCCTGCCAATGCCTTTTGGTGAGCTCTGCACTGTACCTTGCCAACAGGTTCACGGCAAATGTAATGTCCGGTCTAGTGCAGTTTGCTAAGTACATGAGTGCTCGCACTGCACTCAAGTATAGGAATTCCGGTCCCAGAACTTCCTCCCCCTCTTCCCTTGGTCGGAAAAGATCTTTTTCTTGCTGTACAGACCTACCGATCATTGGTACTTTCGAGGGAAATGCCTTCTCGAAGACAAACCTTTCAAGCACCTTCTGGGTGTAGGTTAACTGATGTACCAAGACTCCTTCAGGGACATGCTCAAGCTGCAGGTCTAAGCAAAACTTGATCTTGCCCAAATCTTTCATTTCAAATTCTGACTCCAAGTAGGAGATTGCTTCTTTTATGTCTTCGGCTATCCCAATGATGTTCAGATCATCTACGTATACAGAGATTATGTAGAATCCATTCTGGGATCGCCGTATAAATACACAAGGACAGTCTTCATTGTTCGTGTAGCCTTTCTTGCAGAGAAAGTTGCTTAAGCGATTATACCACATTCTTCCTGATTGTTTCAGTCCATACAATGACTTTCTGAGTTTCACACTGTACAAATTTCTATTTGCCCTGTCTTGGTTCGGGAGAGGGATTCCTTCAGGGACTCTCATATAAATTTCCGAATCCAAGTTATCGTAAAGGTATGCTGTCACAACATCCATCAATTTCATTTCTAAGTTCAAGTTCACTGCCATTGAGATCAGGTATCTAAAGGTAATTTCACTCATGACTGGGGAGTAGGTTTCTTCATAATCAACTCCAGGACGTTGAGTGAAACCTTGTGCTACCAGCCTTGCTTTGTATCTTACTACTTCATTTCTTTCATTTCCCTTTCGAACAAATACCCACTTGTGCCCAACGGGGTGTATGTGGGGAGGTGTGTGGCATACGGGCCCAAGCACCTATCTTTTGTTCAGAGATAGCAATTCAGTTGCTATTGCCTTTTTCAATCTTCCCAATCTGATCTTTTCTTACATTCAGCGAGCGATGCAGGCTCGGGATCAAGATCGATGATTGTGGTAATTTTCTTTGCGAAGTAGATATCGATATTGGCTGTTGTCCTATTCAGGGACTCTCCCGTGTGCACCTAATTTATAGCTATTTCTTCATGAGTTGCTTCTTCTGGAGCGATTGCTTCTGCTGGAGCTTTACCTTGCACATCGCTTCTTTCAATTGTGGTGGCAAGTCCCTTTAGTTTTTTGGCTCCGATGTGTGCGCACACATCCATGCCGATGGGGATGTTCAGATCCGGTATGCCCTTTTCTGAGGGTGTCATACTTGTGCCAGGTCTCAACTGGCTCCCCTTCTCATTCTAGGGAACTTCAATGATCGGCTATGATAAGTCATTCTTATCCTTCTTCACCAGGCGTCCCCGGTTACTAAGGATTCGAGGAACCGAAATTCTCGTCCTCTTTTTTATATTTCTGAGGCCTCTGGACGAGATTAGGGATACCTTCTGCTTTATTTGGTATTTCAACCCTCTCCGGTGCAGTGCGTGCAGGCACATGCGACTTAGTCACGCTCTTCAAATCACTAAAGTGATCAGGCAATTGATTTGCTAGTTCTTGCAAATCGATTGTCTTCTGGACTTCTCTTGTCTTCTGGACTTCTCTATTTGCTTCACTAATGCGCAGGTCATCTGCATGGATTCTCGTGGCTTGCCATGTAATGTTTTCTGGACTTCTCTAGTGCGCGGGTCATCTGCATGGATTCCCCAGGCTTGCCACGTAATTTTCTGACATTCTTCATCAAGGGGTTGATTTCCCCCCTAATGTTGGGAAATTTTCGGTGGTGACCCTTGCGCTAGTTGCATAGCTGAATGGATGTTGTAGGCCGAAGGTCTAAAGTTGATGAGATTTGCTGCACGAAGGACTGCGTGTCCCCATCATGTAGCTGGCAAATTACTTTTATGCAAGAGGGGCCGGGCAATAAATTTAATTCTTTTAATTAAAGCCTCTACCAAACCATTCTGGGTATGGATATGCGGTAACGAATGCTCAACTGCAATTCCTATCGCCATGCAATAATCATCAAATGCCTTCGAAGTAAATTCTTCGGCGTTGTCTATTCTGATGGACTTGATATGATGATCTGGAAACACATTTCTGATGCGAATGATCTGCGAGATCAATTTTGCAAAGGCATGGTTTCTTGTGGACAACAAACCCACATATGACCATTTCGAAGAAGCGTCAATGAGCACCATGAAATACTTAAATGGCCCTGAGACCGGCTGAATGGGACCGCAAATGTCTCCCTGGATGCGTTCCAGGAATGCAGGGACTTCATCCTTCACTTTCAGAGTGGAGGGTCTAGTTATTCGTTTCCCGGTGGCACATGCAGGGCACACAAAATCTTCATGATTCGGGAGATTCTTCACATTAATATTATGCCCATGCGAGTTATTTATTATGTTTCTCATCATCCTAAGACTTGGGTGGCCAATCTGTCATGCCAGAGACAGAAGAGTTCAGAGCTTCTAAATACTGTTTTCAGAATAGTGTACGCTGCAGGCGCCTTAATGTTGGTATAATATAGCCCAGTTTCTAGTGAAGGAAGTTTTTCTAATACCCTTTTCCATTCTCTTTGCGCTTCGTAATGAGTAGGTATTCCTTATCGTACTTTTCTTCAGTCTCAACGTGAAACCGTTGGCGCAAATATTCTTAAAACTTAGGAGAGTTCTAGCCGATTCTGGGTACAATAAGGCTTCTTCAATTACCAAAGTTGTGCCCATTGTGGCTCTTCCCGAATCAATTATACATGCATCGCTTCTGGCGATTGTCGTAAGGCTGCCAGTGCTCTTACGAATCGACTGAAAATACTCAATCTCTCTTAAGATGATATGTGTTGTGCCGCTGCTAGCTAAGCACACTTCCTTCATAGGGCGCTACACGTGTTCTAATATAGGGTATTTATTAACATGTATGAGAAGGCAATCAACACATAAATAAAATACTCCAATATTAGAACATATCATGCCATCATAAACTGAATAAATGAATGAATTCTTCAAATATCATCCAACCATCACGAGAAAATAACAATTCTTAAGTACCATCCATGCAAATTCTAACATATTCTTCCACACAAAATAAATAACAATTAAAGTCTAAATACATTCTGTGCACTAGACTTCTTCTGCTATTCTCTCGGGGTGACATTCTCTTCAAGAGAAATCATGGCGGTGGCTGTTTCTAGGTCGAGAGGGGTTGCTGCTACCGGGATGGGTTCAACCTCCATCAACTCAGGCAGCTGCTCAACATACTCCCCCTCAACTGCTGCAAAGTGGGCTTCAGGCTGCCCTTTGCCATCCCTCTTTGGCTTGATAGCCTTATTCTAGGCTGCGGCCTTACCCTTCCTTTCCCTTTTTCTTTATCAAGGGCTTTCGCACCTTATTGCTCCCGGCGTTAGCTTCACGGCCAACGGAGCTCCCAGGTGGCTGAGTGACGTAGTTCTTACGGAGAACTTTGTCCTGAGCCTCCGCAACTTGCATCATATCAATCAATTCGGCGTATTCCTCGTAGCCATCTTAACGATAATTGCGTGCAGATTATACTGTATTGGGGTGGAAGGATTTTCTCAATTTTCTGTATTGGGGTACAAATTCTGTGCAAGGCAGAATTCTATTCCCCGACCGTCTTAAAGTCGGCAAACCTCAGTCTAATCCACTTCTGCTCTGCTTGAGAAAGAATGGTGTACTTGAGCCTCTCAAACCGCTTGTTGAGTGCGGTCCAGAGTGCTAGCGCGCTTTTCTCCGCCATATACTCATTCTTGAGAGTTGTGCAAAGGTGGTGCCTGAGAAAATGAAGTGCCTGATCATTCTCTTCATGTGTGGGTCGGGCGTCTTTCTTTCCGCCAATCCCAAAAGCCGCGCGGAGCTTTTTGGCTCCAAGCACCATCTCGACATCGGATGCCCATATCAGATAGTGGTTAGTGATGCCAGTCATCTATATGTGTATATAAGTTTACTTCAGGTAAACATGCACGGAAATAATTTACTGCGAGTAAATAAATGGTACAAAATATTCTCGTAATGTTTCATAATTTTCTGTGCATTTTCTATAATTTTACTGCTAATTTCAGTGATTAAAAGTAATTTTCAGTAATTACAATTAACCAAAACAGTAAATAAATACAGAAAATACAGAGAATAATAATGGCATAAATAAGTAAGCTTCAATGCTAAAATATTCAAAATTTGGATTCTCGAGGCCCTTTTATGCAAGAATATAAAATTTCAGCGAATTCTGCAATTCCAAGGGTTTATACGCAAATTTTCAGTTCAGAGAAAATTTTGTGCAATTTTCTGATTTACAGAGGGATTTTCTAAAAAAATTCTGGACCCGCTCGTAAATTTGAGGATCTATCGGTAATTTTCAGAATTACCAAGGTTTCTTTGCAAAATTCAGGACTGAAATTAAAATTTTAAGGGCTAGTTCGTGATTTCCGCAAAGCGGGGGCTTTTCTGCAAAATCTGCCCCTGGGCCGAATTTCCTTTTTTTTCTTTCTTTCCCGGCCCAACTCGGCCTGCCTGTCTCAATCATCCGGCCCACAATGGCCCAAATCGGCCAGCGCAAAATAGGGGGCGGGTAGGGTTTCCCTGCCCCGATTTTCTTGTGGCGGCGGCGGCCAGACAAATTGTGTTCGTGCGCGCGGTTCGGGAGGTCGCGCATAGCGCGAGCGGGTGGCCGAGGCCGGCGGGGCCGGCAGGGCAGGCGGCGACGCACGACGCGTACGGGCGGCCAAGCGGCGGGGCCGGCAGGTCAGGCGGCGGCGCACGGCACATATGGGCGGCTGAGCGGCGGGGCCGAGACCGGTGGCAGCAGGAGACCGAGGCGCGTGGAAGCGGGCCGGCAGGCCGGGGGCGCGTTTGGGCGTGGGAGGCGAGGCGGCGGCCGGCGCGCACGTTCGGGCGCGGACGACAAGGGCGATGCGGCCGCTTCGGTTGGACGCCGTCCGGTGGCGTGGTGCGGCAGCGGGGTCTTCGAGCCGCGGTGAAAACCGAGCTGCGAGGGGGCGTGCAGCCGAGGCCAGTGCTGCGGTGGGCGCTTGCGGGCACAATGCGGCGTGGTCTCTGCTGGTGCGGCGGTGAGGCCTGAGGCGCCCGGAACAGCGCGCGTGCGGGCGACGGTGACCGAGTGGTGGCGGCCCGTACGGGGTGATGCCGGCGGCAATCACACCAACAGCCTGTGCTGGGGCAGTGAGACCAATTGACATGACCCGCGCACTTCAGCCGGTTGCGCCGGCTGCTGGCCGGCGGTGCCTTGGGTTTCCACTGCCGGCTTCTGGCCGGCGGCAGTGGTGGTGGCCGGCCGGCGGCCGTGTTGTTGTTTTTTCTGTGCTATGGTTATGCAGAAACCGAACAGATGAGTATGCAAATTTCCGTTCAGTCTTTTCTTATGCAATGACCATGCAGAATCAAACAAATTCATGCAAAATTTTCGTTTCCAATCTACGATGCAATCAACATCTACCCCGTTTCGCAATCTACCGATCGACATTGTGCCGGCGATTTCAGATCTACTCGCGGTAGATTAGGGGCGGATTTGCATCGTTCTAATCTACAGTGCAATCGACATCTACCCCGTTTCACAATCTACCGATTGGCATTGTGCTGGCGACTTCAAGTCTGCTCGCGGTAGATTAGGGCGGATTTGCACCGTAGAGATTCAATCTAGAACGCGAAAAGAAAATACAGCTTCGAAAGCGATCTAGAAAATTCAATCTGTGCTTCGATGATTACCTCGTTCACCGGAGCGAAGTCGTGCTGATAACGTGTTGAGGAACCATCGTTGGCGACCAGTCCGAGCGATTCCTCTGTTTAGAACAAGAACGAATCAATCACAGAATCACATAAGAATAGATTGAACACACAGAGATATAGAGAGAACTCCTGGTCTTTCTTTATTGCTTTCATTCATGTATACATAATGAGTTGGTATGGCTCTTTATTTATAGACTACAATGATGTGCCCATCATGGGCCGCGGGCTGCTGGCCCAGGCCCAGGTTTCTTAACAAGTAGATTGCATTATCTGTTAACCGGGGTAGTTACATGCATCGGTGCCTCAACATTAGCACTTTATTTGTCCTATGCGGTTGGGAAAGGCGGTTTCCTTCGCTAAGCACCCTTCCTAAGTATCTGCGTTGGAAATGGCTTCAAAATGTGTCTTTTTAGTCAAAAATAATTTTGTCTTAGTTACTGTAAGATAGACACACGTTGTTTGTATGGGATGTCGAAGCACTGTCTCGACGCTGCTAATATTTGCAATGGTGCAATTGCTGGGTTTTTTTCTTAACTGTTTATAGTAATAAGCTTTTAAACGGTGTGTTTTTTAAGACGGGATCAATAGAAAAATTGTAGTAAAAAGTGTACTGAATTCAATTGTATCGGCTAAAATCACATACGACTATTTCTCTCTACATACTATCTCTTACGAATAGTCAAAATTTAAATATTTAATATATAAGATATAAGCCACAGCTCATACATATTGGTTTCGAATGTTTCCGTGGGAAAAAATGTTCGACGGAACAGGGCACTACAGAACACCGTCCGATTTTTATTTTCGTGGCTACACTTAGAACATCTCCAACAAATCTTCTAAAGTGCTCATATCCCCTATATTTTACAAGAAAAGGTAAAAAAAGGGCTCCAACAGATCCCCTAAGTGGTACCCAAAAATATAGAGGACTTCATCCCTGATTTTTCGTCCCCTATATATGGAGGACGCACACCATCCCCTAAATCGGTCCCAACGCTCCTGCGCCGTCCGATCCCCTAAATTCTTTGGTTGGTAGTTTTTGTGGACCCAGATTTTAATTTAGGGGACCATATTTAGAGGACTTGTTGGAGGTTACATATTTTTAGTCTTCTATATTCTAGATTGTGTCTTCTAAAAAGTGATTTAGAGGATGAGATTTAGATGATATTGTTGGAGATGCTCTTAGAGCATCTCCAACAAATCTTCTAAAGTGCTCATATCTCCTATATTTTAGAAGAAAAGGTAAAAAAAAAGGCTCCAACAGATCCCCTAAGTGGTACCAAAAAATATAGAGGACTCCATCCCTAATTTTTCGTCCCCCATATATGGAGGACGCACACCATCCCCTAAATCGGTCCCAACGCTCCTGCGCCGTCCGATCCCCTAAATTCTTTGGTTGGTAGTTTTTGTGGACCCAGATTTTAATTTAGGGGACCATATTTAGAGGACTTGTTGGAGGTTACATATTTTTAGTCTTCTATATTCTAGATTGTGTCCTCTAAAAAGTGATTTAGGGGATAAGATTTAGAGGACATTGTTGGAGATGCTCTTACACCTGGGTGAGCTACTGGGCTGTTGTTATATGCGCGCGGTATGTAACAATTTGGCCCAATAAAAGCCCATAGGGCCCATGCCCAAAACCTCACTTCACCCCACGGCCCACTACTCTCTCTCCCCCCTCCAACTCCGTGCCCCGACCCCCGCTCCCACTCCCTCGATCTCCCCATCCACGCCACCGCCACCGCGACCTCCGTCTCCCAAGCCCCAACCCCCGATGGCGCCGCCTCGCCGCCGCTCCCTCCCTCTCCGCCTCCTCCTCCTCATCTTCCCGGTCTCCGTCTTCGCCCTCCTCCACCGCTCCTCCCACCCCGCGCCGCTCCTTCCCGCCGCCACCGGCCCAGCCCCCGACCCGCGCCGCTTCTCCCTCGTCATCAAGCTCCTCGCCTACGACCGCCCGGACCCGCTCCGCCGTTGCCTCCGCTCCCTTGCCGCCGCCGACTACGCCGGGGACCGCGTCGCGCTGCACGTCTTCCTCGACCACCACCCGCCCAACTCGTCCGCATCCCTCCTCGCCGCGTCCCACGAGATCCTCGCTGCGGTCGACGCCTTCCACTGGCCGCACGGGGAGAAGCGCGTCCACTACCGCGCCGCCAACGCGGGGCTCCAGGCGCAGTGGATAGAGGCGTGGTGGCCCGGCTCCGACGACGAGTTCGCCTTCGTCGTCGAGGACGACCTCGAGGTCTCGCCGCTCTACTACCGCTTCCTCAAGCGGGTCGTCATGAGGTACTACTACGACCGCGACAACTACAGTCCCTACGTGTTCGGCGCGTCGCTGCAGCGCCCCCGGTTTGTCGCAGGTGAGAGCTTGCGGACCACTGTGAATGCCTGTCGCTCTTGTGGATTAGTTATAAAGAATGGATCCTGTAATGCATTTTGTTGCGTCTAACTTAGAGTTTTGTTTAGTTGGAAAGAATGAATCGCAGGTGATCTCCTGTAGTTTATTTACAAAGAATGGATCCTGGAATGGGGATTGTTGTTTGTAAATGGGGTCTGGCGGGGTAGATGATGTGTTCTCTGTAGAGTACTTTGAGATGTTACTACTATTAGGTAACATAGTATTCACCTTAATGCATTTGACCAAATGTGTCCCATCCATTGCTATGTTGTTAGGATTTGTGAGAAGACTGTAATGTGGGAGATGACATTGTGTTTTGCGTTGTCTTGTGAGATCCTGGGAGTTCTTCGGGTTAGGTGTAGATCTCCAAGTTTTTTGAAGTTGTTTGGTTTTTTTTATCATACCCTGTGATCCTGGAATTGTGAACGGCAAATCTGCTAGTGTTTGCTAGAAAGCTTGAAAAGCAATTAAGTTGGCTAAGGGAAAACTAGATGACACCCTGCTGTATTTATTCTCCGATGTCATCTTTTGTATCAGTTATAAAAAATGGAGTTTGGCAGCTTAATAATTTCTTATGGGAACAATTAGTGCCTCCACAAGATTGCCTTGAAGCATGGATTCAGAATAATCTGTGAAGAGTTTGAACTAATGACCTCTTTCTGGCTGCTTGGACTAGATTTGCTCTGGAAATGTTATTTGATTTGTTTTTGATCGCCTCTAGCCAGGTCTCATATTGTTAAGGTTGGTTAGGGAGATGTGAATGTGGTCCCTTTGGCTTTGATGCACTTTGTGTAGTGTTGCCTGTTATTGCTGATTTCTTAGGATAATGTCCATGTTCAAGTGTAGTCTAGAATGAAAAGGGGGTGCTAGGGAGAAATAGTGGCTGCCAGCCTGCCAACTCAGAACTATCCACCAGAACCTAGCATAAGTAATTTCATGTTCATGAGAATGTAAACCTTTGGATTGGATATAAGGTTGCAAACCTATGGAACTGCTGGAGACAGCAAGATCATGAAGTAATTTTTAGTTTTGTGTTGTACTGTTGTGACGTAATGATTAAGATATAAATTCATATAATTTGATACTACCATTCTGAAGAATTGCTCTTTTATAATATGTTCCTTGGTAGATGAGTAAATGTTGTAGCTGCTTGTGGTACTTGGGCAGGTGTCCTTGATCTCCCTGTGGTACGCTCCTCATGCTGCTGTGTTGGTCAAGCCTTCTGGCAAGGAGGATAAGGGAAGGATAGGCTTTAGGGGACTTTTACTTCGTTTCTTTCTTATCACAAAATGAGCTCCAACTCTCCTATAGGGACCTAACAATAATAATATATCCTAACAAAGTATTAAATCTCTAAATAGAATGTCATATTGCTAACTGAACCTGTTGCTAATAAAATATCTAAAATTTCTAGCATGAGTATATCAATCTCTAATTTATAGTGGTGCTAACAGCATATCTAAAAATTCAAACTTAAGCACTGGTCAAAATGCTATAGCCCTGACATGCGTCCGTTACTCCATAAAATATTAACACTTGTGTACTTGTACCAACCAATCTATAAAGTCACTTTGTTCAGACTTCAGGCCTGCTTGTCGCTATTGTTTTTTGCCTCTGTTTGTACATTTTAAGATGTGTTTGTTTGGATTAATAATGAAGATTGCAGTAGGAAGAACTGGTCTTTGCTCTTGAGTAGAAGCTTATGTACTTTATCGTGCTTTGTATGGGCGGTAGTTATCATGCATCAACCTGGACCTTTTTTTATTGATGAAATGGTTTATTATTTATATTATTGTGCTGTATGATTAGGCAGTGTTATGTAAAGTTGTCCTATTTGATCTAGCTAACAACAATGTTTTGAATCCCAGTCAGTTCCTTTGGATACCCTAATTTGGATGTTGGCAACTCAATCTGTTGCATAACATAATCTAGACATGGCTAAATCCCTGGCCTGACCAGTTCAATCCCAAACTCAAAAGCAAGGCCTGGGCATAGCCATAATGATGCATGAGTACAATATTGATTTATACTGTTATCTAATTAAAAACATAGAAATATATTGTAAAATCCAATTTATTGACGAACAGGGTGGGGCTTTGACACAATGTCAGGTCCAGGCCTGCCCAAGCCTGGTAAAATTAGGCTGGGCCTGGCTGTCCATTGCCAGGCCTAGCCTAACATTCAATGGTATCAATTATCATCTCATAATGGTCTCTGCAATGTGTACTGTCTCACCTGTACTCCGATATTGGTATAATTGTCATGCTGTTAAGCCTACTGTACCAACATACATGAAAGATTACTTGTAAAGTTATGATGCATACATTATCATCATATTTTGTACAGTGTTTTTAGTATGAGCATTACCAATTGGTTACACTTACGCCAATATTTTTGCTTGGTCATGTTTGTGTGGTATCTCTCCATATCTTGACCTGGAAAATAGGTGTTACAACCATGCAATGTCACAATATGAAGACATAAACTTTCTTAGATACAATACAAAACAGTCACACTTTGAGGTGAATTTATGGCAGTTATTATTTTCTTTACTGCGATATTTATGCTTATAATTTTGATAACCAAATCACTAGGAACTGTAGAAATAAAAAACTTGCCATCAAGCGTATTTTCTGGAAGCTAGTTCTTTTTGCATTCTTTATGCTGTGTCTTGGATGAGGAGGATTGGTTTGGTAGCCCAATCCCCCTCATCCAAACAGAGCCAGATGTTATTTGATACTTAAAGCATACACATTACGCACTGATTAAATTATTATAACAAGTGCTGGCAGTGATTCAATTTTAACCAGTTGATCTTGAACTAAATAGGTAAACATGGGAACAAGTTAGAGCTGGACAGTGAAACTCGGCTTTTCTTGTACCAGATGGTTGGTACATGGGGCCAGCTTCTCTTTCCAAAACCATGGAAAGAATTTCGATTATGGTATGATGAACGCAAAGCCAAAGGAATCAAACCTATTCTTGAAGGCATGGTAAACTTTTTTCTTATTTAATCTCAATGTGCTTCAATGTAGTAATGTAAAGATGTATGTAACTATTGTGATATTTTAATATGTCAAAGTAAAAAAAAAAAACCTTACCACTAGCATATATTTTCTCTAGGACAAGTTTCAAAGTCTATATGCTGTCAATATTTGTTAGCTTGACTGTAACTGTTATTCTACACTCATGCTTTGCAGAAAACTACAGGATGGTATAAGAAGATGGGTGAGAGAATATGGACTCCTTGGTTCATTAAATTTGTCCACTCACGTGGATACTTCAACATCTACACAAACTTTCTAAAGGAAAGGGCCCTGAGCATCTCTCATAGGGATGCAGGTGTGAACTATGGAAGGAGTGTTGGACCAGATTCTACATTGTTAGATGGGAACAATCTTGATTTCAATATATGGGAATTGCAACCTTTAAAGAAGCTAGAATGGTACAATTTCTGCTTCTCTGAAGTTCTTCCAGGAAGAGTTGTTAGGAAATTTAGTGAACTTGGTTCTATGCTCAAGTCTTTACAACTAGACAATGATGTTGTACTCATAAGTTTGTTCTCAATAGAAGAGAGAATTGTGAGAAACTTGATTTGCCATCTTGAGAAGGCAGGCATGCAGAACTACATTTTCGTTGGTGACAATTCAGAGTTTCTGGATGACCTTGCTCATAGAGGACATCCTGTTATTGATGCTATTGAGTTGCTGCACAGCATCACAATGAGTAGTTTTATGAACTCTGATGATTTTGTGAAGGAAATATTGGTTAAGTCTTATGTGATAAAAAATTTCTTGGACCTAGGGTACAATCTTTGGGTACTAAACGGAAATATGATTTCACTTGGCAGTAAGTTGATCAAGCCATCAGATCAATCAATTGAGTTCTTTACTGCAGAGTCTGTGGATATGATGTTTATAAGGAGCTCACAAGACTCTAAAAAAGCATGGAATGAACTTTTTATATTGAGAATGGCTGATAGGATGCTGTCTTCAAAAGGTGATTTTGCTACATATCTGGAGCATAAGAATCTTGTTCGTATAGTTACCAAAGTGTTGGAAAACAATGGTGGTGTGAGGCTGGGAAAACTGGATAAGGGGATGATGGCTATTGAATTAGGGCCTAACACCTCGAACAGATCATTGCCAGAAGGTCAAAGTAAAGTGCTTTTCTGGTCTCAAAGTATGGTTTCAGATTCAGTTCAAAGTAAACTAAAAAATATGGATTTATGGTTAGTTGACTCAGATTTATCTTGTAGTGCTGTTGTTTGTAGCCAAAAGCAGAAATAGACTTTGTTGTTCTTACACATGTTCTTTTGTTAACACTGGCATCATCAAAGGGATCCAAGGTACTACCAAGTATTCTGAGAGAGGTGGACCTGTCCTGCACACTTAGCCAAGAAATCAGTGATAGCATTTACCTTTGGATGACCGTTAATTTTGTGGTCATTTTAGATTAGATGATCGTCACGGCATTTAATTCACTGCAGAACTCTGCCATCAAATGCTTCTGATGTTGATAACGGTTGGTCTTTGGAGCCACAGATATTCATTTTGGAGTTGCTGCTTCTTGCATGAATTGTATGCTGTCCATGGCTATGAATTTCCTTAGTCTTGAGGTGTTGATCACTTGATATTTTGTTGGTTTGGTGATGAAGAACTATTTAGTTAGCTATGCTGCTAGTTCAACTCACAGACAGCTTTGGAGATGAATTTTCCCTGGTTTGCTCCATGTGGGATAGCAATGTTCCAACCACAACCCTCTCAGGCCTTGGATCATTGGAGGCTGAACTTGGTATGATTCTTTTTTGCCTAAACTAACAACGAAATCTCTTGTAATTCTGTAGCAATGTTGTCTGTAATGCAAGTCATTTAATTGTGGACAGCTGCCATGAGAAAAATTGTCGGAGATTTGCCTAGATAACTGGTGTGTTTGGTTTTTCATTTGTTCAGTATGACTGTAGTTTGCCTACACTGTTACAATTTTCGATGAGTCTTTAACCTCTTTTTTTTAGATACGTGTCAGAGATTCAGAGCAATGCTATCGCAATCGGTTCACAACCGAAACAGATGTAGGAAGTGTGTTTCTGAAGAAAAACTGACAGATGCGGTTGGTGGTGCACATTTTTCACTGGCAGAAGCAATATCAGCAAGGTAAAGCGAAGATATTCAACTGTAAAGTGGTTAGACAACTTTGACAGCTCGATTGAAATTTGTGATCATGCGATTGGCGTGCATCATTTATCGAAGAGATTTGCCAACCATAGTTGACAATTCCTAGTAGCACAATTTTGATGCCATGTTCTTCCACTTGAACGAGGTAGGATTATCTGTCACTGGATCCAACTTGGAATGCAAGCTAAGCATGTAGGTGTGACAAAGCAGATAATGGAAAATGACACCCAAAATGGCCCAATATGCATCCTTGCATATAACAACGCCAAAACCTACGCTTTATCATTACAGGCAGAGATGGGCACATGAGTGATGAATGTGATGTCTGTTCTGCAAGCTACCTTATTCCCATGTATCATGCCAATCCTTGGTATCTTGGTTTGCTTATTGGATAAGCTCATGTTAGGTAGCATCTCCACACAGAATTGACTAGCACCTACTGGGGAGTAGGGACTACGGGCATATGAGGATCTGCACTGGAGCGTTCTGGTATTAGCCTGCACTTTAATGCGTATAACAGATTAACAGGTTCATTAGAACCAACCAGATTTGCTATGCTATTTATGATCTTAACCTCTTAATGTTCCCCTGTACTACAGCGCCTTTTTAAGATGCGTTGCGATGTGGATCGATTAGTTAATGTTGTATAGGATACTCCCTGATGACTTCGATATTTGTTGCTGCAAGCAGTCCTTTTTGAGACAGCTGGTGGCCTTTTTTTTGTTCTTATATTAGGAAATAGGAAAAGAGCTGTCTGCTTCATCCTGTGAAAGGACATGGCAACTAATTAGGTCTACCAAACAATGTAAAGAAGCAAGAAATCTCCGCATGCAAGTTCTTAATCACACCACCTTAGAATTAAGATGCGCCTGTCCTCTCCTGGCACTTAATCTTTCTTTTTCTTTTTCTTTTTTCTTTTTCTTTTTTTTTTTGAGAGAGAGAGAGGGAGGGGGAGGCCTCTCCTAGTCTCCTGGCACTGAGGACAGGAACAATGGTGACTAATCGATGGCCGTTGGACACCACAAGCTGGTACAAATGTGCACCCGAACCCATGTGTCTGTGTCACCCACTGTTCATTCTGGTCCTCCCTAGCCCCTAGCATAATTGTTATTGAATGATTCATGTCAGTATCTAAGCTTCACGAATTTAGCCCTGTTCGGGATGGAGGAATTTTACGTGAAACAGTTTAATTCATGCAAGAATTAGGGGAAAAATTCCGGTGTTCTAAATAGAGTCTTACTTGCAACCTGCTGCAATTGGGAAAATAAGTTTGAAATTCTATTAACGACTCTACTTTATGCACGCATGATACAGATACTGCAAGATAGGAATTGCACAAAAAACATTAGGGCTGTTGGTGTTGCTGTTGGTCATCTAGTTGCTGAATCACTTCAATCTATAGATTTACCTGGTTGGGTCATTTCTGCATCTTAACGCAAGTGCTCTAGTCAACTGTCCCTCTACGCTCTTGCCATCCCAGATGCTAGAGAAACGGCGAAGGCAAGGAGGTTAAAGCCGTTGGGCGTGGCACGACATTATGAGCTACTGTAGAGTGGGGCGTCCATGAGTTACGAAGCATCAAGATTGTCGGCCGGCGACGCTTGTACTGCAACCCCCGGGCTTTTGGCACCAAATACGACGCAATCGGCAGGTGAAGTGCTCTTTTCAATCTGATGCAGAAGGAGAGCAACATGTCAAATATCCATTGTTTCTGTCTTTTAGAAACAAAAAACAGTTCCTTTTTTCTCTACATTATTCCTAGAGATATAGCAGTATTTTTTTCTATTTTCTTTATTTTTTAAATTAAATACCTCGTAAAAAGATAAAACCGCCACACTGCATTTCAACGGCGCTGGAAATTGTTAGCAATTTAGGCAAATTACGACATAATTTAATCCAGAAATTACCAATTAAAATCATGACAAGAGTTGTGCTAGTACTATTCATTTTTAGAACACTAAACAGTGTAACTAACTCTATGAACAATACTGTAAAGATCAGGAACAAAATGTTATACCCAGAGGCGGGGCCAGTGCCAGAGGCACCAGATGCGTCGTTCTGCTCAGTTGACATGAGCAGCTATTCGATGTAGTCGATCTCAGTTGGTGCAAGACGAGGTACGCAGTGCAGTCCCTTGAACGGCCTTCTGGAAGTAGTTGTACTTGCCGTGTAATGGAATGCCGCCGGGAATTAGCCGATCACGTCGTGTACAGAAGCGAGCAGTCGTGCTGAGCACTCCCCAAAAACCTGATCGCCCGCCTATCCGTGCAGATGTCACAGCTGGACGTGGTTTCGGAGGCCTGCTCTCCCAAACGCCTGTGCGCGCAGGAGCTGGGACGAGGAAAAACTCGGAGGAGCAGCTCAACAGAGAGGAGAAGGTGTGGTTTCTGTGTCTCGCTCGAGGCTACTGTCGGACGCCCGAGCCTATACGCGTGCGGAGAAGATGAAGAGACAGGAAGCGTTACCGGGACAGGGGAGTAATCGCAAGTAACGGACAGTAACTCTCGCACAATTACTACTTGAAACCGACGGAATTAGTTCCGGTAACTGCTCACTTAATGCCTTCATCAATCCATGCACTTAGCATTTAATATGGGCCTTAGGATTTATTTGATTTAATTGTTGAATTAAAAATGGACCAAGCCCAAATTAAATCCAACAATCCCCACCAAATTCTAGGGCACATATGAAATACTCTCAATTCTCTGTTATTTGATATACCAGTGTTTCGATGGAGACTGTTAAGTTGAACACCCACCTAGAACAAAGGTTACACTTCTTCACAACTGAATAATGGACTATGCCTTGAATTGACAGTTTTGTGCGAAATAAGTTTTACCTAAGTCCTTTACTGATACTAGGCTGCCTAAAGCATCCCCTCTGGTTGGAGCATATAAGTCAAACTCCTTGGCCTTTCATGAGTATCTAGAGATCACCCAAATCTCATAGACTGTGACCAGCAGTCAAACTCATATAGGTGTGTGTTCCTCATAAGATGTTCTGTAGGACAACATCTCTGCTTCAACAAGCCACTCGGATCACATTAAGGTATAAACCAACCTGCCTTACAGGATAGGAGAGAAGTGCATCTCATACGACATGGACCTTGTTAAGGGTCTCTCCTCACAGTCTACCACTAGCTTGCTTCACCATCCTACTTCACGGGATCTCCGATCACATAGGACAGGTTACCACTATGATAGACTTCACGTGGGTCTCAAGCCCATCTCACTCGATGCACTATCTATCACATTACGTGACAAACCCTTAGTGAATTGATCTGCCAGATTCTTAGACGTATGGACATAGTCCAACGCTATCACTCCGGAGTTTCTCAATTTCCTGACAGATTTCAACCGCCTCTTTATATGCCTTGTTGACTTCATATTGTCCTTAGAACTATTCACTTTGACAATCACCGTCTGATTATCACAGTTCATAGAAATAGCCGGTATAGGTTTTTCAACCACCGGTAAATCCATAAGGAGTTCACGAAGCCATTCAACCTCAACAGTGGCTGTATCCAATGCTGTGAGTTTTGCTTCCATTGTTGACCTCGTTAAGATGGTCTGCTTGCAAGACTTCCATGAAACAGCGCCACCTCCAAGTGTAAACACATATCCACTTGTGGCATAAATCTCATCAGCATCAGATGTCCAATTGAAATCACTATAACCCTCAAGTACCCTTGGATACCCAGCATAGTGAATCCCATAGCTCATAGTACCTTTTAAATAGCGCATCACTCTCTCAAGAGCACGCCAGTGATCATCTCCCGGATTTGATACAAACCGGCTTAGTTTGCTCACAGCAAATGAGATGTCAGGTCTCGTTGCGCTAGCTAGATACATAAGCGAGCCAATGATTTGGGAGTATCTTAATTGATCCCTTGCTATTCTTCGATTTTTCCTTAATAGCACACTAGGATCATAAGGCGTTGGAGCAGGTTTGCAATCACTATACCCAAAGCGACTCAACACCTTTTCCACATAGTGGGATTGCAGAAGTGTCACCCCACCATTGCCTTCTCTCAGTAGCTTGATATTAAGAATAACATCAGCTACTCCCAAATCCTTCTTCTCAAAATTATTGGACAAAAAGTCCTTAATCTCCTTAATCACATTAAGGCTGGTTCCAAAGATCAGTATGTCGTCAACATACAAACACAAGATCACACCTTCACCCCCGCCATAGCGATAGTACACACATTTATCAGCTTCATTCACAACAAAGCCAGCAGACGTTAATGTTCTATCGAACTTCTCATGCCATTGCTTAGGCGCTTGCTTCAGGCCATACAAAGACTTCAATAATTTACACACCATGCCTTCTTGACCATTTGCTACAAACCCATCTGGCTGATCCATATAGATCTCCTCCTCTAACTCCCCATTTAGGAAAACTGTCTTAATGTCCATCTGATGAACGAGAAGACCATGAGAAGCTGCCAAGGAAAGTAATACTCGAATTGTGGTCAATCGAGCAACAGGTGAATAAGTATCAAAGAAATCTTCACCTTCTTTCTGGGTGTAACCCTTGGCCACAAGCCTTGCCTTGTACTTTTCAATAGTACCATCAGGCCTAAGCTTTTTCTTGAACACCCATTTGCAACCTACAGGTTTGCACCGGTAAGGACGATCAACGACTTCCCAAGTTCCATTAGACATAATAGAATCTATCTCACTCCGTACTGCTTCCTTCCAAAAGTCAGCATCAGGAGAAGAATATGCCTCTTCAATGGTTCTTGGAGTGTTATCCACAAGGTACACAATGTAGTCATCACCAAAAGACTTTGCAGTCCTTTGTCTCTTACTCTTTCGAGCGACTATAGTGTCATCCTCCTCAGGATTTTGCACACGGGTTTCCTCAAAGTGTTCTATCCGAATATGTTGCTCATGGGGTATTATAGGTTCATGACTAGATGTGCTAGGTGATTCTTTCATAGGAAATTCATTCTCAAAAAATGTAGCATCTCTGGACTCCATAATAGTACCAACATGCATGTCAGGTACTTCAGAGTTTATTATTAAAAACCTATATCCCACGCTGTGTATAGCATAACCAAGGAAAACACAATCAACAGTTTTTGGTCCAAGTTTGCACTTTTTGTTGATTGGCACATTCACCTTGGCCAAGCAACCCCAAGTGCGCAAGTAGGAGAGATTCAATCTTTTCTTTTCCCATTCCTCGAATGGTGTAATTTCTTTATTCTTTGTAGGAACTCTATTCAGGACATGACAAGCAGTCAATATAGCCTCACCCCACCATTCCTTAGATAGTCCCGCTGTCTCTAACATGGCATTAACCAACTTAGTTAGAGTGCGATTCTTTCTTTCGGCAATCCCATTTGATTGTGGTGAGTATGGCGGTGTCCTTTCATGAATAATTCCATGTTCCATGCAGAATTTAGAAAATTCATTTGAAAAATACTCTCCACCGCGATCAGATCTTAACCGTTTAATTTTCCTCTCAAGTTGATTTTCTACTTCAGCTTTATAGATCTTAAAATAATTTAACGCTTCATCTTTTGATTTTAGCAAGTACACGTAGCAAAATCTAGTACAATCATCTATAAGTGTCATGAAATATCTTTTGCCACCTTTAGTCAACTCGCCGTTCATCTCGCACAAATCAGAATGAACTAGTTCTAATGGTGCCAAGTTCCTCGCCTCTGTTGCCTTGTGAGGCTTGCGAGGTTGCTTAGATTGCACACACACATGGCACTTAGAATCTCTGACTAAAGTAAATTTCGGGATTAAATTCAGATTTGCTAGCCGCGTCAAACAGCCAAAATTAACATGACAGAGTCGTGAATGCCAAATATTCGATTCATTCGAATTAGTAACATTGTTTGCAACATTATTACACACATCAGACAAAGATAAGCGGAACAAGCCTCCGTAATCATAACCTTTTCCAACAAATGTCCCATACTTAGAAAGTACACATTTATTCGATTCAAAGACTAATTTAAAACCATCTCTACATAGTAGAGAGCCGCTAACTAGATTCTTTTTTATAGAGGGGACATGCTGCACGTTCTTCAATTGCACGGTCTTTCCCGAAGTGAACTTCAGAATGACCGTACCAGCACCAAGAACACGCGCATGCGATCCGTTCCCCATCAGCAAGGTTCTAGTCCCGCCAACCTGGTAAGAAGAAAACAAAGAAATATCAGCACACACATGAATATTAGCTCCAGTATCCATCCACCACTCAGGCGAATGACAGACTGAAAGAACAGTAGGTAAAGAATTACCATACCCCGATGTTCCTGCATCAGTCTCGCTAACAATCATGTTTGCAGACTTCTTGTCCTGCTTAAATTTGCGGTCTGGGCACTCACTTGCCCAGTGATCCTCGCTCCCGCAAACAAAGCAGTTCCCTTTGTTCTTCTTCTTCTTAAACGTGGTTGTTTGCTTAGTCTTTGGTTTGTTCTCTTGCTTGTTCTTCTTCTTCTTGTTGCGAGAAGCATTGAAGTTTTTCTTCTGCACCAAATTGGCACTAGAAGACTCAACTCCTTTCCCCCAAGTGTCTTTTGCCCTCGCCTTCTCCTCAACATCAAGAGACCCAATGAGGTCAGCGACGCTGAACTCTTGTCTCTTGTGTTTTAGAGAAGTGGCAAAATCCCTCCAAGAAGGTGGTAACTTGGCGATAATACCGCCAGCCACAAACTTGTCGGGCAACACGCATGGAAAATGCTCGAGTTCCTTTGCCAGTGCCTGTATCTCATGAGCCTGTTCCACTACAGATCGGTTATCAACCATCTTGTAGTCATACAGCTGCTCCATGACGTACAGCTCACTACCAGCATCGGAAATACCGAACTTTTTCTCAAGTGCTTCCCACATCTCTTTGCCAGACGGCAGTAACATGTAGACGTCCACTATGTTTTCAGCGAGAACACTAACCACGGCGCCTCGAAACAGGTTATCAGCAACCTTGAACATTTTCTCCTCCTCTGGAGTAAATTGTTCAGGAAGCCCCTGCACGATGTGGTAAACGCTCATAGCCGTCAACCACAGGACCATCTTAGCACGCCACCGCTTGTAATTTGAACCATCAAATGTATTCGGCTTAAGAGCAGCAGCAAAACCACTAACCGAAAAGTGCCTAAAATCAGGTTTTTGGATTGTTAGCAATTTAGGCAAATTACGACATAATTTAATCCAGAAATTACCAATTAAAATCATGACAAGAGTTGTGCTAGTACTATTCATTTTTAGAACACTAAACAGTGTAACTAACTCTATGAACAATACTGTAAAGATCAGGAACAAAATGTTATACCCAGAGGCGGGGCCAGTGCCAGAGGCACCGGATGCGTCGTTCTGCTCAGTTGACATGAGCAGCTATTCGATGTAGTCGATCTCAGTTGGTGCAGGACGAGGTACGCAGTGCAGTCCCTTGAACGGCCTTCTGGAAGTAGTTGTACTTGCCGTGTAATGGAATGCCGCCGGGAATTAGCCGATCACGTCGTGTACAGAAGCGAGCAGTCGTGCTGAGCACTCCCCAAAAACCTGATCGCCCGCCTATCCGTGCAGATGTCACAGCTGGACGTGGTTTCGGAGGCCTGCTCTCCCAAACGCCTGTGCGCGCAGGAGCTGGGACGAGGAAAAACTCGGAGGAGCAGCTCAACAGAGAGGAGAAGGTGTGGTTTCTGTGTCTTGCTCGAGGCTACTGTCGGACGCCCGAGCCTATACGCGTGCGGAGAAGATGAAGAGACAGGAAGCGTTACCGGGACAGGGAAGTAATCGCAAGTAACGGACAGTAACTCTCGCACAATTACTACTTGAAACCGACGGAATTAGTTCCGGTAACTGCTCACTTAATGCCTTCATCAATCCATGCACTTAGCATTTAATATGGGCCTTAGGATTTATTTGATTTAATTGTTGAATTAAAAATGGACCAAGCCCAAATTAAATCCAACAGAAAGCAAGGCTCGTTCGTTGTGGCAGAGTCGCTGTGCCCACAGCAACGGCGGCAGGCGAACGTGAGGCCCTGTTCCGGCTGCCATGCATCGCATGACGCCCTCTGATCGAACTAAGGATCCTATGTTTTGGGCAGCAGCTGCCACAGCATCCATGTCATGCTTGGGTGGCCGTTGTCGGGTACAAGGATTGAAGAAGCTGTATCATGAGCCTGTTCTTTTTGGCTACGGCTTTTGACTTTTGACTACGGCTTTTGATTTTTGGGCTGTTTGTATGAGAGATTACAGAGTAACAGAAACTCACGTGCGGTTTTTGCCGATATAAATGAAGTCAGTAAAATATGTACTATAATTAACTAGTAAACCTTATTTAAAAAATATTTCATTTAAAAGCTAGTTACTGTAAAAAAATCGAAAAGCAGTTTTTAAAAGTTGAAAACAACGTGGCCGCACTCACCGGTCGGATTCGACCATCGGCAACCGCTTCTCCATAGATGGTTTACCACATATGTTACTAGCTGTACCGTGCCTATAACCGTGCACTGTGAGTGACAGTGTGACACAGCGACGACAAATAAAACCTACGTAAGCACACCATGCGTTACTGACCATGGATGGGTGCTACTTGCTACACTGGTACCAACAGGAAGGTCGTCGTCTTGTTTTGGCACGGGAGAAGATCCCATCAGACGACCGTATCCTCTCAAGAGGAAGATAGTGCATTCACTCGTTCAGCCATCCAACCGGCATCGAGGCGTGGCTAGATGCCAACCAATGCCCTGCCCTTCTTCTGCATCAATGCGACAATGCCCCATGCACGCATGTGAAAGTGCTTGTGGCCTGCTTTGTCACGGGAAACTATACATATTTTTGCACAAAGGCTGCAGATTTTGCAAATTTGTCACGTGCGTAGAGATCAGGTTTCACAAGAGAAGAGAAGAGGGTGGGTTCTTTTAGGTCGTACTTTATAATTTAAAATTTTAAATTCTGTCTACTCGCAAGTGACAGTGTATAAAGAAAAATAATCGCATTTTAGTCGGTACAGCTAAACTCAGTACATTTTTTACTATAATTTCCCTGTTGACCCATCTTAAAAAATGTACCGTTTAAAAACTAGCTATTATAACACGTACAAGCTAAAGACAAAGCCAAGCTCTTTCGTCGAGACTTAGCCCTGCTTCAAACAGTCTGGCTTTTTTAGCTTTCGGCTTAGAATCCACTTGAAATGTATCGGTATCGGTTTCTAATTTTGATTTTTTTGTCGTTTTTCTTCTTATTCCTTTGTATGTCTGTGATCATATAACGGCTTTTTTATTTTTTTTCTTTAGAAAAAGCTAATACTCTAATAGAGTTGAACTGTGGCTTTTGGCTTGTGCCGGGGATCGAAGACAAGACAGTGCCAGGATGGATGGCTTGTTATTAGGAATGATAGTTGTGGCTATTTACCCACATGTCTATAGATAAATACTCTAATAGAGTTGAACATGTAATGTATTCTATGTCCAGGGGCATTAACATAGGAGAACTCTTTACCTATCGGGTAAGCGGACACAGACATAGGTAAGCTCCACCCATACCCGTATCATCCATTTACCCGCAACCTGACAGGTGACCCAGCCCAACAGTCAAAACTCCCGTACTCAACACTTTGGAACCCTAGTATCCACAAGTCATTCCCAGCCTTAGCTGTCATGCGAAGCATCAGTCTAGAGACCAAACTCCAGATCTAGAAATCCCATCCGCCTTCAGCCTCATCCTCCTCCCGACCGGTTACGCCCTTCGCCCCCAACCCGGCTGGTTGTGCCCCTTGCCCCCACCAGGCCGCCTACCGCCCCTCGCCCCCCACAAGACAGCCGACTGCCCTTGGCCCCCCACACGATCGCCTGCTTGCCCCCCACCCGGTCGCTCCTCCTCCCGACAGCTGCCCCTTGGCCCCCCTCCTGGTCGCCTGCTCGCCCCTACCCGACAGCTCCTCCTCCCGATCGCCGCCCCTCGGCCCCCTCCCGGCCTCCTGCTCACCCCCACCTGGCAGCTCCTCCTCCTAGCCATCGCCCCTTGGCCCCCTCCTGGTCGCCTGCTCGCCCCCACCTAGCAGCTCCTCCTCCTGACCACCGCCCCTCGGCCCCCACCAGGTCGCCTGCTTGCCCCCCACCCGGCCGCTCCTCTTCCTAGTCGCCGCCCCTCCTCCCGTTCGGCCAAGGTCCATAGTCCCTCTCCCTCCTTTGCTAATGCTTTGAAATTTTCTTCTTTTGGATGAATTGTCGACCATGAGGTTGGTTGTGCATGTTTGAAGAACTCAACCTCCATTGGTTATATGTGATCTTCCACAAAAGCTACAGATTTTTGGTGACTGTCAGCACATGGACTGCTTAGTTGCATTTTAATTGTTATTGTGGTGATGTAGTACCATGATCCTTGATTGAACACTTTAATGGCTTTCTAGTGATATGTTTAGCTAGTATCTTGGTTTGTTGTTAACAACAATCAAATAGCTATTTGTCATTATGATGATGGTCATATGTACATATTGCTGGGCTGATTTTACTACAATTGAAGGACTGGACAAATCATGAACATTTCATCACAAAATGCAGATTTGTCTAGTTTTTAATCTTGTGCTGATGTTCTTTGCTTTTGACTCGCTGGCGGGCAAACGGGCATGCCCTCGGGTATCAGGCACCCACGGGCAACGGTTATGGGCAAGATTTCTTGTCCGTTGCCTTTGGCGAGCATGCCTATGGGGTGAATATAGCCTCACGGCATGGGTATAGGCGAGCACTACCTGTGCCCACCGTGCCTGATTGCCATCCCTACTTGTGATGTCTGTGAGTAAAGTGACCAACAACTATCATGGGAGTTGAGCTTAGAATAACCAACCTCACATTTCTGATCTGGATCTGATGCAACTGTGAACCAACAATAATTGAGGGTTGAACCCAGCGGTGGACCAGAAAGAGTATGAGAGGTGCTAACTTACGAATAGAAGTCTTACGAAATCGCAAATAGACTGTATCATAGCAAAAGTACATAATTACGAATACAACATCTAATATAAAAGTGAAATAGCTAGATAAACGACACAAGAGATGAGGATTGAAGCTGAAGACATGAGAAAAGAGTTGAAGTTGAAGACAAACTAAATGGGCAATTCATGAGGGTAATGGGGCTGCACCGGTGCTTCACCACCTGTAGCACCGGGCGTAGGCCCGCCCTTGCGTGAACCACCTTGGTTACAATATATGGGTGGGTTCTTTTGGGCTGTAGCTTACGACTTAAATTTTTGAATTTTGGCTGTTTACGAGAGGCAGTACGTAAAGAAAAATAATCGCATATGATTTTGATCGGTATAACTGAATTCAGTATATTTTACTATAATTTTTCTGTTGATTCTGTCTTGAAAAAGTGTACCGTTTGAAAGTTAGTTACTGTAACATAAGCCATGAGCCACAAGTCATAAGTGAAAAAGAAGGAAGCCATAAACAAATTCATCCGCTTTGTATCCTGAATTACTGGCAGCCTTTTAAGCCTGTTTAAATACACTAAATAGTGCAATTGGCAGCCCTCGATCGGTCTGACCTTTACTACGTATTGGTCGTGAGTCCTGACAATTCCTAGAAGTATATTATTCAGTGTAAAATGTGGCGATTGAAATTTGTTTTCTTTTTTCCTTGTCATGCTACATCATCAGCTTTGCAGTGATAAAATGCAGCTGATACAATGAGATCGAGATAGGGCTATAAAAAAAACTCGAAGTTCGCGAGCTACTCGAGTTCAGCTCGTTCTAGGCTCGGTTCGAACTTTAAACGAGCCGAACTCGAGCTCGCGAGCTTCACCGAGCCGAGCTCAAATAGTTCGCGAGCCCCAATTCGAGCTCAAATAGTAATACATATTAATTCTTACCGAGCTTACTCGAGCCGAACTCGAGCTCGAGCTTTTCTTATTGTTGAAAATTAGTGTATATTTAAATTATTTTGACTGTTATCGAGCTTACTAGAGCCGAGCTCGAGCTTAAAATTTTCTTATTATTGAAAAATAGTGCATAATAAATTATTTTAATTGTTACCGAGCTTCAACGAGCCGAGCTCGAGCCTACTTGAGCTTAGGCCGAGTCAAGCTCGAGCCCAAGTCTAAACTCGGACCCAACTCAAGTTCGACTCGAGTTTCTACCGAGCTTGAGCCTGAAAACCCAAGCTCGCTCGAGCTCGTTTACAGCCCTAGATCGAGATCCTACTTTTCGATGGCCGGCTTTCCAAACCCACACGGTCGTTAGTAACGTGGTGAGATCGAGAGCGCATGTAGCCATGTGCTCCTGTCGTCAAGTGTTTCTTTCCTGTGGCAGCGCATGGGTGTGTCGCCGGCTGATAAATAAACTTGGAGCAAGTTCATCTACTTAGGCTGAATGGTCAAATCTGCTGCTTGACTACAATGATTAAGCCAAATGGATGCTTCTAATGTTCTGCCCTGTATCCATCGCCAAGTTTGTCACTTCACAGTGCGTGCTGTTGGGGAAAAAAGGACCAATATGCCCTCACTGGAAGGCTGGATGAACCGTTTTGACTTTCATAATAGATTTTGCGCCCTTGGGCCATGTCTGGTCTGCTCGTTTTGGTTTTAACCTATGATTTTTAGATTCTAGTTCATATATTTTTAATTTTATTTTTTTTCTGATTTTTTGGTTTTTCTTTTTTATTCATTTGTATGGTCTGATTTGTAATGGGCTAATATATTTTTCTATTTTTAATTTAATTACGTCAAAAAAACCACTAGCAGCTACAGTGTAAAATAAACTAAGTATACTGAAAAATAAGCTATAAATTAGTTTATTTCAGTAGAATTGAGCGCCCCCAATCTTACGAGAACTGAACCATTTATGTGAAAAATCATGCAAGATTCTTGTGAAATTCCTATACTTCAAATAACGCCTTAGGCCCAAATTGGATGCAGAGTTCCTACAAGAATTATGGGAAACTTTGCATCTAGTGAGACTTCGTTTGCTTTAAAATCTCCCTGGAATTCCCACGTCCTAAATAGAGCATTTTATAGTTTTGTCATTTTAAATATGTAAGATAATCTATACAGAAAGGCATGTAGAATACTTTATAGTGAGTTATGTGTACTAGTGCTACACTGTACAGAAACAACTTAATTTTCACATGCAATCGATTGCCCAGTGCTATTGCTAGCACTTGCTTGTTGCATCTCTCTCTTTATAGCTGCTAGCACAAAAGTGGTGGTAAAAGCATATATGATCTTTTTGTCTTTCTAACGGTTTTTGGTTTTGGGGCTAATGTTTGTGACTGCAATTTATGTAGAATCGAGTATGGCGACTAAAGAAAGGGGTGAATAAGAGCCCAAATTCAATTCAAGGTTTTTTTAAATCTTTTCTTTGAGCAGAAACAAAACTCTTCACTCCAGTAGTTATAGAAGTTATGAAGATCAAAGACAAATAATCACAAGAAAAGATCCGATCAAAATCGAGCAAACAATGATTTGAAAACTCCTAGCGGTTTGACCTCTACAAGGTTGGCAGTCTGACCACCATGGAGGTGGCGATCTGACCTCCATTAAGGAGGCGATATGACCTCTAAATCAGGATATGAACAATAATTTCAGCGCTATTTCAAATCCAGAAATCCATACAACTTTTAATCTGTAGATCCAAATAACATAAAATTTTGCAGGAATTTTCTCTAGGATATCCATAACCTATTCCAATAAACGATCACGAAAATTATAACCAAAGTTGAGACCTTTTCTAGTTTGAAGGAAAAGTGCACCGAAATCGAGCCAAAACCAAAATCGGTGAATACAACTTACTCGTGGGTGGACGATAGCCAAGATGGCTTTACATGTATTCTCACATGTCCTATCATTCAAAAACACAAAAGAAATCATGTCAAAAAATCCTCAGATCAAGAAATCACACTTTGAGGCCAAATCAAGCAAAACCGGATTTTCATGATAAACTTGTTATCGAAGCGCCTAGATGGGTGGAGATAGATTCCTAGAGGTTGTCTCCATCTTTTACACGTCCTTAGCACAATAAGATCAAGAAAAGGGAAGAGAAGAGATCAAAATCAACCCAAACAAGAGCAAATCAATCAAAAACAAGAGATAGACATGGAGAGAATCAAACATTGATGTATTGACACTTTAGGAGGTAGCTTTTACAGCCAATCCCTCAGGATAGCAGAGTTCTAAGCCTAGAGTACATACACACACAAGGCTTCAACCCAAAGAACCTTAATCTCACATGAGAGGGAGAAGAGCTAGCCACCAAAAGGTTTAGCCCACTTTCTCAAACCCTAGCCTTTACCTCTCCTCCCCTTATATAGCCTTACAACCTGAATTAAAACCTAATGGATCCATTCATTAGGCCAAACTGGATATAACCCGTTAACCCCACTTAACACCGGGTTTTACTCTCTCACACACGCTTCTCAAAACGGCTTACAACCATTAACCCAGTAGTGAATTAACACTTGATTTACTTCACAATTTTAGCATATACAAGACCTAAACCACTTAGACCAACACTACAATTTCACACATCGTCACTTTTTTTAGTATTGGGCAATTTACCAAAATACCCCTCTACCGTTTGCCATAACATGACCAAACTCCGACAACTCGATTCAAGCAAATGTACGACCCAACAGCTTCTCGATTGGTATGGCCGCTAACCAAAAGCCGATCATACCACCTCACTCTGGTAGTACCACTTGTACAACATCAGTAGTACCACACCTTGGTTTGACCGCTGTTCAAGACCGATACTACTGCATCTGACTGGTATGACTGTGGTCCCAATGTTGGTCATATCGTCAGCAATAGAATCAACTAAATAACTTATAAACTCTAAAAAATCAAAATCAAACTCCGCAAATACTCTAATTCAAAAGTAAATTACTCATCACAGCCATAAGATAACCTCCACATAATCTCACAGATTATTAAATTAATAAATAGTGATAGCTGAGAGAAGTTAAAATCCACTAAAAAGACAAAAATGATGGGACTTTGATTTCCCTCGTGTTTAGCGCTGTCACTTGGTTCTTGCATGTGACACATCTCCTCATGGTGATGTAACACGTAACGCGAGCACCACCTAAAATGAAAAGTGAGATAGCAAGATTGCAATCGGCAATTCACATGACCATTACGATGCTAAAAAACGATATGAACTTTACATGGTTGACTTAACCTTCCGTTGATACTTGAAAGCTTCGCCATTGCTTCGTAGAAAAAAAACATAGGGCAAACGAATATGTTACCTCTACATCGATTGCAAAAACATATTTTCACTATGAGAATGCTCTAGCAGTCTAGCACTATGCGGTAAAAAGGAAAGTAAGGGATATGGTGACTTTAGTTTACGGGTAAATGGACATGTCTACGGACGACAGGTACCTGTGGACGATAGGTATGGGCGAGGTTCTTTGCCCGTTGTCCTTCGCGAGTATACCTATGGGCGTAAATCAGGGTGTGGGTATGGGTATAGACGAGCACTACCCGTACCCGCTATGCCCGATTGCCATCCCTAGCCGGGGACGACGTGGAAGAAGTCGAGGCATGGGTCCCTTGAGGAGACGAACGTCGGGGAGGCGTTCTCCGTGAGCCTCTTCGCCGGCGGCTTCATGGTTGGCTTGTTAAAGTTTGTGTCGAGTAGGTCCGCGAACAGGTTGCCGGTGGGTGCGCACGGCCATCACGCGGAGGCTCTCTGCCTGCAGGCCAAGGTGTAGGAGACGGTTCTTCAGCACGGGGTGAGATGCAGGTGAGTGGAACGACTAGCGCACAGGCGGATGAGGTCGTTTGATGCTTTTTGCCGCACAGCTCCATCCAGTATATCTAGCGAATATTTGCTTCAGCTGGATGACTTCGCTTGCGATGGCTCGGTCCCCTCCCGCAAACCAAACAGAGGGATGACTCTAAAAGTTAGATAAGACTATGGCATCCAACATCTATCCCACCAACCAAACACATCCTAAGAAAGCCATAAAATCTTGTTTGGTATGTCGTAACTCTTCCTACATAAATTGAGGCCATTGTACTATTTGAAATTCCTGTGTATTTTCTTGTAAAGTTTCTGTGTTGTAAGTAGAAACTGCACCCTATGTATGCGTCTGTGAATTTCCACAGGCAGGAATCAAATAAGCCGGCAGAAACATACACACCTGTGGACAGTTACGTCATACCACACCCCCATTCCGTTCCGTTCTGTTCCTAGGGGTAATCCCGTCATTTCCCCCTCGGTCCGCAAGCGGACACGGGAAAATTTCAAAATCCAACCCCCAACGGGCCGTTTTCGAAGCCGACGCGGACGTCCGTCCGATGGGAGCGATCCGACGGCCCAGGGCGGCCGTCGGGCAGCGTTGGAGGGAACGCGGCTGGGCCGTCCGATCCGGTGCCCTAGCCCCGCTCCCACTATAAAACCCGCCCCCTTTCTGAGGCCGCACTCGCGTTCCATTTGCATCCTCCCCCTCCCTCTCTAATCGGGACGGCCCGCTCGCTTCTGTGAGGTAATGCGGCGAAATTTCTGCCCCGTTTTTGGTTGCTTGCGCTGTGTTTCGGTGTGATTTCGGGTTTGCTCTGTGTTTTCGCGGTGGATTTGGTTGGGTGGTGGGGAATTTGGGGGTCTTTTAGGTTCGTTCGTTCGTTCTATTTTCGGTGCGGTTTCTTTGGGTGGATTTGTGGTGCGAATTGCTTGTGTTGGCTAGGTTTTTCTTAGATCTGGAGGTCCTCAAAATTTGTTTTGGTGTCAGATTTCTACTTGTTTTGGATTCCATTTCGGCGAGTTTTATAGGTTTTTTTGGGGGGTTCTTTTGGGATTTGTGCCTGGATTTCTTAAGTGAGACTACGGGGAGATATTCCTCGCCTGTGACGAGTTTTGAGGTGCTTCCAATTCGATTGTGTTTCATGCGTGTGGTCGGATTGGTTCGAATCGAGATTATTTTGAGGGGATCCGAAATTTTTTGCGCTTCCTCCTGATTTTTTGCTCGGATCTGTATAGTTTTCTTCTAAATTTCGTTTGGTGTTCACTGCCTTGTGCTCGCGCTAGTGATTTTTGCGCAGATCTGGTCCTCCACTAGCATTTCGAAGCAACCCATCCATCGTTTTCTCCCACCTAACCGCGCAGTCTTTGCTGCTTCCCTCCCACCTGCAGGCACCGACCGCAAAGATCCGGCAGCCATGAGGGAGATCTTGCACATCCAGGGCGGGCAGTGCGGCAACCAGATCGGCTCCAAGTTCTGGGAGGTGGTCTGCGACGAACACGGCATCGACCCCACCGGTCGCTACGTCGGCACCTCCGACCTCCAGCTCGAGCGCGTCAACGTCTACTACAATGAGGCCTCCTGCGGCCGCTTCGTGCCCCGCGCCGTGCTCATGGACCTCGAGCCGGGTACCATGGACAGCGTCCGCACCGGGCCCTACGGCCAGATCTTCCGCCCCGACAACTTCGTGTTCGGTCAGTCCGGCGCCGGCAACAACTGGGCCAAGGGGCACTACACCGAGGGCGCTGAGCTCATCGACTCGGTGCTCGACGTCGTGAGGAAGGAGGCCGAGAACTGCGACTGCCTGCAAGGTTGATTTCTTTCTCCACTGTGGACTGCTACTTGTTCATTATGTGTGTGATTACTGTGATGCGTATTAGATCTGATCTGGTGGGAATGCTTTTAGATTTTGTGTTATCTGCTGTTTTTTAGAATATTTAAATCATGTGATCATTGAGCTTTAAGTATTCAATGTTTCAATTTCCAGTAGGAGCCTTTTGTTTGCTAGTGTGTGTCGGCATCTATAATGTTAATTTCTGAACGACCATCTGGCCCTTGTTAAAGTTTCCTCTGTATTATTGATCATGATACTTTATATACTCACCTATTCCGTTTGCTGGAACAGCTTTTCTACTGTTGCCTTGTTATTGTGCATCTAGTGATATAGAGATGCATACTTGCATAGCATGGACATTGTTATTGCTCTAAGTGCAATTACATGAGCTTATACTTTCAGTGCATACCATGTTTAGTATTGATTAATTTACGCTGCAAAACCCAGTGCAGTATCATGGGGGTTTTTATATCTTGGTTGGTGTAATTAATTATGTCGGTTTGACTGGTGTAGTGTGTCTATGCATTACTTTTACATATAAAGATCTGTCAAAAATGAATAGATCTGGGATTGTGTGTTTGGCGTCAGTCAAATATATCAATTAGATCCTTTTGTGATAATGGGAAGCTTGAAAATGGGCTTGTTTGCTTCTAGTTTTTTATGCAGATTTTTTCCATTCCATGGTATCATTGAGCCCTGGGGCTGCTTAGTGTAATTATGATAGCACCTAAAGCGTGTTCGCTGCACCTTATGAATTTTTATGACTTTTGCTATTATCAGGTTTCCAAGTTTGCCATTCCCTTGGAGGAGGCACTGGATCTGGAATGGGCACACTCCTGATCTCCAAGATTAGGGAGGAGTACCCTGATCGGATGATGCTCACATTTTCTGTCTTCCCTTCGCCAAAGGTCTCAGACACAGTTGTTGAGCCCTACAATGCAACGCTCTCTGTCCATCAGTTGGTGGAGAATGCTGATGAGTGCATGGTTCTTGACAATGAGGCACTTTATGACATCTGCTTCCGTACCCTTAAGCTGACTACTCCTAGCTGTGAGTTGATTCATACTCTGATGTTTAATTTACCTGCTTCAGAACTATGTTCCTTGATTATTACCTTATCATGAAGAAGTGGGCCTGCGCCCTGGATTTTTGCCTGAATGTTCAGCGTTGCATTTGGTAGCTCAGTTCCAATGTTATAAGCTTGCTTTGGTAGATCCATGGATGTTCTGGAGGTTGCTATGCCTTGTTTGCAGCATAACATGTATGGTCCCGAGGACTACGTAATTTGTGTTTGCTTTGAACCACATTTAATCAATATCGTTTGAACTTGTCCTATTCATCTACCAGGCAAATAATTAGTCCTCATCAGGTTGTCCTTGTTGGTTAGCTGGTTTTGTCTATTGCACCCATCGTACAGATCAAGCATGCTTCCTGTTTCACATGTTATTGCAGCATAGTTTCGGTACTAGTTGGCATGGTTGTATCGCACTTAGAAAAAGATGACATTAGCTTGTCTCACAAGTTTTATTGAATGTATCATTCTAAACATGCTGTTTTCCAATTGCATGGAATCTTAATTCATGCTGTCATAACAGATGTATCATATATATCAAACCTTTACACTTGTTTGGACTCCGGCTGTTTCTTTTTCTGACTAACACTCGCTTGTTTACAGTTGGAGACCTGAACCACTTGATCAGTGCGACCATGAGCGGTGTAACTTGCTGCCTTCGCTTCCCAGGCCAGCTGAACTCTGACCTCCGCAAGCTTGCAGTCAACCTGATCCCCTTCCCTCGCCTCCACTTCTTCATGGTTGGGTTTGCGCCACTCACCTCGCGTGGCTCGCAGCAGTACCGTGCCCTCACCGTCCCTGAGCTCACCCAGCAGATGTGGGATGCCAAGAACATGATGTGCGCCGCCGATCCACGCCATGGCCGTTACCTGACTGCCTCCGCCATGTTCCGTGGCAAGATGAGCACCAAGGAGGTCGACGAGCAGATGATCAACGTGCAGAACAAGAACTCGTCCTACTTCGTGGAGTGGATCCCGAACAACGTCAAGTCCAGTGTCTGCGACATCCCCCCACGCGGTCTCTCCATGGCCTCCACCTTCATCGGCAACTCGACCTCCATCCAGGAGATGTTCCGCCGCGTGAGCGAGCAGTTCACGGCCATGTTCAGGAGGAAGGCCTTCTTGCACTGGTACACGGGCGAGGGCATGGACGAGATGGAGTTCACCGAGGCCGAAAGCAACATGAACGACCTGGTCTCCGAGTACCAGCAGTACCAGGACGCGACCGCCGACGAGGAGGGCGATTACGAGGACGAGGAGGAGGTCCAGGACGAGTAGTAAGAAGGGCTTGGAGCCGGTTGCCGGCTGTACCTCTGAATCTACTGTTCTTCTAAGATGGAGCCTGCGTATGTTTGGTTATTATTATCCTCTATGTTATGTTGAGTATGTAGTACTCCGTGGTAGTCTACTACTGCTACCACGGCTAAGCTGCTGTTTCGCCGTCAGATGGACATGTTCGCTGCTGGTTTGGTTATATGCTATCGCATATATGGGAATAGTATTGGATTCTTCAATTGTCTTGTTCCTTTTTGTAATATTCTTGCTCTTGATGTACGCAATCCTGCTGCTGCTACTGCTGTGGGATTTGATAGTAGTAGTGCGTGTCTCGTGAGTCGCGACCCTCGTACGAAGTTGCGTGCCGCGGCGAATGCGAAATTTCTTGTTCGCTTCAGGCTTCAGATGCAAATTCGTTTGATTGCTTTGGGGCAGGGTCCAAGCCAGAAACGAGTGAACACAGATGGAATGGCTACGATTTCACCCAGCGTAGTGCACGTGCTCGCGTGCTCCACTATCCACACTTCAGACCCTGCTAGGCTTCGCTCGAATGTAAAAATGGATGGAACTGGATTCCCAGCAAGAAGAGTCACGGGAGTAGGACGGCCTGATTCAAGCTCCACTGCTCGGCCACTCGGGGCTGGCTGACTGACATTATCGACGTGGAAAGGATTTGCAATCCTCTTCCAAAGACGCTTCAGTCTCCTATCGACATGGCTATTGATAAATTTGGAGTAGCGCGGCACTCACATTTGCACCTAGATAGTTACAACCGTTCACATGCCAATAGGCCATGTCACATGTGTTTGGTGAAGTGTCTTGTGTCTACGTTACGGCGTGTGGATCATAAATAGAACACGTCCGGCCTATTTGTAAGGATACGTACAAAGCGTACATATCAATTTTCTATAAACCTATACTATATAAAATTTTAGATGATATGAAAAACAGAGAAAGAGAAAAGAAAAAAATATTCTCTACTATTTAATAGATGGTTTTATAGACGTCTTTTTACTATGTATACTATTATATAAATAACTATAGAAATAACCTATTAATTGTATGGATTAATTACGTATAACTATACAAACAATCTATCATATAAATTATTTTTAGTTATATCGATTATGGATACATTATGGACTAACTGCTAACCATTACTAGCGAGAATGGAGGTCGAGGCTGTAACCTGTGACAACACCCTCATCTCCCCTCCCCTCCCCTCCCCGTGCGCCACAGGGCGATCTGCTGTTTCAAGTGTCACCTCACCTCACCTCTGCCCCCGTCGGTGCGCATCTGCATCACTGCCACCTCCGCTACCCCTCGTCTCCCTCGTTGCGGTGGCGACGGGCTGCCGCCGGCAGCTGCCACGTTTCGTTTTGCTGCCTTCTTTTGACGGGCCGCTATCGTACCATCGGCCAATATCATGCCAGGCTAGTATATCGGGGCCCAGCACGCGTACACAGGCCGGGCTAGCACAGCACGCTAACACCCCGTGCCGAGACAGGCCGTGCACCCAGACCAAGTACTCGTTAATGGCCTAGCATGACATATTTTCAAGTCAGATGCAGATATGAATACAAACAGAATCTGGATTAAGATTGAATACAAATTCGGGTGGAATATCTTTCAATTCGATCGAATTCGGACGTCCATATAGTTTGCCGTGCACTGAAGATATATAATAGGTTTATGTTCTTGCATCCAACATGGCGAATCATTCCATATGATGAATTACGCTTAAAAGACACAGGCAGTAAATCCCTGTGCGCCAAAAGTTCGTACTTGACATGCTGCAATAAATTACATATATATGGCAATCTTGAATTTGAATTCGAATGTTGATGGTGGAACGTTTTGAATAGAAATATACATAACATATTCACACCAATTTTTACGTCGGATGTGAATACAAGCCGGATAGTGAAGAAACTACTCTTCGGGCGGAAAAAATCCGTACCGTATCGCGCATCCTACGGGATTTGGATCGATGTCAAATAATTTTGATAATTTGTATCCTATCTAGCACGAGTGCATGACCTCGGGATTTTTTTTAAAAAATCTATTTTTTATTTGAAAAATACAGAAATATATCTATGTTTTTTTACAGAAATAACCTTCAGTCGTTCAACCGTTGGACGATTGGATCTGTTGCTCAACGTTCGAGCAACACATAGGTAGTATGTGGTCCGTCGAGAAACATAAATGCAGTCGCCCAACGATCGAGCAACTGGACCCTATCGCCCAAGGGTACAACGACTGGTCGCCATATATAATCGGTTACTCGACCGAGCGCAACCTTCATCCGCAGATGCCGAGCGAAAAAAAGAGAAAGAAGAGAAGGGGCAAGAAAGAAGAACAGAGGAGAGGGAAGAAAAAGAGAGGAGAGGAGGAGGTTTTGTTACTTCTAGAAGGTGAAAATTTTGCTATGTTTTAGACAATTTTTTTGTATTAAGTAAATAGTTTACTTAGTGTAAAATTAGTATCTATAGAAAATTATAGTCATAGAAAATAATAGTATAAATTTGGTTAGATGAATTAATTCCATTAGATAGGAAGGAATTAGTCCCGTTATAGAAAAGACCAAACGGAAGATAGGAAGAAAAAAAGAAAAGGGAGGAGAAACGTGTGTGTATTTAATTTATTTCGTTACGGGTATTTAACTGGGAGGATCCCGTGGCATGTTAGGGTAGTGAAAAAAATTTGGTTAGTCATGTGAAAATGCAAAGCATTATTAGACAACATTTATGATTAATTAGGAATGAATTTAATATCATAAGTACATTAAAAATTCACGCTTACCGTTAAAACTGGTATATTGGCATTTAAATTAGTATGTCACATAATTACTTAATTAATTTTGTCAATGTTATGTAAATTCTCACAACCTATTAGGAATTATCTACAGTAGAAGAGAGCTCTAGCACAAAGCGGTGTCGGTATGCATGGGAGCAGATATAGAGTTGATGCGTACTGGGGCAGAGGAAAGGGAGCAATGTCGGTGTGAATGAGGAGAGGTTACGTTATGAGGGAAAATTAATCGATATGAAGATGTCTACACGTTAATCGTGGCCTCTGCCTTAGGGAATGAACGACGCCGTAACCATGCTGTAGTGTAGTTATTCACGATAGGTGAATGGCCGTAGAAATGCAAATTACAGTACAACAATAGTTCTATAATATGCGATGCGATTTGACTAGTTGCAACATTAAAAATATTTGTAGGCAGACATCAACAATGTTGATATCCACTACATTGAAAGTGCATTATAGTGTCACCACCATTCGTGAAGGTCCGAACGGTGTTGACTTGAGCAGTTTTGCGCAAGCAACTCTGGTACACTCGGACGACGAGAATGCTCGAATCACAGAAGTGATGCACTGGCTCACCCGCAGCTTCTCCTTGGACTCTGAGGTATGCAGCGTTATCATACAAGAGTTTTGGAGCTAATCTCCTACGCACATTAGATGAGAGTTGAGAAGATTGATGCGTGTGGAAGAGCTTTATCGAAGGCTGCCGGCGCCGTGGATATGAGTGTGTGCTGCTTGTGCAAGCATGCCTAAAAGAAGCTATACAAGGCCCTGCCGATGGCTATCATCTGGGTAGTGTAGCAACTTGGGCGCCCAGTATGTTGGTTAAGAGGACCTGAAGGCCGGTGTTACAGAGGTTGCAAAGGATGTTGCTCGTGATGAGGCCGATGAGGTAGATGTAGGAGTGGAAGATCGGTCACCGCATACTGAGCCTACAGGACAGGCTGATGAAAGGGAGCATACAGAGTATATAGTGTATCAAATGGAGAGCGATGACCGGATGACCTGAGCTGAAGAGAAAGTTTGTACAGGAGTATGACGAAGACAATTCTGATGAGGATGAAGCTCCCATCCCCAGGAATGGAATAGGTTTGACGCTAAAGGTGTTGCTGCACATGACAAGCACGAATCACCTTGGGAGTACTATGGCACAAAGGTTCGGTTGCACTCAATATTTGCTGACAAGGCATCGTTGCAGGATGCCATTAAGCTGTAGGCCCTGTCCATGCAGCGGACATTTCAAGTCGTCAAATCTAAACAGGAGCAGTACACCGTGAAGTGTAAGCAGGTTGGCTGTTCTTGGCGAGTGCACACACGTATACCGAAGTATGAGACTCACTGTATTGTCTTAATGGTGGAGCCACACTCGTGCATTCTTAGTAGTGTTTCGCAGAGGCGTCGTAACCTAACGTTCGCTTTCATAACCAATTTGATGTACGGAGAGATAATGGAGAAGAAGGACATGGAGGCCACGCACGTCATGATGGCTGTCGAGAAGAAATTTAAGTATAAGATTAGCTACGCGAAGGCGTGGCGTGCGGAGCAGAAGGCTTTGGAAAAATGGTTCGGATCTTTCGAGACGGCGTATGACAACCTTCCTCATATGCGTCAGGTGCTTCAGGACAGAAATCTAGGCACATAAACTACTGTGAAGGATAAGCTAGGTTTTGTGATATTGCAGAGGGCCTTCTTAGCCTTCAGTGTGTGCATCGAGGCAATCAAGCATATGCTGCCTGTGATCTTAGTTGAGGGGACCTTTTTGACTAGCAAATACAAGGGCTAGATCCTTACGACCATTGGCGTTGATGGCAATAATCAAATTCTACCCTTAGCCATCGCATTCGTTAAAAGTGAGAATTACGACAGCTGGTTGTGGTTTTTCGACATTTAAGGGTGGGAATTGTCGAAGCTCATTCTGGTGTATGCGTAATACATGATTACAATGCCGGGATGGTGAAGGCCATAAGAAAACTTCATCAAGATGCTGATGAGCCGTTTCCTTGGCCGGATATGAGAAACAGATGGTGCATTTGCCACCTGGGGCTAACTTCTTCAAGCAGTTTTCGAAGCAACCGTTGATAAAGCTATTCGAGATTTTGGCTATGCAAAACCAGTAACACAAATTTGACGCTTTATGGGAACTGTTGGATGAGAACACTAAGAAGCACGTCGATGAGAGGAGCAAGGGACTGATCATGCCTGGGGTGGCATAACCTAAATGCCTCACGCTACTGGCAGAGCTTGACTCTGCTGCTCCAAGGAGGTGGAGCTCGCGGAACATCAAGTGCTTCTCCTAGTGGATCGAGGCCGAGCCATTAGAGAAATGGTCCCTGCTGCACGACACGGACGGCGCAAGGTAGGACATAATGACCACTTATCTTGCTGAGGTGTACAACTATGTTTTTAGGGGCCTTCATTCTTAGCCCCTTATCACAATAGTGGAAGGTGTTATGTACAACACAATTGGCTATTTTAGGAAAAGGCATGCAAATGCCGTAGGACGGAGAAGGTAGTTCTTCCTACAGTTATCAGGGTTGAGTGCTCCTACTTTCAGGGGGTGGGGCATGCATTTTATAGCCTGTGGGGGAGGTAGCGTGCTTTTTGAAAAAGCAAGTCATGTGTTAGCTTTGTGCAGCTTTGCGTAGCGAATACACCAGATGGGGTAGCTTTGTACAGTGAGTACACCAAATGGGACAGTTTTGCGCAATGACTAGACCAAACAGGGCATCTTTTGTGCAGTTATAAGATCAAACGGGGGCAGCTTTGCACAGTGACAAGACCAAACAGGATAGCTTTTGAGCAGTGACAATACCAAAGAAGACAACCTTGTGTAGTGATAAGACCAAACGAGGTATCTTTGCACAGTGACAAGACCAAACGGGGATAGCTTTACACAGTGACTACATCAGATGAAGTGGCTTTGTATAGTGACAAGACCAAAGGATAAAACCTTGCACAGTGACAAGACCAAATGGGTCAGCTTTATGCAGTGACAAGACCAAACAAAGCAGCTTTATATAGTGACTAGACCAGATATTGTGGCTTTATGCAGTGACAAGACCAAAGGGAGCAACTTTGTGCAGCGACGTGATGCTGCGCTGGTCCATGACTCGTTTGACGTGCCATTGCCTCACGGACACGAATTTGCCCAAATCGAATTGACACGAATTTGCCCAAATCAAATTGGACTCGCAAAGTGTACACCGGGTCAGGTAAGCCTATACTTTCTGCCCCTTCCATAGTGTGTTTTCCTGCACCAAGATTGTAAGCCTACATTGCTAGTATGGAGAAGTAATAGGAGGAGATCATCGGACTTGCAAGGGTTGCTGCAGCCCGAGAAGAACAAGCGGAGCGTGCCGTGAGGTCACCTCCCTGAAGCAAAGCCCCCGTACCTCCAACCCAACCCATACCTCAACATTCCCACAGAGCGTTCACCACAAGACCCACTCGTGGGCAAGACGCTCCCCTCTGCTGGTGCAGGGACGCATGCAAGTTTTTCAAGTCCAAGGAGCGGTTGAGCTTGGTCATGCATTACTGGGGTTACCGTAACTACGCCTGGGAGTATCTTGACTGGTGTTGGGACACGACCCACTATCGGCAGTCGGTAAGAACGTGTTACAATACATTCCCTTACCAATTCTCTTGTATTGCACACACTAACAAGCTCTCCCCTCTTCCCGTAGTCTCAGGATTCGCTATGCGCCTACCACAAATGGATGAACCGGGAGATCCGCCCGCACGACTAGTGGACTTTGGACTGCGAGGAATGGGATGCCCAGACGACATGCGAGAGGATGGAGGAGCCGCGCCGCAGCGAAGAACGAAGCGAGCGTATTCGGTGGGAGATGCAAGCTCACCTGGAAGCGTGCAGGCGCAGAGAGCGGGAGGCTCGTGAGGAGGAACGCGTGAGAAAGAGCAAACTGGTGGCAAGGCCAGGGCTAACATTGAGGACTACAACGCCGAGCTAGACTGCAAGGGAAAATGGCCATGTTCCACGCAGTAGTTGGACTCTATTCGTCCATATATCCCATGTATTTCTAATTCCTAAAGGCATGTATGTACTATTCTTGGTTCGTTAGCCTGCGTGCCATGTAACCTCCTTATTGGATAAACGGTCGTGTTGTTTTCCTTCGTGTATGAATTTCCGGTTGCATCACAATATCATTTACATTTATACTTATAAATCGTTGCTACCTTAATCGTCCTCACAAAAATTTTCAGAAAATTTATCGTACTACAACAATATACGACGATCGCAAAATATTATTGTGAATATAGATTTCGTACCATTCACAATCTACGAAAATCACAAACAGAGCAACCAACATTGTCTGCATTTTCATTTTTAAAAATACTTAGACCTGTTTAGACATAATATTTATTTTGGGATATCTTTTCACATAATATGATAAGATTTTAAAATGTATTCTTGACTTCGATGAGTCAAGAAGGATTATGAAATATTTTGAAATAAAATATAAAATCTGGTTTAGACTTAGGCTAATGGTTAGGTGGTGGGAGTAGGCATGCACTGACACAGTGTTGATTGTCAGGCACATGGGGTATGTGGTTGAGCCTAAGTCAAATTAAGGACCGGTCTGTGAGCTACTGTTGTAAAGCCCTATCATACTACCACAAGGCTAGTATGGGACAGTCCTAGATGATTAATTTGCGGGTCCTAACCCGAGTCTCGTCGTAGGTTGAAAGTGAGCGTGGCGTAGGCCATGAGAAGTCTCACTCGACTCAAGAGGGGGTCCCGGTCTGGTGGATTCCTTATTAGGGTTAAACCTTAGTGTTGGCTTGACCAGGTTGAAGGCTTTACGTTGTAAAGGCCTTGTCATGATCTCCTCGCTGCACTCCTAAGGCAGTGTGTTAATCCGGTGGTAATATGGGATGATCATGTCTTGTGGGTAATGTTGTACAACCTCTGCAGAGCGTATAATCTATCCTGGATAGCCATGCCTATGGTCATGGGTATACTGAGTAAAAGTTTTCACAGATTAGACTTTGTTTTTCAAAATAGTTTATGAAAACCTTATGGATGGATGGAATCCATGAGAGATTGAAAGCGTATAGATGGATGGAATCCATACGAGATCTTTTGAAAAAGATGGTTTGGGTGGGATGCCCGTGGTTAGGTTAGTGTTTGGTCGGAGCCTACACTAACGATATTAATTTCATTTACAATTAGTGTTTTTATTTACTGTATTAAATTCAGCAATTTCCAATATATTTATTGTATTTCTTTAAATGTTGTTTTACGCACCAATAACCCTATATGCCTTCCTTTGTTGCCTTTATCATTATGTTGCATTTCTCCGTGTGACTTGCGGAGTACAAGTTTGTACTCACCTTGCTATCTCCACACAAAGGAAGACGACTTCGACTATGGTGAAGACTTGGACGAGTAGACCGCGTCTTACTGTCATTTGCCTGTGGGCAGGCTTGTTGGGCTTCTTCCGCTTCGGTGTTTTTCGTCCACTGCTTATGTTTAAATTTGGCCTACGAGCCGTGGATGTAAACTTTGGCAATTCTGCCCATATTTAGTTAATAAATATCATTATAGTTGATATTTATCTTTGTTGTCCACTGTGTGCACTAGCTGATTCTGGACTAGTGCGATTTACACAGAAGATCCAGGAGTTGTTGCTCCGGGGTCTGACGTGGTCAAAGATCAAGTGGTCAAAAACCAGAGTGATCGAACCAAGGTGATCGAAGACCTGTGTGGTTGAAAACCAGAGCGGTTGAATCCAAGTGGTCGAAGACTAGAGTGGTCGAACCAACTTGGTCGAACCAACATGGCCAAAACCATCGTAGTCAAGATCTAGTGATTGAAACCTTTGTGGTCATAAACCAGCATGGTCCAACCAGTGTGATCGAAACTAGTGTGATCGAGATTTGTGTGGTCGAAACCAGCATGGTTGGAATGAACGTGGTCATAGGCCTTCGTCGTCATAAACCAATGTGGTTGGAATCGACGTAGTCGTAGGCCTTCGTGGTCATAAACTAGTGTGGTCGGAATCGACATGGTCATATGCCTTCGTGGTCATAAACCAGCATGGTTAGAATCGACGTGGTGGTAGACCTTCGTGGTCATAAACCAGCGGTCGAAATCGACAAGGTCGAAATAACGTGATTAAAACAATGTAGTCGAAGATCAACGGGGTGGTCAAAGATCTGTGTGATCCAAGATTGACATGGTCGAAGATCGACACGGTCGAGACTTGAGTGGTCGAAACTAACGTGGTCGGAGACCAGCGTAGTCGAAGACCTGTGTGGTCGATCTGAACAACGTGGTCAGAGATAGACGTGGTCGTGGACTAGGGTAGTCGATGATCAGAGTTTTCGATTGGCTCTGTGTGAGCGGCCGATCAACTCTGTGTGATTGGTCCGATCAGTGAGCAAAAGTACCGGCTCTGTATGAGTGGTACTACCGGCGAGCGAAAGGGTCGGCTTGTGTAGCGGCACATTTTTTCCAGAGAGACACCTGTTTGGAGTCTTCTCATCCCTAGTGAGATCGGTAGTTCCGCATGTGTGGCGCAGTACTTCCGATGATTGGAAATACCAGAAAATGAACGGTAGAACTTCCGATTCTGACTGCAACAGCTAGTTTTTTGCCCGTTGCTGAGGGGAGCGGAAGTACTGGTCGTATGACTGCGGTACTTCCGATAATCCTATTTTTTAGGAGTTTGGCTCCAACGGCTAGTTTTCTTGTGTGGGGTATAAATACCCCCTTGAGACTGATTGGAGAATACGTTGCTGGACCCATTTCTATTCCTTTGCGCTAGTGTGAGGCTCTCCACTCAATTATGCATGTGTTGCACCTTGGACCAAGTAGAAGGCTCTAGATTGCATGTGTTGCATCTAGAGGTGGATTGTGTATCTACGTGAGCTTGTGCATTCATTGCATGTGGTGAGAGGGCTTGACTTGCTACTCTTGCAGTTTGCCGACTACAAGACGGCATTGGAGGCGTCGTGCGCAGTGATCTTTTCAAAGAAGGTCGTGAGAAGACCCGGCAAAGTTTAAAGGTTGGAGCTCACCTACCCAGAGTGGGAAAGAGCTACCACTAGTGGATTTAAGGTGAAAGGCTTAATTCATGGAGCCGATCCAATTAGTTTGGGCTTACCTCAATCTGGACTAGGGAAGACCAGCAAGTCTTCAGTCACCACGGTAAAAAGATACCTTGTCTTTGTGGTTTGTTTTCTTGTGCTCAATTTACTTTCAAGCAATTTATTTTTATAGAATTAAATTGATTGCTTATCATCTAAAATTTTACACCTTGACATAGCCTAAAATTGTTGGTGCACTTAAGTGAAATTAAATGATATAGGCATTGTTTGTGCTAAACCAAATTGATTTAATTTTTCACATTGTTTACTTGGTTTAGATATATAGAAAATTTCTTGAATTGTTAATAATAATTAGAAGAGATTTTTTAGACCGCCTATTCACCCCTCCTCTAATTGGCCTCCTCAATCTTACAAGTGATATCAGAGCTTGGTCTCTGATTTATTAGGCTTCACCACCTAGAGAGTATAAAGGATGGCGACTAGTGGGATTGTGCACCTATATGACACATGTCTATTTGATGGCACAAATTATGACAATTGGAAAATCCGCATGATATGCTATTTTAAGGCCATGAGTCCTAAAATATAACGAATTGTAGATGTGGGCTTTTCTCCTCCTAAGGATCCTATTGCTCCAACAATTGAGAATGAGAAATGCTCACATCTTGACGCTCAAGCTACTAATGCTCTATTTAGTGCTTTGAGTGTAGAGGTGTTCAACACAATATGCAATTTTGAGCGTGCTCATGATATGTGGACGAAAATTCGAGATAAATTTGAAATGTCCACATTAACCGATAAAGATTGCATACAAGAGTGGATGTCCGGAGATGAATGCTCAACTTCTAGCTTCGACGATGAAAAATCCACTATCCCCTCCACATCAACTCAGTGCTTCATGGCAAAAGATTACAAGAAGGTAAATAATGATGATGACAAAGATGTACCTTCTTATGATGAGTTGATGGATATGTTAGAATAACTTAATAAGTTTCTTGAGAAGGAAAATGCTAAGTATAAGATTTTTGAATTGTAAGCACGTCTCCCTTCTAAATGATTATAATAAGCTAAAAGGATAGCTTGAAATTCTCCTTCTCAAGGAATATTCTAAGCCTAATATGGATATAGGCATTGTTTGCAATTTATTAGATGATTTTCCATATATAGATTCTATTCCTTACATTTCATCTAAAGTTAGCATATGTACATCTTGTGATGATTTGCTTAATATACTTTGTTGCTCTAAATTAGATGCTTCTATTTCCTCTATGCATTGTAATAATAACATTGTAAAAGAAAATAATGAGCTCAAGGCCCAAGTCACAAAATTGAAGAATGACTTGGAGAAAAGCTATAAAGGGAAGTCCTCTCTTGACAAAATATTGGGAAGTCAAAGAATGTCAAATGATAAGAGAGGTATTGGTTTCACCTCTAAGAAAAAGGTGAAGAGCATCCCAGAGCAATTTAGAGAACAACTCCGCATTGTTAAATGCTTTGGATGCAACAAAAAGGGCCACTTTGCCTCTATGTGCCCAAACAAAGTGGAAAACAAGAAAATTCGATCAATTAAGAGACAAACCGGAAATGAGCAAGGCAAGAATATGAGAAGAGGTAACAATTGCCAAACTTGCTACAATTGCCAAGAAAAGGGACACTTTAGTAAGGATTATCCTAAATGTATCATTCCTCAGCCATCTCTTTTTAATGAAGAATATTTGCTTAGGAAGGATAAAAATGGCAATGTGTTTGTTAGGGATGTTAGATCACAAAATTGAAATGTTAGGACCATTTGGGTGTCCAAATTTATTGTGACTAACATTTATGGATCCAACCAAGTTTTGGATACCAAAATGTGCTTCAATGCTTAATACGTACTTGGAGAGGCATTGGAGGCTTGGCTAATTCATGAAAAGGTGAATTCCACCATATGCAAAATAGAAGCCAGCTTGAGGATGATCATGCCATATTATGAACCAATGCCTTCTCGGCAACAAGTATTTACATTGAAATATTTAGCCCCTAGCCTTGTATAGGTTGCATTATATGAAAATCATTAAAAAGAGGCGCTCTTGCTCTTGTTCTAAAATTTCATTATTGTAATCATGAGCAAGATGTAAGCGGCATGTTAAGGGGAAGTGTTAAACCATATTCATGAATATCACATCCCTAAGTGTGCCCAAATAATTAATTGCTAGAATTATTTTTCAAAATCGAGCCATTTAGCCAAAAATCAAAAATTTTAAAATACTAGTATATCTTTGAAAAACTTGATAGCAAATGTATACAAATGCATTTCAAAGGTTTTCAAAAGGTTTTGACTATAGAAAAACTTATTTCAAGCAAAATTGAATTTCTAACTTAAAACTAGCAATATAGTATCTTGTTTTAACTTTAAACTAAAAAAATTGGCAAAAAATAATTGTAAAAGGAATTTGAGAAGTTGTTCAATACCAAAAACTTAGAGTTGGCTATTTCAAACATTATTGGTATAAAAAGCTTTCCAAAAAGCTAACCAACAAAAAGTTATTTGGTTTAGAAACTCATCCAAAATCCTATGTTGACCTATGTGGTCACAATCGAGAACCTAAGTGAGTTTTGCCATTTGAGCCCAAATTATTGATGTATATTGGCTTACAAGGGTGTCTACAACTCATACATGAAATCAAAATGCATAATATACACTAAATGCTTATTTTTGCAATCTTGAAGAATTTATTGAAAATGAGTTTGTTTTGCAAACTGAAAGCTTAATTTGTTAAAAACTATATTGAAAAGAGATTTGATCTTGGCATATAGTTGGAAATGCTCCACAAGTGGTTTATGTTTTTTTGTGAAAAACTTTAGGGCAATATACAACACTATATCTAATATCTAGCGTGCTTCCAGAAAAATTGGAACTACCAGCAATCTTCGTGTGGTACTTTCATTGTCTGGAATTACCGGCAGCAAACCACAATACTTCCGATATTTCTAGCAAATGGCTGATTTGTTTCAAAACTTGTTGACTCCAATTTCTCTTAGCCATTCCTTTTGCTCCTCAAGTCTAGTTGATCCTTGTTAGCTACCCTCAAGTATTTCTTAACTCCATATGCCATTTTGCTCTTAATTTGATTATTTTTCATTAAAATGGTAATCTATCAAAGAGTGGTAGACTTTCTGTCATCTTGACCTCGGTATGAGTTTTATCCCTATCTTTACAGGTGATATTATCCATTTCCTTCAAGTGGTTTCCATTAATTCGGGAAAATAAGTGGTATCCTTGTTCCTCCAAGTGGCGTCTTTTGGAATGATATCCTTTTTCCCTCTTGTCAAGCAAATCTTTTTTAACCAAGCTCTTTCACCTATATGATATCATCTTTTTCAAGTGGTATCCACTCTTTCAAGTGGTATCTCTCAAATGATATCATCCTCCTTCTCTCCTAAGTGGTATTTCAAGTGATTTCTTCCCACAAATGGTATCTTCCCTCAAATAACATCATATGAAAAATCATTGAAGATGAATTACTGAATTTGACCTTGTGTGATACAAGTTGATCATGCATGTGGCATCAAGTTTCACAAACGGAATAAATCACTTGGTATCATGTATGCTTTGAAGGTGGTATCAAGTCTTTACAAATAGATTTAATTATACTTGATATCATTCAAGCTCATGAGTGGTATTAAGTCTCTACAACTAGAATTAATTATACTTGATATCATTTATGATTACAAGTAGTATGTGTCACAAGTGGTGTCCTATGGCATCATAAGTGGTATAAAGGTCAAAATGGTATATGCTTATCATAGAAAAGACCAAAGAACCATAAAAGGTTAAATGGCACATAGTATGGACAAAAGGCTAACAAGTGGTACCAATTATGGACAAGTGGTTTGCAAGCGGTATCCATGAACCTTGGTGCTAGATGACATAAGGAGACAAAGGGTTAAACAGAAGGGAAGAGATAAGAAAAAAAAGAAGAAAAACAAGAAAAGGAGAATCTTTTGTGTCAAGGAGAAGATAATTGCCAAAAGAGACCTTTGTGTAAGGGAGAATTTTTTTTGTGAAAAACTTATATAGTACTTTGGCTTACTAATGCAAAAAAGGGGTAAAAATATTATTATTGGGAAATTGTTTTACCTATTTACCCAAAATTATCTTATGGATCTTGTGAATGAATGTGTTTAATTCTCTTTTGGTTTTTAAGCTCATGTTGAAAAATCATTTCATTTCTCTTTGCTGAAATGCTGTAAATTCAAAGTTTTTACAAATGGTTTTGAGCAGATTTGTGTTTTCATACCTCTTAATGTGCTCATAATCTAAGATAATTACACTTATGACTTTTAATCCTCAGATATTAATCTATACTGACAAATTATCTCAGATTCATTAGACTTTTGTAAGTTAGTTTTTTTAGCTAGCCTTTGAAGACTAAATTGGAATGCAAAATTCTGGAAATGATTCAAATGTTGTAAGTGGTGTCAAATACCAAAAAGGGAAACTTCAAAAGTCTTCAAGGATCTCTCATGAGTAAGAGTATTTGAATGTGTTTCGAATATCTTTCTTTAGTTCCCTCCGAAGTCCCTCTTGGTCATATGCATTTATCTTCTTTCTTCTTATGACTATTAAGATTAATTAATTGGTATCAAGCTCCTTTATGGCTTAATCCTATTCCCTTCTTCTTGATGTTTTTTTGGTGATTAATGCCAAAAGGGGAGAATTTTGAATAATAGCATTGATAAAGAGACAAAAGGGGAAGAATTGATAATGGTGAAATGGGGAGAATTATGATGCTATATAGTGAAGCCCCCCAAAAGGGTGAATGACAAAAGAGGGAGAATGGGAGAATGGCATTGCTAGAATTAAAGTTAAAATTGAAAAGTGTCAAAAAGGGGAATTAAAAATAATGTCAAAAGGGCAAGAGATTTCACCAATAGTCTTTAATTTGATATTATATGTTTATGTTCATCCAAATGCTATTATTGTTAATGGATTTGTCATCAATCACCAAAAAGGGGAAGATTGAAAGATCAAGCTCCATTTAAGTTAGTTTTGGTGATAATGACAAATACTATTATGAGATTTTGATGACAATGACCTACGGTACTATCGTGGACCGGAACTACCAACGTTGTAATCATAGAACTGCCGCATGCGTTGGTGGCCAAAACCTGCATGGTTGAAACCGATGTGGTCGAACCGACTTGGTCGAAACCAATGTGGTCGAAGACCTGTGTGGTCGAAGATCAAGTGGTCAAGAACCAGAGTGATCAAGCCAAGGTGGTCGAAGACCTGTGTGGTTGAAGACCAGAGCGGTCGAATCCAAGTGGTCAAAGACCAGAGTGGTTGAACCGACTTGGTCGAACCAACGTGGTTGGAACCGTCATGGTTGAGATCTGTGTGATCGAAACCTTCGTGGTCGTAAACTAGCATGGTCGAACCAACATGATCAAAACCAGGGTGGTCGAGATCTATGTAATTGAAACTAGCATGGTTGGAATCGACGTGGTCGTAGGCCTTCGTGGTCGTAAACCAGCGTGGTCGAAATCGACGTGGTTGTAGGCTTTCATGGTCGTAAACCAGCATGGTCAGAATCAACATGGTCGTAGGCCTTCGTGGTCATAAACCAATGGTCGAAATTGACAAGGTCGAAACAACATAGTCAAAGATCGATGGGGTGGTCGAAGATCTGTGTGATCCAATATTGACGCAGTCAAAGATCGACACGATCGACATGGTCGAGACTTGAGTGGTTGAAACCAACGTGGTCAGATACCAGCGTAGTCGAAGACCTGTGTGGTCGATCTAAACAACGTGGTTAGAGATGACTTGGTCGTCGACTAGGGTAGTTGATGATTGGAGTTTTTGATCAGCTCTATGTGAGTGGTCCGATCGGCTCTATGTGAGCAATTCGATCAGCGCTATGTGAGTGGTTCTATCGGTGAGTGGAAGTACTGGTTCTTTGTGAGCGGTACTACCAGTGAGTAGAAGTGCTGGCTTGTGTAGCAGCACAGTTTTTTAGAGAGACACCTATGTGGAGTCTTCTCGTCCCCGGTGAGATCGGTAGTTCCGCATGTGTGGCGCGGTACTTTCGATAATCGGAAGTACCAGAAAATGAACGGTGAAACTTCCAATTCTGACTGCATTGGCTAGTTTTTTTTACCGTTGCTGAGGGGAGCAGAACTATTGGCCGTATGCCTACGGTACTTCTGATAATCCTGTTTTTTCAGGAGTTTAGCTCCAACGACTAGTTTTCTTGTGTGGGGGTATAAATACCCCCTTATGGTCGGTTGGAGAATACGTTGCTAGACCCATTTCTATTCCGTTGAGCTAGTGTGAGGCTCTCTACTCAATTGTGCATGTGTTGCACCTTGTGAGCAAGGAGAAGGGTCTAGGCTGCATGTGTTGCATCTAGAGATGGATTTTGTATCCACTTGAGCTTGTACATTCGTTTCATGTAGTGAGAGTTAAGTGAGGGGCTTGACTTGTTACTCTTAGAGTTTTCTAACTCCTAAACGACGTTGGAGGCATTGTGCGCGGTGATATTCTCAAAGAAGGTTGTGAGAAGACCCGGCAAAGTATGAAGGTTAGAACTCACCTACCCGGAGTGGAAAAGAGCACCACTAGTAGATTTGAGGTGAAAGGCTTAATTCGTGCAGCCGGTCCAATTAGTTTGGGCTTACCTCAACGTGGATTAAGGGAGACCAACAAGTCTCCAATCACCACAGTAAAAAGATACCTTGTCTCTGTGGTTTGTTTTCTTGTGCTCAATTTACTTTCAGGTAATTTATTTTTATAGAATTAAATTGATTGCTTGTCATCTAAAATTGCACACCTTGACATAGCCAAAATTTTTTGATGCACATAGGTGAACTTAATTGATATATGCGTTGTTTGTGCTAAACCAAATTGATTTAATCTTTCATATTGTTTATTTGGTTTAGACAAATAGAAAATGTCTTGAATTGTTAATAATAATTAGAAGATATTATTTAGACCACTTATTCACTCCCCCCTCTAGTCGGCTTCCTCAATCTTACAACTGTCGACTTCATCAACACTCGTCCAACTGCCTCATGGGCATGACTTTCAATCACCTCATGGTCGTTACTTTGTTAACACACGACCACCTTATGGTCGTTACTTCATTGACACTCGACCACCTCATGGTTGTGACTCCGTCAACGCTCGTCCGTTCGCCTCGATGTCGAGACTCTGTCAACGCTCGTCCGACGTCCGATCGCCTCGATGTCGAGACTCTGTCAACGCTTGACCACCTTGTGGTAATGACTTCGTTGGTGTAGGCTTCGTCTATGCTTGACCACCTCATGGTTGTTACTTTGTCAACACTTGTCCAAAGGGTTGGGGATAAAGTGCATGTGCTTCAAAGTCTTCGTCCCACCGCTGACCTCACTGATACTCGTCCGAAGGGTGGGAGATGGAGCGCGCGTGCATCAAACCTTCGTCCCATCACCGACTTCATCGACACTAGTCCGACCGCCTCACGGTCGTGACTTCCAGCCACCTTGTGGTCGTTACTTCGTTGATGCTCGACCACCCCATGGTCACGACTTCATCAATGTAGACTTCATCGATGTAGACTTCATGGTCATTACTTCGTCGATGGTCGACTACCTTGTGGTCACTACTCTGTCATGCTTGACCACCACATGTCACTACTCCGTCGATGCTCGACCACCTTGTGGTCACTACTTCGTCGACACTCGTCCGACCGCTTCACAGTTATGACTTTCAACCACCTCATGGTCGTTACTTCGCCGACACTCAACCACCAAGTGGTCGCGACTTTGTCGATGCAGACTTCATTGATGCTAGACCACTTCATGGTCATTACTTCAATGACGCTCGACCACCTCATAGTCATGACTGTGCTAACACTCATTCGACTACCTCAAGATCGACACTTCGTCGACGCTCGACCACCTCGTGGTCATTACTTCATTAATGCTCGACCACCTCATGGTCGTGACTCTGTCAACATAGACTTCGTTGATGCTTGGCCACCTCGTGGTCGTTACTTCATCGACGTCGACTACATCGACATTTGTCTGAAGGGAGGGGGACGGAGCACACATGCTTCAAACATTTGTCCCACCACCGACTTTGTTGACACTCGTCCGATCGTCTCGTGGTCGTGACTTCTGACCACCTCGTGGTCATTACTTCATCGATACTCGACCATGTTGTGGTCGTTTCATCGATGCTTGACCACCTCGTGTTCGCTACTCTGTCAACACTTGTCCAACCATCTCAGGGTTGAGACTCCATCGACGCTTGACCACCTTGTGGTCACGACTTCATCAACGCAGACTTCATCGATGCTCGACCACTTCGTGGTCACTACTTCATCGATGCTCGATGACCTCATGGTCGCAACATCATCGACGCTCATCCAACTGCCTCACGGTCGTGACTTCTGACCACCTCATGGTTGTTAGTTCATCGACGCTCGACCTCCTCGTGGTCGTGACTTCGTCAATGTTATTTCATCGATGCGCTACCACCTCATGGTCGTGACTACATCGACACTCGTCCAACCACCTCATGGTCATGACTCCATCGATACTTGTCCAACTACCTCGGAGTCAAGACTTCATCAATGCTCGACCACCTCGTGGTCGTGACTTTGTCGACGTTCGACCACCTCGTGGTCATTACTTCATCGATGCTTGACCACCTCGTGGTTGTAACTTCATCAATACTCGTCCGACCACCGTGCATCATACCTTCGTCCCACCACCGACTTCATAGACACTCTTCCAACTACCTTGCGGTCGTGACTTCCAATCACACCGTGGTCATTACTTCGTCGATGCTCAAACACCTCATGGTCGTGAATTTGTCAACACAGATTTCATTGACGCTTGATGACTTCATGGTCATTACTTCATTAACGCTCAACCACCTCATGGTTGCGACTATGCTAACACTCATTCGACTACCTCAAGATCGACACTTCGTCGACGTTCGACCACCTCCTGGTCGAGACTTCATCAATGCTCGGCCACCTCATGGTCATGACTCTGTCGACACTCATCTGGCCACCTCGGGGTCGAGGCTTTGTCAACGCTCGACCACCTTGTGGTCACGACTTTGTCAACACCTACTTCATCGACGTTCGACCACCTCGTGGTCATTACTTTGTCGATGCCGACTATGTCAACTCTCGTCTGAAGGGTGGGGGACGAAGCGCACGTGCTTTAAAGTCTTCATCCCACCATCGACTTCATTGATGCTCGCTCGAAGGGTGGGGATGGAGTGCACGTGCGTCAAACCTTTGTCCCACCGCTGACTTCATCGACACTCATTCGACCGCCTTGCAGTCATGAGTTCCGATCACCTCGTGGTTATTACTTCATCAATACCGACCACCTCGTGGTCGTTACTTCATCGACACTTGACCATCTCATGGTCATGACTCCGTTGACACTCATCCGACCGCCTCGGTGTCGAGACTTCATCAATGCTCAACCTCCTCGTGGTCGCCACTTCATCGATGCTCGACCACCTCATGGTCACAACTTTGTCAACACTCATCCGACCGCTTCGAGGTCGAGACTTTGTCGATGCTCGACCACCTTGTGGTCACAACTTTGTCGGCATAGACTTTGTTAACGCTTGACCACCTCGTGGTCGTTACTTCGTCGACACCCATCCGACCATCTCGTGGTAGTGATTTTGTCAACGCCCATGACCACCTCAGGATCGATGTTGTTGTGAGGCATTCTATGACCACCTTGTGGTCACTACTTCATCGACACTCGACCACCTCATGGTCGAGACTGCATCGACACTCGTCCAGCTGCCTTGGGGTTTGTAGGATCGGAATGGAAACAGAGGGGGGGGGGGTGAATGGTGCCTCTTTTAAAAACGACCCCTCAAAAGTATCCATGAAAAACTTCTCTCCGATAGCTATGGGAAGCTATGAAAAGATGAGTGACATGCCTTCTGGAAATGCATGACACAGAAGAGATATCGAAAAGAAAGACAATAGAGAAAACACAGAGCACAAAACAGCCGGGAGCCACAAATGAAAGGGGCGGTCAGACTGCTGTGTTAGGGCCGGTCATACTCCACCCACTCAAACCTCACACCACAAATGAGGAAAAGTGGTCAAACCAGATTTTTGGAGGGAAATCTTCCTCCACCTCCATTGCTTGAGTCAAAATACCATTTTGCCCCACAAGCACCTTCCCGGAAGCTTCCCGCAACCGGCGCCTTTGACCGACTGGACCTCAACTCCTCCCTGAGCCTAGTCCCGGTCTGTTCCGTCACTTACGACCGCAACCGACATCAACCGTTCTGGACCTTCAACTCCTCCCTGAGCCTAGTCCCGGTTCTCTCGTCGTCACTCGTCGTGTCCGTCACTGGTAGCTCCAGCTTTAGTTTCTCGTCTCCCGACTCGCAACCACCTTACCAGCCTCGATCATCTTCGGCATCACCGACCGTCTGGACCTCAACACCTCCCGTGCCTAGTCCCGGTCCTCCTCACCTCACCATGACCTAGCTCCGAAGTCCTGCAGCCACATAGACAAGCAAACCGTCACATAGCACTGCACGAAACAACATAAACAATCTTTAGCACAAGTAAAGGTACTCAACCCTAGAATACCCCGAAACAAACTCAAACTCACTAAACCACCGTCAATTACTCATCACCAACATGGGGATATCTCCACATGATTTCTCAATCTCCCCCTTGATGAGTATATTGACAAACACCGAAAAGCATAAGATATGAGTTTGTTTGAAAGTCAAACTTGGTCCAAGGAAGGGAATGATGCTAATGACCAAGTTGACACAAGGAGCAAAAGAAAGAGCAATTTTTCCTCAAAGCTCCCAAAAAGTGGCTTTTTCTCCAACTATTCTCCCCCTTTTGGCAATTAAGTCATCAAGCTACTTGGAGGAAAATAAATCATGATGTGGCTGAATTTTATTCAATGTTAAGCAAATAGAGCCATGAAGATTATCCAAATTGACCATTAAGTATTACACCAAGCCATAAAGCATATGAAAGCTATCAATATCATGACAACATATGCATAATCAAGCCAAGCCATATAAGCCATAATCTGAATATTAGGTGAATTGCTTGACATGTTAAGCTATTCAAGGTCAAAGTTTAGCAAAAAGTATCCAAAGATGATGCAAGCTATGTCAATAATCTAAGTCCAACCAAGATGCTAGAATTGAGTCAAATTAGAGTGCTACAAGTTCAAGAATGAATCATTTGTTTAAGTACTTGATTCTTTTTGAAGTTAAGCAATTTTAGCACAATTGACATTTTCCTTTGAACTCATGGTCGTTTCCAACCAAAATTTTTGTCATTTGCTAGATCTCAAGCCTTATGCGACCATTCCAAGCAAGAAGCTTAAGGAAATGATCTTGGTCATCCAAAACTCCCCCTGAGTTCATGCCTAGTGCAATGGCAAGCAGTCTCATGAGAAAGAATTGGTGAGATCAGTTTTTTCGCACATAAAAAGAGATCTTTTGCTTTTTAAACAGTTGTACTAACTCATGATCTATCAAGAAACTATCATAGCTCAATCTAAGGCTCAATTTAGAGATTCAAGGCTCAACTTAGCCTATTTGACATGGCATGAATCATAAGAGGATAACTCAAGACAGACTAGTCTCAAGAAGTAACATGACATGTCTTAATTTAAGTTATGCAATGTTAATTAACTCATCATGGCAAAGGCTTGACGATACATGTAAAGTCATGATAAATCTAGCAATTAAGCACAGATCATGGCATGATGTAAAGCATTGTAAATATGTCAACTAAGGATAATAGTCAAGGCTCCATGCACAATGCTAAAATGCAGAAAATCCAACTCCTCCTCAACATTAGATGCACTTTAAGTTCAAGTTGAGTTATGTCAATATTAAGCTTCAGAAGCTCCCAAATGAACTCCCCCTGAACCAAAGCTATAAACTGAGAAGCTGGGAAAAGAAACAGAAAGGGCAGTCCTTAAAGCATAGACAAGATACAGAGGGTGCTATGGCTCAGACTAACTCTCATCTACCCCATATGACACTAGGACTATCAACTGTCCATCTAACTCACTAAGGAGCAAACACGTTCCCTGTCTACCCAAGGGGTGGCCCGACCGTTGCTAGAACCTATAAGAAGTGAGTGAGCTCAACCTAATGAAAAGAGAAACAGCTAATAAGCAGCATCCTAGATCACAAGATAAGAGGAAGAAATCTAGACCACTGAACAAGAGAAACACTCTAATCTATGCTGAGAGGACTAACCCAAATGCACCCAAATGCAATGCAATCAAAATGAGAACAGGAGCATAATATACAAGATAAAGCAGTAAAACACAGAAACTCCCCCTCACTACAGTCCATAAGGACAAACCACCCCAAGCTCTCCCCGCAAGGCTGAAAACCTAGAGCTATCCAAAGGCTTGGTAAAGATATCATCCAACTGGTGGTCACTCTCCACAAACTGGAGCACTATATCACCCTTCTCCACATGGTCTCTAAGGAAGTGATATCGAATATCAATGTGTTTGGTCCGGGAATGCTGCATTGGATTCTTAGCAATGTTAATAGCACTAGTGTTGTCACAAAAGAGTGGAACACTATCTATAACTAACCCAAAGTCCCGCAGGGTCGAAGCCATCCAAAGTACCTGGCTGCAGCAACTGGCTGCGGCAACGTACTCGGCCTCTGCGGTGGACTGTGCAACTCCGGACTGCCTTCTAGAGGACCAAGAGACAAGAGAAATGCCAATGAATTGGCAGGTGCAAGAAGTGCTCTTCCTATCTACTCTACAGCCGGCAAAGTCTGCGTCCGAGAAGGCTCTGAGGGAAAGATAGGAAGAGGAAGAGTATCAGATACCATAGTCAAGGGTAGCTCGAAGGTACCGAAGAATGCGCTTCACCGCCTGGCGGTGAGATACGCGAGGAGAAGCCTGAAACCGAGCACAAAGACACACAGAAAAATGTATGTCCGGTCTCGAGGTAGTGAGGTACAAGAGGGAGTCGATCATGCTTCTGTACTCTTTCTGATCATCTGGCTCGCCATCCTCATCTGGGTCAAGTGAAGCTGTAGAAGCCATAGGAGTTGACACCGACTTACCATCGCTCATGTCAAAGCGTCTCAGGAGGTCACGAGTGTGCTTGCCCTGATGCAAGAAGGTACCCTCCCGAGTCTGCTTGATCTGAAAGACAAGGAAGAAGGTCAACTCACCCATCATGCTCATCTCAAACTCGGTGCTCATGACATCCGAGAACTGTGAAACGAGAGCATGAGAAGAGCCGCCAAAGATGATGTCATCCACATAAATCTGGGCGAGCAGAAGGTCTGTGCCATGCCGGCGAATGAACAAGGTCTTATCTACCTAACCCATCTCAAAACCATGACTCAACAGATAGGACTAGGGGTGGGAAAAAAGCTCGAGGCTCGTGAGCTAGCTCGGCTCGTTGAAGGCTCGGCTCGGCTCGTGGCACAAACGAGCCGAGCTGAGCCAGGGTTTTAGCTCGGTCCGTTAACGAGCCGAGCCGAGTCGGCTCGCAAGCCGCTCGCTAGGCTCGGTAGGCTCGGTCGGCCCAGCTCAGCAGCGCTCCGGCCCATCACGTGTGAACGGCTCAGTACGGCAGTAGTAGTATGTATGTATGCATGCCAATTTTCGCACCTCTTTTGTCACTGAGAAGTATTATTAAAGTACAGATTACTCTTTTCTTTGTTAATTTCACATATGAAAAGCAAATAATAGAACTTATCATTCAGAAAAATAAATCTGAAACATAAAAAGAAAGGTTAAAGTGACTCAAAAGTCAAAACGAGCCTAACAAGCCGAGCTCGAGCTTTTCAGAAAAGTCAATTTGTATATTCCACCTAACGAGCCTAATGAGCCTAACGAGCTGAGCTCGAGCTTTTCAGAAAAGTCAATTTGCATATTCCACCTCACGAGCCTAACGAGCCTAACGAGCCGAGCCGAGCTTCTCTTTTAGCTCGTTAGTTTAACGAGCCGAGCCGAGCCTCCTCCCTAACGAGCTTTCACGAGCCGAGCCGAGCTGATATCCACCCTTAGATAGGACTTAAGCCTCCCATACCAAGCTCTAGGGGCCTGCTTAAGTCCATACAAAGCTTTGGAAAGCTTGTAGACATGGTTTGGGTATTTGGGGTTCTTGAAATCAGGAGGCTGTCTAACATAGACTTCTTCCTCAATAAAGCCATTGAGGAAGGCACTCTTGACATCCATCTGGTAAAGCTTGAAACCCTTAGAAGCTGCAAAGGCAAGCAGTATTCTAATGGCCTGAAGTCTAGCTACAGGGGCAAAGGTCTCCTCAAAATCTAGACCCTCAACCTGGGAGAAGCCCTGAGCTACCAGTCTAGCCTTGTTTCGAACAACCACCCCATCCTCACTCTGCTTATTCTTGAACACCCACATAGTCCCAATAACATTGTGACCTCGAGGGGGCTCAACAAGCGACCAGACCTTGTTTCTCTCGAAATTCTCTAATTCCTCATGCATGGCATTGACCTAAGACTGATCAGATAGTGCATGACTAACATCCTTGGGCTCAAAAGAGGCAATGAAGGCAGAATGGAGACAAAACTGAGACAGTCCAGACTTTGAGCGCGTGACACGCTCAAAAAGGTCTCCAATAATCTGCTCAGAAGGATGGTCCTTTTGGATGTTTCGGGGAGGTCTAGGATGAGATGAAGAAGTGGCCTCTACCTCATGAGCTGAAGAGGTAGGAACAGAGCCACTAGCTCTAGAAGAAGCAGAAGGCATGGGCTGATCTCCCCGAGATGCGGTGGAAGAAGGCACCTCAGTGGGTGGAGGATGAGGAACTGGATCGGGTAGACAACCCTCATCTCTATTGTCCTCATCATCCACAAAGATGGTCTCAGACTGCTTTAAAGAACCTGAGATATCAGGCCTAGTCCCCGGACTGGCCTCGTCGAAGGTCACCTCACAGGTCTCTACCATTTTACTAGTCTCGCAGTTTCAGACCCTATAAGCCCGCGAAGAAGGCGAGTAACCTAGAAAGATCCCATCACAAGAGCGTGACTCGAACTTATCTAGGTTCCCGGACTTCAAGATAAAGCACTTGCATCCAAATACATGAAAATGAGATACATTGGGCTTTCGCCCATATCTCAACTCATAAGAGGTGCGATGCAAGTGTGCCTTGAGAAAAACTCGATTCAAAACATGGCACGCGGTGGCTATAGCCTCAGCCCAAAACTTCCTCGGTGTAGAGTACTCATCAAGCATCGTCCTGGCCATCGCAACCAGGGTACAGTTCTTCCTCTCCACAACGCCATTCTGCTGAGGGACGTATAGAGAAGAGAACTGGTGCTCTACACCGGTCTCACCGCAAAACCTCTCAAAGTAAGAATTCTTGAACTCTGTGCCATTGTCACTGCGGATCGCTCGTAAGGCACCCGGGAGCTCAACAGAAAGCTTACTAAACAAACCCCGAAAATAGGTATACGTCTCATCCTTCGAGGCCAAGAAAAACACCCAAGAATACCTCGAGAAGTCATCGACCACGACAAGGACATACCACTTTCCTCCTGCTGACTGCACTCGAGCTGGTCCAACTGTGTCCATATGGAGCAGCTGTCCCGGTGCATTGGTCATAGTCACTGTGACCGGAGGGTGAGAAGCGGCAACCATCTTGCCATGCCGGCATGGAGCGCAAACAAGATCTTTGACCATCTTGAGTTTCGGTAGACCACGAATGAGATCGTGGCCGCTAACTCGGGTCAAATGGTCAAATCCGATATGACCAAGTCTCCTATGCTAGAAAGTAAGGTCGCGGGACTCAGAAGCAACTAAACACCTGAGAGGATCACCAGAAGACTCAACAAAATCAGCACGAAAGATCCTCCCATAACGAGAAATCTCGCAAACCAGACTACCCGAAGAATCAAGAATTTTGCAATTGTTTTTCTTGAAACTTACCTCATAACCGTCATCGGTAAGCTGAGAGACTGAAAGCAAATTGTACTGCAGCTTACTAACCAAGGCAACATCTTTAAAAATAAAAGAATCATTAACGCGCACAGTACCTTTCGCGATGACGCGCCCAGATGAAGCATCTCCAAAGGTGATAGTCTCATCACCTGGAGCACGGGCTAGGAAAGAGAACCAACGAGAGTCTCCGGTCATATGACGAGAACAACCGGAGTCAACAAGCCAAACTTTTCCCTTCCCAGCCCGGCGAACCTGAGTCAAACAGAGAGTAAAGTCTCAGTAATGGGATAAATCAAGAGTGATTTTGGCACCTAATACTGAGTAACACGTGGAGCAGAAGAAGTAGCCACACACGACTGACCTCTATCTACCCTACACTCTCTGTCGCTCAAAGAAGCAGAAGGTCTATGTGCAGATCTGAAGCTGTTGTTGGGTCCGACTGCTACGGAGGAGCGAGTCGAAGCACCAACCACATGCTGAGCTCGCCGCGGGTAGGCATCTCGACGGGGGAAACAAGATCTACCCTCAGAACGGTGGAAGTCATGACCAGGGGCATATCGAGGACGAGAACCAGACAACTCAGTAAAACCAAGTCCTCGATGCTGCCCAAATCCATCAAGCTGGACAGTCCTAGACCTCGTGTTGGTCTTGGGTGCACTCAAGGTCTGGGGCTGACCCTAAATACGCCTAAGAGCCTCAACATGGTCTCTACGTGCGATCTTGGCGCGCCTGAAGCATCGATCGACCAAGTGTCCATCCTTTTGACAGAAAGTACAATGGTACTTCACCTTCTGAGAGGTAGAAGTAGCATGATGAGGCTTCGCCTTCTGAGAGGTCGAAGCAACAGGTGGAATCACCTTGCTGTCAGAAATCCCTTGGACAAAGCCCGCTGATTTGAATTGCACTTTCGCAGATCTGGGCTCTATCTCGATCACACCCGCTGCTAAGGGTCTAAGAACAGCGGGTGGATGCTTCCTCATATCCTCATAAAAATCGTATCCTAGACCTTGATTGAATTTGCAAATCTTTGATTGGTCTAGAATAAGATTAAGCTTCTTCTTGCCTCCTACAAACCTCTCGAGAGTGTTCATAAGATACTGACACTCCCGAAAGAGAGGCGCAAGAAGAGCAGGGGGAAGGAGCGACAGCAGAAGGTAAGGGAGTAGTAGAAGAAGAAGAACCAATAGCAGAGGAACGAATGGCTTGTGCATGCACAGCCGACTCAGAAGGGACAGTCCTACTGCTAGCCAATTGGTCCACGTCGCTAAGCGTCTCTACCTTACCCTTGGGCTCCTTCCCAACACCAGCACACGCATTACAAGCAGATGGTGGCTTCTCTAGAAGGTCCTTAGTTAGCTTCACACATTTTTCATCCAATGCAATCAAGTCAGATTTCAGTTTGTTACAATTGTTGCATGGTGAGCTAACAGGGTCCTTAGAAGCAAACTTAGCCAATTTGTTATTGTCATCAACTGATTCTTGAAACTGTTTAGAGACAGCTTCAAGCTTAGCATTCAGCTTAGGACAATTCACACATGAAGCAATAGGCTCAAGTAGAAAAGCTTGTAATTCAGTAATTTTATGATCTGCCCATTTTAGGTTCATCTTTAAATTATTACAGTTTTCACAAGTCTCGGGCAGATCGAGAAGCATGGTATAAAGACCTCTAAAGGCATTCTCCTTGTCCTCACATGAGGTGCAAGAAGTAGTCTCAACAATAGAAGATGAAATAGTAGCAGTCCTACTCATCTCTAATTCGGCTAAAAGACTAACATTCTCCACCTTAAGCATATCAAGCTCAGAAGACAGACTATCATGCGAGGTCCTTAATTTCTCCATGTCACCAAGCAAAGCACAGCATGTATCACAATCGTCACGGGAGGGAGCAGATATAAGTGAAGTAAGCTCCCGTGATAATCTCCCTACTTCCTTCTCTAACTCGCTACACCTAGCTCTAGATCTAGCATGAAATCCTCCTAGCTTAAGAAAAGCTTCATTAAGTTGATCATAGGAGGGGTATACCTCATCGGAGTTGGAGTAGAGCTTGCTGTCGCTGACGTCGCTGATCTCGCCCTCAAGGGCCATGAAGCACATGCCGTTGAAGTCCTCGCCATCCTTGGGATCTTGCTCGTCCTTCCCATCGTCGTCACTCCACCCCTCCACCTCGCTGAGATCGAGGTCGTCGAAGGCGGTGAGGACGCGATGGAAGAGCTTCTTGGCTTTGCCAAGGTTGCGGAACTTCTTCCCTTTGCTTGCGGTCTTCTTGAAGCGGTTCTTGTCGGTGTAGACGTTCTTGCTCGAACCGTCGACGTCGTTCTTGCCCTCCAGCTTGGGGCAGTTTGCCCGAATGTGGTTGGGGCCACCACGCTCGAAGCAAATCACTCGTCCTCCTCACTTTCTCTCTCTAGCTCTCTTGTAAGCATGAGAAAATTTTCTGGCCAAGAGAGCTAGTTGGGTCTCCGAAAGCTGATCTAGATGCTCATCATCAATATCACACAGAGCAGCTAAGGAGAAACCCGAAAGAGTGTCAACGGAAGAAGCAGGACTGAGATCGGTGACCAACGCCATCGATTGTGACTTCGACTTGCGAGAGACAATGTCAATCTCGTGAGTCTTGAGGCGTGAGTACAACACATCAAGAGTCCAAGTCGAGAGGTCCGTGGTGTGTTTGATGGTAGTCACTTTCATCTCCCAAACGCGCAAATCAAGAGCCGAGAGCATTTGGCGAGCGCTGTCCGAGTCGGGGAAAGTGAGACCGATCGCTCGGAGGTTGCTCAAAATCTTGTGGAATCTCGCAAAGCACTCATCAAGGGACTCTCCAGCGAGCATTTCAAACTTGTTGTAATCTCGCTTGAATTGGTCCTGTCGTACCGTCTTAATTTGGGTGGTGCCCTCATGGTAAGCATCGAGGGTCTCCCAAATATCGAAGGCAGACGAAAGATGAGAAATGCGATCAAACTCATTTCGACTCAAACCTTGAATGATAATATTCCTTGCCTTCGCATTCGCCTCAACATCAGCCATGTTACCGGCATTGATGTTCTCATCGGCAGGAACAACAAAGCGAACCTTGACTTTGCGCCAAATCGCATAGCCCTGGGCCTGAATGTAGGTCTCCATCCGACTCTTCCAAAAGGGATAGTCGATCCCATCGAAGATCGGGGGCTTGGTGGAATACTTATCCATTGCCATGGCTCACAGACTGGTTAAAGATCTATCAAGAAGAGCTAACCGACTCTGATACCAATTGTAGGATCGGAATGGCAACAGAGGGGGGGGGGGGGGGGTGAATGGTGCCTCTTTTAAAAACGACCCCTCAAAAGTATCCACGAAAAACTTCTCTCTGATAGCTATGGGAAGCTATGAAAAGATGAGTGACATGCCTTCTGGAAATGCATGACACAGAAGAGATATCGAAAAGAAAGACAATAGAGAAAACATAGAGCACAAAACACCCGGGAGCCACAAATGAAAGGGCGGTCAGACTGCTGTGTTAGGGCCGGTCAGACCGCTGGTACCAGGCCGGTCTGACCGGTCTTCGCAGAGCACAGCAGACAGTAGCAGAAATACAAGCTGAAGCTTCAGGTTTTGCCCATTTTAATGTAATTGCATGAAATCTTGAGATCTTAACAAACCAACAGAGGAGGAACTTGACTCAAATAGTATCAAGACCCTAGGAAACAAAGGAACACATAAGTAGAGCAAGGATTCAAGATTTTAGCAAAAATCTGAAATGTCAATTGAGAATGAACTGAATTTCAGATTTCTCTCAAATCTTGAATCTTTTGCTCACAAGCTTTTGCATTCACCTTAGCAATGTTCTCAGGGCTTGACCAACTAATTCCCAAGACAACTTAAGAAGGAAAACACAAGAACCCAACCTCCTCTGCCATGGAACCCTAGCTACAGTAATAAACAGAGGAATTGCTCAAAAGGAATCTTTGGATTTTCAATTTACCTCTAGGGATTTTCTCTGATCAAAAAGGTCTTGAACTATCATCCCATCACAGAGCAACCCATTTTGCTACTCCTTACTCAAAGAAACAGCTCAATTAACAAGAAGATGAAATTGGGCAGTGAGCATCAGAAAATTGAGATTGAACTGGGAAAACTGAATCCATCAGAGAATGAGCAAGAATTGCAAACAACCCAACATAATCTTTTTCATATTGATTTTGAGGAATAGACATGAATGATTACAAGGGGGTGAACTACGTCCCCATACATGATTAATACAAAGGATTACTACATTCTCCTCTCACAGAGAAGATTCACACGAGGGATGAACTCACACTTAGCTCACACAGGAGCTCACTCTCCTCACCCTCTCAGAATACTCTCTCTGCTGGAATGGAATACATGAATGCCTGAATAGATGACCTTCTTGCCTCACATCCTTCTCCTTTTAACACTAGGGCTCATCCCCAAAGAAGGAAATCAAGAAGTGTCATACTCCACCCACTCAAACCTCACACCACAAATGAGGAAAAGTGGTCAAACCAGATTTTTGGAGGGAAATCTGCCTCCACCTCCATTGCTTGAGTCAAAATACCATTTTCCCCTCAAGCACCTTCCCAGAAGCTTCCCGCAATCGATGCCTTTGACCGACTGGACCTCAACTCCTCCCTGAGCCTAGTTCCGGTCTGTTCCGTCACGTACGACCGCAACCGACATCAACCGTTCTGGACCTCCGACTCCTCCCTGAGCCTAGTCCCGGTTCTCTCGTCGTCGCTCGTCGTGTCTGTCACTGGTAGCTCCAGCTCCGGTTCCTCGTCTCCCGACTCGCAACCACTTCACCAACCTCGATCATATTCAGCATCACCGACCGTCTGGACCTCAACACCTCCCGTGCCTAGTCCCGGTAACACCCCGGCCAAACAAGGACCCAGAATGCTACTAGACTAGAAGTAAAGCAATGTTAACTATTTAAGTTATACAAAATTTTGGCAGAGTCTACCTTGTTTATCTTTCCAATTCAGTGATTTCATGAACAGAAATAATTATAGAAGACAAAGCTCGAGTAACTAGTTCAAATTCAACAGTTATACTAAAAGGATTCTAAAACATGTAAGAATATGAAAGAGTAAAGGCATTAAGGATAATCTAACTCTTAATACAATTATAATCCAATGATAATCAAATGGTTCTTAAAAGGTTCTTGCATCCTATAACTAATTATCTTCCTTTATTTTCACGAGTGTGCAAGTGCTACTAATTTATTCCTTCCCTTTTCCCAAGCATGCCGACCTCAAGGTGGTACCTAAATAAAAAAAACAACAACAATAACAACAAGAGTGAGTCCAACGACTCAGCAAGTACATATGACAAAGAATAACAAGCCAACATTGTTAATCAACATGAAGCGAACACAGAACGAACACAATTGAATGAATTTGAATGAATGAAGTGAATGGAATGGAGGGACTACACAATGCATATACCGGTATAGCCAGTGACACACCCGTCAGTGTTCACTTAAACCCACATTTAACAAAATGTGGGGATTCAATCCCGTATGAAGAACGTTTCATACGGGTGTCCCGAACTACCCACTTTGGAATGGTGGGGCCCACTTTGGAATGGTGGGTCTTACTTGCCCATGTTGGAATTAATGGGTCTTTTGATCCACTCCCGTGGATGAAACAATGAGTGGTATGCATGGAATGAAACTCGCATAATAAAACGATACATTCTCTACACATATAGACAACTCACCTAAGGAATACATCATGAACATAAGTGTTATCAAGGGTCTTAGATGAACATAGGTAAATAAAACAGCAAGCATACAATGTTTTCTTTGAATCAAATCAACATGGTACTTGCCTTCCGAAGGACGACGTGTTAGGATGAAATGGCGGGGGCCTCTAAGCCTGAAACCTTTTCGCCTACAATATATATAATCTAAATAAGAACAACATAACAGGACGCTTCCCAAAACCTTCTACATCGCCATCCCGAACGCCCGCCCAACTAGATAAGTCTACACCGAAAACAGATTGCACTAAACAGAAAGATAATTCTGGACAGCAGGATTAAAACTTGCATAACTTTTGATTCACATAACGGAATTAAGCGTTCTTGGCGGCCAGTGAAAGATAAGATCATAAGCTACAATTTTCATAATATGGAGGTTTCCTGATTCAGACTTTAACCATTTTTAATCTGCTGCGCAAAGTTACTGCTAAGAATCAAAACAGAGTTCTGGACAGCAGGATTAAAACTATCATAACTTTTGACTCACAACTCGAATTTGGATGAACTCAAAGGCTACAGAATCATGACGAAATAATCTACAAAACTCTAGGAGACCAGAAATCCTGATTCTGCCTTTACCTACACGAAAACTAAGGTCCAACAGACGACAGCAAATCTGCCTCTAAAAACAGCACTAACCACAAAGTGATAAACAACAAAACTAATTACCCAATCAAACGAACAGCGGGGATTACCCTTGAAGAACCGACGAAGAACACGAAGAACACCCTACGAACTCCTCCTCTTCTCCCCTTTCTCCCTTTCTTCTTCTTTCTTCCCTCTTTCTCCAAGGCTTCTCGCCTCGTCGGGGAGGAAGGGAGGGAAAGGCTGCGCAAGGGAGAGGAGGGGCTGCGCAATGGGGAGGAGAGGCGGCTGCCAAAGGGGTGGAGGGAGGGGCGCACTAGGGAGGAGAGGGGGAGGCCAAGGAAGAGGAAGGAGGGGGGGAGGAAATTTCGGCCAAGGGGGAGGAAGAGGGAGGGGTGGCGGCCAAAAGGGGGAGGAGGGGGAGGGGTGCGGCCAAAAGGGGGTTAGGGTTAGGGGGCGCATGGGCCTAAGGCCCAAGGTGCCTCCCTCACTTCCAAGCCGGGCCCCCAAAGCTTCTCCATCCTGGCCCGTCAACCAAAACCCGTTTTCCCCGCAACCCGAAAAGAATAATTTTTACCCGGATCCTTTCCCGAATAAATTCTCTCTAATCAAAAAGAAAATACGGAGTGTTACATTCTACCCCCCTTAACAGAATTCGACCTCGAATTCTCACCGTCGAAAACATTACTAAAACATAATACCGCAGAATTGGAAACAATAGAATAACACATACCGGAAACAAACAGGTCTGGATGTTGCTCGCGCATGCGAGACTCTAGCTTCCAAGTGGCCTCTCTCTCTGTCTAATGCGTCCAAAGCACCTTGACATACTTTAAACTTATTCATCAATGCTTCTCCTGATCTTTCCAGAATTCGCACTGGCTCGGACTCAAAGGACTGATCTTGTTCAAGTAATAACGGTTTTAGTAAATTATATAGCTCCGGACCTCACAGGTACCTCCTCGACACCGGGTCATATAACGTTGTGTATCCCACCCTAGGACCCAAGGCGGTCCTAGCGATACACCACCCTCCAAATCCTCACAACTACAGACGCGATTAAATATACCTCGAGTTATCATTCTCTTTGGTACCAACCCATACAACCTGCACCTCAACCGAAACCCTTGTTCCAACTCTCAAACGATCTCTTTACCCTAACAAGGAGCATCTCCTTTAACCATTGACGAACAAAAGTGCTCAATGTAAACAATCTCTTTTACATTCAGAATCCAATTGAAAATAAAGGATTCTCATCACAACCACACTTCACCCGCTTCCCACAAAAATAATCAAATCTAAGAATCAAGGATTCAACAGGAGAACCTCTCCACGTTCCAAGTAGGTAATTTGCAAATAACAACACAAAAGTCAGAGGAGAATCACTCCAATGCCAAATTTTTTTTTGAACTGGAAAAACCACACAAGCCAACATAAAGTCAACTCAAACCACAAAAGACTTTTGCTATCATCACACAGCTCAAATAAGAATCAAGAGAGTATTTCACTACCTGAAATATATATATATATATATTTGGAATAAACTTTCTCTTGAATCACAAGATTCCAAATCATCACACACCACACTAACTCATTTCTCTTAAACTGGCAACATCAACAATATGATCAAACCGAGCGCATGAGCCACACCTTTGTGGAGGGACTCTACTGTCCTCACAATAACATATTCTAGCCAACTCCTCTACCAACAGGGTTACTTTGATAAATAATTTCCAATGCTCCTCATCATTGTTTTCACCCACAATCACTTCACCACAACCCTTTAAGGATAATAAACTTGAAATTCGCAGCACACACACTCAGTTCCTTCACCTAAAGGACACTATCGAGGAGCAACACACTATTTAGAATCCCCTTGTTCCAATATTCCCACATAACATCATTAGCCTCCAAAGTTCTAGCATAACACACCAAACCAAATTTTTTTCCATCTCCCGGGCTCCTATATATGTATTTCGATACAATTGATATGAAGACTCTCGAATTTGGTGACTAAAATTACCACGACCAAGCATGCTCAATCATTAACAATCACATGAAAACATAATCTCAACTCAATTATCTTTAGAAAGATTCTAACTCTTGGAGGGTTACTTACTATAGCCAAATCATGCATAGCAATAATTCAACAATCCCTACTATCCCAATGACTCCCATAATGGTTAGACCTCTTCACAATTACTATCTCATTAACTACACCACCAAAATCATCCTACTAAACCTTGCAAAGTGCCCAATCACAATACTCTAATAAGATCGATCAAGATTCTCATACTTTTGATAATTCTAATGCTCCATCAAAATAATTGAAACATTCTTGAACCACAATCTACTATAAGTTCTACTAACTGCAATCCATAAGGTCAGTTAGCTCCAAGGACAAACGGTCTATGTACCTCAAATCCTCATCGAGAATTATTCCAAGAAATCAGTTTATCACTCAATGAATCTCAAACAGTTGACACCTACAATCTCACCGAAATCATCTACTTGACTACCACTATCGAGTTGCCATTATCAACCTAAAAGGCTTTGCAACACGGATTGGTTAATCCTTCCTCAGAAGAAGATATAGATATTTTTTTAGCACATAGTAAAACATTTACCACTCACCGGAGATACAAGACCAAGGAAAGAAAAGTCAAATAGTCAAGATCTTGGGAAATAGAAGATGAGACCACAGTTGAGTGCACCAGTCCCACAAGAAGAGAATATCAAACTTCAGCCGAAAATAAATAAATAAATAAAGCACTGCTTTTGGGAAACTTGAGGAATTCCTTTGAGGCAAACCAATGAGGTTAAGAACGCTCCAATAAACTGCAAGGTACAAAACTTGAATCCAACTGCAAATACCTCTACTGCACCCTTCAATTTAATAAAGGACATAATTTTCTTTAATGGAAAAATCACTTTACCACCTTCAAGCAAACGATCCTTTAAGCTCGCTCAAATCACAAGAATCACTTAAGAACACATAGAACCTTCCAAAATGTCACTCTGCGTAACTAATTTCAGATACCACAATAATTCACAAACTCCCAAAGAATCATGAAGGCAAATCTCCAAATATTTCATTTAATTGACATCACGAAAGACGAACAAACTCTTTTTACTTCTAAAAGAATCAACACTACCGGCATCATCTCATACTCAGTTTTACTAACCTCATCATTTTATATATTCTTAGCCTGAATCATCATAGCCTACCAACGCATCAAAAACCTTTCCAAAAGAACACAATAACTTATTTAATTTTTTTTCCAATAAGATTGCAATAATCTTACTAACCTCAAGAATAATACACTCTTAACAAGAATCGTCATCGTCTACCCTTCCATTATAAGGTCCTCCAAAATCTCGTCAAATAGATCCATGCTACTATATCATCCCATCCTCAAATTGAGAGTATTTCAAAGCATTACAACCTCACTACGACAACCGCTTTAAATTAGAGGAGATCTAATACACACTTTTAATGATTCTACCAAAACTCTTTCATCAAAGACATAACATCATCTGACAATCCCACCATCATGTAAATATAGATCACACTTTTTTTTCCTCTTAAACCCCATCTATTGCTCTCTTATTGATGCGCAACACCAAACTGCATTACACAACAGTTGCACTTAGCAATTACATACGAACACTAAGTATCCACAAAGATAACTCCAAGATTAATATCCACTAATACAGTAATCCAACACCTTCTGAATTTAACAATCCTAAACTGTTAAATTAATCCATTGAGACCCGTTGATCCAATTTATCCCAAAAAGTTTACTAATTTTGTCTCTCCTATTGATCAACAAGTTCATCGAAGTTCCACGCCTCTTAGTAACTCTATTGATTCCATTAGGAATAGCCCTATTCATAAACACAGTTCATGAACAACCACAAGAAGACGACATCAACTTAATCGGTTTCACTTCAAGGATACTCATACCATACCAATCTATTTGATTACAAACTCTGACTTAACCATAACAAGGCATCACAAAAGGATTTTAACACCTCCCTTCAGAAAAGAGAGGTATTAAACTTCAACACTTAGAATAATCCAAAAGAATCACATAAAGCCAAAGCTTTCACAAGATAAAGAATTTGCAACATAAAACTTTCATTAACGAGAATACCAAGCGAACAAATGAGACAAGTTTCACAACAAGACAAAACTTCCACGGAGGGACCAACCTTGCAAATCCACAATGCTCTCAAGCAGCAAAAGTGTCTCAATAATTCGAAGAACAATAATTGATTCAAAGAACAGGTAGAAACCAATTGAAAACCCTCAACTACAATGAATCCACGAGCCCAAGATAAATTCGTCCACCACCACAGGATAAGAATTGACCAAATTCAATTCAAGAAGGGAGAAACTTTTCCAAAGAATTCATTCCTAACCTTTGAAACTAAGTTGCTCACGGAATAATCCTTCACTATTTCAATACCACGAATAGTGATATAACCTGGCCATATCAATGGCCACACCGCGATCTCTATCTCTCAACATCAACTATCCCCACACATAACCATCATATAATCAAATCATAGGCACAAATGATCATCTCACAACATGTACAAAGTCAAACATTAAGCACACATTCAACTATGTAATCCGACGGAAACGTAGATGCAATGCAAACCCCATTCCCACCTACAGTGCTTAGTGTGTCAAAATTAATATTTCGTTAACCACGGACCTACAGCCCGCTCTGATACCAACTATAACACCTCGGCCAAACAAGGACCCAGAATGCTACTAGACTAGAAGTAAAGCAATGTTAACTATTTAAGTTATACAAAATTTTGGCAGAGTCTACCTTGTTTATCTTTCCAATTCAGTGATTTCATGAACAGAAATAATTATAGAAGACAAAGCTCGAGTAACTAGTTCAAATTCAACAGTTATACTAAAAGGATTCTAAAACATGTAAGAATATGAAAGAGTAAAGGCATTAAGGATAATCTAACTCTTAATACAATTATAATCCAATGATAATCAAATGGTTCTTAAAAGGTTCTTGCATCCTATAACTAATTATCTTCCTTTATTTTCACGAGTGTGCAAGTGCTACTAATTTATTCCTTCCCTTTTCCCAAGCATGCCGACCTCAAGGTGGTACCTAAATAAAAAAAACAACAACAATAACAACAAGAGTGAGTCCAACGACTCAGCAAGTACATATGACAAAGAATAACAAGCCAACATTGTTAATCAACATGAAGCGAACACAGAACGAACACAATTGAATGAATTTGAATGAATGAAGTGAATGGAATGGAGGGACTACACAATGCATATACCGGTATAGCCAGTGACACACCCGTCAGTGTTCACTTAAACCCACATTTAACAAAATGTGGGGATTCAATCCCGTATGAAGAACGTTTCATACGGGTGTCCCGAACTACCCACTTTGGAATGGTGGGGCCCACTTTGGAATGGTGGGTCTTACTTGCCCATGTTGGAATTAATGGGTCTTTTGATCCACTCCCGTGGATGAAACAATGAGTGGTATGCATGGAATGAAACTCGCATAATAAAACGATACATTCTCTACACATATAGACAACTCACCTAAGGAATACATCATGAACATAAGTGTTATCAAGGGTCTTAGATGAACATAGGTAAATAAAACAGCAAGCATACAATGTTTTCTTTGAATCAAATCAACATGGTACTTGCCTTCCGAAGGACGACGTGTTAGGATGAAATGGCGGGGGCCTCTAAGCCTGAAACCTTTTCGCCTACAATATATATAATCTAAATAAGAACAACATAACAGGACGCTTCCCAAAACCTTCTACATCGCCATCCCGAACGCCCGCCCAACTAGATAAGTCTACACCGAAAACAGATTGCACTAAACAGAAAGATAATTCTGGACAGCAGGATTAAAACTTGCATAACTTTTGATTCACATAACGGAATTAAGCGTTCTTGGCGGCCAGTGAAAGATAAGATCATAAGCTACAATTTTCATAATATGGAGGTTTCCTGATTCAGACTTTAACCATTTTTAATCTGCTGCGCAAAGTTACTGCTAAGAATCAAAACAGAGTTCTGGACAGCAGGATTAAAACTATCATAACTTTTGACTCACAACTCGAATTTGGGTGAACTCAAAGGCTACAGAATCATGACGAAATAATCTACAAAACTCTAGGAAACAGAAATCCTGATTCTGCCTTTACCTACACGAAAACTAAGGTCCAACAGACGACAGCAAATCTGCCTCTAAAAACAGCACTAACCACAAAGTGATAAACAACAAAACTAATTACCCAATCAAACGAACAGCGGGGATTACCCTTGAAGAACCGACGAAGAACACGAAGAACACCCTACGAACTCCTCCTCTTCTCCCCTTTCTCCCTTTCTTCTTCTTTCTTCCCTCTTTCTCCAAGGCTTCTCGCCTCGTCGGGGAGGAAGGGAGGGAAAGGCTGCGCAAGGGAGAGGAGGGGCTGCGCAATGGGGAGGAGAGGCGGCTGCCAAAGGGGTGGAGGGAGGGGCGCACTAGGGAGGAGAGGGGGAGGCCAAGGAAGAGGAAGGAGGGGGGGAGGAAATTTCGGCCAAGGGGGAGGAAGAGGGAGGGGTGGCGGCCAAAAGGGGGAGGAGGGGGAGGGGTGCGGCCAAAAGGGGGTTAGGGTTAGGGGGCGCATGGGCCTAAGGCCCAAGGTGCCTCCCTCACTTCCAAGCCGGGCCCCCAAAGCTTCTCCATCCTGGCCCGTCAACCAAAACCCGTTTTCCCCGCAACCCGAAAAGAATAATTTTTACCCGGATCCTTTCCCGAATAAATTCTCTCTAATCAAAAAGAAAATACTGAGTGTTACAATAGCAGGAGGGCTTTAGGAATGAAAGGTATGGCCAGAAGAGCAGGAAATCAACACTTGTGCACAAATCTGAAAACTAACAGGAAAAAATGAGCTGATTTCCAAAATACTTGCCATACTTGAGTCTTTTGCTTATGAACCCTTGCAATTAACTAAGCAATGACCTCAGGGCTTGAAAACACAAATCTTAAGCCATCTTCCAAAAGGAAATCAAGAGAGCCAGGCTTGCCCTACCTTCAAACCCTAAAAGTACAGAGCAGAGTAAAAATGAGCGAAGAACAAAAATCATTGAATCCTCCATTTGCTCTCAGGGATGTACTGGCCAAAGGGCCTGGAGGCTATATCCCACCATAGAGAGCAAAGAAATACTGCTACACAAGCAAGAATTTAGCTCAAACTCAAAAGAGCAGAAGATAACAGAAAATCAACAGAGAGCAGAAAACAAGCTGAAATTCTCAAATGGATTCATTTCTAGGAGATGAATGATTACATAGGGTTTACAACCACTACGTCACCATACGCAGTTGGGAAGAAGAGTTTGCTCACTACATGGTTCTCTCAAGAACACACGCACACACCCAGAGCACTGCCCAGCGCTCTCTCACTGCTTCCTTGCTTCACACTCCCAAGCTTGAGGAGAAGACATCACCCCTCCTCCTCTTATCACACAACACACACCCTCAATTAGAAGTTCAAGAAGTGGCAGCCACCATCCACTCCCTAACTCCCACACACTTGAGGCAAAGGTCAAAACCCTCATCAGAATTGGAGGGAAACAACCACTTGAGTCAATTCTCCAAATTGCCCTCAAGCACCTTCCCGGAAGCTTCCCGCTACCGGCGCCTTGACCATTTGGACCTCGACTTCTCCCTGAGTCTAGTCCTGGTCCGCTCCGCTGCACACGACCACACTCGGCATCCTGACCGTCTGGACCTCAGCTCCTCCCTAGTCCCGGTCCACCTCGCCGCTGCCCGTCGTGTCCACCCGACTCCGACCGACTGGACCTCCGACTCCACCTGAGTCTAGTCCTGGTCTGTTCCGTCGCACACAACCGCAACCGACATCCAACCGTTCGGACCTCCGACTCCTCCCTGAGCCTAGTCCCGGTTCTCTCCCTGTTGCCCGTCGTGTCCTCCACCGGTAGCTTCAGCTCCTCCACCGGTTCTCTCGCTCAATAGTCTTAGATTATGTGGTCATGTGCTTCTTCTGATTCTTTTAGTCGATCGAAAGTTCTATCAATTTTGGTTCTCGCGACAATCCTATTCTTCTGGGAGAAATGGTAGTACCATAAGGCTTGTAGCAGTAGTACCAGAGTCTCTATTCTCTGACCACTTTGGTTTTTGACCATTTAGTAATCATCGACCACTCTGGTCAAGGTTCGACTTGTGACCACTTTGGTTTTGACTGCTTAGAGTTCGATCACTCACTGGTCGGTGATCTCACCAGTCGAATTTTAACCTACTTCAAACACTTGTGTTTGTAATCACTCTTAGGTGCTCGACCATGCTGGTTGTTCGACCACACATATTGGTCTTCGACCACATAGGTTATGATTACATCGGTCTTTGATCATGTTGATTTTTGACCACTCATTGATCCTCAATCACGCTAGTCTCTCGACCGCACGCTGGTCATCAACGACGTTGGTCTTCGACAACGTTGGCCTTCGACAATATCGGTTTTGACCACGTTGGTTTTGACCATAGTGGCTTCAACCACATTGGTTTCGATCACGTGGATTTCAACTACAGTGGCTTTGACCGCGTTGGTTTTCGACTACTCTCTGGTCTTCGATCACTGTAGTTGAAATTTGACCATGGTGTTTTCTAATCTGGTCGTTCTCAGCTCTGTGATCCTGATGCAGATACATACATGATTATTGATTTTCAGTTAAATATATTATTTGACTGGAAAGAATTATTAAGCTATATTAAATATTATCAGGTGAACTCTAATTTAATTGGGTATTTAATGATTATACTTGGAGATATGGAGCTACTACTATTTTATTTAGTTATATACAGGCCCATACTCGATCTGTACAAGGCTAAAATAAAGATGCATTTAAAAGATCTCGTCGATACTAGTTCAACGTCCATCACTTCAAGTGTACAAGATGATGAGGACATTTCAATTGGTCCAATTACACGAACACAAGATAAAAATATTAATCAACAGGTGAACTCGCTCCTAGTTGATTTTAGGGCCTGTTTGGGAGAGCTCCACCACTGAAAACGTGGATCTGGAGCAGCAGCTCCACCGTGGATCTAGGATCCCACCATGGAGTGTTTGGCTTGTACAGCAGCTCCAGATCCACGAAATTGAGGTTTTGGTGGGAATGACCACTTTTGGTGGGATATGGTGTGTAACCAGTGGCATTGGTGGGTAATTACCATCCAACTCCACGGTGGAGCACCCCTTGAGGAGCTCCATGAAATCCATGGATCTGGCCCTCAGATCCAGGATTTTGGTGGATCCAGATTTCGCGGAGCTGGAGCGTTTGGGTAAAATTTCGTGGAGTGGAGCTGTTTTTCGTGGATCTGGAGCTGGTGGAGCTCTCCCAAACAGGCCCTTAGTTTTAATATACATAAAAACTGGTTACTACATAATACCGGTATTTTAATTATTATCAGGTTTATACGTGAAGAAACTCTAAGGACTCTATATGAGGAGTTACATGCGACGCCAAGCGAAGCAGGCGATATATAGCTGCACCAAGGAAGTATCCAGGAAGGAAGAAAAGAAATACATACAGCTGCACGTGGAACAAGAGGGAAACATCATTAAATCAATGCATGGCGCAAGTGCTAGCCGCATAACGCATGCAAGAAAATCTTGGGTGCCTAAGTGTTGGGAGCTACAGGATACATGCATGCAACTAGTCGAAGTAAAGAAAGAAGAAAAAAACAATGGAAAGGAAAGGTTGATATGGATTGCTATCCGTCAAAGCTGTGCCTGCGAACATAAAGGAATCTTTGGCTGGTGCTATGCGCGTGTGTATTTTTTCCTTTCTAGCCGAGTCAGTTACGTATCATTTTTTTTTATTATTTTGAGTCCCAACTGAGATGCAATCGGGACCGAGCTGCTTGAACTTTTATTCCCAGGTGAAGTCAGCCAAGTCCGGTCCCTATTAATTGTGTAATTGCCGAACATAGAGGATAGATCACCCTGAACAGAGAAATCAATCTACTATTTTTTTTCAAAGAGCTATATGATTGTTCCTTCTAGGGTTTGGCATATGATTGCAACCTAGAGGGAAATCGGGCGTTCTTCCCCGTCATTCTTGTGTTTCCTTGTGATTAGCCGGAGCGACGACACGTCTACTTGGTGGTCGGGTAGACGGGATCACGAGCGTGTGGTTGGGCGAATTCTTTTGTCGCAGGTTGCTGTTCTAACAGTGGTCGGTGCCATCGATTCGTCAGATTGCACGGATCCAAATTATCTCCTTCGATCCTACACCGTGAAGATCGGGCCATCCCCCGCATCAGATCCCGATAGGCAGTTGAATTCCAGCCATGTTGAATTCCGACTGGAAGTTGATCTCCAACCACGGTAAATTCTGTCCGATAGTTGATTCCCGACCACGTTGAACTTCCGACTGGTAGTCTAATTTCGACCACGTTGTCAGATTTCGATTACGTTATTTTTCCTGCTGACTAATTGTATTCGACTCTGTTTCTTCGGCTTTGAAGTGAGATTCCTACCTTAATCTTCATAACTTTGTAGCTATCGGTGAAAAGTGATAAGTGAATATTTAGATAAAAAGTTTCAAGACACTATTCACTCCTCTGTTATCTATACTGTCCTACATACTCCGTACTCGCATATAGTTGCTGTAAATCTGTACATGTTAGTTCAATTTCTATGGAGTCAATAAAGCGGGGGAACTGAAGGGTATCGTCAGTTGATGTGTGCAGATACGTACACTAGCTATGGCCTACAGCAAATCGCTGGCTTCATTTGGGCCCAATTTAGCCCGGACTATTCTTGTAACAGTTTTGCCCAGACAGCCGTTAGCCCGTGAAGCCTGTAAATGTTGACTGTTGACCTTGAGTCCACGCAATTGAGCAAAGGACTCTCGAGTTGCTATGCGTGACAACGTGAGCACTGGATTCTTACGTTGTGATATTAATGGACTCAGAATGTGGGGCCGCCCCAAATAGAGGAGCAGTTGAACTAGATACTTCAACAAGCAACACACGGTAGATGAAACAAACTGAAGTATGTTGCAGATCAAGTAGTCATCGCGGTGTTCACGGGTCCAGATAGGAGTCCGTTTACAGCACACTCGACGTTGTTGGTGTCTTCCGCGTACAAAGTTGAACTGCACATACGTGCCCAATGCTACCACAGGACTTGCTAACACTGACCCAACACCCTTGATCGATCGATTAGAATTTAGAAGAGCCTGGTCGTTGGTCGTGCGGGGTACACTGCAGTTTTGATGTCGTTTATGCAGTGGACTAACTCTGCCCAGTTCCCGTCTTCCCGAAGGAGGCCAAGCAGTTTATTCTGAGCTCAGACACAACACGAAGCTGGCACGAAACAGCCGCCACATGGTGGGTGGCCATCCCGCGCGCGCGTCACCACCCTGGATTTGGCCAATCCGACCCCCCGCCGGTGTTTCTTCTCCACCAAGTTCCTTACGAGCAACGCATGGACCGTTGCATGGTTGACCGAAATGCCCCAAGGTCACACATAGCCTTAGCGCTTTCATATTAATTTTGGTAGATAAATAGTATCAACTTACAGAGAGAGACACTTACGTATAATTTTAGATGATTTAAATGGTGTTACTGAAATATATAATATAATTAATTTGTAGATCTTGCTTTAAAAAGATAATTCGATTGAAACTTAGATAATATAAAAAAATTATTTACTATTAAAAAACAGCTTCGAAAAGATAATACTAATAGGATCTTAATTATACTGCACAAGAAAAGAACCTTAAACAAATGGGCACAGGAGACTTACTGTCCCAGCGACTTAATATCCAGACGCCGAATGTAGTGCCTTCGTGCCCATCCAGTCAAAGTTCACTCGTCCTATCTTCTTCTCCCACTTCTCTCGAGAGCAATGGTTCTTGGAGCGTTGATGAGTCCAGCCTCAGTGCCATGGAGCTTCCTGGCCTGCGGTCTACTGGGCTTCGTGCTTCTGTGGCAGGTCGCCCGGCTGCTGGAACGGCTGTGGTGGCGGCCGAGGCGGCTCGAGCGGGCTCTGCGCGCGCAGGGCCTCCGCGGCACATCCTACCGCTTCCTCGCCGGCGACCTCAAGGACTACGGCCGTCTCAACAGGGAGGCGTGGTCGAGGCCCTTGCCGCTGCGGTGCCACGACATCGCCCCTCGTGTCGCGCCGTTCCTCTACAACACCGTCCGGGAGCACGGCAAGACGTGCATCTCTTGGTTTGGCCCCATCCCCAAGGTGACCATCACCGACCCTGACCTGACCAGGGACGTGATGTCCAACAAGTTCGGGCACTTCGAGAAGCCCAAGTTCCCGGCGCTGTCCAAGCTGATCGCCGGAGGAGTAGCGATCTACGAGGGCGAGAAATGGGTCAAGCACAGGAGGATCCTCAACCCTGCATTCCATCTCGAGAAGCTCAAGGTACATGCAGTTGTTTCATGTGCACAGTACTACTTTTAATCTTTTTACAGGTTTGTGAATTGTTTACTGTGATTGGGTGCGTGATTGATTATTGGAGTGTATGGCTTGATGTGCAGCTCATGCTGCCGGCGTTTTCTGCGTGCTGCGAAGATCTTGTCGGCAGATGGACGCAATCGCTTGGTTCTGATGGTACGTGCGAGGTGGATGTCTGGCCGGAGCTCCGGAGCCTCACCGGAGATGTCATTTCTCGCACCGCATTCGGCAGCAGCTACCTTGAAGGAAGAAGGATTTTCCAGCTTCAGTCCGAGCAAGTTGAGCGCCTCATGGCAAGCATTCTGAAGATTGCCATTCCCGGTTACCTGTGAGTAAAAGTGGTACTATTTAACATTGAGTACTTAGTACCAGTTAAACTTCATCAGCACTACTAATTTGACATTGAGGACCATTATCGTAAAGACGATCGGTTATTTCGTGATCGAAAAATACCTTCTAGTACTCTTAGTTCGTTTGTAGTACTGGAAATGAAAAGGGGTACGCCATTTTTCGCTTTTCCAGGTCCTTGCCTACCAAAAACAACCGAAGGATGCATCAAATTAATAACGAGATCGAATCGATTCTACGAGGTCTAATTGGAAAAAGAATTCAAGCAATGAAAGAAGGCGAAAGCACCAAAGATGACTTACTCGGCTTATTGCTAGAGTCAAACATGAGGCTCGCAGACGAGAATGGCCAATCCAGCCTGGGGATGACAATGGAAGACGTCATCGAGGAGTGCAAGTTGTTCTATTTTGCAGGAATGGAGACGACATCAGTACTGCTCACATGGACAATGGTCGTGCTAAGCATGCACCCGGAGTGGCAGGACCGTGCAAGGGAGGAGGTCCTAGGCCTATTCGGGAAAAACAAACCCGAATACGAAGGCCTCAATCGCGTCAAAACCGTGAGTACATACTAAACTAATTACCTGATTTCGTTGCAACAACGACTATGCAACGGGAGGAATAAAATCTTGCTGACCTGTGGTGCAGGTGACCATGATCCTTTACGAGGTTCTCCGGTTGTACCCGCCGGCCATTGTGTTCAGCCGGAAAACGTACAAGGAGATGGAGATCGGAGGCGTCACGTACCCTGCCGGCGTGATCATTGAGCTGCCCGTGCTGTTCATCCACCACGACCCCGACATCTGGGGAAGCGACGTGCACGAGTTCAGGCCGGAGAGGTTCGCCGAGGGGATCTCCAAGGCGTCCAAGGATCCGGGTGCGTTCCTCCCGTTCGGCTGGGGGCCGCGGATCTGCATCGGTCAGAACTTCGCGCTGCTTGAGGCCAAGATGGCGCTGTGCATGATCCTCCAGCGATTCGAGTTGGAGCTCGCACCGTCGTATACTCATGCGCCGGATACCGGAGGAATGTTGCGTCCGGTGCATGGGGCGCAGATTAACATCAGGGGAATCTGATCATAACACCGCCATAGTACTTATCATTCACTACTTTTAAATTATCACTCGATGTAATAAGGCTTTGATTAGCTATGGATGTTGGCAGTGAAATTCCGACGGGCTTTGGGCTCCTGTTTGTAGATTACACCTCTTTGGAGCTTATAATTTATGGTTTTTCTTTAATAAATAAATGGAATGACTTCTTCGTCACTCTTTCGAAATGATTTATCCAAATAACCTTTTAAAAATAGTTTATCGACTTTTAATTTATTTATATGAGTACTCTATTAAAGCTAAAAGTCATAAGACGTAAGCTAAAAGGACATGACCTATTGTATAATGTTCGCATGGTGTCACTGGTGTGATGCGTGGGCCCACGGCATTTGGCAAAGCGTGTGTTTGGCATTATGGCCATCCAATTGAGACCGTTGTTGATAGGGGTGGAAACAGATCGAATATGGTCGAATAGTCTCAAATACGAATACGAATCTATATTTTTTAAATAAATAAGAATACGAACTCGAATATTCTCAAATATGGATACGAATATTCTCAAATACGAATACAGATATTTTTGAATACAGATTTTTTCGGATACGAATATCGGATAAAACGGATTCCTAGCGGTTTTGCTGATTTTTCACCGGTTTTTGACCAGTTACCGGTTTTAAACCGCCTAAATTCAAATTTTGAATCACAAAATTCATACGGATTTTTCATGGGTTCTAGAAACGAATCGAATAGTCTCGAATATGGATACAGATACAAATATTCTCGAATACGAATGCGAATACAAATATTCTCAAATATGGATACGAATATTCTCGAATACGAATACGAACATTTTCGAATACAGATTTTGCTTATCACATTCACATTTTCTCGGATATAAATATCGGATAAAACAAATTATCCGTTAGCATTTTTCACCCCTAGTTGTTGACGCCTCCCAGACTCGGTTCGAATATTTTGGTACATGGACTTGTAATACAAACTTTAACAAGCAAACACACCGTAGACGTCACGAAGCCTGAAATTAACGCTTATCAGGGCCTTCAGATCACAAAGCTGAACCGTACATATATATCTGCACTACTATTAATCTTGACCCTTCATCATCTCCCTTACTTCTTATTTGGACATCTTGGCCAAGACACGTGTATTTCTCGTCTCCACCGTGATGATGACGATGAGTTGACGTATTGTTCATATCCTCTTGAGCAGCATCTGCGCACCGTGCTGAGGATAAACACAGGGGCACAGACCGGCGCGTGCTTGCACGACGGGTACAGCTCGAACGAGAGGCACTGCAGGATCATGCTCAGCGCAACCTTTGTCTCGAGGAACGCTTATTTTGGCCGATGCAGGGCCGCCGCCCGCGGCCGAATGGGACGTAGGCTGCCGTCTTGCCCTTGGTCGCCGCCTTGACGCCGTCGGCGAACCTCGACGGGTTGAACTCCAGCACGTCTTCCCCCCATGCGTCAGGGCTGTGGTGGAGCTGGATCAGCTGCAGCTCGAGCATGGCCCCTTCGGGAAATTCGAGCCGGCCTCTGCTTCCTTGGATGTCATACGGTAAAGAGCCGCCGTCGCTGGATACAGCCTTAGGACCTCGGGTAGTATCCTCGTCACCTGGAAATGAACTCGCGATTAATTAACGCCTTACAAAAAGCGAAAAGAAGTACTCATACAGATCGGTTGCGCAATTGCATTAGCCAATCGGTGACGAGGAAATATCAACTACTTGTTCGGAAGAGTAGGAAGTGTCAAACATGGAATAGCACTTGCCGTCTTTAGACGGCTCAATCCGTCGGAATCGGGCTATCTTCTCCAAACACACCGAGAACCTCCTCCCGTGCTCTAGCTCGCCGGTCCGGGTGCATGCCCAGCAAAACGAGCGTCCACATGAAATGCACTCATGTATAACAGTAATGCTTCAAGAGAAAAAACAGAGGTGAAGTACTCGCAGGCAGCCGTTCATGAATTACTTCTCCGTTCTTTTTAGTGACTTTCTAAAATCTGTTTCATCAAATATTTTACTGTTATAGAGCCAAAACTATCTAGATTATTTATACGAAAGATTTATCATTAAAAATACTATTATAATTTTATAATTTTATTAGTATATATTAATTATAAAAAATAATAATTAAAGTCGTGTCTCAGATATCGTGTAAAATAAAAAGTATCAAGTAAAAAAGAATGGAGAGTAACTGTGAACGGCATCGTAAACTGTTTCTCCTGCTCTTTCTGAAACTGCCACGTCCTTACTCTTTCTGAAGCTGGCACATCTTTTGTCCTTGTTCAAGCAAGTAGATACCAAGTGTCGCACGAGAGACAGCGTTTGCTGCGAGGTTCTGAAACCCCAGGAAAACATCTGTTTCGTGTGATCCGTATTCAGAACTGGATGTTTCGCTCTCCCTTCGGCTTATCAGGTCTGTTTCTGTATAAACATTCAGTTTTTAAAAACGACTTATCTATTTTACTCGTTTTGAGATAAGACGGTCATAGATATATCACGTATTTCATTCCTCACTCTTATTTTGCACATATATCTCTTCCTCATATTTCCCATTGCTCGACATCTTCTAAAACCACTTTTTTCAACCACTGCTATTCATTTTCAACCAAAAACCATCAACCGTAATTAAAAACTATCAACCGTAGTCAATACAAACACCCCCATAGAGAAAGCCAGCAACATGGGTTGAACAGAAGCCAATCAACTTAGCTCTAGCTAAACATAGCACGCACGCAACTACACATGTTGTAGGACTGGCAATGCAACAGAAAGGATAAATAGTGTCTTCTAAAAATCTTCTCCTAAGCATTCAGAGATCTTTCACTCCAACAGCTAAAAAGCTAAAAAGATTATATTTTAAAGTCTAAATCCAAGCGACAACCCAAAACAGCAAAGTTTCATAGAATCAACGTCTAATCGATCTAGCCACCACTAGAGGTGTGGTTTGATTGGTGGTGCATCTGACCGGCCACAACCCGTTAGTTTGACTGGTGGTCGGTCTAACCGGTTCTAGGAGCGGTCAGGTCTGATTGCTCTCCTATTTCCAGAACAGAAAAATCAGCCTAAGTCAAAATCAAATCTGGTGCAAACTGCAAAGTCCACGTCCATATGATTTGAAAATTTGCACACACCTTGCTGAAGGTCTTAGAAACCCATTCCATCCGAGAATCATATAGATCTTGGGCAAAGGTACAATATTTCCTCAAAACACACAAGGATGCACCAAAATCGAGTAAATCTCAAAAAATTGAGATACAACTTGCTCAGGGGTTAAGAATAGCCAAGATGTATCTAGATAAATTGTCACATATCATAGCAAGCAAGACCACATAAAGAATCAAAACCAAAACACTCGGATCAAGATTTCTCAAGAAAAACTCAACCAAATAAGAACTGGGCAAGTTTGCAATCTTGCAAACCATAATGCCTAAATGGATATAATTTGATCTACGTGAGACATCTCTATCACTTACACGTCCTTGCACACAGCAAGACTAAGAAAAGTAGAGAAAAGGCGAAGAATCAATAAGAACAAGAGTAAATTAACTGAGCCAAGAACACTCCATAAGAGACAAACAACATAAATCTATTGTTACTTGAAGATAACGGTTTCATAACCACTCTATATGGAGGGCAAGAGCACACATTACAACACTCACTCTTTTCTCTCTAACCCTAATCTTAGAACTCAAGATTGAAATGATTGGGATGATTAGCTTGCAAACTTCTAAATAGATATGGGTAACCTGCTAACATCTTCCCTAATACATACTATCAATTAACACAATGGGAGAAATCTGTTAACCCCACACAATACAGATTTTACACTCACACTTAACTATAAGCATATGAGTTCGAACCCGCTAAGTCATTAGCCTTTGATCCACTTGATCTTCTCAGCATCTCTTTGACTTAAACCACTTTCCTAAGCACTGCTCAAGCATCACGGTTTTAATACAACGAAGTTTCTAGTATTTTGCCAACTACCAAAACATCGTTGCCTTGATGTAGTCTTCTCCTTCTCTTACAAGCAATCGCCATGCTTGCAATGTGTATGTGCACCCATAGCTTGCCACACATTGGCAAGTCTCGTCACCTCGATTTCCTCCAACCATGCCTCACTTAGACCAAGTCACTTTGTGCAACTTGTTGCTCAAAGGTTTCCTTCAACATTTCTTGTATTTCTTATGCCACGCTTGAGCTCAACCATCTCACCCAATATCCTTGACCGTTTTGGACCTCAGCTCCTCATGAGTATAATCTCGATCCTAATTGTTGATCATAATTGACTCTAAGCTTCCTTAAACATCGAAAGACCAAAAAATTATTTTTGGGTATAAGTTCTCCATAACTTGACTTACGCTAACTCAAACATGTTTCATGCAATATGAAAGCACTGACCTAAGACAAATCGGTTCGATCCATAATCAAATTCCCAAAATTCAGATGGATTTTTCAAGGACTTTGCCTTCAATAGATATACAACTACTTCATTGAAGTTGAGAGTGATTTTTTCAACTAGAATATTCAACACCAATTACTCCTATGATGGTGATAGAGATGATGCTAATATGACGACCTTGTCATTCTCCTCAATTTTTTCATCCACACTAGTCAGTTGTATAATAAGCTTGTTGAAGACATTAAGATAGTCAACTAACTGTATGTACCTTCCTCCATGTGTAACCTGCATGGTTGTCACTTCAGTACCTACCAGTTTGTCGGTGATTTTGCCATATAAAATTCTTCTAAGTCTTTTCATAATTTTTTTAGCGAATTCTCCTTGATCACCAAGTAATTTATCTTATCGAAAAGCCATAGACGGACTGTATTAACAACCTTCTACTTCATCACCTTCTAGTCTTCATCGGACGTCTTTTCTGATTTGTTCCCCTCAAAAGCATCGATTAGAACTTGCTTGACAATGTCATCCTTCATCATACATTGCTAAACGCTGAAATTTTCTCCGCTATCAATTTTCTCTACTTGATTCCATATCGTCAACATTGATCTTGATTTTGTGCCACCTGATGCTTTACCGATCTTCTCAAAAATTAGATTAATTTGCGTTGGCTCTTATACCGCTTGTTACACTCTGATATCTTTTCTTATGTGCAGTATTCCCCAGATCGGACCAAAATTTGTGAGATACAGCATGAATGTATAGGATATCAAGAATGGGGAAGACAAATCTCGTAGAAAGAATCAAAATAATAACGTTGAAGTAACCACGACGAGAGATAAAAGATTTGGCGAAGCCAATTGCAAATTGCTTAAGCACAATATCAAAAGTGTACAAGAGATTGTCGCTCTCTCACAACCCCTCGAATATTTTAAGACTCATGGATACTTGCCCTATAGAAGAATCTAGTACTAAAGAATAACATAGTCTCTAATCCTCTCGTGCACCTCTATATTTGGATGAGTGGCTTCTTTTCTTTCTTGTTTGGTTCCTTTCCATGGTCACCTCTATGGTTTATATGGTCCCTCTTAGCTCTTCTTTAATTTAGAGTAAAAATTCTAATATAAATAATTATAAGAGTCCACATCCTAGTAGAATTTATCTAAATTTTTTTATAGCACATATTTCCGTATCCTAAAGACAATAATTAATCATTACTCAACAGAAGGCAAACCAGCTCCGTGCTATTGCAGCCGAGTCCTCCGCCGGCCGGCCAATCTCAGTATCACACCGATTTCGTATGTCCGGCCGACAGCTACAGATCCATCCGCCGCCTATCTTGCTTGAGCAATGGAACAGAAAATCGTGAACAAGACTGGCTGCAGTTAGTGAGCTTTGTCCAGCTAGCACCACGCGGTCCACGCTCCACTCTGCACAAAAAGTTCCACGGGGATGACAGAGCTAGCTCGCGGTCACAGCCGCCTCACAGGCATCTCTAGTCAACAGCTTTTATCATCTAGATCGACAAGAGAGTGTGATACATTGCCCCTCTGCATCATCTGTTCGTCTTTAGCGTGGTGCGGATGCACGTGCGAGGGGAGACCTAGACGCACGTGCAGGGCGAACCAGGGATTACAATTTTGGTTTAGAAAAAAATTTAGACCTCTTCGAAAAACCGAATTTCTAAAATTTCAAATATTTAAAAATTTTTTTTGGAAAAATTCAATCAAAATAAATGCAATTTGAATTCAAAAAATTACCAATCCCGGCGCCGCCTCCACGCCATAGTTGCCTCTCCTCTCCCTTGCCGGTGCCACTCCCCATCCCCACCGGCACCGCCACCTCTTCTCTCGATAGGGACTCAGTGGTGGGTTCATAAATTGATGGCTTTGGGGCTTGGGCCAAGTTGGATGACATTGTTTATGGATGGGAATGGGTGGTTGGGCTGAAAATTTTAATATAGGCTGAATTTTTTTAATTGGATTGGGTTTTTTCAGGATGCCAGAGAAAATTGAATTTCAGGAAACTCGGCCTAAAAATTGTAATCCCTAGGCGAATCGTCTCATCACCAGTGACTTGAGAGGAGACCTAGACGCCTGCGTAGGCAACTTTGTCGCACACATCTAAGTCACACAGTCAGTGTCCGCTACCCTCTTGATTTTTCCCCGTATCTCGCAGTCTGTCGTAGCGCTGACCACGGTTGCATATAGAGCTACCACACTCACCGCCAATATGCGAGGAGAGTGGAGTCTCTACCACTACCTTCCTCCTGTCTTGATGCCTCGTTAGCGTCGTGGCATCCCTAAGCTCTATTGAGATTTTCAGTATCCTTCTGTTGGAGGTTGATTTCTGGGTAAAATTTTGGATTTCGAGTTGACTTCTTAAAAACAGAGTTCTATGTTTTTATTCTTTAAGGTAAATTGTGTAGTTTCATGTTAAAAGGTGAATTTTTTAGTTGAAAGATACGATACTTCGAGTCCAAAGTTTGAACTTCCTTATCGAAAGTTAGGGGCGGCAGTCGGGCGTGACGGGCACGGGTATTGCATACCCATGCCCGCGCCCGCGAGCAATTTTCGTGCCCGTGCCCGCCACCCGTGACGGGCAAAAACCCGCGCCCATACCCGCCGCCCGCGGGCGCCGTATGCCCGCGGGCATGCCCGTTTGCCCGCCAACAAATATCTGGAGCGGCGACCGGATCTGGAGCGGCGGCGCAAGGGAGGAGGAGGGAGCCGGTGACCGGATCTGGAGCGGCGGCGGCGGCGCAAGGGAGAAGGGAGGCGGCGCAAGGGAGGAGGAGGGAGCCGGCGACCGGATCTGGAGCGGCGGCGGCGGCGCAAGGGAGAAGGGAGGCGGGGGCGGCGGCGCAAGGGAGGAGGAGGGGGCCGGCAGCGCAAGGGAGAAGGGAGGCGGGGGCGGCGGCGCAAGGGAGGAGGCGGGGGCGGCGGCGCAAGGGAGGAGGAGGGGCGGCGGCGCAAGGGAGGAGGTGGACCTTCAAGTTGGAGTTGTCACAATTGACTCCGAATGCGGTGGATCGCCTCGCCGTGTACAGCTGGGCCCTGCACTCGGAGGGATGTTGGCCCAACGCTTCCTTGTTCGCGTATCTGCACGAGGCCCGGTGCCAACCGAAGGAGCGGAAGGACGGTACGCTGTCGAAGTTTGGCAGCGTCAACTTCATCCTGCGGGTGTCATGTGGGAAGCTCTTCCCTGCGAACGCGACCCGAGGGAAGTGGGAGGTCAACTGGGCGAGGCGGTGGTTCTACCATCGCGTGACGAGTGGCAGCGGCCTTGAGTGCGTAGGCGGGCCGATTACATTCAAGACCGCCCCCGGCCTAGCGCTTGACCAGAAAGATAGGCTGAGGGCGCGGAGACTTGTGGGGGTCGCCGCCCGCTTCAACATGCGCGACCTCGCCGAGGAGTACATGATGCTCGGTGCAACACCGCTTTCCCACGGTTGGCGCTTCACAGCCGGTGAACGTCGGGATGATAACGTCCGCCCGTCCATTTGCTCGTTGCCCGTGCCGATTGGCCTTCGTAGTCTCGACCATACCTTCCTCTTCATTCGTAAGTATTGCATTTATGTAAATGTGCTGTCTGGGGCAGGGACTCGCCTTGAGGACGCGGAGCGCGCTGCGCGCGTGTTCCTTGGGCCGTACACCGGCAGAGAGCATGGGCAACGCGCAGCTGCGACTGCGGAGGCCGGATTGGGGCGGATAAACCGCGTGTGTGAGGCCTTAGGGCTTCCTGTGCCGGATCGTCCCCCTCCGGACCAGCAGCACGAGGATGATGGTGCGGCGAAGACGAAGGCGCCGTCCCGCAAGAGGACCCGGAGCACCGCGACCACGGCCCATACGGCGGTTGCCGCTGCTCCTGCCGGCGCGGCGAGCCCGGGGTCGGATTCGACGAGGTATGCCGATTCAGATGTAGAGGGCGCGGGTACTGAGGGCGAAGGCGCCGGCAGCGGAGGGCGCGCCGCGGAGGCTTCGTTGCCCGCGACCGTTGCCGAGGTGGCGGTGCCGCTGCAGAGTCTTCAGCTCCGACCATGGCTTTGGCGGGGCTGCCCTCCGCGGGAGCGTGTGGAGCGCCGCCTTTGCTAATCGTGGCGACCGCGGCCGAAGTGTCGCTTGCGGAGGCGGGGGTGTCTCCCGTAAAGGTGGGGGTAGCCCCCGCGGAAGTCATGGGGGTGAGGTCCCCGACCTCTGTCGTCGTGGCTGTGGAGACCCCTTCGGCGGGTGATGCAGCCGGAGGGGCCCCTTCTGTGGCGGGTACCGCGATGATATCTTCCGCCCAAACGAAGCGCGCCTGCAATCCCCCCTTCCGCGGACTTCGCGATGGTTCATTGCGGCGACCGGTGTTGGGAGCCTGTGGGACCCTACTTCGAGCACCGAGGTCACTGCACCCCGCGCCCTCCCAGCCCCTCGGGCCACGGTGACCGTGGCGCAAGCTCGGTTAGACTCGGAGGTCCCCAGGCCTTGCGAGACAACGCCGTCCGTTGGGGCCGAAGCGGGAGCGGTCCCGCCCGCGGCTAGGGAGACGTCTCCGTGAAGCCCCCCGCCCGCGACCGAAGGTAGGTTATGATGGTACCCCTTCGAGATTTTTGTGTTCGTTTTTTTACGCCTCGTGACATGTGTAGTTCCTCTTCGCAGTGGCCCTCATCCCGGAGGAGGAACCGTTCCTTGAGCGCGGGGGTCCCGGTGCTGGCGACACAGGTGCCACGTGGCCGGGCCCGGCGGACTTCGTCCCTCCGTCGGATGCTCTGAGGGCATGGCGCGGGATTGCGGAGGACGCGGCCTCCAGCATCGGACAACAGGTGTTGCAGACCTATGGGTCAGAGCGCCTTGGAGATGCATTGGAGGTGTCGGGTGTGCGGGTAAGCGTCTGTCTTTTAGACCCCTTGCAGCCGCTTCGCGTTTGCTAACTCCTGCGTCGCACAGACACTCGTGCTGGCCCAGGCCCTGCGAAGTGCTCATGTCCGCGAGGGAGCAGCGATACGGAGTAGGCTGCGGGCCGCCGAAGAAGAGCTGCAGGGAGCTGCGAGAGGGCGGTCCGCCCAGGATGCTCGTATACGCTGCCTGGAGTTGGAGTGCGCGGAGATGAAGACGCGCACCGATGGGCTCGTTGCCGGAGCGCGATCCTCGACCGCAGAAGCGGTGCGGCAAGAGGCTGCTGCAGAGCGCGACGACCTTGTACAACAAATCGCTGCTCTGGAGGGGAGAAACAGCGAGCTTGCTGCCTCTCTCGCGGAGCGAGATCGAGCTCTCGCAGAGTGAGATCAAGCCTTGGGCGATGCTTCGGCAGTCGCCTGGGACGCCATGCTGGCCCTGGAAGACACTCTCAAGGGGCTTGTCGCCGAAGTGCCGGCGCGCTCCTTCGGGCCTGAGGACCTGTTGCGGTCACTCCGGTGGATTGGAGAAGCGGCCGGCGTTGCCCGTGGCGCCGCGGCGATCTTCGGCAATCACTGCGCCTACGTGGTGTCGTGTCTGACGTGCGCGCTCCTGCGACACCGCGGTTGTGAGCACGTTGCGGGGTTAGCCGATCCCCGACTGGAGATTCCCGCGGGGGGGGCGGGGTAATGGCTGGCGCCGTGCGAGCTGTACGCCGCGCCGTGAGGTTTTTCCATGAGCGGATATGGGAATATTGTGGCGAGGCCGCAGCCATAGTCGAGCTACAGAACAACTTGTACGGCGAGGGGAACCTTGGCTGGTTTCTGGACGAGGTCCCCCGGCGTGACGAGGATGGCGCCGCGGCTCCGGAGGACACCGTGGATCCACAGGTGTGATGGGAGGTTGTCGCGTGTTGGTGTGCGTTGTAACCGAAGCCCGGGTTGTCTTCTTTGTTTTGTGTTTGCAAAAATACGGAGTTGTTTTTCGCTGTTCGGATTCCTGCCCCCTTGTCCCGAGCAGCTACCCAGCCGGGGCCGGCTGCTGATCTTTGATCTTGCGACCCAATGGCGTCTTCGGCGCTGGCGAAGAGCCGAGAAAGCGTTGGATTTCTAGGCGAGTCAGGCGTCTTCGAGTGGAACCTCGGTACAGATTGTACGGATGCATGTTAAGGATGAGCCTGCCGAGTAGCGGCCTGGTGCGCCGGAGGTGTTTGTGCGCCTTTGTAAGCGTCCTTAGTGAATACAAAGAACAGTTTTGACCAGATCTTGTGAAAGTGCGTCGCTGCCCTCCGGCTACATTGTCCCATGGTAAGCTTGGGGGGTTACTACGCGCGCCCGTACGCGATGAGTTGCGCCCTGCGGTGGTAGTGTGATTGAGATATACACATAGTTGAGGTAACCGCACACGCTCAGTCCGATATCCCCTCTAAGCGGCGGCGGCGGAGCTGGCGCCTAGTGTCGAAGTAGACGCGCGATCGCTCCGTCCCCTACCTTTCGAAGTGGTGGCAGCGGAGCTGGCGCCTAGTCGAGGTAGACGCACGAGCGCTCCGTCCCCTACCCTTCGAAGTGGTGGCAGCGGAGCTGGCGCCTAGTCGAAGTAGACGCGCGAGCGCTCAGTCCCCTACCATTCGGAGTGGTGGCAACGGAGCTGGCGCCTAATCGAAGTAGACGCGCAAGCGCTCCGTCCCTTGCCCTTCGAAGTGGTGGTAGCGGAGCTGGCGCCTAGTCGAAGTAGACGCACGAGCGCTCCGTCCCTTACCCTTCGAAGCGGTGGCAGCGGAGCTGGCGCCTAGTCGAAGTAGACGCGCGAGCGCTCCGTCCCCCACCCTTCGAAGCGGCGGCAGCGGAGCTGGCGCCTAGTCAAAGTTGACGTGCGTGCGCTCCGTCCCCTACCCTTCGAAGTGGTGGCGGCGGAACTGCCTCTGGTGCTTCTCGCTCGCAGGTGTGCTCACGCGGGAACCAGCCTCTGGTGCTTCTCGCTCGTGGGTGTGCTCGCGCGGGAACCAGCCTCTGGTGCTTCTTGCTCGCGAATGTGCTCGCGCGGGAACCAGCCTCTAACACGTCGCCTTGGTACCTCGCGGGCGGCGTGTGGGGGTGGGCCCCCGTGGTGCACTTTGCCCGCCGTAGGATTAACCGGGGTAAGCTGTGCTCTGAAGTACGTGGGGCCAATACCCACGCCTTGTTGATACTCTGAAGCGTGCGCGGAGGTAGCGTCCGCGTCTTCTTTATACTCCGAGGAGTGCGTGGGATCGGCATCCACGTCCTATTTATACTCCGAAGAGTACGCCCTGGGGCAACGCCCGTGCGTGCGCGGTGTTCGCGTCTTGTTTATACTCTGTAGAGTGCGTGGGATCGGCATCCACGTCCTATTTATACTCTGAAGAGTACGCCCTGGGGTAACGCCCGTGCGTGCGCGGTGTTCACGTCTTGTTTATACTCCGTAGAGTGCGCAGGGATGGCGTCCGCGTCTTCTTTATACTCCGGAGAGTGCGTGCGGAGGCGGACCTCGACACTACGTCTTGTTTAGAGTCCGTATACTGCGTGCAGAGGCGAGCCTCCGCGCGTTGCGGGCGGTGAAATTGCGTGCGGAGGCGAACCTCGACGCTACGTCTTATTTATACTCCGTAGAGTGCGTGCGGAGGTGGACCTCGACGCTACATCTTGTTTAGAGTCCGTAGACTACGCGCGGAGATAAGCCTCCGCGCGTTGCGGGCGGTGAAATTGCGTGCGGAGGCGAGCCTCGACGCTACGTCTTATTTATACTCCGTAGAGTGCGTGCGGAGGCGGACCTCAACACTACGTCTTGTTTAGAGTCCGTAGACTGCGCGCGGAGGCTCGCCTCCGCGCGTTGCGGGCGGTGAAATTGCGTGCGGAGGCGAACCTCGACGCTACGTCTTATTTATACTCCGTAGAGTGCGTGCGGAGGCGTCCCCCCGCTCGTCTTGGTTTATACTCATGCCCGTATCTTTGACAAAGAGTGCGCGCGCGGACGCGTGTCTTTGTTTATACTCATGCCCGTATCTTTGACGGAGAGTGCGCGCGTGGACGCGTGTCTTTGTTTATACTCATGCCTGTATCTTTGACAGAGAGTGCGCGCGCGAACGCGTGTCTTTGTTTCAGAGAACAGAAATTTGGGCAAACGGTGAACTTTATTAAATTCCCGTTTGCGCGGGTGAGCAGTTACAAAAGAAGGTGGGGGGATACCGACCACTAACCGCTATGAGGGCGGGGCGACCGCTGACGAGCCGTTGCTGCCGGGGCAACCTTGTGCGCGAGGAGCGCGGGACGCTCTCGGGAGGTGCCCGAGGGCTCCGCATCCGCCCTCCCGGCTTAGGTGCCTTGGCGAGGCGCGCGGCATGGACCTCTGGCGCCAAGCTCTATGCGCCGAGCCATGTCTTGGTCGCCATGGACGATGATGATGGTCCGCGGCCCGGGAAGCTTCATGCACAGGAAGCCGTGATGCGGGACCGCCCCGAGGGTGTTTAGGAGCGGCCGCCCTATTATAGCGTTGTAGGGGTATGCAATGTCGACCACGTCGAAGATGGCGTCCTCGCTCCTGACGTTGTCGTTTTGGCCGAAGGAGACTTGAAGGCATATCTGGCCTAAGGCGTGCAAAGGCTGCCCTCCAAATCCTTGCAGCGGGATGCCTGAAGGGCCCAATCGGCTCCGAGGGATCCCCATTTGGTCGAAGGCCGCAGCGAACAGGATGTTTGCGGAGCTTCCTCCATCGACTAGGACGCGCCTGACGTCGCATCCGGCTACGAGGACCCGGACGACCAAAGGATCTTGGTGGGGGAACTCCACGCCCTCGGCATCAGCGGGCGTGAATGTGACTTCATGTTGCGCCCATTCTGGCGGCGCCTGCGCCGGGTATGCCGCGACGTGGTGCAGCCTCCGCGCGTAAGCCTTCCGTTGTCTTGCTGAGGCGAACTCCAGTGAGGAGCCTCCGGAGATGACGTTGATAATCCTGCGCTGGGCTCCCTCCGGGGCTTGTAATTGTAGGAGGCCTTCCCGAGGTTGTTATACATGCGCCTGGATCTGCAGGAATCCTTCCTGGGGCTGTGTTCCTTGGTCTTGGGGGTGTTGGACGTGAGCCACAACGGGCGCGCGCGCATCCGGGTTTTTGTCCCTGGCAACGCTCTGCCGTAGCGCTGTGATGGTGGCACAAGCACGCGTGTCATGGTTGCCCCGACCGTGGATTTCGCACCACTGGCCGTGGTGCGGGTCGCCGTACTCTTCGCGGGTCCGGTCGTCTCGACCCCGGCCACATCCCCGTCCTCGGCCTCGGCGCCCTCTGCCTCCGCGACCTGCGGAGGCGTTGTCTTCGGAGCCGCCCTCGATGTCGAAAACGTAACGAGGTTTTCTGGACTTGCGTTGGTGGCGCTTGGGCCTGTCGCCTGCCTGGTCATTGTGTTGGGGGTCCTTGCATTCGGAGGCGCCCTTCGGCTGCTCTTGTTTGCGCTTACCTTTCGAAGAGCCCTGTTTCGGCGAGTCTTCGCTCTTGACCGAGCCTTCCGCCTTGTTGGAGTCGGAGTCATCACCGTGTCGCCTCCGCGCGTCCTCCTCCGCTCTGGCGTACTCTTCCATCTTGTCGAAGAGTTTTCCGACCGTCTTAATGGGCTTGCGCGCGTTGTACTCGGCCATTGGCCCCGGTCGGAGGCCTTGGATTGCTGCGTTGATGACCGTTTTTTCGTTGACGTCCTTGACTTGGCAGCGCACTTTCGCAAAGCGCTTGAAGTAGTCCCGGAGCCTTTCCTCAGGTTTTTGCTTGACTGCGAAGAGCTAGTCCGCATCGACATGCTCGATGTAGTTTCCCTGAAAGTTATTTTAGAGTCGGTTGCGGACCTGTTCCCACGCGTAGATGGACTGTGGTTCAATGGTGAAGAACCAGGACAGCGCCACCCCTTGTAACGTGAGGGGGAGCCCTTTTGCCTTCGTGGTGTCGTCTCCGCTAGCGGCTTCGATGGCGATCTCATACACGCGCACGAACTCTCGTGGGTCGGAGTCGCCTTTGTAGGCCTCGATGACACTTGGGAACTTGAAATCTTCAGGCCATGACGCCTGCTGTAGGCCCGCAGAAAGTGGGGACTCCGGGTTTACACGCCGTAGTGGGGCACGGCTAGACGTAGGGGCGTCGCGGCTATCCGTCCTCTCTGGGGCGGGTTCGAATGCCACCGCGGGCGTGGCCGGGGCTGTCGGTGCGCTTGGCGGTGCTACCGGCATGGTGGTGACCACGGCCTGCGTGCCCAGGCTGCGCGCCGCGTTGTCCTGGAGGGCCCTAGAGCCGGTGACGAGGTTCGCGTCGCTGCTGGAATCATTCACCGTTTCTGCGCCGGGTGGAGAAACGGGTGCGCCTGCGTTGCCATCGCCGGGGTTGGCCGTCGGGGCAGTGCTGGTGGGATCGGTCGTCGCTTTGACGGCGGGGTTGGTCGTCGCGTCGATGGCGGGGTTGGTCGTCGCGTCGATGGCGGGGTCCTCGGTCTCACCTGCACCACTGCTCATACCTGCGGCTGCTAAAGCCGAAGCCCTTGTGCTGACGCGAGACTTCGCCGCTTCCGTCCTCTTCTTCTTCGCCGCCGACGGTGAAGCTTTCTTTGGTGCCATCCTCCTTCAGACTTGAGGCTTGCTCTTGTCCTCCCCACGGACGGCGCCAACTGTTGTGGTTACAGACCAAACAGAGAGAGAGAGAGAGTGTAGTAGTGGAGAGTTGAGTAAATGAATGGCTTAGGCCTTTCTCCTCATGGCCTATGTCTTATATATTCATCCATATGGGGAGTGCCTTTACAATTATACCCTTACACATGAGTCCTCCCCTCAGGAGTACCTATGTCACTATACATGTCCCATTCTGGGCCTTATACTCCCTTAACAGGCCTGCTGGGCTTAGGTGGGGGCCACCCCTACAACACACATCATGGTGGATATTGAGCGAGGACACGGACGGTGCGAGGTATGGCATAATGACCACTAACCTTACGGAGGTATACAACTGGGTTCTTAGAGGTGTTCATTCTTAGCTCCTCGTCGCCATAGTCGAAGGCGTTCTACAAGGTGCAATTGGATATTTTAAGAAAAGCCATGCAAATGTGGCACTTCATGCAGACAACTCACATACACCGTATTGCTCGAAGATTATAGCGTACATGCAGGCCAAGACTGAGAAGTGCCAGTCTCACATAGTCTTCGTGATGGGCAATACGGAGCATCGTTTTGACATGCTTCTTCGAGACAGGGTCAGGTTTGGTACTGCTCGATCTCTTGTTACCCACGAGGTGTGGCTTAGAGATCATGCGAATGAATCTAGCTACACATGCAGCAAGCCAAAGCTCCTTCACAAGCCATACTTTTATGTCCTCGCTGCATATGAGACTATTAACATGGACCCATCAAACTTTATGCCGAAGTATTTCATGAAGGAGAGGGTGTTGCAGATGTGGTACGGCGAACAAAGAGGTTTCAGAGTTATGGGTAACTTTGCCACGTCGGATATTGCACAGAGGACTTGGATTCCAGATCTTGACCTTTTGAAGGGTGGGAATGGCCATTGGCGGAGTCGTCACATTTGGAATGATATAGATGAAGAGGAAGCTGGAGCGACGGGTAGACATTGCGGTCACTGTGGCCAGGAAGGCCACACTGTGAGAAGATGTAAGGTGCCTGCCAATGAGTAGGAACACCAGCGTGAAGTACAACACCACTTCTTGTTATGTGCGTAGTGGTCTTAAGATTAAAAATGCTATCATGTTGTAACTTTATTTGCAAACTTTAACTTCATTTGTAGTGTCAATCCGTTGTCATTAACAATGCATAATGGCGCCATCAAGCATGCATTTTGTGAGGGCAAAACAGTCTTTTCGGATCCCTAATGGAAAACACATAATTGTCAGTACGAGTGACTATGGATAGTTGAAGCTTTTGTGTAGTCTCCGACCAAACGAGAGCCTTGTGTAGTGATAAGATCAAATGAGACAACTTTTGCATGGTGTTCTGACCCGACCAAACGAGATAGCTTTACGCAGTGATAAGACCAAATGAGACAGTCTTGCGCAGTGATAAGACTAATTGAGACAATCTTGTGTAGTGACAAGACCAAACGATGTGCCAGCATGTCGATGCCTCGCGGACATGAATTTGCCCAAACCAAATTGGACTTGTCAAGTGTACGCTGCGTCGGCTTAGTCTATTAGTACTACCCCTTCTGCAGCTTGTTTTTCTACACTACGACTGCAATACTACATCGCTAGTATAGAGAAGCAATGGGAGGAGATCACCCGACTCGCAAGGGCTGCTGGAGCCCAAGACGAACAAGTGGAGCGTGCCAAAAGGCCACCTCCCCAAAGCGAAACACTCTGTACCTCCAACCCTAACCCATACCTTAACGTTCCCACCAAGCATTCACTGCAAGACCCGCCCGTGGGGGAGATGCCCCCTCTGCTGGTGTAGGGATGCATGCAAGTTCTTCAAGTTCAAGAAGCGCTTGAGCTTGGACATGCATTACTAGGGTTGCGGTAGCTACGCTAGGGACTATCCCAACTGGCATTGGGATACGACCCGCTACTGGTAGCCGGTAAGGACGGGTTACAATACATTTTCCTACCAATTCTCTTATATGGCATGCACTAATAGGCTCTCCCCTATTCCCGTAGTTTTTGGATCCGCTATGCGCGTACTGCAAATGGATAGGCCGGTAGATCCACCCGCACGACCAATGGACTCTGGACCGCGAGGAATGGGACGCCTAGACGACACATGAGAGGATGGAGGAGCGACGGCGTAGCGAAGATCAAAGTGAGCGTATCCGGCAGGAGATGTAAGCTCATCTGAAAGCGTGCAGGTGCAGGGAGCCGACGCTCGTGAGAAGGAGCACAATAGAAAGCACGATTGGCGGCCAAGACCTGGGCGACCGATGAGGACTACAATGCCGACCTCGGGAGGAAGGGCAGAATGCCACGTTCCACACAGTAGTTCAGCCCTGTTTGTCTATATGTCCCATTTATTTGTAATTCCCTACAGGCATACGTGTACCATCTTTGGTTCGTTAGCCTGCGTACCATGTAACCCCCTTGTCGGATAAATTGTCATGTTATTATAGTTACGCTATTTATCCAAAGTTCACCTCCATGTATGAATTCCCTGTAGCATCGCAATATCACTTATCTTCCTACTTATGAATCATTGTTAGCTCAATCGTCCTCGTAAAATTTTCAGAAATTTATCGCACTACAACAACATACAATGATCACAAAATGTTATTGCGAGTCTAATATATTTCGTACCATTCAGAATTTGCGAAAAACACAAACGAACTAATTGACATTATCTGCCCTTTTATTTGAAACAAATAATAACCTACAAACAAGAATTGCTAAATATATTACCTACAAAAATTTTCATTTACTCCACCATAATTATTTTTATCAGATTAATAAAATAAAAATATTATTATTTTACTTAAAAAATTCTCATCTCCCTGGATGGGACAAGTGGCAGACTAGAGTGAAGCTTCCATTGGCTCCGCGCGTGCCGTGACATAATGGCTGACCGCATGAGAAACAACTGAGTTATTCCAATGTTGATCGGCGAGGAGCGTACGAGGCACGTTACGGGCCTACTCATTTGGGATTAAGCTGTTGATTTTTAACTTTTCATTTTTAAATTTTTTTTTCTGCTTTTTAGTTTTTTTAAAAAATTTTAGTTTTTTTCTTTTTTGTCTCATATTTCTTTGTATTGTTGGTGATGAGAGCCTATTTTTTATTTTTAATTACATGGAAAAAACTTACAATAGTTATAGTGAAAAATAATCTCAAATAGTTTTTTAAAATATAAGTTTAAATTTAAATAGCACTACTTTGAATCTGAATCTAGAACGCGCACCGCCGATCTATTCCACACGGTCTGAGTCAACTCTCAATTGCTTATCCTGTCAGGCTCCACATCAAAAGTGACGGACGGAAAGCCACCTAGCTGCTAGCGATGAGTACTTTTTTTTATGCTAGGTAAATACTCTGAACCATAAAGATTTTGATCTCACGGCTAGAGGAGCATATTCCACCTTAATTGCAGAGGAACAACGTTTAGCCAATTTCATTAAAGTATATATTATATTATTAAAGCAAAGACAAAAAAACATCACGTTTGCTCCTAAGAGCTAGAAATTCCTACATTAATAGAAAAAAAGAAAAGATCTAACCGTCTATCTAGTGGATACAAGTTATAATGGTAAAGATTTTTTTAAAAAGTCCATGTTAAGTACAACAAAAAAGTGAAATTCAGAATAAAAATAAAAGAAAATTACCAATTCGATTTCCGTACAACTTCGAAGTAAAACTGAAAATCAGAATAAAAATAAAATGAAAATTACTAGTTGGATTTGCATACGAATTCCAACCTAAAACTGAAATTCAGAATAAAAAATAAAATAAATATAGCAATTTGATTTTCATACAAATTTCAAAGTAAAACTGAAATGTAGAAAAAATAAAAAAAATTGGTAGTTGGATTTGTATATGAATTCAAACATAAAATTGAATTTAAGAAACTTCAAAGAAAAACTCAAATTTGGAAATAAAAATTAACATAAAACTGAAATTTGGAATAAAAAATTAAATTAATTTAACAATTTGATTTCCTACAAACTTCAAAGAACTTCAAAGTAAAACTGATATTAGTAGTAAAAATTAAATAAAAAATTAGTAGTTGAATTTGTATACGAATCCCAACTTAAAACTAAAATTTGTTATAACAAATAAAAGAAAATAAGCAATTTGATTTCGATTGAACAATAAAGTAAAATACCTAAATACCTTAAATTTGGAATAACGCAGAGATGAAAAATTCCAATTGAATTTGTATACGATTCCAACCTAAAATTATAAGAAAAACACCATGTCATATAGAATCCAATAATATTGGTTTTTGCTGATAATTTTTTTTACTGTGGTTTATGGATTTAGCTGAAAATAAATAGTAATTGCCGAAAGAAGCGACTTTCATTGAGAGAGAGAGATGAATTAGCGTGACTGGAACGAAAGGAGTGGTGTGTATGCTGCACCTGTCACCCTTTGTATTATTTCTAGTGCAAAATGATAGCGTCATAAGTAGAGAAACCGCTATAAAAAATTAAATATTTATATTTACTTTTAGCTTTTTGAAACATAAATCAGAAGTAAAAGACACGTGACCTTACTTAGGGACGAGGCAATTTGGACTTTTGAGCCACGCTGCGTTGTCCTCCAACAAGAAAGAAATAGAGAGCGTGTGTCTTGCGAGTAAACCTCAAAGCAGAAGACAAGTCAACCCAGCCGTCCTATATTTAACTCCACGCACGGCCCGTCCTGCGAATATGCGATACCCATACGATCGGGTCGTGTCCCTCCTCTTATCCACTGCGACCCGAGCGTGCTCTGCAGATGCTGGGAGAGGCCTCCCCGTGGAGCCTGGCCGGCGCGGCGGCGGCCGTGGCGCTGCTGTGGCTGGCCTCCTGGACGCTGGAGTGGGCCTGGTGGACACCACGGCGGCTGGACCGCGCCCTGCGAGCCCAGGGCCTCAGGGGCACGCGGTACCGCCTCTTCACCGGCGACATGGCGGAGAACGCCCGGCTCAACCGGGAGGCCCGGTCGAAGCCCCTGCCGCTCGGCTGCCACGACATCATCCCGCGCGCGCTGCCCATGTTCTGCCACGCCATTAAGGAGCACGGTAGTATATCATCGAATTTTTTATACGAGTAATTTATTTCTTACTCTAAATTACATAAATATACCAATGAATTGTTTTTAAAAAAATAGGTTCCAATCGCCCAATGAGAGACGATTGGAGCCAATCAGCCAATGGGGGACGACAGAGTTCCAATCACCGTACCCTCAGGCAACTGCAACCAATCGCCCCTCCGTTGGGCAACTTGCAGTGCAGTCGCCCTTCTCTTGAGCGACTGCACTCAGCCCCATGGATTTTTAAAATCTTGTCAATTTTGTAGTTTTTAACAGGGTAAAAATCTGCTGGAGTTGTAATAAAAGTTTATATTCGTTGTATGTTGTAGGTGCGTAAAAAAATTTTGAAAATTTTTAGGAATGATTGACCGTAGAACGATCGGTACATACGATGGTAAGTGATATTTTGATGTTACTAAGAATTCGTGTACGGAGAAAACCGGTATGTTATAATTGTTAGATGACTTGCTATGTGAATTATTGAATGGGAAAAGACGAGATAATAGGCCTGTTTGGATTTAAATAAACTTCATAATACAGTTGAGAGTAACATGTCGCGTACTTTTTTTATTACATGCATAACATATAGCATCATGTGCGACTAACCCACCCAACTGCTCGTACGATCTACTGTGTGGACCGAAGCCATTTTCCCTTCATTGCCCGCTCGGCATTGAATTCCTCGGTGGCATCTTTTGCCTTCGTCGTCATTTTCCTCTTTCTCTCGCGCTCCTCACGCGAGCCTCCCGCTCCCTACATGTGCATGCTTCGAGATGAGCTTTCGTCTCGCGTTGTATACGCAGGGTTTGCTCGTTCTTGCGGCGCTTCTCCTCTTGCATCTCCGATGACCTTGCGACATTTCACTCCTCGAAGTTGAGGGCCCATTGATCCTCAGGATGGATCGCAAGATCGATCCATTTGCGGTAGGCACATAGGGATTCCGGGGACTGTAAATACAGGGGAGAGATTGTTAGTACGTGCTGTGAAGGAGAAAAACTAGTCTCCAACAACTAGTAGTACACGCCATACCGCTCTGCCTACTGATCAGCACATGCATTGCATTGTCTAGCTGTATGCCCTCCGGACTGCATCGCCCGCAACGTGCACCAGATGCTCTGGCTTGCAATTCGTCCATATCATTTCTAATACGCCGGCTCTGTTGCCGACCCTTCCCACCCTTCAGCATGTTAACATCTGGAATCCAGGTCCTCGCTGCAATGTCCAAGGTGGCGAAGTTTCCGACCACCCTAAACCCCCGGAGCTCCCCACACCAAGCCTGCAGTACCATCTCCTTAAAGAAGTATTTCGATATGAAGTTCGAAGGATCCATCCCCACGGTCCCGCATGCAGCAAGGACATGAGAGCATGGATTGTGTAACAGCTTCAACTTGTTGCACGTGCAGTTAGGTTCGTTTGCATGATCTCCAAGGCATACCTCATGGGTAACAAGGGAACAAGCCGTCCCAAATCCGGCTCTATCATGGAGTACCATGTCGAAACGATGCTCCCTGTTGCCCATGACCTGCACTGTGTGCAATTGACTCTTCTGTGCCTTCGTCTTCATGTATGCCGTAATTTTCGACGAATACAGGGCTCGGGGATTGGCCGCATGAAGTGCGGCATTCGCGTGCCTCTCCCTGAAGTAGCCGATTGTGTTGTGAAGAACACCTTCCACGATGGCGATAAGGGGCTGAGAACGGAGGCCCCTGAGAATCCAATTGTACACCTCGGCAAGGTTAGTTGTCATTATGCCATACCTTGCACCGTCCGTGTCGTGTAACAGCGACCACTTCTCCAATGGTTCTCCCTTGATCCATTACGAGAAGCACTTGATCTTTCGTGAGCTGCTCCTTCTTGGACTAGCTGGGTTAGACTCATCGAGTGCTGGCAAGCATTGCGATTGTGCCGCTCTAGGAATGACTGGCCCCTTGCTCCTCTCATCGACGTGCTTCCTGCTTTGCTCATCCAACAACGCCCACAAAGTATCAAATTTTCTCCGCTGGTTCTGCATAGCCAGCCTCTTGAATAGCTTCATCAATGGTTGTTTCGGAAATTGCTTGAAAAAGTTCGCTCCTAGGTGATGAATGCACCACCTGTTCCTGATGTCCGGCCAAAAAAAGGGCTCCTCGTGGTCTTCCTGAAGTTTTCTTATAACCTTTACAATCCCGGCGTGGCGATTATGGATTACGCACACACCAGGACGAGTGTCGACAACTCCAACCTTGATATGTCTGAGAAACCACAACCAGCTTTCATAATTCTCACTTTCCACGAATGCGATGGCCAGCAGCAATATTTGGTTGTTGCCATCAACGCCTATGGCCGTCAGGATCTGCCCCTTGTATTTGCCTGTCAGAAAAGTCCCGTCAACTGAGATCATCGGCAACATGTGCCTGAATGCCTCGATGCAAGTACCAATGCTAACAAGGCCCTTTGCAACACCACATATCCTGGTGGACTTGTGGATGACTTGTCTTGCACAGCGATATACGTGCCCAGGTTCCTATCCTGCAACACCTTAAGCATACGAGCAAGATTGTCGTACGCCACCTCGAAAGACCCGAAATATTTTTCCAACGCCTTCTGCTTGGCACGCCAAACCTTCTTGTACCTAATCTTGTACTTGAATTTCTTCTCGATAGTTACCACGATATGCGTGACCACCATGTCTTTCTTCTCCACTATCTCTCCGTACATCAAATTGGCTATACAGGCAGACGTTAGGTTACGATGTCTCGCCAAAACACTATTGAGAATGCAAGAGTGCGGCTCCACCTTGGACACAATCTAGTGAGTCTCATACTTGGGTCTACTCGCACTTCACGGTGTACTGCTCCTGGCTTGATTTCACGACACGAAATGTCCGTTGCATTGAAAGGGCCCATAGCTTGATGACATTCTGTAGTGCTACCTTGTGAGCAAACATAGAATGCAATCGAACCACTGTCTCATGATACTCCCACGCTGATTCATGCTCATCATGTGCGGAAACACCCTTAGTATTAAACCGGTTCCATTCCTGCAGGATAGGAACTTCATCCTCATGCGAAACCCATGCTCATCATGTCCTCCTCATCGTCCTGTACAGCTTCCTCAGCCCATGCCCTCTGGTCATCACAGTCCATCTGCTGCATGATGTACTCAATATGTTCCCCTTCGTCAGCTTGTCCAGTTCCCTCTTTACAGCTCGACCATTGTAACTCTTCTCCATATACCGCATCGGCTTCATCACGAGCAACTTGATCATCTTTGCCAACATGCGGTCCGCCCGAGCTGCTAGCACCTCCCGAAGTAAGGGCGAACGCATGATCTTGCACAGTTTCTAATGAGCACAGTTGCACAAGCAGGACACACTCGTATCCACGGCGCCGACACTCTTGCACAAAGCCCTTCCACGCAATAGTGCGCAGCAATGTCTTCATCTCCCATCTGATGTCCGTGGGAGACCAGCTCCAAGCCCTTGCACGATGACGCTACATACCTTAGGGTCCAACGAAAAACTCCGGGTCAGCCAATGCAACACATCTGCGATCCGAGTATTCTCGCCATCCGGATGTACTAGAGTGACTTGCGGAAAACCGCTCAAATCCACACCATTCGGACCTTCACGAACGGTTCCAGCACTGTAATACACTCTCAATGTAGTGGCTATTGCCATTGCTGATGTCGGCCTGCATTTAGGTTTCAATTTTGTGACATGTCAAATAGCATCGCACAATATCAAAGTATCGACATACTGCAATTCACATTTTGCCGATTGTTCACATGTCGTAACCCACTATAATAGCCTCGTACTCTGAACTTTCAACATACGAATTAATTCAATTCTACCATAAATATTTTCTGAATTTTTTAATAGGTATAAATTTCACTAGACGATTCATTTGTACTTACGGTGACTGAATTTTCTACAACTACAATTTTGTAGGCATACAGAATTTCGTCCTGATGCTAATTTTGTAAAACTATGTTCACTAAATTATACATAACTACACGCTTCTACGGCTGTTAATTTTTTCAAACTACATGTTTAATAAATTTAGAACAACAAATATTTAACTATTTCTGTCTAGATCTATACCTACGGTTGCTTCTTCATCTCCTCTCCGTTTTTACGCCTGCTAATTTCTGATAACTACGTTAACTAAATTTTCTATACTAAAAATTGTACTAAAATTTGTATACTAAAAATGTTCCATACTAAAAAAATGTATACTAACTGTACTAAAATTTCTATACTAAAAATTGTACTAAATTTATATAATAAAATGTTCTATACTAAAAAATGTATACTAAAAATTTTCTGTACTAAAATTCCTATACTAAATTTACTACATCTACAATTTTTACTAACACTAACATTTGATAAAAAAATATACTACAGATACAATATACTAAAAAAATACCTAGATCTGAAGATCTGAATGGATGGAATGGCT